>OZ010584.1:58135608-58368108 GCA_963932145.1 Acanthosepion lycidas
AGATGCTCTTTCTGCTTACAAATCCAAGTTCTAGGAACCATGTTTTGAGCTTTTTTGCATATCAACTATCACATGGGACCATGTTCTCTTCAATCAAAATAATTTGGATTTTGACTCAGGGTATTGGATCAGTGACAAATTTTCCTCTTAAAAAGAAAAAATGCCTCAAACATGACAATGACCCTTGCTCCAAGTCTTATATTTCCGAAAGTATCTATTTTGATCTTCCTTCAAAGAACAACCAAATTATGGCACTTGCATTCATAGATTGACTGGGAGTGACAGTTGCATTGAAAACAACTAGTGGGCAAAGGTTGTTTTTCTTACTTATTAAAACAACAGTTGGATAAAAAATGACTTTCTGTGTTTTCAAATTACTTTCCGGGCAACCACCCACATTAAGCAAGTATGTAGATAACCTTTGAGTAAGTTCACAGCATAAATAAACATAGTCATTGCTGGCTGCAAATCAGCCTCTGGGTGGGTACCTTGGGTGGCACATCTGTATTAGAAAAATATTCCCAAAATAAATACGCCAACAATCAATATTAATGACATGGCTATAATTTCAACAAACTCTTACTTTTCAAATAGAAAGTTCTTTTTAACTACTATCCTCAGCATTTCATATTAACCCATATTTGATTAATGGTTTTGTCATTTTTCAGGAACTATATAAAAAAAAAACTACTTATTTTGCAGAAATTAATATATTTGTGAACGTTTTGTTCACAAATATATTAATTTCTGCAAAATAAGTGTTTTTTTTTTTTTCTTGATAATATTGACTTATGGCCATATGATATTGAAAAACAAATTCTTATACAGTTACCAAAGTTATGAAATGTTGAGTACCTAGATGAGTGACCGCTTGGGAATACCAGGTGCTGTAAGCTTGGATGAGATGGTTGTGTAATGGGCTCACATCTATATCATGTTGAAATACTGGTTATCATACAATCGCCAAAGCTAAGCAATGTCAAGCCTGCTCAGTATCTAGATGGGTGACTGCTTGGGAATATCAGGTGCTGTAACCTTGGATGAGATGGTTGTGTAATGGGCTCACATCCATATAATGTTGAAATACTGGTTATCATACAATCACCAAAGTTAAGCAATGTCGAGCCTGGTCAGTATCTAGATGGGTGACTGCTTGGGAATATCAGGTGCTGTAACCTTGGATGAGATGGCTGTGTAATGGGCTCACATCCATATAATGTTGAAATACTGGTTATCATACAATCACCAAAGCTAAGCAATGTCAAGCCTGGTCAGTATCTAGATGGGTGACTGCTTGGGAATATCAGGTGCTGTAACCTTGGATGAGATGGTTGTGTAATGGGCTCACATCCATATAATGTTGAAATACTGGTTATCATACAATCACCAAAGCTAAGCAATGTCAAGCCTGGTCAGTATCTAGATGGGTGACTGCTTGGGAATATCAGGTGCTGTAACCTTGGATGAGATGGTTGTGTAATGGGCTCACATCCATATAATGTTGAAATACTGGTTATCATACAATCACCAAAGCTAAGCAATGTCAAGCCTGGTCAGTATCTAGATGGGTGACTGCTTGGGAATATCAGGTGCTGTAACCTTGGATGAGATGGTTGTGTAATGGGCTCACATCCATATAATGTTGAAATACTGGTTATCATACAATCACCAAAGCTAAGCAATGTCGAGCCTGGTCAGTATCTAGATGGGTGACTGCTTGGGAATATCAGGTGCTGTAACCTTGGATGAGATGGTTGTGTAATGGGCTCACATCCATATAATGTTGAAATACTGGTTATCATACAATCACCAAAGCTAAGCAATGTCAAGCCTGGTCAGTATCTAGATGGGTGACTGCTTGGGAATATCAGGTGCTGTAAGCTTGGATGAGATGGTTGTGTAATGGGCTCACATCCAGATCATGTTGAAATACTGGTTATCATACAATCACCAAAGCTAAGCAATGTCAACCCTGGTCAGTATCTAGATGGGTGACTGCTTGGGAATAACAGTTGCTGTAAGCTTGGATGAGATGGTTGTGTAATGGGCTCCCATCCATATCATGTTGAAATACTGGTTATCATACAATCACCAAAGTTAAGCAATGACAAGTCTGGTCAATATCTAGATAGGGGACTGTTTGGGAATACCAGCATCCTTGGATGTGCAGATGGTGTAATGTATAATGGCTCAGAATTTGAAACCGAACGCCTGAATTCCAATTCCAGTTGGGTTTGTTATATTCACTTATGGGCAAATACCCTTGGGAAAAGTATGAATCCACCTCTTCTACCATCAGCTATGGGTTAATCAGTAGAACTTGTAACAGTAAATCATTATCTCCAAAATGCTTACAATCTAAAAACATTTTCTGGCTTTAAATAACCTGTACAAGGTTGATAAATCATTAAAAAAAAATCAAATCAATCTTCATAATATTCTAAAGCTTTTGAAGCCTTAACAATTTTCAGTTGAAATAATTATAACTTGATACCATGAATAACTTTGATAATCACCTGTATACAATAACTGTTTTCTCAGATGAAAATACTTCATGCAAATAAAATGTGTTTCATCTTAAAAGATTATCCTTCATCAGAGCCTATATATTACTGCTACAGAATTATGAAAACAGTTTTACCAAATAACAAAAACCACATCACCTGAAAACTTCCAACAACAACAATAAAAATGGTTATCATGTGTAACTAGAAAGGAAAATAAAGATATAATCATATTGTTTACTTTCCACACTACCTTAAGCAAAAGGTTAGGAAGGAAACTCCCAATAATATTATAAAGAGCAGTAACAGTGAACATGAAAAATTTAATTTTCTGAAAAACTGTTTTAAGGGAAAGATTTTATAAATTTCAATGACCAGTAACATTGTTTGGTTAGTGAATGCTGAAAGTTTCTGGTATGGAAATGGTTAATTTTCTCTTCACCATCAAACTTCCATATTCAAAAAGTATTTTTGATTCTATGTTTAGTACTGTATATAAAACATATATGGTTTTTATTTGATGTTTATTATTTCATTATGTATTTTTATCAATATTTTTTTATCTTCTTGAAATCAAAAAAGCTTTAAAGTCTTTCTATTTGGAGAAATTCAAACCAAAGTAAATTTTGGCAGGTAAAGTTCAAATTCTAGCCAATGTTTATTTACATAATTTACTAA
Source organism: Acanthosepion lycidas (assembly GCA_963932145.1). Classification (NCBI taxonomy): domain Eukaryota; kingdom Metazoa; phylum Mollusca; class Cephalopoda; order Sepiida; family Sepiidae; genus Acanthosepion; species Acanthosepion lycidas. Next base: position 58,138,791 of record OZ010584.1, read on the forward strand.
TATCCACTTCTTTGTTGTTATCATGATTCAGCTCTTGCACTTATGGTGGTTGCTATCTTATGACAATGTCCTTTCCTACTATAGACCTTATATGGTCTTCAGTAAGGATTGAAATAAAATGCACACACAATTAATATATACAAAATAAATGTTTATGTAACACAATATATATATACAGAAGGATAGTGATAAGTCGGAGGTTCAAGTATACAAAAGTAAATGTACTGGTGCATAGGAGAAAGAGAGAGAGAGAGAGAGAGTCTGGTGGATATAAAAGTAGATACCAATGTCGATACTGAGAGGTGATAGTCTGTTTCATGCTTAAGATTGTGTTCAAGCATGAAACAGACTGTCTAATAATAACACTAGCTGCTCAATCAATGAATGCCAAATATTCTTTTATAAGGAAAAAGATTATAATAGTAATATATATATATATATATATATATATATATATATCATTGGTGACTCTAGGTTATCAATGTTTGTCTGACTCATTACAATCTTTACTAAAATATACTATTGGTATAACTTAGATGCTAAAATGATTCCTTTACTCTAACTAAAATATATATAAATTTTTTAAAATCTTTAGCCAGATATGATTTATTTTTTTTTAAATAACCTGTTTGTATATATGTCTATGCATCAGTGTGTTTATGTATCTTGCTGTCTGTGAATTTTTAGTTTAGTTTATTGTACACATTTATGATCAGTACTGCTGACTGATATCTTATTTCCTCAATACTACCCCAGTCACATACCTCACTCCAAACCTCCAGTCAAGGAGTTAAGGCTGCCACTTTCTTTAGTTTTTGCTGACTTAAGTGGGGCTAAATTTAATTTGCCCCTTTTTTAATTGATGCATTGTGCTAAAAAACTTATACCTTATTTAAAATGGACATTTGAAAACAATAAGTTGAAATAAAAATGTTCTTTGAAAAACAGGGCATACAAGTTATTAGAGATTTTTAAAAGAGTATTTAAAATTAAAGCAAGAAATACATTGCCTATTAAGTATGTTTCCAACTCAGATAGCGTTCAGATCTACATAGTCTGACTAGCCATGTTAATTTTATTTCAGTCTTTTTTTACTTTCTTTCTTTTTTTTTTTTTTTTCTTTCTTCCTTATTATGAACAATATCAACAAAATGTATTTCAATCAATATTATGAGGCACAGAGTTACACATTATGAAAGATTTTTGTTGTTTTTAAATATATATACTTGAATGCTGACTATGCCCAACACCTGGAGTCAGCTGATTCCACTACCTTGGTTTCAACGTTTTGGTATCTTTAGACAATTCCTGCCAATTGACTGGAATCACCTGAAGATACCGAAAAGTTGAAACCAAGGAAGCAGAATCAGATTATCTTCTAATTTTTATACTTAAAAGCTCTACATTTTATTTTTTTTTACATGTATTGAGCACTTTTTTTATGACTGTTTCCTGGTCTAATTCAACTCTACCATGTGTGTGTGTGTTTGTATGTATGTGTATATATATATATATATATATATATATATATATACACACACACACACACACAAAGTAACATTTTTTTATTTATTAACTTTTATTGAACAAAAATAAATTAGAGTAGTTTAAGAAAATTTATAAGTATTATCACATCAAAGCAACATTATTTTTTAGGATTAACAAACTACTTAATATGTCCAAAATGCTCAAATTCATGTTCAATATAACACTGAACCCTATCATCAATGCTTTTACAAACCATTTGAAATTAATTCTACATTAATTTAAAAAATATCAGTAATTGCTAGTTTCAATTCAGGAAATGTTTTCAGTTTTAGCCTGTAAACAAGATCTTTCAGAAAAATTTCTGTGGTGTTAGGTCTGATGATGGCCACTCAATTGTTCCATGTTGTCCTATCCAACTCGGCTCAAAATTAAGATTTAGCCATTCCCAAATGTATAAGCCATAGTTAATCTTAAGCCATCTCTAAACTACTGTAATTTATTTTTTCTCAATAAAAGTTACTAAATAAAAAAGGGCATTACTTATTTCACTTCTGGGTATGTTACAATGACTGCAGCATTGGAGAATAGATAGAATTAATTATTTGATTCATCTTTCTTTTAGAAAATTGCCACTTTGCATCTGATTGGTCAACGATCTGTGAACTCATATCAAGATTGAGAACAATTCTTATCTTTGATTGGTTGATCAGAACATGACTTCACAACCTAGCAATTCTGAATATATATCTATTTTTAGAGAGGGTGAAATTTTGCTCTCATTGTTATTTTTTTATTTATTTATTTATTTATTTTTTTGTCACTACATGCTCTCTGGTCTTCTTCAGGTGTCTGTCAATCTGTATAACCTTCTGGAAATTTTTAACTGAACACTTTATTTAATCTTTAGGGGTTGATTGTTCTGTTCTTCATGTCTAGTACAGGCCCAGACTTGGTGAAAATAGAATTTGCAATAACTGAGCAATGCTAAAAAGAGAAGAACGAGATGTTCTTAGACATGGAGAGCAGAAAGAGAACAATTTACCTCCCATAGATTAAATAGAGGATTCTGTTCAAAATTCCCTGAAGATTATCTTGATCAACGGACATGGAAAAGGACAGGGGGCATAATACCCAAAATGTGGTGGTAATAATAATAATAACAGAGATAATAACAATAAAGCCATGAAGTTTGGATAAATGTGCTAATGCCACAATTTTACAAGAATCACTACAACAAACCTCCACTCTTCTATTAGCTTAGACCCTGGGGTAATAATCAAAGATTTAGAGCAAGAAGAAGCTTACAAGTACCTTGGTATAAGTGAAGATGAAGGAATTCACCATAAAAAAAGTAAAAGAAATAGTACAAAGAGAGTACTATAGAAGTGTGTGACCAAGATTAAGAAGTGAATCGAATTTTCAGAACAGAATTATGGCCATTAATAGCCTTGCCATCCCAATGGTTCAATATAGTTTCAACATCTTGAACTGGACTCTAAATGATATCAAACGAATGGATTCTATGACTAGAAAGATACTTTCTAAGCATAATATGCCTCATCCAAAGGCTGTCTATACATACCCCATAAAAAAGGTGGAAGTGGTCTTATTTAGCTAGAATTGTCATACAAGACAGCAACTATTGTCTTACTGACATACATGGAAACAAGAAGGGACTGGATGATGCAATTAGTCAAACAACGTAAAAACAGAAATAAAAAATATTCAATAATGAAAGAAGGTTGTAAATACAAATGAAACATTTAGTAGATTCTATAGAAAACCAAAACAACCCAAGAACTAACTGTTAAAAGGATAAAGCTCTTGCACAGATGAAACAATGCTGATAAGACAAACCTCTGCATGGCCAATATCCAGAACATAATAATAAAGTCAATGTTGATAAAGTTAGCACTCATCAATGGTTATAAGCATCTGGATTAAAGGCTGAAACAGAAGGATTTATTCTTGCAGCGCAAGACCAGAATCATTTCACTAGAAACTTTCAGGCAAATATCATGCATAATAGTATTGATCCAAAATACAGGTTCTATGATAAATATCAGGAAACCATTGACCATCTAATCTCAGGATGTTTTGTACTTGCACCAAATGAATATAAAAATCATCACAATAGAGTAGGGCAATACTTACACTGGACAATGTGCAAACAGTTTGGAAAAGATGCTAATAAACACTGGTATGAACATCACCCAGCACTGGTTACAGAAATAGAAATCATCACAATTCTATGGGTTTACACCATCTTTACAGACAGGAAAATTGAAGCAAATAAGCAGGACATAATTGCCAAAAACTTGCCTACTAACTGATATGGCATGCCCAGCAGACTGTAATATAGCAACCAAGGAATTTGAAAAACTATCAAAGTATAAAGACCTGGAAATTGAAATAAAAAAAAAAGTGGAAACTGAAAACAAGGATAATACCAGTCATAATAGGTGCACTTGAAATGATTAAAAAAGGAACACAACAACACATTGAAAAAGTCCCTAGAAATCCCAGCTTAAGAGAAATACAAAAATTTGTCTTGATAAGTACAGGCCAAAGACTAAAAAGAAATTTGTCCATGTAATGCTAGTGATGTTATGGGAGTTAGAAAAACAAATCCTGAAATGTTGACATAACACACCACTTCCTGCCTTAGGTCTTCTCACAGACTTAGTAGGTAGTGTGACCATAGCAGAAATCAAAATATAATGGTGATAACAATAATAATAATAATAATAATGATAATATGTGACCATAGCAGAAATCAAAATATAATGGTGATAACAATAATAATAATAATAATGATAATATGGCAGTCCCTGCAGACTGCAATGTATCTTTGAAGATCTTTAAAAAGCTATCAAAATACAAGGACCTTGAAATTGAAACCTCAGAAATGTGGCACAGGGGAACATCAACAATCCCTGTTGTAGTTGGAGCCCTCGGATTGGTTGGAAAAGATTCCAGTAGACTAATTGAAGGGATTCCCGGAAGCCCATCCCTTAAATATACAAAAAATGTTCTCACAAGTACAGCCCACACCTTACGAAGGGCTTTATCTATGTAAAATGCGTTTGTGGGTTGTTTTTTTTTTTGTTTTTTTAATTGCTCAGTGGAAAATGTCATGATGCCATTTCTAACTTTAGGTCTCTGAGCAGGACCCGGAACGAAATGTGTACACACCAGAAATCAAAGGAAATATAATAATCGTAGTAATAATAATAATAATAATAATAATAATAATAGTCATAATAACAGCAAAAATAATAATAATATTCATAATAACAATAATAATAACAATTACAGTAATAAGAATAGCAATAATAATAAGAAGAATAAAGATGAGGACATTAGTAATTTGTAAATATGTATAACTCCTCACCCAAGAAATTCATATAAAAATCCAGCCAAGGATGTTTTATTTGCTTTGCACCAATACATTTGTGAAAGGCACAAATCCATCTTTTTCTCCCCTGTAAGGTAGACTGGGTTCTCTAGCCTAGGTAGGACATCCAGTCTAGAAAAAGGACAACTTTAGAGAAAGCAGTGAGAAAGCACTTCAGTATGTTTCTCTTGAAAGGACTGCGGTCTCTATCATAACAAAAAACACTTTTTGCAATTTTGCAACACAGGCTGGTCCAGAAACAGCTAACTGCAAACATAGACAATGCAAAACCCATTGTGTGTGGTCTAACCCCTTTTACAGTAATAATGAGTCTATTAGACTAGTTTATTAACCATTACTCCATAAGAAGGTGCTAAGAGATGAAAATTCCATTTCTAAATGGTTTCACTTAGAATGCCATGGAACCTATTTAGATTAAACTATTAACAGTGGATGGCAGGAATATTCATTGCAACTCTACAGCTTATCTGTAAAAGATGGAATTTTCCATCAATCCCATTTATATATATATATATATATATATATATATATATATATATATATATATATATACACACACACACACACACACTCACTTTGAATGATAGAAATGTCTGCTGCACTTAATGGGTTAAAATACTGTTTGATCTTCAGAAAATTACACAAGGGAAGAAAAGGTATAACATCCCCACTGAATTGTACTGTAATAGTTGGCAAAACATTTGAAATATTTAGTCTGTACATATTTGGCCAAACTTCCACTTGGCAAAAAAAAAACCGATAGAGAATGTGAAATCCAATTCTAAAAAAACGTTGATTATAAAAATACTCCAGCTACAGATTTTTAAGACTTTGCTGGTGTCTCCATAGATGTGTATGTAAATTTAATGTATAGATTCTATAGATTTGATATAGTGCTGTAAGTTGAAATAGTCACTTAATATGCAAAATAGTTCACTACTTCATTAGTTATTTAGTACACCAGTTGTAAAAGATCCTGTTAGGGAGATATCATTATAGCCATGAAGTGATACACAGTATTCAATCCTTTGAAAAAGCATCAACTATAGCACATATGGTAGTATATGGTGACTAGCTGTATTCAAAATATTCCTGTTTATACAGAATACAACATTTTAATACATAATAATAAGAAAAACCTGACCAAATAAAATATAATGATAAGATAAAGACTGTTTTAATCAAATCAGGTCAATAATAGCATTTTTAAAAACTATTAGGTTAGTATTTAATTACGATAAGAAGTAGGATATAGCAGTTAACCATGAGGAATACATATTAGAAGCTAAAGGGTCAACTTAAACCTTAACTTGCTGAAAACACCTAATCCAGAGTTTATACATTTCACTGTTTCAGTCAGATGCTAATCACAAGACAGAGGTCAAGGAGGGTGGTGTGTATCTATCTTAAAGGGAAGGTTTTTTAAAAAAACAGAATATTAACCTTATGTTGAAAATTTGGGGATATTATAAGAAAACACAAACTTTTAACTTAAATTTAAAGTTAAAGAAGAAATTAAACGAACCCAAAAATAAATATAAAAAATATATATAAAGAGAGGTAAGGGATTAATGGAAAGAGATTTAGGGAGATATTCTAACTAGATGAAAATTTATAAATTATAATCTAGTATACAAGATTTTAGAGGTGGAGGGGAGTGACTTAGAGTAGCAAGATAAGGCAAAATTCTGCTATGGGAATTAGAATTAGTTTTTGGTATATGTTGACATTTGATGAGTTAGAAGAGATGGGAGTTGGTGAGGGATTTTGAGTTGCTAGTTAAGGCAAAACTACCTTATGTAAATTAGAAGTTGTTTTTATGTCAACATTTAAACACTAATTTGTTTCTCTGATTCAATAGTTAGTTTTCATTATTGTATTTTATTATATTCATTTTTTCTTCTAAGCATAAATCACACCTATCTCTAAAACTATTCAGAATTTTTGCAGAACCTATAATTTTCCAAACTATCTGTAGGTTTAAATTTTCGTCCTTCAATTCCCAAAATTTTTTTGAAAGAGCTGTTTAGTGTTTAAATTTAGTGTTAGAGAATGAGTGCTTATGGGTATAAAATCTTTGTTTCCATTTCTCTGTGGAAATTCCAATGTATACTTTTTTATTTTTCATATTTTTTTTCATAAAAGAAACACTATATGGTTCACCCACCCCTTCCACAAACTGTCAAATATTAACATCGGACAGTATTTTCTAAAGTTAATCAATAAGTATTTCCAAAAAAATAACCCTCTAAGTAAAATTTTCAATAGGAAAATGATTAAGATTAGCTACTCTTGTACCAAAATTTATAAAATTATTAACTGACACAACCAAATTTTAAGGAATTTTTATGGGACCAACAACAAAACTGGTATTGAACCATTCTGTAGTTGTAGATCAAAAGATAATTGTCCAGTAGAGTGCAAATGCAAAGCCACCAGGGTTATATATCAAGAAACCATTTCCTCCAAAGAAAATATGGAAAATAAAAAAAGGTTTGACCATTACCGAACAGATTTTTTTTCAAATTTGGTACTCTTATAGAGATTCATGATAGAAATTGAATGGTGACTATTTTACATATCTAGGCCAAAGTTTTTCTGAGATATGACCCTTGCCAAAAAGGTGAATTTTGGAAAATAGTCACAAAGTTAAATATCAATATCTTATTTGTTTTTTTCACCCACATAGCTAAATTATATACCATTTTGAAGTATTAGGTTGGTGCAAAAATAATGTCGTTTTTTGACGTATTTTTTAACGTCAAAAACCGACATTATATTTGCACCCACCTAATACTTAAAGGTGACCTATTTATTTTTTGTTTAAAGGTCAAGAGATCATTTGACCTTGACCTTTAATTTCTCAAAAAGTATTTTAAATTTGACAACAAATTTGTTTGCTTCATGGCAAGATGTGTACAAAATTGTATGGTGGACTTTTGACTGTAGCCTGAGTTACAAGGGTTTTACTGAGTTGGACCAAATTCAAAAGGGTGAATTTTGGTATTTGCCACTATATGATAACATTTTCATATCTCCCAATATGGTCAAATTGTATATATTTAGAAAACTCTTTGAATGCTTATTAATATTTGCATAAGAACTATGATCCTAAAATCATCAGAAGTTGTTAATTTTTGGTTAAATGTTAACTAATTCAGTGGAAAATAAACAGCTTTATTTTTGCTTTTGTTTACATTTTTATTATATAACAAATAAATTCTTATATGAAAAAGTGACATAATGAAAATAATTATTTAAAAAAGTGTCATGAATTAATGTTAAGTTTACAAAATAATATGAAAATATGCAACAAAAGATGTTAATGGTTAACAAATTTGTATTGACATTTGACGTGGTACAGTAAATCAATGTACAAAACTATCAATTTTTTTAGTTTCTGTTTTTATATATATATACTAGCAGCATGGCCCAGCATTGCCCATGCTTGATTCAAAAATCGTACAACTTGACTTAAAATATTTGTGCCCTTTCTTGCTTTTAAAGGAGTGCCCTTTGCCATGCTGATGTTGCTACATGCCTTACTTCTTGCCTATCTCACACTGCAAATTTTTTCTAAGCTCTATACTAAACATTAAATCTGTTATGAAAAAAGAACTAAACAAAATGAACACAAAACAATCAGCTTTAAAAAAGGACTCGTAACTGGAAAAAACGAATGAAAAAAAGAATGTTAACAACAAATACTTTTTCTCACCCGACCAAGTTCTGCGGAATCAGAATCAAAGTTGAGTTTAAGCAATCAAATGAACCAAATGGAGTAAAGTGCCATGATTTAAATTTTTCCCACTTGTGACAAATGCAGTTATCAATTTTTTTTGCATGCTAGCATGCTAGTTAACATTTGTGTCAGTCAGCTGTTGGCTCTCACTCTGGCCAATAGAATCTTCCTGCCTATTCGTGGCAGCCAGCTATAGGCTCTCACTCTGGCCAGTACAAAATGGCCGCAAACTACATGAAAAGTACCATAGAAGCATGAAAAAATCGATTATTTCCACTATCGATGGGAATTGGAAAATGCAAAGTCGGTCTTGGCCTTTCCGCTAACTTTGTGCATGTAAATTTTGGTGCAAATCCGTTGAAAATTGCGGTCTTGCATTCGTTACACACACACACACACACACATCCTGCCTTTTATATTAGGTTGGTGCAAAAATAATGTCGTTTTCTCACATGTTATTATGTGAGAAAACGACATTATTTTTGCACCAACCTAATAGATAGAGATGATTAAGATTACCAAGTAAACTCGTTGTTTCTACAACTGCATGATTCTGTCTAATATCTAAACCATGATTACTTTATTCCATTTTAACTTTTTGGTAAGTCAAAATATATGCTTGTCATAAAAGTAATAAAAAATGTTTAATTAGTGTGAAAATAAAACTGACCTCAACATGACTTTAAATTGGCACCTGTACGATTGGTCCACTGAAACAAATCACTTACTCTCCAGACTGTAAAGATATTTTGGTGACTTTTCATAGTAGTTAAGATTCTTCATCAATACAGGAAAACTAAAAGTTTAAGGAATTTTTAATTTCATAGTATTTTTTAAATTATGCTTGTGTAAATGATACAGCATAATTACTGATAAATCCTCAGTGTATGAAAGTTATTTATTATAAAACAATGAGATATCATTTGAGACCTTTTATAATTATGGTCTTAATTCATACTACTGATATAAATAATCATGTAAACTTTAGTTGCTAGAATATAGTATAAAAGAAAATTAAACTGATTTTGACTACAATTTCTCATTAAGTATCTACCAGTGTAGAAGAGCACAAATGATCTGTTGAAAGTGAAATTATTACACAATTAAAAAAAAAAGTTTGCAGTTTGTGAAAAAAGGCCCCAAAAAGTATGAATTTTGACAATACCTCCAAAAAGTTGGAGTATCCAAAGAATGCAAATGGAATTTGGCACCATAACATGCATAGCAACACAAGCCAAAAAACTTGTAAATGAACAAGGAATATTAACTCTACTAAATGAAAATGTAGGTCCCCACAAGAGACAATTGATGAAGTTGTGCTGTTTTATAAGAGTAAAGAAGTCAGTAGAGTGATTCCTCGCAAAAGTGACTATAAGACAGTCTTAAAGAATGGTAGAAGAGTTCAGGAAAAATAAGTATCTTTTACTCTGTAATCTGAAAGAGGCATACCAATTATTTAAATCAAAAGATCCAAACAGAATTAGTTTTTCAAAATTTGCTGAGCTCAGATCAAAAAAAATGTATCCTAGTAGGTGGTGCTGGAACACACTGTGTCTGTGTTTGCACAATACATCAAAATATTAATAACTGTAGGGGCTCATTTTGGTACACTGATACAAGATGAACAAAATCATTTAACAGATTAACACCGATGCATAGCTGCTGTTACATGCTATCAAGCAATATCTAACTGCTATTTGGATGACTACTCAACTTGTAGCAATTTGACAGAGGATTTTGTTTTATATATAGAAGAATTTCTAAATAAAAATTAATAGAACTATCAAATGATAGAACCACACTAAGACAATCTATAGAAGAATTAATTGAAACTTTTTGTGCAGGCCTTCAAACATTGAAAAAGCATGATTTCATTGCCAAAGAACAATCAAAATTTTGTTCTAATAAGAAAAGTTCTTTGATGGATGATAAAGTCATAATTATTGTAGATTTTGCTGAGAATTATCCATTTATTTTACAGGATGCTGCACAAGACTTCCAGTGGAATAATTCTCAAGGCACATTAGATCCATTTGCCTTGTATTACCTAAATGATAAAGAGCTGAAGCATATTAATATTTTAATTATTTCAGATTGTCTCAAACATGACACAGTAGCTGTCCATGTGTTCCAAAGAAAACTTATAGAAGTACTGAAAAAAAATCTTAATTTTATAATAAAAAATCTGATCTAATTCTCTGATGGTGCCACTTCACATTATAAACATTTTATTAATTTGTGCAATCATAAGCCTGACTTTGGTATTGATTCAGAGTGGCACTTTTTTGCTGCATCTCATGGAAAAGAAGCAGGTGATTGTTTAGGTGACACCATTAAGAGATTAGCAGCAAAATGAAGCCTGCAAGAAGCCTATAATGAACAAGTAAATACACCAAGACAGTTTATTATGCAAGAAAAAGCATTTCAGGTATAAATATGTTCAACAAATGAATGGACAAATGAAGCAGAAATCTTAGAAAATAGATTAAAAAATGCCTCAACAATTACAGAAACTCAAAAACTACATAGCTTTATTCCCGTGTCTCAGGGAGAGATATAAGTAAACTCAGGATTAAAGAAAAATAGTTAAAAATTATAAAACAGGACATCATTGTTTAAATGCAACATCAATCACTATCTACTGTCCTCCTGATTACTCTTTTCTCTTTTTACTCATTACTAATGTTTCTGTTCTTAACTCCTTCACACTCTGTAATCCCTTGCATCTTAGTGGCTGTACTACCTTGCTTGGGGTCATACTGATTTTTAAAAAAAATTATGTAGAGAGAGCTTAAAAGCATTAAGGGATTTGTTAGAGCAATCTATGATAGGAATTGGTTTGCTTAAAAAATATCCTGATAATGAAAAGGTAAAAATGCACATTTTTACAACCTAAGAGTCCTTCCTCATCTTTCTGTTATCCATTAAATTCAGATATATTCAAAAATTCAGAAAAAAAAACTAGTCGATCATTTATAATAATTAGCGATGATTCATCTAAAAGAATAAAAACTACAAGTTACATTTTTCTCTGATCTTTGGAAAATTTTGGAGGATTTATTAAACATTAGTGTTACTAGTACTTTCACTGATGTTTCTTATATGAAAATGTATTTTTGTGCTTCAAAACTAAAAAAGCAAATCAGAAACCATTTTTTCTTGGTATGTTTATAAATCTATAATCTGTTAAAAAGTAGATTAATTTAAAACAACAAGAGTATTTGATATGCAAATAAATACAGATTTTCTTTTTCTCTTCTCTGCTAAAACATATGTTTGCCCCTAACGTCATAGAAGCAATCTTGACCTCCATCAGCATGATTGATGCCAAACTCCAGGAGAGCACCTTATTGAACCTTCTCAGTTTCATGTTTTCCACTGATATAAAGTGGAACAATTTTATTGAACCAATTACTCTGTCTGCTACATAAAAAGATAGTTTACTTTACCATGCCAGATAATATTTCTTGCCAGAATCCGCCTTGCACATTTATAAATCTACCATCCGCCTCTCCATTGAATATTGCTGCCATATCTGGGCTGGTACTTCTGTTAGATACTTGATAATATTCAAAGAAGAATCTGCAATATTATCAGTGCTGACACAGCATCTTCACTCCCGTCACTTCCCCACTGCCATAACATAATTTCCCTGTGTCTTTTCTGTAGATATTTCCATGGCAATTGTTCTGATAACCTTTCATCTTTGGTATCTTGATTTTGTGAATTTAAGTGTAGTACTAGATTAGTAGGTAGCTCTTGTCATTTTACTGTTGAAAATGCTACATATAATGGTAAGTTCTAGTCTAATAGTTTCTTCTTTTGGACTTCTTGCCTGTGGATTTCTCCCCAGCTTCTTGTTTTCCCTGTCAACTACAATTTTCAAAATGCAACATCATTTGCTATCTTCTGTCCTTTTGAATCCTGTTCTTTTACTGACTTTTCTCCTCACTAACGTTTTTCTCATTTTTATTTTCACTCTCATTAACCCTTTGATCTTAGTGGCTTTATCCCCCTGCTTGTGGTGAAATGATTAAAAGGTGCACACTCAGTGTTGAAACAGCTGTTGAGAAAAATGTTAATCACATACAGTGGCAAGTATATAATCATTTCTAGATATTTTCTTGGTGAATACTACTTTTTGTTTTCTAAACTGGGAAATATTCTCCCACCCACAGAGCTCACTTTAAAATATGGTATACAAGTCCACCCATCCCAATAACTGATGGTCCTGCACCTCTTAATCCAGATAAAATTACCAGCAAGCATTTGAATTTTCCACAATTGCCAAACTAATTAACCGAACAGCTACATATGGTGAGCAATCACTTAATTGTTTACTTTGGTGTGGTTAGTACAGCACCATCAATTTGACATAAATTCTAACCTATTTTGCTTATATTTAATCCTAGTTATGTGTTAGTAATGTTGTTTTTGTTCCAAATAGCTAAGAATTAGAAAAAACATAGCTAGAGTATTGGAGGAACAAGACTAGGTAGGGAAATGAAGAGGTGGTTTATTAAATATTCATACATAGAACAGAGGAACTTGAGTAAATAAACTACTACTCAAAACCTACTCTAATGTGGCTACTTACCATAGTTATAAGTAGGAGTAGTCCATTGTTATAATAGTAGGGGAGAGCAGGAAGTATGCTGAGTCCTATTCTACAACATTATGCCATCCAAGAGAAGTACAAGTCTCAATAGTACCATCATACATAAACATCAACTGATATCAGGGCAATAGATATTGGAAGTATTAATAATGGTTGAATATACGTTTCTAACAGTGCAAGATACATGAGATAAATAATTAGTGGGTCAGAAGTGTATTATTGAGTATCTGTATTTTGAATTGTGAATAATCAAGTCAAACATTTCATGAAAAATAACACCAACTGGCCTTTCTTTTCTTTTTTTTTTAGGAAGTACGATAATTAAATTTTTAAAATTGTTCCTATGAATGGTTTGATTCTTTAAAATTTAAAACAATTTACACAGCATATTTTAGTTGGTGGTTAATGTTAATCTTCACAAGTTGCTCCCCTTGGCAACTCTTCAACCAGAAAAGGGGCAGCTTACCCGGAAGGGTCTGAACAGCCATTTTAAATAGGGCACACACATGGAGAACGAAGGAATTGAAATAAAACGTTCTCTTTCCATTATGTGTCTGATTTTCTTTAATTTGAATTTAGATTGGTAGCATTGATCAACACAATGTCTTCCAAATTTATTCCTCCATCTATTTTAAATACAGATCAATACAACACTTGGACAAAAGAAAAAAAGAAATGCAAGGTTGGGAAATTGCTTCCTACATCGACAAAATTTACTGTGCACCCATAGTATTTTTATCTCTGGGAAGAAAACCAGAGAGGCCATATTGGAACTGGACATTACCACATTACATGCCAATGATAGAATAGAAAAATTTATATGAAAGTTGGATATGCTCTTTTTAGAGGACACTAACCAGTTGGTTTTATTACTTACAAGTCATTCAAATGATATTGACGAGAGAATGACATATCAATAGACAACTATAAATGCCTTGTGGCTTCTTGCTTTCCTGCTTGTTGGAAATCCTCTTCTGTAGTTAGTCTTTAAGAACTCAGGCAAATTGTCTGATCCTTTTATTGGCTCCTTAGCCTTCTACCTCTTTTTGGAAAATTACTAGAGGCTCTAATTAACTCTGAATTGGTTAAGCATCTTACCTTGCATGTTCTTTTTTCAGATAAGCAATATGGCTTTTGCCTCTCTAAGCCAACTGCTGATTCTTGCTGAAAGTCTATCAACATTTAGATAAAAATGATGAAGTTCAGGCTGTTACTTTGAACATCTTAAAGTCATTTGGCAGAAGTTGACATACTGGACTTCTTCACAAGTTGAAAGGTTATGATATTTCTGAATGAATTTTTGTACTGATTCGGTCTTTCTTCTTAAATTGTGAAATGAAAGTTGTCTTGAATGGCCACTCATCCATATTTTTTTTGCATTAATGCAGGTGTCTCTCCAGGGTCGTATCCATGGATCTATGTTATTCCTAATTTTCATAAATGACCTTCCTGTTGTCCTCAATTCTCAGCTTGGTATCTATGCTGATGAGACAACCATTTACCCCTGTCTTAATAGCAAGTCTGATCAGTTTGATATGATCAAATTGGCAGCTGATCTCAAAAATGGCCTACAATCTGTTGTTAAATGGGGCAAGAAGTGGCTTGTTACTTTTAATGTCTCCAAAATGAAACTGTTTTCTTTTAATCGTCTGAGAGAACCCTTGTTTAACTTCCATCAGCATGGCTGATTCTAACCTTTAAGAGAGTGAGTTGTACCTTCTCAGACTAATGTTTTCTACTGACATGAAGTGGAAAGAGGATAGTGAATCAATTGCTAGATCTTTTGCTAGAAAAGTTGGTTCCCTGTGTTGTGCTAGCTAATTTATCCTGCCAGATACTATATTACATACTTATAAGTCTACCATTTGTCCTTGCTTTGAATATTTCTGCCACATATGGTCTGCTGCTCCTGCTATATATTTAGAGATCCTTGATAAAATACAAAGAAGACTCTTCAATGTTATTGGTCCTGACCTGGTATCTCAGCTTCAATCACTTTCCAACTACCATGATGGAGCTTTCCTCTGTGTGTCTTTTCTACAAATACTTTCATGGTAATTGTTCTGATGAACTTTCCTCTATGGTACCTAGACATTATAAATTTAAGGACAGTACTAGATTGGTGGCAAGTTCTCATCTTTTTACAATTGAAATGGCTAAAAGTAACCATAAGTTCTATGCTAACAGTTTTTTCTCACACTTCTCGCTTGTGGAACTTTCTTCCCAGTGAACTTGATCTTCAAAAATGTAAATGCAATGTCACTTGTTATTTTTTGTTTTCTTGATTTTTGTTCATTTATTGTCTTCTCTCTTTAATAGTATATGTTATCTAGCACTCAGCACCTTGTTTCTTAGTGGCTTTATTGCCTTGCTTGGAGTGAAATGATTAAAAAAACAAAACTTTTGTAGGAAGTTGCTTGCAGTACCTGATGTTTTCCATGTTAATTCCTCATGTAAATACAAACCAGGCTTGACAAAATAATCTTGCTTGGTAAATGTTAAGAAACTTTTTCTTAAATATTCTTAAATTATCACTTTTTCAGATCAACTTGATTTTTTAAATATATGAGAAAAAAACTGAAAATTTGTTTTTTTTTGTTTCTTTTGCACATTTACTGTACCATATCAAATGTCAATACAAATTTGTTAACCATTAACACCGTTTGTTGCATATTTTCATATTATTTTGTTATTTTAACATTAATTTATGACACTTTTTTAAATAATTATTTTCATTATGTCACTTTTTCATATAAAAATTCATTTGTTGTTTAATAAAAATGTAAACAAAACCAAAACTAAGGTTGTTTATTTTCCACCAAATTGGTCAACATTTAACTACAAATAACACAAATTCTATTGATGTTATTATCATAGTTCTTATGCGAATATTGATAAGCATTGAAAGAGCTTTCTAAAGATATACAATTTGATCATATTGGGAGATATGAAAATGTCAGCATATAGTGGCAAAAACCAAAATCTGCCATTTTGAATTAGGCCCAATTCAGTAAAACCTTGTAACTCAGGTCACATTAAAAAAGTCCACCATAAAATTTTGTACATGTCTTACCATAAGTAGACAAATTTGTTTTCAATTTTTTTTTAAATTAAAGATAAACCTTTTGAGAAAGTAATGGTCAAAGGTTAAGGTCAAGATCAAATTATCTTATTTGACCTTTAAAAAAAACAAGATCACCTTTTAGAAGAAATCATTAAATTATATACCATTTTAAACAATTGTATATAATTTAGCTTTGTAGGTGAAAAAACAACTAAGATATTGATATTTAAACTTTATGACTATTTTCCAAAATTCACCTTTGTGGCAAAGGTCAATGGGTTTTATCTCTGGAACATTTTGAGCTAGAGATGTAAAATAGGTACCATTCAATTTGTATTATGAAGCTCTATAAATGTACCAAATTTGAAAAAAGAAAATCTGTGTTATTGAGAATAAGACCCTTGTTGATTTATTTCCGACTTTTTCATCACTGAAAAAAAACTTACAACCACATCTCTATGAAACACTGGTTCCCATACGGTCACCAAAATTAAGCAACGTCTAGACTGGTCAATACATAGATGAGTGATCACTGGGGAATACCAGGTTGTGTAAGCTTGGATGTACAGTTGGCATAATGGATAATGGCTTGGAATTCTTAATCAGAAAGCTGAGTTCCAATTCTCTTTGGGTTTGTTATATTCACTTACATGCAAATACCTATGGGAAAGGTATGAATCCACTTCTTCTCTCACTCCCCAGCTATGGATTAATTAGTAAGATTTTAAATCATTATTTAAAAAAAAATTCTTTGATGAGCCATAAAAAAAACAAATCAATCATCATTGGAAAAGGAAAGTGGCCGATTATACTCTGTTAATTCCAATGCACAATGACTAACAATAAAATAATCATTGTATACTGCTGATATAAAAGTGAGTGCTGAAAAGTTCTTAGCATGACCAAAAGGAATGATCTTAAACTATGAAATGTAGATATGCTCTTTCACATATTTCCACAGCAGTTTTATACATTTGGCACATTGTTTCTAATCTTTCTTAATCCTGTTGCAAAATTCTGATGTTCAGTCATTATATATATATATATATATATATATATGTATACATACATGAGAGAGAGAACGATGGATAAATTGTCATCTACATTACTCAAAAATGACAATAACACTGACATCTTATTTTAACAAAATTACACAAAAATATCTTGAAGTACTAAAGAGTAAATTTATTCAATAAAGTCGCCATTGACTTTGACCATGCACTCCAGACGACTTCAGAATCGCCTGCAACTCTTCTGGACGGTCTCCTTGTTTAAGTTGGTGAATACTGCCATAATCCTTGCCTTCAGTTCATCTTTCATGTTACAAGGAGTTTTGTTGCTTTCTCGCTCAACTGCACCCCACACATAATCAAGGGAGTTGCAATCTGGGGAGTTAGGTAGCCAGATGTAAAGGGTGATGTGGTCACAGAAATTGTCTGACAGCCATGACTGGGTTCTCCTGTTTGTGTGTTATGGTGCAGAGTCCTGTTGCCAGACACAGGGTCTTCCCACAGCCACCATCTTGATCCAGGGTAGCACTACCTTCTCAAGGCACTTGATGTAGGCCTCCATGTTGTGAGATGAATGGAAGCATAACATTGCCATCACTAGTGATCACTCCAAACACCATGATATTCACTGGATATATCATCCAACTCTTTCTGAATCCTCTGCACTATCCTCAGATTGACACCCAAACACTTTGAAATGTTTGTATTGGAGCTTCCAGCATGTTGTTTCCAAATTTCCGGTGGAGTGAATTGCGTCATGGTGCTCTTTTTCTCACTGATGGTGCCCAACTGACCCTACTATAACTTGCAGTCAACAAATCAAAAACAAACAACGTGCATGTGTGAAATTAAAAATATAAAATGGCAACAACTTACCCATCAAACCCAGTACCTTTTTTCCTCACCATTAAAACCAAATCTTACAATGGGAAAGGTGATAAATGTAATTTATGCCTTGTAGAAAAACTAGCTATCTTAAAACACTTAAATAACCCTAATTTATTAAACAAGGAAGATGAATTGATGATCACATGTAGGCATAAAAATAAATACTTGTTGAAATATGATGATCCAAATTAATTTCTACTGTAGGTTATAAATTTTTTAAAAATTTTCTTGTTTACTTATCTTCTGTAATTTTTTAAAATTTATATGAATGCCTATCCATTAGATCTGATTAGTTTTTTTTCTACCTATTTTTATATATGTCTTAATAATTTTTTCCATTTGTCAAAATTTAAAAAATTTTGTTAGGATTTGTATATCCTAATTTAAAAACATATATTGTTGACATGAAAAACACATGGATAAAACAAAAACAAATCTTTTACTTTTCAACCCATTTTGAAGGATTGTATGAGGATTTGCCTTGGATTAATTTCAGAAAAGGGGAAATGAATTTCTTGCTTTCGAGCCATTCTGATAATGAGAAGATGATTTGCCTTTAATTTGATACAAAGAAGCTTGGAAAATACATTAACAACATTTGGCTCAACTAAGAATTGTAAAGAAAAAGATATAGAATAAATATTAACAAATTTTTTAAAACCCATGCATTTTCTTTTTCTTTAATCATGAGAAATGCCAGCTTAGGGAAAGTACTAAGATTCATTATTTAAAGATCCACACGAATACACATACACTTACATTTTTCAGACAGAAGGTAATGATTGACATTGTAAGATTGACATTGTACTTAAATTTTTGAAGATAACTATTGACTAGAAAAGCAAGAAGCTGGAAGAGAGTCCCAGAAGCAAAAAGTGTGATAGAAGAAACTGTTAGTATAGAACTTATAGTTATATCTAGCCATTTCAATTGTAAAATAAGATACTTTTTTCAGCCTACCCCAAAACAAATCACATGGTAGCTATGTAGCAAAGATGCAATTCAAAGAAATGCATGCACCAACAAATTGTGATATGATAGATGGTTACTCTGCAGAGTTTATGTGGAATGAAAGATGTGAAATTTTATTATTTTTGGCATCAAATTATCATGGATTTATATTGTGTTTATATTACATTGAAAACTACTTTTATTGGTGCTGATTTCTAATGGTTTCCAGCTGTTACAATTTTAATGTCATAATGCAAATTTTAATGCATTAGAAGTAAGTATGGTGTCTTAAACTTGCCAGATGCAAAGCTATAATAGTGACAAATTTCATTTTAAATAAGGTTTATTGCAGATTGAATGCATAATTTGAAAAGAACCATTTGTATTTTGATGTTGGTTAAAAAAAAAAATGGCAAAACTGAAGTACTGAAGTATAAGCAAAATTATCAATCCAAATATTAACGAGTTTACTGATTAGAAAATATAATTTATGGTTTTTACAGTAGAATTATTTGAATCTAAACTCAAAATTTCCTTGAAAGATTTTTTTGTTCTAAATTTTAAAAATAAAAGTTGCAGTGTAATCAGTTGGTGACAGCATAGAATAGATCAGATGAAACAGACATTGAGAATGCAGTATCATTTTTGTAACATATAACCAAATAGTTTTATGCAATGAAAGTGATCCTCTTTAATTGAAATGTAGAAAAGATACTACTACAGGTTTGTAATAGATGAGGTTGGTCATGGTCAGCAATTTGTAGCAGGAGGAATTATGACTTGTGAATTAGGATGAAGACCTTCAGAATAAATGAATTCGACATGTGGAAGAGATTAAATATATATTAAATATATAATAAATATATATTTATATAAAGAGCAACATAGTTCATAAAAAAAAGAGAGAAAGAGAAAATTATATTCACATGTATTCAGATAGATGCAAAAAGAAAAGGAAACATTTATACACTTGGCATTTGCGTGATGTCCTCATGGTTTGAGTTAGTATGCAGACTAAGTCTCCAGAGGTGAAGACTGAACACTGGTACTGACTGCATCTTGTTTTTGAGTGATTAAAAAAAAGATAGAAAAAGTTTATGTACTTCCTTTTAAAGTATATAATGAGTGACATTGCATTTAAATTTTTGACGATCAAGGTTAGCTGGAAAATATGGAGTCAGAAGAGTGTTCCATAAGCAAGAAATGCAAGAAAAACTATTAGCGTAGAACTTACGGTTACATCTAGCCAGTTCAACTGTAAATTTGATGAGACTTTATTACCAATCTAGTACTGTACTTAAATTCATAATGTCTAGGTACCATAGTGGAGAGTTCAACCAAACAATTACCTCCTTCCTCCTTGGTATATTGACTCCATGAATTTAAGTGTAGTACTAGATTGGTAACTAGGTCTCATTGTTGTACTGGTGAAATACAGGTATACCTCACCCCTACGCCGTTAATTGGTTCCAGAGGTCATGACTTAGATCGGAAAACAACTTATGTCAAAGTAACCACACTATAAACTGCAAATAAGTACTCCCCATTGCATATTACAGTATTCATGATATGTATGTACATTATTCTGAATAAAATAATTTATCAGCGATATAGCCTTACGCTTAGCATAAGAAAAGCCTGGCAATTTTTTCCAATATAATCCAGTTTCGTCAACATTAAAAATCTGTTCAGGAAGAAACCCATTTTCTTCGATGATCTTAGCCAGTGATAGATATTGGAACTTCTGTGGAAAACACCAATATTGAGCTGTTAAAGACTGCTAAATAAGAGGACAGCACAGAGTCACAGATGTTTTCATATTTCGTTCTGTAAGATTTATGATGAATAAAATGACTTGATTTTTATTTTTCCATACATTTTTTGACAAACAAAATATAATGTAGAACAACTTAACTTGAAATAGCATAACCTGAAGTATACCTGTATTTAAATGTAACCATAAGTTCTATTCTAATAGTTTTTCTCACACTTCTCACCTGTGGAACTCTCTTCCAGTTTCTTGCTTTCCAGCCACTTACAAACTTCAAAAATTTAAATGCGACATAATCACCATCTTCTTTCTACCTGAATCCTTTTCTTTTATTGTCTTTTCCCCTCACAAAAGTCTTCTCATTCTCTTGCATCTCTGAGTAATTCTCATCTTGCTTAGCATGAAATGATTAAAAAATGTCCTGATTAGAATGACAACTTGCAGGCATCAAGAGAAATAAGATGGGTCAATTTCCACAGATTAATGTTGGCTTTATTTCACACAATTTTCTATGTATCTTTTCCAAGTCTTGACAGTGAATATTACCTGTTAAATTCCTTGTGGAAGAAAACTGTAAGGGATTATATCTTTCACAGACCTTTCTACAGAGACTGTAGCTTTTGTTGGTACAATGTTGATGTTAAAGCTTCATCATGATCAAGTCATTGTTCTGATTCTTTTCTGTTTTTATGCAATATCAATTTTTATCATTGGTTAATATTTGATCAAGAAATATGCTAATTTACTTGACAAGGATACTCTTTCACTTACTACAATGGAATAATACTACCTTCATCTTCAAGCTTTGGAACTTCAGAAATCGACTAATTCTATGGCCAGTCTGGGAAGACTTGGGGCATTCTTTTTTTTTTTTTTTCTTTATTTTTTTCCCTTTTTTTTTTTTTTTTTTTTTAAAACTCTTTCAATAAAATAATGTATAAAACTGTCAGAATTCAGGCTATAATCTAGTTAACAATTAAATATGTAGATTCTGTGAAAGTAAAAAAAATATCTGTAGAACAGATATTTTATAGAATATACTTGTAGGTAATAGAAATATTAAATATAATATTATCACTAAAAGATTAGTATGATAAAATCAGCCATTTTCTTAATAAATTCTATTGAGTACCCAACAGCAAAAAAGGAAAAAAAAAAAAAAAATACATGACCAAGGGAGGTTACTCTTGTTATCCTTTTGAGGAATTATTGACCTTGGATTGAAAGGATTTGTGAAATGGCAATTAATTTGCAAAAGTTAAAAAAAAAAAAAAAAAAAAAACAATAAAGTGATATATTAGGTTGGTGCAAAAATAATTTCGTTTTTTAACATATGTTACTATGTGAGAAAACGAAATTATTTTTGCACCAACCTAATATTAAAGATTAAGAGTAAGGTGTAAAAAGAAAAAAATATATAATATTGTATATTTATCTATTTCTCATAGAATTGTGTATCTACAAACTAAACTTTAGGCATAATCTGTTTATTGGAAACATTTTTTTTTAATGGTTTTTCAGGATGAAGGTGATCATGGCTCTCCACAGATTTCTCCTCTTCATTATCTGTGAATTTCCCTGATTACTTGGGAAAGATAGTGCAATGATTTTCCATTGCCTTCTCCACGATTTTGATCTATGTTTTCTTTGAAGACTGCTTGCAACTCGAGGCTAGAGAGCCTAACTTACTCTACTATTTTTGCCCATAGATGGGTGAAAGTTGGCAGATGGATTTATGTCTTTCCCATGAGCACTAGTGTTAAGTGAATACAACAGACTATGACGGATGTTGAACTGAGCACTTCCATTTGAGTTAAAGAATTGGAATTCTAACGATATGTAAATGTAATTCATTTTAATTTGTTCACTCATCTTGAAATTTGTAGATTTACCTCTATGTTTACTTATATACAATCTTTCTGGCAATTCTTTGGAAAAAATTCTCAAAACAATCATGTAATCAAAATATGTGAACGTACTTGTTGCTATAAATCTTCTTGAGTTCCTGAAAATGTATTTTCAGGAAATTAAAGACAAATTTAGTGGATAAGAACTTGTTGCGAGATTTTATGTTGTTTGGATAAAAATAAGTCACCATAATGTTGTGGGTATCAGCTCTTTGGTTGTGATGTGTATAGACATTTTATATTAAATATTTATGGGTTCCTGGAACATGAAACAATGAATATAAAACTACAGTGCATGTTATTAAAAAAATGTATTA
This sequence comes from Acanthosepion lycidas, assembly GCA_963932145.1. NCBI lineage: Eukaryota > Metazoa > Mollusca > Cephalopoda > Sepiida > Sepiidae > Acanthosepion > Acanthosepion lycidas. The sequence continues at coordinate 58,161,965 of OZ010584.1, forward strand.
ACGGTGTACACAATTGAAATAAAAGGAAAGAAACATTGAAACTATCTATAAGAATGTGCTTGTGTGTGATAGACGCGTGTGTGCAAGTGTTCATTTAAGAGGGGACAATGAACATGAATGTGATCCAGTGGGGGACATTTTATCCATGTGCGACTACATCTGAAAGCATGAATTAAGAGAGAGAGAATATAGTTGCCTTTTTTACAGACTTCAAAAGCACCCTCTAATGCAGTGGCTACCAACCGATTTAGGGCCATGACTCACTTTGGTATTTCTAAAATTCTGGTGCCCCCCTGTAATATTTAATTCTTACATGTATGCCAATTACACATGTATTAGTTTGGTGCAAAAATAATGACGTAATAATGTCGTTTTTTGACGTTAAAAAATACGTCAAAAAACGACATTATTACATCATTATTTTTGCACCAACCTAATACATACATACACACAAAATATTTTTATGTATGCATACTCTATATGCATCGTATGTATTAACACTCATTAGCATTAACACTCTTGCTCAGACTCTCTAGAAAACAATTTACTGTTAATAACTTATTCTCAAATTGCACCCCCTCCCTTATTCTGTTGTTATAGTAAGCTGAAGAGTGCACATCCTATGCATGCCCGACCAAAATATTACCATGCACCCTACATTGGGGATCATTGCTCTAATGTGTCTTTGGAAAAGCCAAGTGGGAGTAACTCACAAATTGAAAGCCAAGGAATATATGTCAACATTCTGATTCTTGCAATGTGTGAAGAAACAGAATGAAAACAAAGTGTATATCTTACTCTATATGATGGACAAGAGGAAGAGATACTTCTAAACAAAAGTGGAAACATTTCACTTTGTTCTGGATGCTTTAAACTCTGACCTGACAAAACGTGCAGCAGTTTATTCATATTAGGAATCTGTTTTTTTTTTCCTTCTTTTTCAGTAAATTAAAAACAACTGGTTTTGACAAGCTAAACAAAAAGTTTGAACAGTTGGCAAATGTGTATCACAAAGACCTTAATCATTGTGACCTTCTAAATCAGTGCCATCCTGTCAGCTGGTGTTTCAGAATACACCAACTGCACTTCTGCAGAGAGGTAAGACCCCTGCCCATAAGGCTTCCTGGGTATGATGATAAACTACATCCGCATCCTGCGTATGATAAGCTACATCCAGCAGTAAGGCCTCTGATCAGGAGGATTTGAGGAGCATGAAACCACCTCTTAACTTCTGGTGATTCCAGGCCCACCCTGACCCAGGGTGGTAGTACCTGTTTAGGGTCCCAGCTATGTGTAAATAGTTAAAGCACTATAAAAGTGTAAAAATAGGTTTTTATACCAGCAATGCATTTTTGGAAAAAAATATATTACCAGCAATACAATTTTGGGAAAAAAAAAAAATTACCGTCAATACAATTTTGGAAAAATAAATATCACTGGAAATACATTTTGGGAAAAAAAAAATATTACCAAGAATAAAAATCTTGTTGGCATTAAATAACCCATTGAGGTTGATATGCTACAAAACAAAACAAACCCAACCAAACCTAAATCAGTGTTTTTCAACCAATGCACTCAAGCAGACTAATGTGCCCTGAAATGTTGCCAAATGCGCTCAAAGTTAACAGACGAGTAATTTATTAATTATTTTTATATTTAAAAAAACATCTTTATTTCTAAAAAGCTGGACATTAAGCACATGACTTCCATCACACTCCTACCCAGTCTTTTGAACAAGAATAGAGGTTTGTCCCTTGTTTCCTTTTCAGGGTTGGATTTCCAGTTTATTCAAAGGTTTTTTCATTCTTTTTCACTCCCAGTTGCTCCTTGCATCTTAGTAACAAAATCACTTTTCTCAGAGTGAATAGGTTAAAAAAAAATTGTTATTTGATATTTTAACCTGGATGCTAAATTCCTTAATCTTTAAGGAGTGGATAATCCTTTCCCTTTTTCCTTCCTCAAGAGAATTATATCCATCATTATTGGCCTCTTAAGAAAGAAAAAAAAGGCAAATTCTTCATAAATCCCTTTAAATGAAAACTATACCGCTAATATTTTTTTTGAATGCTAAACCAAAATTTCATATTTTCAAATTTCATGACTTATTTTTTTTTCTTATTATAATTTAAAGCATCTCCCAGAGTTTTAGTTATTCTACAAGTGTTCTTTGTAGTAAAAAAAAATTGTTGACAAACTGTTCTAAATGAATGCAAGCATCCTAACAACGATGTGATTCTTGATGAAATTCGTAAGACTCTCTTGACATTGTATGAAAAGATCATTTGAAATCTGTTTCCTAATGTTCAAACTGCTCTTAGAATGTTCATGCACCTGAAGTTGAACAGCTATAGAAGAGGAATATTCATGGCTTCACTACAGTTTACAGGGCACATTTAGGAAAAAATAGAAAATATTTATTGCCTGTTTGCTAAGTAACATTTAAATGAAAGAATTGAATTAAATTTTCCCTGGTGTGGCTATTTTTTTTTTTTTTTATTATTAGAGCATGTTATCAATTCTGTCATTGTAGTTTGGGAAATTGAATTCAATTTTTAGGGTCCTTTTCTTCTATGTGCCATGTCCCTTCAGGACGGTGGGGAACATAGCTTTCTACAATTTACTATTCTTTGTAGCTTTTAGTAAATTTTGTCTTTTCATTATCTCTCCTAATCCCTGTAATGCCATACATTTACACAAAATTATTAGGTAGGTTACTTGCTGCTTTCTTTTAACATGCCTGCCTTTAATATGTCCTGTAAGCATCAGATTTTCCAGGCCCTTTTTCCTCAAGAAATTTTTCTTTCTTCTAAAAAATAAAAAATTGATTCATTTTTTTGTAAAATAGAAAAAGAAAGGTGTGGCTATCATCTGCTTACAAAGTGGGTGAGAAATTGTTTCTGCTTAAGTGTGCTCAGTAAACATGAGTCGAGCCACGTTCATTTACAAAGAATTGGTTTTGAGTAAGTAACAAATATGAACTGACTTACACTCATGTACATGGAAAATGACATCCTGATCATCATTTAATTCTAGCCAATTATAAATCATGGATGTGCACATAGTATAGCGGTTATTAGTACAGCAAGTTGGATTGGCATGTCAGGTTCCAATTTCAACTGAGGCGATTCCAATTTTTGTTTTTTTGTTTTCTTTTTATTTTGCACAAATACTCTTGGAAAGTTATAGTGATTTTCTAAGCATAGCTTTATTGTTGTGTGCAACGGACGACAGTTAGTTGAATACTAAAGTATGGGGCACCCAGTGACGATCAAACTCTCTATTCTGTCATAATTGATATAGTGAGACAAAGCTTGCTAACGATTACACAACATCAAAGTGCTGACTCTTGTAAATGAATTCATTTCTTCTCTCCTATTTCACCCCTCTGGATAGTGGTTAATAGCAGGGTAAACTGGGGTCTTTAGCTGGGGATGGGGACCAATCTAGAAGGACATCTCTGATTTGAACCCATCTTGGATATGATGATAAACTACATCCGGCATCAAGAAAATATTAAGCACTATTCATTTATTAGATTGTTTATTTACAAGAATAATTTTATATTTACAATGTTCTAAAAAATAATACTATTGTATTAAAACTAGTACAATGCAATATTTAACATTTACCAATTAATAAAAAATAAATATATAAACAATTTTTATCCAAAAGTTTATAAACATTTACTAAATTATTAAAATATGTAAACTAAATATAAGGAAATACTTATTATTTATTATTTTATAAAGTTTGAATTGATTGGCAATTAGCAGATGTTTTGCCAACCATTCCAATAAACAATATACTAAATATTGTAGAAGTAATAATGCTTATTTTTTTTTTTGTTAATTCTCAAGGACAAAGAAAATGTATAAATTCACTTTTATGTGTTTAGCTTTTTATTACAATCCTAATTATCACTTTTTAAAACAATGAACGCTGCCGAGGAGTAAAGGTAGTTAAAATAATAGCAGTGTCAAGGTTAACACACTTTTTTTGTGGTCTTTTTTAAGATTGCCCATTGATTTTTATTCAACATAACAAATACATTTTATTGACCGTTTACATTGCAGATTTATAAACCAACATTTTTGTACTTTTTTACATTTTCTTACAACTACACTGCCTACAAATTTCATAGATTGGCAAAAAATGATTTTCTCTTGATTTTGGTCCGAACCTAAACTGTATATTCAGGTAGGTGAACTGTTCTTCTCTGTTTGGACTGTTTTCTCAATTATGACTGGTTGGTGTTCTGGGATCTCTGGGGGTGATTTGTTTGCTTGTTCTGGAAGAGGGTAAATTCTGAGTTCCTCTGTTGCAACAGAGTTTTTGGCCATTCTCTGTTAAAATATGATGTAGGTTGATCTTAGTGCTTGATAACCTTACTCCTTGACCAAGTTTTACGATCAGGAAGGCAGACATGGTCGTCGATGTTCAGGAGGAAGAATTCATTATGCTTTCAATTTATTTGCTTTCGGACCTTGTCCTAGGATGTGGGTTCTGTGACCCTAGGTAGCAATGTCCATAGCTCACATTTCATCAATTTTGATCCCGTTGAAGGAGTGTTTTCTTTGCCTGGCACCAAGCGTAGACTTACCAATGCTAGGTATTTGTCACCCCCCCTGTTTTTTATGCATTTTAACATGGTCCTTTTTATAGTTTGTATGGTTCATTCTACTATGCTATTGGATTGTGCAAATTCTGGGCTACTGGTGTGATGTTTAAAATGCCAGTTTCTTGAGAATTTTCTGAATCCTAGTGAGGTGAATTCCGAACCATTGTCAGAGAAGACTTGTTTTGGAATTCTATGTCTTGCAAATATTTTTTTTATGTATTTTATCGCTGTTGGTGAGTTTTTATCGAAGAGTTTGCTGATCTCAAAGTATTTGGAGAATTAATTTACAACAATCAAGTAGGTTCTCCCCTGGATCTTGAACAGATCCATACCAACTTTTGTCAGGAATTTCATGGTTCATTAATGGTTCAGCACTGTTTTTTGTATTGTTGGCATCAGAGTTTGATATTGTATCTGCTATGACTGCATTCATGTTTGGCCAGAAGAGTGATTGTCTGGCCTGAGATTTTATTTTTTCAATTCCCAGGTGGCTTTGGTTCAGGATCCTGTGCATTTCTAGTCAGTGTTGAGGATACAATAATCTGTTGACCCTTGAGAAGAAGCCCATCTTGATGTGTAACCTCTGATTATATAAAACACATATATAGTCATCCACAGATAGTTTTACTGTATGACAGCTCATCAGTGTGGCTAGACATGCAATTGCTTCAAGCCAGGATTGAAACCTGACCCATTTGACATCAGTCAGAGACTCTCACCCTTATGTCATCAGCACATGCTATGGAGAAAAGGTATTTATAACACATTAAATACAAGATATACGCATTACCGACTCCAAAGAGCTCAATTCATAGTGAAGAGCTTTTAGCATTAATCAGCAATAGCTGACAAATTCCCTTTCTTCCAAAGTGCTCAACCTTAGGGAATTATGTTACAAAAGTACATCAGAGAAAAGGACTCAATTCCATATGAAATGGCAAAGCATTAATATTTCTAAATTCCTGGTGAACAATGAACTAAGTTTCATACATTTTCATGTAATCATCAGGTAGTCAGCAAATGGGTATTTTATATCCACTCTGCATGTTCAAGTTGTTGCAATAAGAGTAATTGATGTGTACATACTATGCATACACTAAACAAAATCACTGAGAGGAGAAATGGCCATACTGCCAAGATAGAAATGCTGAAAAATCATCATTACTTTGGAAAACCTAAATATCAAAAATATATAAGGATTAATTCAAATATAAAATTTGTCACTGTTATGGTGGAACACACCTATTCTATTGTTAATAGACTCTCCCACCTATAATAAGTAGGAGTAGTAAGAGTAACGAGTCAATGTCAGACGACAGTTTGTTGAATACTAAAGTATCAGCAACCACAACTAGATTTACTCTGTGTTATACCTATTATATCAAGTTCCTAACGTTTTGTACGTCGAACCTATTTTAGGACCGATTTAGTACAAATACAAGCCTCCACTGCGAAATCACTCTACAACAGTCACTTAGCTGATTGATGTTATATTGTGTACTCCAACTCCAGAGTTTCGTAGATAAACTTTTTTGTAATCATTTGGCTCTCTCATCAGGATATATCAGCAATTTTCTGCAGATTTCTTCATTTTTGTTATTTTTATATTAAGTTAAAAGAAATCAGGCACTTTTTATCAGTGTTAGTTTGATTTTTTTTTTTCTTTTTCATTGTGTGTATGCTTGTATGTTTGTGTATGTGCACATGTATAGTATACATAATAAAAATATAATTTTATGGTATGCTATGTTTATGGGTAAAAGTGGTTAGTATATAAAAGTGGAAACTAAGGTCAACACCAAGTGGCGACAGTCTGTTGCATGTTCGAACACAATCTTCAGGCCATTTTATTTAGAGTTTAAGCCTTTTTATTATATTCTTACTCTGTCCTGGACATTGGATACTACCTGGATCCTATCCACTTGGAAATTTTTATATGTATGTATGTGTGTATATTAACCACTAATATTATATATATATATATATATATATATATATATATATATATATATATGATAGATTAGTTTAGTATTTGCTTATTAGGTACAACTGTTGAAGATTGTATGCAAAATGATATATTCCAACTACTTCAAACAATTCATGCCCTTGTATATAAAGTTCATTCTCAACTTTAAAACCGTTGTATTTTGATCAACACAAATGAGAATTTTTTAATATTTTTCTTTTTAAATCATATATCCATTTTTGTTCAGTTTTAATGAAATGTATATTTTCTTTCTTTCTGTAAATTGAAACACAATTCTTATGATTCTAGAAGAAAGTTATTTTTATACCGTATAAGAAACAGAAATTATGATTCAAGATTTTATATCTTTCAAAGCTTTTCCTTAAATGCAAATATAAAAAAATATTTGTATTACTTTTGGGATAAGCAAAGCAATTTGATTCTTAAATTGCTTTGCTTTAAGTTTCAAAAACATTTTTATTTCTACTTATTTTTTAAAATTTTTAATAGCAAAACAAAAAGTTCTTTAGCATGTTAATAAAAGCATTTTCTTCCTAAAGATAATGATAGATATAAAACACTGCAATCAATATCAGAAACCATTTTTAGGATCTACTTAGAAACAATTGTGTAGTGTAATGGTTATTGGCATGTTGAGTGGAAGCAGTAAATCAAGGTTCAAATTCAAGCCTAGCCTGTTGTATTCATATTCACACAGATGCTCTTTACGAAAGGCATGAATACATCTCTTCTCACCCCAACCCCCCACAGCTATGGGTTTAATAGCAGAGTAGACCAGGCTCTCTAACCTCAAGTAGCAACTTGGTTAAGAAAAGGAAACCATTGAATTCCAAATCATGGAAAAGGCAATGGAAAATCCCTCACTATTTTTCCTAAGAAGGCTTAGTAATTCAGAGGTAATAAAGAAAAGGTAATCTGGAGAGTGATGATCACCCATGTCCTGAATGAATGTATGTAAAAATAAGATTTTTTTTTTTACTTTATTGAACCTGATTATGGTTTCGTTTCATCTTACTATCTTTCATGAAATTCTATAATTCAATCTAGAGCTTTCTATTTTTGGGCATGCCCTTCTTCAGTGTTCCAGCAACTTGACTTTTTCCTTTTTATTAGGAGATATCTATAATTTACAGATTCAGACATCTTATGAATAAAACTGATGAATTAAGACTTCCCAGCAAAATTAACAGTTTTGTCTTCTCACCAATAACATATGGCTATCCATTGAATGTCACCTTCACTTGCTTTAATTAGGGGGCAGTACTTGTGTTCAGCAATCATATGGTTCTTTAGAAGGCGCTCATAGTAGATGATTATCTTCCAATCCCATTATATGCACAACATGACTTTGTGACGGGTACACACCTGGCCCAGGGTCGAATCCTTTGGTTACGGCGCCAACTGTGACGTCGCTCCTCCTGGTCGCTCCTCCTGGTTCCAAGCGTGTCGCTCCTCCTGGTCGCTCCTCCTGGTTCCAAGCGTGCCGCTCCAACCTCTTGGTTAGATGATCACCAGCCTCGCCTTTCCCAACCCGCTTCCAATACCTGGTTGCTAAAGCGACTGTACTGATCTCCGGTCTGTCTACCCACGCTGTGTTTAGATCTTAGACAGACGGGACCAGCAGGGATTGGGCCGTATGCAAGTTGAGTCCGACGGGGGTGGCAAAACACAAGTAAAAGAAAAAAAAAAAACTCACGAGACAAAAAAATTACTGATAAAAAAAAGGGTGACAACCTTTTATATCTAATGTCCGTTACATAAAGAAAAATTGTTCTCATTCCCGACCCGCTCTGTGGACTATGGCACCAAGCTTCTATCATACAACTTAACGATTTCGAATTGTCTACTCTCCAGAATTGTGTATGTCGGAGTGTGGTTTAGTTCGACACTGGGGCTAATTTCTATCAATCATTCGCAGTTGATTCTTCTCTTCGACTTGAGTTGTATTTCTTCACTTCGATCTGGTTGGGTCGAATTCTGTTCTCGGCTGGGCTTGATTTTAACTTCTTCTTCTTCTTCCGTCCAGTAACTCTTTGGCCTTGTCTTCGACTTGGCTGCAACTTCTCCGCGGCTTTCGAGTAATCTTCTTCTTCGTCGACTTAGATAGAACTTCTCTTGTCTTTGACTTGGGCCGGAAGGATTTCTTGTTTTCGACTTGGGCTGGAAGGATTTCTTGTTTTCGACTTGGGCTGGAAGGATTTCTTGTTTTCGACTTGGGCTGGAAGGATTTCTTGTTTTCGACTTGGGCTGGAAGGATTTCTTGCCGCAACCCAGCCGCAACCCCCCGTCGTCCGAGGTGATCTCTTCTCGCTGCCGTCCGGGGCTGAACTCATTTTTTTGTCGATTGGGGTCCTGCTTTTATTGACGCCGCAGCAAACCGGGGTGGGTCTGTCGGCGTCAGGGCTCTCTCGATAATCCCAAAAGTCGCATTAGTTCTGATTTCCTATTATCGCTATTATTTTCACCCCTACTTCCTCACAGTGCCTCTGGGGGGAAGACGCATACCCATCTCTCCCGGTCTCTCGTATGTCAGGTGACCGTTTTCGACCAATGGTTCTTGATCGAGCATTCTTCCTCCTCTTTCCGCATATCACGTGACCACTTTCGGCTAATGAGACTGTGGTGGGACGCCTCCCGTCTCCAATCGGGCGTGGCTTACATCGTTCTTGTTCTAAAAAAAACAAAATCTAATTTGGCCTTTTTCACACGTACGAAAAATGATAATCTTGGCTTTTTCTCACCTGGGTTCTGTCAAAACAGCCTGCCGCTAATTAGATGTGACTTCAGGAAAGAATATTGGCGCTATCTGTGAGCCGAGACAATCGTTTTCTTTCCTTCTTTGTTTTTGGTCAGACCTGATAGTCAAAAATCTTAATTATCTGAATTGAAAATGTCTCCACTTCATCATCGTGGGGTTCCAATTTTTTAACAGGTCAGAATCTGTATACAGTTCCACCGGCCACCACCTCAACACAAAAAAAACACCTTTCCTCCGATTAAAATTTCGTTTCCATTGTTCTAAAAAATCTTTATTGTTTCAGCCAACTTTAACAAACTTCCATCCTATGCGGACATGGAATTAGTTCAAGTGCTTGACCTGATAATTTTGACACTTGTTAGGTGCTGGTCGTACGTGTGTGTTTTCGCTTACGACCTGGTTTTGTTTTATCTATTCCTCTCTCTCTTTCTTTTTATTATTTTTTTTTTTCTTCTTCTCTTTGGATCGCCTAAATACAGTTAGAGAATTATTCTCAAAACTCAATTATTCTTCGTTTCTAAATAACTAACAACTGGTTAATAAACCGAATAAAAATTAAATCATATTTCTATGAATATCTCTTTTTAGTCTTTCTAAAAATGCAGGGTGCCACACTTTTTTTGTGAAATCCGACCTTGGTAAGGTTATCAAGGGTTCATTTTTTTTGACTCACAAATGTCCACTTTTCATCATTCATCACAAGTTATTTTAAAAACCCAGAACATTCCTATATGGTTCAATGTAATTTTTCTAATTAATTAAAGTCAAGTTTGTACAGGTGGTGTAATGGATAGCAGCCCAGGAGGAGAAGTCAGAGAGCTGAGTTCAAATTCCAGTCAGGTTTATTGCATTCACTTACATGCAATTCTTGTAAAAGGCATGAATCCCCCATCTGTGTGTTAAATAGTAGGACATGGATCTGGAAAAAAATTTATTCTCAAAAAAGGCAATATCCACTTGTAAAAAAGAATTGGTTACAATCCAAAATATGTTTTGCTTTTAAATAACTTGTTATTTAAAAATAAATCCATCAACCAGCCAATTTATATGGAAGTCACATATTAAAGCAACTAACAAGTGAACATAATGGTTTCTATTGCCTAACATTGCTTAATCTCAGGTCATTTGATTATGATCAACAATTGGTCCACTTGACCATGAAGTATCATTCAGTGAGAAATCTCCAGCAGGAAAATTTGCAAACCACTTTTGATAGTTTTAGTTATTCACAGAACCTTCTCCATAAGCTCTATAAACCTTTCTTTTGCCAATTAACAGCATTTTTCAGACATACTGTCACATGGCTGTCACAACTGTAGGAGAACAAAGATTAATATTTAGGGTGACAAGAAATATTTTATTAACCATGAGCCCACTAACAGAATTCGGAATAAAATTTGTTTTCCAAATATTGTATGAATGAATGAGAAGATGAAATACTATATATAGTAAATTTATATAAATCAACAGTCAAAGATAATACTAAATACAAATGTGTATTTACAAAATTGTATGAAAAGGTTTTTGAGAAATGTTATTTTGTGTTTACAGTTTGGCTTTATGTCAATTAAAAGGAGTTCTGTATGTGAGTTACAAATTGGGAATATAAATATCAAGAAGGTGCAGAAGTTAAAATATCTGGGAAGCATTTTAGCAGAGGATGGAAAATGTGACTCTGAGATCCGAACATGCATTGGACTAGCAAAAGAGGAATTTGAAAAGCTAAACAAGGTGCTGAGAAATGGGAAAACTCTGTTAGTAATCCAGCACACTTCTTTTTGTGGTATCCATTCTCTTATATGGCAGTGAATCTTGGAAAATTTCCCAAAGGTTGAGAAAAACAAACTAGATGTTATAGAAATGTGCTCCTACAGAGAGATACTGAAAATTCCATAGATGAAGCGAGTAAGTAACAAGGAAGTCTTAAAGAAAAGAGCAAGAGAAAGGAACACGTATATTCAAAATCAGGAAAAGATAGCTGAAATTCCTTGGGCACATAATGAAGGAGGAGAGATTAAAAAATTAACTTTATGGAGCATATTGAGGGCAAGAGAGATTGGGGAAGGCAGTGAGCCTCTTCCCTGATAAGATTGTATGATATGCATAGCAGAGTAGGGTCTTAGCAAAAGGAGAAAAACTGTCAAGAGCCACATAAGATAGGTGCTCATGGTTCTCCACAACTTCATATGTTGTGAAGGTATGTGGCTCACAGAAGTAGAAGTATGTATGTGAGACAAAGAGTATATGCTGCTAAGAAAGAGGTTTGCTCATGTACATATGTGCAGAAAAAAAACCCAGAAAGGAATCTGTCTGTTGGTGATTGATACTTTTGCATTTATAACTGGCAGTTTGATTGGTTTGGTTTAGTTTGGTTTGGTTTACAGCATATCAACCGCAGTGGGTTATTTAATGCTGATAAGATTTTTTATTGCTGGTAATTTTTTTTTTTTTAAATGTATTGCTGGTAACATATTTTTTTCAAATATATATATCTGGTAATATTTTTTTTTTTTTTCAGAAATGTATTACTGGTAATATTTTTTTCCAAAAATGTATTGCTGGTAATAATTTTTTTCTTCAAAAATCCATTGCTGATAATAATTTTTTACAAAAATGTATTGCTGATATTAAAACCTATTTTTACACTTTCATAGTGTTTTGAACCCAATTTTGGGGTTAACTATTTGCCCATAGCTGGGACCCTAACAAGTGATACCACCCGAGGTAAGAGTGGACCTGGGAATACCAGCAATTCTACACTCTACATTCTACAAAACTTTCCGATCAGAGGCCTTGCTGTTGGATATAGTTTATCATCATCAGGACACAGATGCAGTTTATCGTCATACCCAGGACAGCTGGCAATTTGAGTAGAAGTCAGCCAGGTTTCTTTTGATTCAAGGGATTGTTTTTTTGGGGAATGGGGTTAAACCTACTATTTTGGGTTGGCAGCTCAATTCAGAAAGAAGGAAAAAATAGATACATTTCATTAAAACTGAAAAAAAATGAATATATGATTTAAAAAGAAAAATATTAAAAAATTCTCATTTGTGTTGATCAAAATACAACGGTTTTAAAGTTGAGAATGAACTTTATATACAAGGGCATGAATTGTTTGAAGTAGTTGGAATATATCATTTTGCATACAATCTTCAACAGTTGTACCTAATAAGCAAATACTAAATTAATCTCTCATTTTTATATATATATATATATATATATATATATATACATATATATATAAAATGGCCTGAAGATTGCATTCTTACTGTGTTAATTCTTGTTCTTTTTTGTTCTCTCTCCTTAATAGTGTTGTTTTTCTCATATTCTCTAACACTCAGTAACCTCTTAAATCTTAGTGGCTTGATTGCCTTGCTTGGTGTGAAATGATTAAAAAGAATGACAAAATCTTTTAATTTCATCTTTAAAGTTAGTGTGAAATGGATACTTTTGAGCAGAAAAGTATTTACAGTCAGGTCATTGAATAAAGGAAATTATAAGACCACTGTGTGTGTGTGTGTGTGGAGATTGCAAAATTGTCCAATTGACTGGATCTCTGTTCGATGAGTGTGTGTACATAATAGCATCTTAGAGATGAATGAGTTAATTTCTAATTAAGCTGATAGACATTGTTCATTATATAGCAGTCACTAGGATCATACAAGATGTTTTTTGAGAATCAAAATAAAGGATTTTGATTGGTCAATAAATCCAAGAAAAGCATTTCTTTTAAAACTATAGCAACTTATCCAGATGATGTCAGTTGAATTTTTTGAAGTTCAAATTAGATTTTATGTGATGGTCAGTCTCCAAGCAGCAACAGGTGGTGTTTTGTATGACATAAGTTTCTAATGGCCGATAATTCTGTCATAATTAGTGTGTCAGAGATGTATTATTGAATTGTTATCTGATTTCTGTTGGTCTAGTAAAAATGGATAAACTGGCACAGTTCTAGAAGCAAAGGTGCCAGAAAAATTTTACTTCTATATGTTTTGCCGATGAACCAGCATCTTACATACGTTGTGAGGTTGTACTGTTCATACATTGGCCTTGTCTGAATGTACAATATATATATATATATATATATATATATATATATATATATCTCCAATCGATTGTAAACTGGGGCATGAATTGGCTGGTCAACTTCAATGCTTCTAAGACAAAACTGCTCTCTATTAATCACCACAGAGATCCTTCCCTCCATTAGAATGTCTGACGCTCAACTTCTCAAGAGCAACTCTCTGCGGCTTCTCAGTCTCACGTTGACTGCTGACCTGAGATGGAATAAATACATTGAGTCAATTGCCTCATCCACTGCAAGGAAAGTTGGTTCCCTGAGCTGCGCCAGGAAGTTTTTCTCCCCAGAGTCGATCCTACAGATCTACAAATCAACAATTCGCCCTTGCATGGAGTATTGCTGCCATATATGGTCTGGTGCCCCTTCTGTTTGCCTCGGGGTTCTTGATAGGCTCCAGAGGCGGATATGCAATGTAGTTGGCCCTGCCCTGGCGTCTCGTCTACAATCACTTTCTCACAGATGCACCGTCACCTCCCATTTGTCTGTTCTACAAATACTTTCATGGAAATTGCTCCGAGGAGCTGCATTCGCTGGTTCCCAGACGTCATGAGTTCAAGCGCCCTACGAGGCTGGCATCCCGCTCTCACCCCTTCACTGTCGAAACTCCTAAATGTAGCCGTCTCTTCTACTCCAATAGCTTCATGTCTCGCACCTCTCGCCTGTGGAATTCCTTTCCCTATTCCAGTTTCCCTGTGAGCTATAATCTCGAGCTATTCGAGTGTAATGTCAATCGACATCTCCAGTTGCCTTGATCTATCCACTACCCTCATCCTTTCTTCTATCACTCCTATCTGATCTTGCTCTAAATTTTCTGTAACTGCTTGCATCCTAGTGGCTTCCTGCCTTGCTTGGGGTGAAATGCTTAAAAAAAAAAAAAAAAAATATATATATATATATATAAAGGAGGCACGGTGGAGTAATGGATAGCGGCTTGGATTGAGGAATCACAGAGCCAAGTTCGAAATTCCAGTTGAATCCATTGCATTCACTTACGTGCTAATACCCTTGGGAAAGGTGTGAATCCTATCCTTCTCCCTTCAGCTATGGGTAAATGGCAGGACAGACTGGGTTCTATAGCCTTGGATGGCAATTGGTCTAGGAGAAGAACAATTCTGAATTCAAAACCTGCGTAGGGTCGTTTGGGGACCTTCTGCATGTAGTGCACCAGGTTTTCTGTATTTGGCCCTTCAAAAAAGTGTGCCAGGTCCTGCATGAAACCTTTACCACTATAATCAAATCTCATGTGCTGTTGTCGGGCTGTCAGTTTCCTGGGAGCTGATCTGCTTGACCCTCATACGTCGAATTTGACGGGAGAGTCGAGTATATATATATATATATATATATATAATTTTGTTTTGGTGGTTAAAAAGACATCAGACCCATAACAAAAATATGTAAATTATAAACAAATTATAAGTCAGATTCCCATTCACTTAATTAGGCTGTAGTCTTGTGTTGATGTACCTGAATGTTCCTCTCTTGCTAAAGTTTTCTTTATCAAGTCTTATCATAAATAGGAAATTGTTTGGCCGTATCTTTCTTCCCATTGTCTGTTTCATTTTATTGAAAGCAAGGACCCCATGCCCATTGTTGGTGGTGGTGGAATGCCCTCCCCCACCGACCAGCTCTGCATTCTTTGAAATGAGAGCTTGGTGATAAAAAGTCAGCCTCAACTATTCACTAACTGACCATGAGAATGAAAGATGATGAATATGAACACTAGCTGCCATATCTAAGTAGAATTATATACCATATCCACAATGTTGTATAACCAAATTTGTTTTTAGGATAGGTCAATGGGACTTATACTAACTTAATGTAATGGAAGAGAAAAATACAAATAACATCCCAGTCTTCTCCCTCAGTAGATACATCTTCTGGTGTCAGCTTGGACTCCTTGTCAGCTGCAGCCTTTTTTTTTTCTTCTTTTTTTTGTTGTTGTTGTTTTCGTTGTTGTTATTGTTTGTGTCATATGTAATAGGAGTAGGTAGGCATTCCTACTGTCCAGTCAATACTCCTCCCACTTCTCTTGGACAAGAGTAGAGGCTCACACCATGTTTCTTGTTTAGGAAGGGGTTCCTGGAACTCTCCCTCTGTTTCTCTCTGACCTCTATACTAGTGCTGACGTGTTTCTCTCATGATGTGCTCAGTCTGTGGCATTACCTCATCATTCTGAGGGTACATGGTTGACAGTTTACTGGTTACTGTTTCCGACTGGTGGTTAGGAGGCCTAACTCTTGCATAGCATCTTGAGCGGCCGCTCTGATCAACAGTTGTATAATACTGGGGTGTCTGTAGTGCCATGTTATCCATGGAAAGGTGTCCCTGCAGTCACCTCCGGTGGGCAAACCTGGGGCCACATTATGTTGCAGGATGTGCCAACTTCTCTCTGCCCACATTGCAGTTGATAACTGTCTGCTTCTTTTACTTCAGGCCTTCTCATCTTTACTATTTCACATTAAAAAAAAAAAAATGATAACTAACGACAATCCAAAAAGAAAACCTAAACCAGCCCTTAAAAAATCACCTAAACCCTTTAACATTTCATTTTCTAACATCCGTGACATTAGAACCAATTTTTGCGGTGTGGAATCTTTCCTCATTGTGAAGTGCCTGAATATACAGGCTCTCTGTGAGACCAACATTGACTCGTCTATCCCCTCCTCTGACCTCTCGATCCCCAGCTACATTCTTCTTCTTAGAAGATTCTCAAACCTATAGGCATGGCCTTCGAGTTTACGTCAAGGACCATCTTCCGCTGGCTAGAGAGCTGTCTCTCGAATCACCAGACTATTCATACATGTGTTTCTGGCTATCTTTTCTCAATGCTGTAAGCTACCTCTTCTTCCTTTATTGCTCTCCATCCTTCCAAGACTGTGGTGTTCTCGAATGTATTTCTGACAGCACTGACAAGGCTCTCTCTCTCTCCATCCATTTGCTCGCATATTTGTGTTTGGTGATTGTAACGCCCATCAGACCAAGTGGCTTAAAAAATGCTACTACTGACCTTGCAGGCATTCAAACCCTTAATTTTTCAATTTCTCAATCCCTCATGCAGATAGTTGACTTCCCCACACGTTTTCCCTACAACCAGGACGGTAAGGCTTCTCTTCTTGATCTAAGTTTTACCTCCATCCCCAAGTCCTGTAGTGCCACACAGCTCTGCCCTCTTGGTAACTCCGATCATGCTGCAGTGTCTGTCAACATTTCCTTCAACTCCACTCCCTGCAAAGAACCTCCTACCACTAGAACCTCATTCTGCTACCAACGAGCAGACTGGGACTTATTCCGCGATTTCCTTCGTGAATGCTTCTCATTCAAGAATGTGCTACTGAGGTCTCCTGCTGGGTTAAAGCTGGAATTTAGGCTTTCATCCCCTCAAGGAAATATAAGGTCAAATCACGCTCCTCCCCTTAGTTCTCCACTGCTTGCTCAGCTGCCATTGCCCACAGGAATCACTTCTTCCACCTATATCATAGCAATATGTCTGACTGCAACAGACGTCTCTTTATCTCTGCCCGTAACGAGTGTAAACATGTCCTCAATGAAACAAAGTCACTATTTGCTGCTTGAATGAAAGAACATATTCCATCTCGCAAATTTGACCCCAAGGATTATTGGCATCTCTGCAAGAGCATACTTAACAATAGCAAACCCTCTATACCTCCTTTGTTCAACCAGTTTGAGGTTCTGACCTCTTCTGCCAACAAGGCTGAATGCTTTGCTCGGAAATTCTCATTCAATTCAACACTCGACTCTTCCAATGTACCCACACCTGATTTCCACCTTAGAACTGAGGCTCTATTGAGCAAGTTGCATATAACCCCGTCATCGGTATTAGGCATTATTTCTAAATTAGACCCCCACAAGACTAGTGGTGGAGATGGGATACCAGCCATTGTCCTGAAGAAATGTGTGCCTGAATTGGCCCCTACCCTCTCCAAATTATATAACTATTACCTCAATGAATTTTGTTTTCCAGCCTGTTGAAAGTCCTCATCCATTGTTCCTGCTTTTAAGAACTCTGGAGACCCTTCTGACCCTTCTAATTACTGTCCTATCAGTCTCCTACCACTCTTTGGCAAAGTCTTCAAAGCTTTAATCAATGCCAAAGTGGTTAAGCATGTTACATCCTGTGATCTGCTCTCCGACAAGCAATATGGTTTTCGCTTTGCCCGTTCTACAGCTGATGTGCTTACGGACATAAATTGTTTACCAAGCTCTTCATAATAATGGTGCCATGGCTCTAGATATCTCCAAAGCGTTTGATAGGGATTGGCATGCTGGCCTTCTTCGCAAGCTTCAGGGTTATGGAATTTAAGGTTAATTGTTTGACTTAAGGCAATCATTCCTGTCAAACTGTGTATTGAAGGTCGTTCTCAATGGATTCTCCTCCAGCTCCTATCCCATGAATGCAGGTGTTCCTCAAGGCTCTATCCTAGGCCCTACTCTGTTCCCTATCTTCATTAACGATCTTCCTGATGTCATAGGTTCCCAAGTAGGTATCTATGTGGACGACACTACTGCCTCAAAAACAAATGTAGTGTCACTGACAAAACTAACCTAGCCGTTAGTCTCAAAAAGGACCTCCAATTGGTTGTGGACTGGGACAGGAATTGGCTGGTTAACTTTAATGCCTCAAAAATAAAACTGCTCTCTATTACTCACCACAGAGAACCATCCCTGCCCCCCCCCCCATTTGAATGTCTGACGCTCAACTCCATGAGAGAACCTCTTTGTGACTACTCAGTCTCACATTGACTGCTGACCTGAGATGGAACAAATACATTGAGCCAATAGCTTCGTCCACAGCAAGGAAAGTTAACTCCCTGTGCCACGCCAGGAAATTTTTCTCGCCAGAATCAATCCTTCAAATCTACAAATCAACCATTCGCCCTTGCATGGAGTATTGCTGCCATATATGGTCTTCTGTTTGTCTCAAGGTTCTTGATAAAATCCAGAGACGTACCGTCACCTCTCTCTGTCTTTTTTACAAATACTTTCACGGTAACTGCTCTGATGAGCTGCTTTCGCTGGTTCCCAAACTTCATGAATTTAAGCATTCTACTAGGCTGGCATCTCACTCTTACCCTTTCACTGTTGAAACTGTTAAATGTAGCTGTCTCTTCTACTCCAATAGCTTCATGTTTCGCACTTCTCACCTATGGAACTCCCTCACCTTTTCCTGTTTCCCTGATAGCTATAATCTCCACCTATTCAAATGTAATATCAATCGATATCTCCAGATGCCTTGATCTATCCCCTATCCTTCTCTTTATCCTTTTCTCTATCACTCCTCTTTGCTCTCACTCCAACTCTCTGTAAACCCTTTCTTGGGATGAAACACTTAAAAAAAAAAAATGATATAATTTTATGTAAAGCTAAGTAGGTTTTAAGTACATTGCAGCACCTCAAATTTAATACTGGCAAATAATTGACAGTTCCACGGTCATGAAAGAAATGTGTCAATGTGTTCTGCACTTAGGCTCTGCACATTAGTTCCAGTCATGTTAAAAAAAAAAAAACCTAAAATAATAGAAAGCAATGTTAGGATCAATCAGGACTATTCCACATGTTTTGAAAATGCCATGACTTGATTCACTCTCAATCCATAAGCATTCAGATGAGTGCCATTCTCTAGTTCCTCCAGATAAGGACTCATCATACTTATATGAATAGAGTTGAACCACACTCATTCCCTTTGTATTCCAAATGAACTTACTTTTTATTTTTATTTTTTTCCAGGTAACTTTTTTTAAAAGATCTTATTAGGGGTACAAAATTTAATTAATTCAATAAAACTAGACATAATTAAGAGGGACAAGAAGAAAACTTCAACTACAGTCATCGATAAAATAAAAAGAGAAAAAATACGATAAAATGAGCTCATCAGTTATTACTCCTCACTTGTCAAACACAATAAGGAAATATTTTGTTTTTCTCAATTCTGATGACAGCTCATTCTTCATGTTTTTTTTCTCTTTTCATTTCTTTTTTCATATTGCCAACTACTGTAGTTTTCTTCTTGCCCATTTTAATTATGTTTATTTCTATTTTGGGGTTTTTTCCTGATAATGTTACACTTTTTTCTTTTTTTTTTTTTTCTAAGCATTTCACCCCAAGCAAGGCGGAAAGCCACTAGGACGCAACGGGTTACAGAAAATTTAGAGCAAGATCAGATAGGAGTGATAGAAGAAAGGATGAGGGTAGTGGATAGATCAAGGCAACTGGAGATGTCGATTGACATCACACTTGAATAGCTGGGGGTTATAGCTCTCAGGGAAACTGGAATAGGGAAAGGAGTTCCACGGACGAAAGGTGCGAGACATGAAGCTATTGAAGTAGAAGAGATGGCTACATTTAGGAGTTTCGACAGTGAAAGGGTGAGAGTGGGATGACAGCCTCGTAGGGCACTTGAACTCATGACAACTGGGAACCAGCGAATGCAGCTCCTCAGAGCAATTTCCATGAAAGTATTTATAGAACAGACAGAGGGAGGCGACGACGCATCTGTGAGAAAGTGACTGTAGACGAGATGCCAGAGCAGGGCCAACTACATTGCATATCTGCCTCTGGAGCCTATCAAGAACCCCGAGGCAAACAGAAGGGGCACCAGGTGTGTAAATAAGAATATAGTAACTTTTACTTATAGCATCTTGTATGTGCCATTTTCCTTCAGTACATGAATGATCATGGCTTTCTGTGACTTCCTATCCTTTGTAGCACTAAGCAATGTTTGACCTCTTATTATCTTTCTCTGTTCAGGTTTCACCATTCATTTACACAAGCTCATTAGGTATCCAATGTTTCCAACTACCCCTTTTGCATCCAGTATGCCCTGTGAGTTTCAGATTCTCCAAGATGTCTTTCCTCATTATGTGTTCCAACTTTCACATTCTGATTGTAAGAAAAAGTGCCAGTTGTTCCTGTTTTTCTGATAATTTTTTTCATTGTTCACATGTTACCATATTCTTTTGTAGGATGGCATCTCCTCTTCATCTGTGAGGACGAATTGTTCAGCTTTCACTGCCATAGAGAAGAACTGATATTACACAACAGTTAAGCATTCTTTGGTCTCAAGTTTCATCACCATTTCCTCCATTGCAAAATTTCTATAAAGCTTTTCTTTCTTTTTTTTTGTTTTTTGTTTGTATTTGTTGCTGGTGTTGTTTAGCTGTTTATTTGCTGGTGTTGTCTAGCTGTTTATTTGCTGGTGTTGTCTAGCTGTTTGCATTGCTGATGTTGTCTAGCTGTTTGCTTTGCTGTCTGTTTTGTGAGGGTGGTGTTGTTTTTTGCTTGTTTGTGCGTGCATTGTTGTTTTTTGTTTTTATTAGATTTTTTTGAAGATTTTTGGGAGGATTTTGTTGTGTTCTTATAAAAGATCCAAACAATAAGTTTCTGTCTGTATTATTGCTAGTCTTTATTTTCATTAGCATTATTTCAAGAGACAGAGCAAGTCCAATTTTAATCAAGAGATCCTAAATGTTTCAAAGAGTATTAAAGTTTTATTAAAAAAAGTACTATTGTGACACATATGCTTTTATCCAAATTGAAGAATAAACTATTATCTAAATATGTACACATAAATACACAACTTATTATAAAAATGAAAGATTTGGGGTATGAAACTACTAAGTTTGGCATTATCTGACACAAGGTCATAATTAGGAAGTAAGGGAAGCTCAGTGACTTAAAAACTTGCACATCATGGAACTAATGTAGAGAACCTATTATCAATATTTATATGGGGACCCATCTGGATTAACCGTGAGTTACCTTACAAAATTAGCTACAAACTTTCAACAATCTCAAAAAAATATTAAAATGTAAATTCGTTAACAACTTAACAGTATATAATAGAGAAAGGAATCTGTTAAACCTTAAGCCAGAGTCCTTTGGCATAAGCAAAAGTGAATAGGTGGTGGGCAGCAGTTCCTTTGAAGCTGCTGGTAGCAAGTATGTCTACTGATTATTGAGTTGTTGACATTTATTTTCTTTCAAAGACTGAAATTTACAACATTGACAGTGTAAACATTATTTCTTGTGCGGGGACATGCTAAAAGGATTTTGGTGGGAGAGGAGAAGGGAGAATGTCGAATCTCTATCCAGAGTATTATGAAAGGAGCAAACAAAAAAAAAAGACAGTGTGAAATTTGAAAGAAATTTCCTTTTATGAAATGACACAAAACAATAACAGCACAGAATATAAAATTTTACAAAAAAAACTTGTACAAACTTTTCTTTGTGTGCCAAACAATTAGACAAGATAACAAGTTCTAATTATAATTCTGTTGGGTTCATAAACATAATTAAATTATTATCAACAAAATGTTCACTTACTTCAATCCTTTTGACCGTCAAAACGAGTTGAGAAGATTGACAATTTACAAGTGTCACTGGGTTTCTTTTATACAAGAATTTTTTTTTTATAAACTGAGGTTCAAAAATGAGATAAATATTGTATTTTCATAAAAAGTTTAAAATCAGTTACCGTTTTAGCTACCTTTAATTTTGTGTCAAATTTTCATAAACAATTATAGAAAATCCATATATAAACTCCATTCTGTAGAATTTTCTCTTTTTTGATTTTTCTTTCAGCTTCTTTCTTTTCTTTGTCAGTGTTGCAGGTCTTTACTTTTTCTTTGTTTAGATCCCCTACAGTTGTCCGCAGTCATTCACCAGTGAAAGCCAAAACCCTTCTTTCTTTTCTTATTCATCTAAGTTCAGCTCCCAGCAACCAATCAACATCTGCCTTGTGAAACCAGTTTTTTATGGTATCTAGATTTTTTTTTTCTTCAGCTAAGTACAGCTTCTAGCAACAACTGTTAACAACTTTCACCTGTTGGACAAACCAGACTTTTTAAATAACCACAAATTGGCTCAGAATTGAATTAGAAATTTCATACTTTGCAGTGGTAACCTATTTTCCCATTGGTTAAAAAATCACAAAATGTATCTCTTTAAGCCATGCCTGTTCACAAACTTTATTTAGATAAAGTTTCACTATCAGACTTGAGCCTCTTTTGTTCTTCTTTTTTTTTTTTTTTTACATGTTTTGAAAACCAAATTTTAAAACTGTCATTTTGGCTGTATTTTTATGTCAATCTGTGCCTCATTTGTACATTTTTACACATTAAATTTTATCCAACCCATTTTTCCTAATTGCCTGGCTTCATTATAGCATTTTTTTATTTAGAGAATAAATGTTCGTTAGTAACTTTCTTCTTTTAATAAATGCTTTTTTAAAAACTCTCTCCACAAAAGAAAAACTTAGTTTACTGTATTATTTTTTTTTATTTATCCATTATTATAGAAATTTTTATGTGTGTAGCTCAAGTGATCAATATTACTCACAGAATATTCAAGAAATCTAGGAAATGGATATTTAATTATGATTTGTAGAGATTCCAATTCTATTATTAGAGTTATATTGAACCAAAAAAATCTTTGAGGACAGTAGAAATGTTTTAAACCTTTGATGTGTTTTCTTTTCTTCTTTAGTTGAAATTAAGAGGATAGCTTATATTTTATTTCATAATTAAAAAATAATCAGCAGAAAGTTTGAAGCTGGCACTTTTGAAAATATGAGTGCTGAAAGAAAAAAGCTATATAAGAAGCAAAAACTAAAACCTTGAGCACTGTTTAAGAACATTTAAAACAGCTGATAGCTTTTTAGAATATTAAAAAAGGACAACTACATCTAACGAAATTTTGAATATCAAACACTAGAAAAATTATTTTATTTTAGAAAGCTTTTGAAATGTTTTTTAAATTTCATAGCAATGAAAGGAATGTTATAAATAACATCGTCAAAGTCAGTATTTTTGAGATACATGACAGCTTGCATCTGTTTTTATGTTGTAACACCTTTTTAAAATAAAAATAAAAAAACAAGAAAAACAGTGGTAATGTTTGTCAAATTTTTGTGCTACTAAATCGTTTTTGTTTGTTGCTGCTGAAAATTTTTAAATCTTTTCTTTTTAGTTTTATACAGGTCAGCAGTTATGTTGGTTCTCTCCCCTGTTTGCTTAAGTAGTGTAGCAATTAACATGGCCTTTTCTTTGTGTGTGTGTGTGTGTGTATGTGTATGTGTGTGCTCATTGTAGAAAGGAAAGAGATTGCTTTTAGCATTGAAAAAGCTGAACTTGTGAAAAGATCGTGTTTTCAAAGTCTGGTATTGGAATCTGCTTAGAGGATTTACCCTTCCATCTCACCCTTACCACACCTTCCTTATTTTCAACAAAAACTGTTTATAAGATGTTTATATACAAGACTTTTTTTTTTTTTCTTCTTTGGTATTCACCTTTTCCTCTGTTTGCCTCAAAATAAAATAAAAATAAAAGTGGGGGTAATGAAAATATATAACAGAAAGAAATAATTTAAGAGAGATTGAATTTGCTGAAGGAAAAAAAAATATTCTTGCTATTTTGGCCAAAAAAAATATTTTTTTTTTCTTTCTTGCTTCTTGTTTACAATTTTCTACAGCAGCATTCTGATTTCCACTTCTTCTTTTGGCTCAGAATTTACAATTGCAGCAAATTTCTTTTGGCTGTCATAATTGAGATAAAGTTAGAAATGTAGATTTTTTTTTATATTCTATGCAAATTTTTAAACTTTTATTTATCCTGAATAGATATTTGTTTTCTACAAAAAAAAAAAAAAAAAAATTGCTAGCTAAGGGTGTCTTTTCATAAATCTATATGACTTATTCTTTTTCTGTATGTGTGAAATATATATTGTATGCTGCGGCTATGAAATCTTTTGGAATAAAGCTTCTCGTAATGGGAGATTTTAATTGGGTGAAAATTTGTCTGCTATCCAAAAAAAAAAAATAAATTAAACTTTAAAGAAAGATGTACATTGCAAATCCCGTCTTTTGTGAATAATAAGATCGTGAATAAAATGTTAAAGAAAAACTTGATATCTAATTTTATGCAACCGGCAAGGATACAATTGCTACTGTGTTTACGCATCATTAATGATTGCATGTGTGTGTGATAGTGTGTATCGATATCTTTGTAATTGGATAGTTAATGTTCTATATATGGTGTCACAGGCATGTGTGTCTGTGTATATGATACTGCTGATTTCAGTATGTACATTTAAGTCTTAATTATGTATATTCTCAGGGAGGCCCATGGCTTGAATGCCCTTTGGGAACTTGACCCAAACCTCAAGTGGGACTCGTACATACGATCAATCCCTAAAGATGCTGGAAAAATGGTCAGTTCTCTGTACTACTCCAGTAAGTACCTGACTCCTGCTGCTATCCTCTACCTTTACAAGAGTCAGTTTAGGCCAAAAATGGAGTACTGCTACCATATATGTACAGGAGCTGCCCAGTGTTCACTTCCCAGTGTCAATAGTCCAAAAGCGTCTCTGCATCCTTGTGGGTGACAAATTATTTTCCACCCTACAACCACTTTTTCACAGACAAAATGTCTCAGGCCTCTTAATACTCTATATTTCCATGGAAATAATTCAGACAAACTACACTCTTTAGTTCCACCAGTTCTAATCTCAATGGCTAAGACTATGCCATGCATATTGTAGTGAATCACTTTCATTCCCCTTCATATTCCATTGGTAAGATGTAAGTTCCACTCAAGTAGCTTCTTCCCATGAACTGTTGCTTTGTGGAACCGACTCTCAAGAAGTTGTTTCTCCAATCGCTACAATGTGGGGCTATTCAAATCTAGGGTGAACCGTTATCTTCCTTACATATAAACTGTGCTTCTTATTCTGTAACCCTCTATCTGGAGTGGCTTTTGGGCCTTGTACAGGTAAATATTGTAAAAAAAATGTAAGTAATTTATTTTTTAACTAGAAATATATCAGTGAAAATATTACATTTTTCCTATTTGAATTTTCTGATGAATCTTAATTCCTAAGAAGCTTATGGTGAGTTCTATGCCAATAAAATATCTGTAGAAATTCTCCTATCACTTGTTAAATATTTGGGTTAAACAACTTTCACAAAATATTGCAATAACCATTATAAATATGAATGCTGGTCACCATTTAAGAAAGAGGGTACAAATGAAAAGATTTGAAATTGACAACTTTTTCCATTTTAGTAAAACAGATATTAAACACATGTGTTATCACCACTAGTTTCTTTCTTTCATTTTCTCATTGAAACCACGTAGCATCTCTGTCTTTCCTGTCTTTCTACCATATCAAAACGGAATAATACATTATTTATGAGGTATTGGCAGAGGGTGTAATGGATGGATGTATGGTCACATGACTGATGGGTTCAAATGCTTATTTTCTGACAATGAGACCAAGGTTCAAATCTCACCATGATTGATTTGTCAGGAACGTGACTTGATGTTATCTGTCTGGGGAAAGTGATCCCAGCATGCAGCATTTTGGAAAGTGCCTGAAAACCATCCCATGGCTTGAGTCAAATGAGGGACATTGGGTAGACAGAACTCTTTGGGGAGCCATCGATGGTTATGCTAGCATGAATTCATAAGTCGCCATAACCGAGGGTTTGAGCATGCGGGATAGATAACGTGCTCTCTCAGAAACTGTAACTATGGTCCACTCAGCAAGGTGTGTCTGAGTAGGTGCCTGCAACAGGGATTAACTAGCCACCCTAGTAGACAGGCATCCTTGGATACCAGTGGCCAGCCGTTATGTATACATGTAAGTAAGTGTGTGTGTGTTAAGGAAGGGGTAAGTAGAATTATAATAAGAATATTCTTTAAATAAAACTATACTGTTTCCGAGATGCATGTACTTCGTTGAAATGTACACAACCCTTAGACAGTATAGTAAAACGGAGATGTCCAAGAATGACGAGATATTTGAAGGATGGAAACTATGCCATACAGCCGTGCTGGGGGCAGCTAAACTAGATAAGGCTGACCACCGGAAAACTTCAACCGGTGTGGGGTCAGAAAGAAGCCCCCAAGCTAAAGGGGCCAGTAAAGGAAGATGAGTGCTAGTCAGTCTATTGCACACTAAACAGAACAAAGACTTTATTCACACATTTTAACTTTGTGCATTTTGGTTTAAAATTCATTTTTGAATATGTTTAAGATGCCAATATATACAGGTGAAAATATACCTATGGATTGTGTGTATTGCAGTGTAGGTAAATGGAAGGGAATGCATGTAAATTAAAGAAGATGATTGTACACTTAAGGATACTGTAAGAGAATCTAAAAGAAGAGGAGTTAACTTTTATGCATTTGATGCGTGCATGCTTTAACTGCACATTCCAATGAAAACCTTTTTGCATGTATGCATACACATCTAAATGGGACAGATGATGCATAGATATATATATATACATGCACGTTAGTTAATGCATTGTGTG
This sequence comes from Acanthosepion lycidas, assembly GCA_963932145.1. Lineage (NCBI taxonomy): Eukaryota > Metazoa > Mollusca > Cephalopoda > Sepiida > Sepiidae > Acanthosepion > Acanthosepion lycidas. Next base: position 58,188,739 of record OZ010584.1, read on the forward strand.
CATTATGGTTGAGCAACATACACTGTTTATATATAAGTGTGTGAGGTATGTTTTATTTGTTAAGGTAATGTCCACTTGACTGCCTATATAAGTAATATCCGTGTATGTATAAATGATAGTGGAATTTTTTTTTTCTTTTTCGTGTCTTCACCATTTTGTGTGTTCCATTTCATTGTGCATCGATTTTTTTTCTGAGTTTGTCCTGTGTAAAGTTTTATTAACGTGTTTGTCTAAATCACGTGTGTGTGTTTATTGCTACAACCTTTTCCTATGAAACTTCCATAATTGCATCATTTTTTTTTTTTTTTTTTTTTTTAACTCTCTTTGTTTTCCAGCATTCAGCTTTTTACTTTAACATGATTTTAACAAATGCCATAGCTGACACTTTTCACCAACAAACACTGCCATTCAACATGTGTAGTTTTTCCCTCTTGACTTTTTCAACCCCCCCCACCCCACCAACTCGCCTATTTTTTCTTACATTATTGAAGTGGTTAATACTATAAGACAAGAGCTAGGTATAATAGACTTTTTAGCATGTACTAATTATGACATATTCATTATGAATAATTAAGAAAATCTATATAAATTAAAATAATGTTTTTACATTTAAATTATAACTCACAGGGCTGGTGTAAGGGTCTCTGCCCCCACCCCATCTATGATACAGAGAACCCCACTCTACATCTCAATTTTCATAAAGTAGTATTCATATAAACTAGTAATTTTATTGTAACCTAATTATGCACAATAACAGATCATATTCGATATAGGTGAAAACTAGAATAATTGTAAATAAATATAATGTATCTAAGTACAAATTTGTTATACTGGAACACACCTGTTCTATAGTTAATAGACTCTCCCACCTATAAATAAGTAGGAGTAGTAGTAGCAGTCGCTCAGAGAGGGAGTTGGTCAGTCGATGTTGGACAACCGTTAGTCGGATATTAAAGTATCAGCCACCACAACTAGATTACTGCATCATTACCTATTATATCAAGTTCCTAACGTTTTGTACGTCGAACCTATTTTAGGACCGACTTAGTATAAATACAAGCCTCCGCTGTGAAACCACTATTAGAAACATGTCATTATAAATCATTCTTCCATCTTAAATAAATCAATGTTCTGTGGCAATTTTTAACATCAACTTCAGATTTTTCTTGTTAAAAAGTCAAATAATTTTAACACATCAACATTGTGGATAAAAAAGAGTGAATTTAAGTAGTGTTTTTTCAAGACTTAGCATGAGCAAAACAAATTCACGGAATTGTACAAAAATCAGCCCCCAGAATGATGTCAAAATCTGAAAATTTATCATCCTTTAATAGTCCGTAAGAATGCTTAATTTAATTTGTAACATATACAAATGTAGGTAGAAAAAAAGCAAATGTTGATAAGATAGCAAGGGTCACAAAACATTGCTGGGACTCCCAATCAGACTCCCCACCCATCGTGGGAGGCGTAGTATGCACCAGCCCTGATAACACACATCATTAAAACATAACCCCTACTGCGATGCACTCTTGTAAAGATCTGTGAGTCAGATCAGACTAATTATGAAGTATTGCTGCCATATCTGGGCAAAGTGCTGCCCAGTCCTTACTGTCTTGCTGTGACAAAAAGCATTTATGTAGCATTGAATTAATTTTCCCCGCACAGGTGAAATGTTACTAACTTCTCACTGTTATTATGGCAAGTATGCAAATGAGCCACATTCTTTATTTCCACCAGTTCAGACCCACCATACAACGAACATGGCATTTTGTCCTCATTTTGTAAGGTAGAAGTTCCAGCCAGACAGTTTCTTTCCCAATACTGTCAATCTGTGGAACACTCTTGAGAGGATGTTTTTCTGACCATTTCAATCTTAACCTCTTCAACTCTAGCGTCAACTGATATCTATCCTATATATCTTTATAATATGCACTGTTTTTTTTTCCTCTTCTAGGCCCTTACAACAATTTAATTCAATAACCGTCTACTTTGAGTGGCTCTTGGGCCTTATATTGGGTGAACAATAGTTAAAGACAAAATCTATACATTGTCTAAATTCAAACAACTAAATTCACTAAAATCTTCTCATTCTCTTTCACTCTCAATAAACTCTTGCATCCAGTAGTATAACTAGAGAGTGGGAAGGTCTGCCTCGGGTGACACTTTTATGGAGGTGGCACTTTTGAGTCTGGTGTACAATCCTGTACAAGTTGTATTGAAATAAAAGTGGCTTTAATGTCAGGACATTACTCACAGTTAAAGGGTTTTTTGATTTTAAGTAACTTAAACTGACATATATATTTAAGTAATTGTTATCTTGGCCGACAATAAACACTACCCAGTTATGTATTCAGGGCATTTTTATCATTGTTGACAATGTAAAACTTGTGAATGGACCCAGGCTGCAGTCTTTTAATGGTGCAACACTGATGGAGTGGGGGACTTGGTTGTTATCATATAAATTTATCTTCCTTAGAAGTTCATTTCCGGGTATGTGTTGCACTGTTTTTCGTCTTTTGGGTCTGTTAATATATATATATATATATATATATATATATATATATATATTGTTTATTTATGGTATAGAGTAAATGAAAGTTAACTGTTTCAAATCAAATGATCAAATGACAAAAATAAACATGCTATACAAAGAATCCATGCAGCATTCCAGTTTCAAACATATTTCAAAATGATCAAAATAAAGAATCATACTTATTATAAAACCCAGGTTGTATGTGTGTGTGTCTGTACGTTTATATATTGGATCGGATTTCCTACATTTTTCAACCAATTTCAACAAAACTTCACAGGACTACGTAAAATTACCTTGCGGTGGTTCTGACAGCACGAAAAATTGGAAAAACACAATTGTTTTTGCATGAAATCAATTTGGAAACACGATTAAGAGGCATCGTGAGAATGAAAGGGGGACAACTGATATCGAGTTATACTTAAAACCCAGGTTGTTTGTGTGTGTGTTCGTTTATATATGGGATCGGATTTCCTCCATTTTTCAACCGATTTCAACAAAACTTCACTTTTTTTTTTGGCAGGTAGTGTTTCTTATTGTCTTGCACACTTTTTTCTTTATTTCTACATTCAGAATGCTTTAAAAATTCCATTTACGAGACAATTGTTTATAATAAAATTCTATTCAATCGGTAGACTCATAACAATTGAAAACAATGTTTTTGTTTGGGTTTGACCAATTCTTAAAAAAAAAAAAACTAATTAAGACATGCGTGTCCGTCAACCTTAAACAATCTTTGTCAAATTTATTTTTCAGTCTTTATGATGGTCGATACTTGATCTATCTCTTACTGTTACATCCCTGGCCAATGCCGGGCTCTACTGCTAGTAGATAATAAAATCAGTTCTCACCAATAAACAAGCATAGGATTCTGGAGCCTACACAAAACCATATAAAGTAGACATTCATTCAATTCAGTAGAAAAGACTGACAACAGTAAAGAGACATGAGTCAACCTCGTCATACTGTCTTTGTGACCAAAGCAACAACAGGGTCCATTTTATCTTGTCTCCCAACTCCACTTTCTCCCTCCCTCCCTCACTGAAAGACTGTTCATTTCCTTTTCAGTCAGAGAGAACTTTCTAAATACAAACTTATTTTGTGATAGCAGTTAACAGATAAGAAATTGTGTATGTTACATTAAATATTGTCATTTTATTTGAACATGCAGAAATCCTTTCTCTCATTTTTTATTCAACAAATGGTGACTCATGGAATCTTTCCCCAACAATGGGTTAACTAAAACTGCAGATAAGAACCATTGAAGAATATATAGATGAGTCATTCCATCAACAAGGTCCGACCTTCACCAACATGGACTTTTTTTTCAAATTTGGTACACTTATAGAGCTTCATGATACAAATTGAATGGTACCTACTTTACATCTCTTGGTCAAAGGATTCCTGCAATATGAACTTTTGACCTTTGTTACAAAGGTGAGTTTTGAAAATAGTCACAAAATATTAATATCTTAGTTGTTTTTTTACCTACAAAGGTAAATTTTATACGATTTTAAAGTACTATGTATACCATTTTAGAGATTTAAAAGTTGACCTATTAATTTTTTTGTTTAAAGGTCAAATAAGATAATTTTACCATGACTTTAACATTTAACCTTTAATTTCACAAAAAGTGTGTCTTTAATTTTTTGTAAAATTTGACAATACATTTGTCTGCTTTATGGCAAGATATGTACAAAATTTTGTGGTGGACTTAAAAATGTGGCTTGAATTACAAGGGCTTTACTGAGTTGAGCCAAATTCAAAATGGAGGATTTTGGTATTTGCCACTATATGCTAACATTTTCATATCTCCCAATATGGTCAAATTGTATATCTTTAGAAAGCTGTTTGAATGCTTATCAATATTCACATAAGAACTATGAATCAAGAGAATTTGTGTTATTTTTGGTTAAATGTAGACCAATTTGGTGGAAAATAAACAACCTTATTTTTGGTTTTGTTGTCATGGTATACTAAATACACAAAACAATCAAATTTTTGGTATTTTTATATGTATTTAAAAAATTAAATTTTGATCTGAAAAAGTGATACAATAAAATGAATATTTAAAAAAAGATTTACAGAGAGATTAACAAGCAAGCCCATTGTCAAATAAAATTAACAATTATCGTTGAACTTTTAAAAGGTAAGCTTAATATTAATGCAATACTTAAATGCAGCAATCAATTTTGAGTTCTTTTATAGTTTATTGTTGCCTATTGCATCTACTCCTCCCTACTTATTGTAACAAAGGCCCAATCAAGCCTCCCCCAGCAGGAGATAACTTAAATGCCACCTAAGAGGGTGGCTTTTAAGCTTGTTTATGGTAGTGTGTGTGTGTGTATATATATATATATATATATATATATATATATATATATATATCTCAAGTATGTGGTGCAGTTCAATTTACATTACATGAATCATTCATACAAAAAACAGATATAGAAGTTAATGATTCTCGATGTAAAGATGTATTCTCACCATTTAAATCATTAACTTCTATATCTGTTTTTTGTATGAATGATTCATGTAATATATATATATATATATATATATATAACACACACACACACACTACCATTAAAGAGAAACTGGTAAATTTTCATTGAAATCAATCCTAAATCTACTTTTTTTTTTTTTTTTGATCTCAGCTGCTCCAGGAGTATTTCAACAGTTTTTGGTTCTTGATTAGAGCTCTGTAATGTATTAGTACAGCCAACCAAACTTTGATATCACCTAAGATAAATGTACAAAACATTTTTACCACCTCAGAGACTAGTGCAATGTGAGTATAAAAAAAAAGCCACAACCAGAACTTGAACTTGGTTCACTGAATACATTTTTAAAGCCAATAACTTCTACACATCTCTGTAAGTTTTTAATGATACAAATACTAATAGTAATAATGATAACATTAATATCACACATTTAACAGTGGCTGAATGTTAAGATTCTGTATCTCTCACACTCGTACATACAATCGTGTTCCAGTGTTCAGGTTTGGCAGTTGTCAATTAGCAAGTCTTTGGAATCTTCTGGGAATTGCTGCAAGCATCTTGCTGAATACAAACCTGCTTCTATTCACTTCTGCAGAGTAGCAGAGGCGATAATTAAGAATTAGTGCTAGCAATAGGAGGCAGTACCTTTTGATTACCAACATCTTAAAACAAAATAATTAAACTTTGCAGAAACTGAAAAACCAAAACGGCTACATATGTCGGCTAATAATCAATATAATATTTAAGGGCATCTATTGAAATTGTTCTTGTCCTGCAGGTTCGGAAATACATTAAAAGAATGATTTTTTTTTTTTATTACATAAGAGCTTCCAAGAATATTGGGCTAATATAGTTGGGTCATTGATTGCAACTAAGAACTCTTTAAAATTAAAGATAAAAAAAAACTCTTTGCAAATGTCTGCAGAAATATTCAGCATAGTCCGACACAGGGTTACAATAAATAGAACATTCATCGTTCGGTTGAGAGATAAAACTTTTTCAATTTATTGCTCGAAACTAGGTAACCAAATTACTATATTGATATGTCAAAAGTTTGAAACAAACTGTAAAAGAAATTAACTCAGAAGACATTATAAAAGATTTCGATGGTCACAACATTAGCAACAAAATTCTTAGATAATGGTTTATGAGTGTCAAAAAAATCAGAAAATTTATATTCAATTTTTCATTGGTATGAATTTAAAATTGCTGCTCAAATACACCCAATATTTAATGTGCACACACACACACACAGATAATTTATTTATTTTAGGATATTAAAACAATACATACTAAAAAATAGCTACAGGATTACAATCATGTTTCAACACCACAAATGTTTCTCCTTGGGCGATGTCAAACCACTGGTAAGTGAAAGATTAATTTAATTTCAAATTCAAACTCACCGGAAAAAAGTTTTTTAATATAGGTCATGACACAAAGTTGTCTGCACATAAATCCTAGACAATTTCCTTATGAATGTTGTTACATTATTTTGTAAGACGTATCGAAGTCTGACATTCAACTTTCCAAATAAGTAAAATCTAAAAGGGGTAGGGAAGTAATTTAACACAATGCTAACCAGTTATATGCTCGTTCAGCTTCTTGTATAAAAATTTATAGTTGATGAATAAAAGGCCCCTTTAAGAAACTGGAAAATAACTGAAAAAAAAAACAGATCACAAATACAAAACTACTTTGGCAAATTAATATGTAATCATTAAATAAAGAGCATCCATATAAGATGTTAACAATACCAACAAATCAATGCAAAATGTTAATAAATAATACCTAAACAACTGTGTATATCCATATAAGATATTAATAATACTAGCCAAACATCAATACAAAGCAATATTAAATCAAAATGAATCTTAGAAATAGAATAATTAACCATATAAGATGCACCACAGTTCATCTACTGATTATTACTATAAGAAAAAGTATTATCAAATTCAAACTTTATACTTATTGTAAGGTAAAAGGTAGGCTATACCTACAATTTACAATCAATTCACTTTGGTTTAATAAGGAGTTTTTATCAGAAAATCTGATAATTTCTAATTTTTCATGTAAGCATAGAAAACAGGGTTGATTTTTTAATTGTTAAGAATTGTTAGAAAAAATCTGTTCCTTGTTTAATTTCTCACTGTGCAAAACTTTTTGTGAAAATAACCTTAGATATAAATATTGTGATTGGTGGTGGGTGGAAGGGGTATGAGATGTTGAACATAGAGGAAAAAGGGTCATAGTACCAGAGGTGGTGATGGTATTAGCGTTGAAAGATTTTGTGAGTTAGGATAAAGTGTGGGAACATAGTGAAATATTGGCAATAAAATGAAAGAGAAAAAGGAGAAAGAGGAAAGAAATAGCACAAAAAAAGGGGATAAAAAAATTCTTTTAATAAAATCATTGTTAGAAAATGGGGGTTGTAGAAAAAATAAATTGAAATAAAAAAAAATAACAAAAATCTAAAGATAATGATAATATGAAAAGTGGCAAAAAATACAAAAATAGTTATTTTGGGTATAACATTTAGAAAGAAATGTACTATTTTTATAAGTACTATTGGTGAAGGATAAGATAAGATCAAAATGTAAAAAGGCTATAAAAATAAAATAAAGGAGAAAAGGAGTGATGAAATAGTACAAAAAAAGGATAAAGAATTCGTTTGGAAAATCATTGTCAAAAAATTATTTTTTTAATTATCAATTTATATATATATATATATATATATATATATAAAGGCATTGGAACCAATATCAAAGTTCTTTTAAAATAATAAATACCAAAATCAGACGTCCCTAGCTAAATATTTCTGGCACTTAAAGGAAACGAATAAAACACCTACTGTAAAATGGAAATTAATAAGAAAATCTCGAGTTTATAGGTCATTAAATGACCCATGTTCTTTGTGAATAAATGAGAAATTCTACATTAGGTTTATGAAGAATAAAAATGTACTTAAATAAATGAAATAGCTATTTTTTGCAGACACCGTCAAAGATTTTCCTTAAATGCAGATTAAATGTGAAAAAAAAGATGAAAAATGGAACATACATATTTAAACTTGATCTTTTGAATAATAATTTTTAAATAAGAAATTAATTCAAATATATTTATTTGTTTGAAAAAAAAATCTTTGTGTATAGAAATAAATGGCAAAATAAAAATGCCAAAATCTTTTTGTCATTGAAAAAAACCCAGACAAAATGCAGAAAATGGATGTCATCATTTGTTGAACAGGCACCCCAACCGTACTGTAACCTGATTTTGAAAGTAACTCATATTTTGATACACAGGTTGTCTATGAAAATGAATATCCTACCACCCCTTATCAAAATGATTGAATTTCCAGTAACCTTAGCAAATAATGTCAAGAATGTATGTGCTTATAAACTCAGTAAATTTAAAAATAAGTTATTCCAAAAATCACTTGAAAATGAAACAGTACTAGGAATTTTAATTTAATTCTATAATTTAAAGTTTTAGTTTCTGTTTTTACAACATGGTAATTCCTGTGTAGCGATGGGACCATATTTATAAATTAGTAAATTTATAAGGTTTATGGTCTACAGAATTATATTGAGTACTTTTTTTTTTTAAATAATTAATAAGAACACCGGATTATAAATCTTACTATTCTTTTTCATTATTTTAATATATATATATATATATATATATATATATATATATATATATATATATATATATATATACACAATCTTGGTTGAGCACTGTAGAAAGAGTAATTCTGAATAGCAGCCGTTTCCACTAACACAATGTTCATTATTAATTAATTTGAGCACTATGGCTGTCTGGCGTTTATTTACATTCGTAAAAATAATATGCTAGAATTTCCCTTTCCCTCTGCCCTGCACTGATAGCTTAGGGATAGAAACTCTGACTGAATCCAAATCAGCTGGGTTTCAATCCCAGCTTGAAGCAAGTGGTTGTCTAGCCACACTGATGATCTTATATATATCCCTCACAGGACATATTCTGAGACATATATATCCCTCACAGGACATATTCTGAGGCATATATATCCCTCACAGGACATATTCTCAGGCAAGAGATGGAAAAAGGATAACTTATGGATGACTGGGTGGCAAAATAAGTACAGATGGGAATAGTCATGTTAAAAGTTACTGAGAGTAATAACAGGAAGTTGTTAAGAGTCCTGATTACAGTTTTATCTCTATGATATGAAGAATCATCAAATAGTGTTATTTTTTATTAGTATTTTTCTTTCATTTTAATTTTAGTTGAAACTACTCAGATAGTTATTCAATTTCCAGCAAAGAATAAAAATAAAGAACAAGTTACATGTGAATTTCAATTGCATTCTACACTTTTTCTTTGTTTCTGATCAATATTATGTACTAAAGGCTGTACGCTGAATGGCCACATGTTTGCTTTTAGGAATATATTCTGCACACGAGTAATAAAAGGACACAAGGTTTCCTAACTTTAAATAATGCAAACAAAAATGTTCAAGACAATTTTTTTTTCTTTTTACTGTAATTTCCAAAACATATTAATAAGTTACAACTGGAAATATAAGAAAATTATTCTCAGGAAGATATTTAAAACCTACTCAATTACTTTCAGACATCAAATTGACCACTACCCACTTTTGGCAACAAATATCAGTTTTCAGCATAATTTTGCTTGTATTTATCAGAAAATAATCAATTCCCTAAAAAGATGTTTAAATCGCTCTCAGCCACATTTCTCTTTTTGCTCTCTCTCCAAATCCCTGTTCTACACACCATTTATACAAGCTTGTCAGGTATGTTATGCACTGCTTCCCTTTTTGCCTTCAGTATGTCCTGTGAGTATCAAATTTTCTAAGCTCTCTTGCCTCATGTGCTTCCTAAATTTCAAGTGTCTCTTTCTGATTCTAAATATAAGTGTCCTTTTTGTTTCACTTTTCCATAAAACTTTGTCATTATTCACATGGTATTCTCAGTATCTTTCTGTAGAATCATGTTTTTGTTGCCTTAAGTCTCTTCTTCATCTGTGATGAGATTTGTTCAGCATTTACTGCCATATAGGAGGACCAATATAACATAACTCTCCAGTATTCTTTTCTTTGTTTCTAACAAAATTTTCCTGTTTCTTAATACTTTGTTCAACTTTTAGAAGGCATTTTTCAATTTTCTAATGCATATTCAGATTTCAATGTCACATTTTCTGTCCTCTGTTAAAACACTCCCTACATTGATTTTGGTATATATCTATATTTCCAAGATGAGGTATTGTAACTATTTACATTGTTTTGGAAGGTGTCTTTCAATATGCTAATGCATCTACAGATTTCAGTGTTGTTTTTTCTGTCCTTTGTTAAAACACTTCCTACATTAATTTTTGGTATATTTCCAAAATGAGGTACTATAACTATTTACACTATTTACATTGTTTGGACGGTTGTTCTCATCTTTATTGCCTTGGAGACACATGGTCCAGTGAATAAAAGCATTGGTTGAGTGATCCAAAAGTAATTTGACTTAAAAAGTTCTAACTTCAATGCCTGGCCACAGCAGAGGGGGAACAAAACTTGGAAAGATGAATTACTAATGGAAATTAACTGAAACTGACATATTCAAAAGGCATGGCATGTGGAATTAGAACAATCTATCCCCATGGCCTAAATAAAGAGTTTGCTTTGAAATTTCAACTAATATCCCCTGAAGAAGGCCAGTGTATACAACAGTTGAAACATCATGAATATAGCAATAAAGATGTGGACAACAATGTAAATAGTGTATATTGATTTTGGTATCTCCAATTTGTAGTCCACAAATTGAGTTGTTTTTGTTGAAAACCATACATTCTATTTTCTTACACTTGATGTTTAGTCCTTTATTCTTGCTTTCTTTTACTACCTTCTGTAGGTGTTCTTTCTGCATCTGCTATCAATACTCTGTCACCTGCATCTCTTATGTGGCTGCCATTAATGAATCCTGGTATTAATTCTAATTCTTAGGCTCATTTCACTGTAAATGTTGAATAACTCCAGTGACAAGTATTATGGCCCCTTTCTATTTTTCTGTATTTACTGAATTCATTTTCTATTCTAATGTAGGCTTTTTATTGCCAGCATCAGTTCTGAATTGTTTTAATATCCTTTCCAAATAAATCAAGCTTACTGAGCAGTTCACAGTTCTCTGTGATGTACTTTATGAAATGCTTTTGCATAATGTATAAAGCATAGCTATATATTCTTTTGCCATTGTCTTGTCCTTTCTGGTATCATTCTGAGCATAAATATTACATTCCTAGTTCCAGTGTTTTTAATAAAACTGCACTGTTCTTGTCCCATTTCTGATCTAATTCAGCTCTGTGCTCTATTGATTAAAATTTGGACTATAAGTTTTATGTCATTCATTAGGATGATTGTCTGATGGAGTTTGCATTCATTTGCACCTGCTTTCTTGGGCAGCGTTATGAAAATGGATCTACTTAGATCTTCCAGTATATCACTACTGCCATGAAATGTAATTTTAAAAGGATTTCGGAGGGTGAGGGGAAGAAAGGAACATGTCACCTTTCTTATCCCAGGTATTGTATAAGGTGCATACCTAAAAAGACAATACTCGAAACTCCAATGAGAAATTTGAAAAGAACAAACATTGATTACAATGACCTAAAAACAATAGAACAAAATACAAGGTTTACAAATAGGTTTCTAGAAAATTTTCCTTTTGTGCACCTTATTAAGGCAAGTTAACCTGTTTAAGAAATTATATTCTGCTCATAAAAGCTGATATAAATTCTTCAACAAAGCATTCAGCAAATGAAAAAACTTTCAAGAAGGTACAATACAATTCCTTAAAAATAAAAAAAAAATTGTTCTAACAGTTCATATTCTTTCTAAAAAGTTTCACTTAGTTATTTGAATAGTGAAACTGAGAATGTTGACAGATTCACCCAGAGTTGCTGGGACTTTAACAAATTTGTTTGTTTTTTTTCAAATTATTTTTTTGATTATTAATATCAGAAATTTTTCTAATTTCTTTTCACTTCTGCATCTTTCTTTTGTTTCTTACTTCTTTCATAAGAAACAGTGCTATGGTGGAGTAATGGATAATGGCTCAGATTGAGGAATAGGAGAGCCAAGTTCGAATTTCAGTTGAGTCCATTACATTCACTTATGTGCTAATACCCTTGGGAAAGGTATGAATCCTCTTCTTCTCCCCCCAGCTATGAATAAATAGCAGGATAGACTGGGTTCTATAGCCTTTGATGGCAACTGGTCTACCGTAGAAAGAAATGGCAACCTACTGCCTTGTCAGTCATGTATGGAAAGATACATGATCCCCTACACATGTATCAAGCATGGCATACAAATGAATGTCTGCTAGGTATGATGATAAAGTACATCAGGCAGCAAGGCCTCTGACCAGGAGGTTTTGAGGAGCATGGAACCACCTCTTAATTGCTAGTGTTCCCAGATCCACCTTGACCTGTTGGAATAGCACCTGTTAGGGTCCCAGCTATGAACAAATAGTGAATCCCTCAAACAAAAAGAAAACAAAATATAAAAATACCTTCTTATAGTAGAAATACCAGCAATACATTTGTATATAAAAATAATGGCCAACAATATATTTTATCTGTAGTTGCAGGCATGCAATTGCATTGAAAAAATATTTAATTGAAGCTATAAAATTTTGTTCAAAATACTTAGATTTCAGCATTAAATAACCCATAGAGGTTGATATGCTGCTAAACAAAATCAACCAAACCATGACAACCAAGATTCATTATCTTTCTATCAGATACTGGAAATAACTTTTGCCCTTCTGACTGCTTATATCCTTCTAAATTTTTGTGTCTGCTAAATAAAGTGTTCAGTTTGGTAATTTCCTGTAGATTACCCAGATTGATATACACATGATAAAGGCCAGAAGGCATAACAGTCGAAACATTGTGATAATGGATTATTCCATTTTGATTGCAAAGAAAAAAGGAATCTGCAAGCAAGCTATAAAAAATTCATGTATTTAATATCTAATTCAATAAAATGGAAAACCTTGTCAGTTTCAAATCTTTTTGTTTGTACCCTCTTACTTCTTTCAATAATGACCTGCATTCATATTTATGATTGCTATTAAGTTGTTAAGCTCAAATATTTAACAATGCAAAAGGGGAATGTTTATGGGTATTTTATACGAGGGTTAGCTTGAAAGTTCATAGGCTAACCAAGATATAAATGTAAGTAGTTACACAAGTTGGTAGACTAAAAGATATGCAAGTGTACTAGAATACAGCAGCTAATCAGTCAAATGTTGTATTCTGGTATACTTGCATATCTTTGGTCAGCCAATGAACTTTCCAGCCAACCCCCATAGTCATGGAATGTGGAAGAAGCTTATTCAACAATTAACTTAAGGTTCATCATAAAATTCAAATAGGAAAACCGTGAAATTTTCATCGGTATTTCTCATCAAATAACTTCAAAAATTTATTTTATTACTATACTATAATAAATTTAATTCATAAAACTTCCTTGTAATGCACACACAAAAATGCTTTGTGATTGCTTGATATTTCTATTGTCCCCATAAAGCTTATGGCTAAAAGATGCTGAAAGCAATGGGCTCTGACTGATAACTGAAGTTAAACAAACAAATTTGATTAGTAGTAATGACCATTTAGGAATACCAGATACTGGAAATAACTTATCAAATATAGTGAAAAAAATAGCATATTTTGCTTGTGGTGATTCATAATTATCAGGTCATCCCATAAGTTCTGTCCAAATTTTGAATAAAGAAAACAAGTGACCAAATGTTATATTTAATTACAGATTCAATCAACAATGTATTTTCCCTGATTATCTATGACTTCCTTCCATCTATTAACAAGCTTACTAATTCCATTACTGTAAAATTCTTTTGGCTTTGATTCGAAGAACTCACAAATGTCAGTTTTAACCTCTTCCTGTGTTACAAAAGCTGTTTCTCCCAAATGATTCTGTAAGCTACGAAACAAATGGTAGTCTGAAGGAGCAAGATCAGGAGAATAAAGTGGATGAGGAATTTTCTCCCAACCAAGTTCTCCGATCTTTTGTGACAGGATTCTTGCTGTGTGGGGTCGTGCATTGTCCTGTTGAAACATCACCCCTTTTTAATTCACTAGAGCAGGTCTTTTTTTCCTCAAAGCTTGGTTCAAACACTCTAATTGCTGACAGTATATTTGAGCATTAATTGTTGCATTAGGTGGTAAGAATTCAAAATGGATTATTCCTTGCCGATCCCACCAGATTGAAAGAAGAATCTTTTGCCTATGAAGTTCCCTTCTTGGCTGTGGCTGGGGTCCTTCCCCTTTTCCAAGCCACTGTCTACGATGCTTAACATTTCAATAAAAGATCCATTTTTCGTCACCAGTCACAAGTCTATCCAAAAAAGGTGAAATAAGTTGGTGAGAATGGAGAGAAGAGCAGATGTCAACTCGGGATTTGAGGTTGTTTTCAGACAATTCATGAGGCACCCATTTTCCAAGTTGTTGAAGATGACGATGAACAGTTGTATGGTTTGAACTGAGAACCACTGCCAATTCCTCAACTGATAAAGCATGATTTTCTTCAAGAGCTGCTTCAAGAAACTTTTCATCAAACTCGACTGGATGTCTGGTTTGATCTTCATCTTCAAGGGTGAAATCTCCACCTCTGAATTTTGCAAACCATCTTCTGCAAGTTCTTTCATTCACACATTCCTCTCCATAAACTGAGTGAATGTTTCTAGCCACTTCAGCTGCTGAGTTTCCTTTCTTGAACTCATAAAGCATTATGTGCTTCAAATGATTCTTGGGTACTTCCCTTGTTAGCGGGGTTTTAATCAAACAAAATTTAATTTTATTGCTCTCTGAAATAAAATTTGATCAGTTTAAATGCATCTAAAGATAAAAATAATGTTCAGCTACATTAGACATTATAAAATACTCTAAATTTTGTTCATTTTAACAAAAAGTTAAAATTCGGACAGAACTTATGGGATGACCTGATAAAATTCTGGTTTGAATATATTTTCCATTGAATGTATCTAATACAAAAGATATTAACTTTATTTGAATTTATTCTTGAAATAGTAAAATTTTTAAGTCAATTTTTAAGCAAAAACCTATGGAAATTATGTATTTATGTACATTTTTTCAGATGAGCTTTAAAACTAAATGCTCAAAAATTGGTGAAAGCTATGAAACTAATTTTTGGTGTCAATACTTATCACATCAATCCAGTTTTGCACTGAGGGCAGTGTTGATTTTCTAAAAAATGTGAAAATTCAACTTGCCCTATTTCACAGCAGTCCAGCACTTATTTCTTTGAGGGAATATCTGCTGAGATATTTGGTATATCTGCTATTTGTTAATGTGTTATCAAGGATGGAGGAGAATAGATGCAGGTAACTTCAGGCTGGCACCAATATGTACAAATTTTACTTGGATCCTGCCAGTCATATGGTGATCAGACAAAGATGAATATCACATACCATAGATAGCAGCTCAGAAAGAGAAATTGGAGAGCAGAGTTCAAAATTCTAGTCAAATTCATTACATTCAATCCTTCACAAATATCCTTCTCCCCCTCACTATAAGTTAAATAGTAGGACTTGTATCTGGAAAATTCATCGATATTTTCAAAAAATTGTTACTGCAATATTTATTTGCAGCCACATCACATTGAAACACCAGTTTCTGTATGATGACTGAAGTTAAGCAATGTTGAGCCTGGTCAGTACCTCGATGAATGACCACTTGAGAATACCAGGTACTATAAGCTTAGAAGTGTGTATTTGGAGAGCTGAGTTCCAATTCCTGTTGGGTTCATTATGTTCACTTATATGCAAATACCCTTGGGAAAGATATGAATCTACCTTGTCTCCCTCCAGCTATGGGTTAATTAGTAAGACTTGTATCACTAAACCATTATTATCTTCAAAAGAATTATTATAATCTAAAAATATTTTTTGGCTTTAAATAACCTGCTCTGGCTTACATTCTCAGCTGACATTGATAAACCATGGAAAATGACTGAATTAATCAATTATCATGCCTATTGTGAGGAATGGATGTTATCTCAAGGAGTCTCCTTATTCTGAATTCCTATTGAAACTTAAGCTCACCCCAGACTGAAAATGGAGTACTGCTGCCATATCTGGGTTGGAGCTGTTAGTTCAAAAGTGTCTAAGTGGCCTTGTAAGAGCTAAGACCCACCATATCACATACATTAAGTTAAACCATTCTCATTCCTTTTGTATTCCATTAGTAAGGAAGAAGTTTCACTTGATCATTTCTCACCATTACAACCTTAACTTCTTCAAGTCCAGAGTTAACTGTTATCTTTCCAACATATTCTCATAAACTGCACTTCTTACCACCTGCACTTACCACTCATACAACAACCGCTTACATTAACTGTCTACATTGAGTTCCTCCTAGGCCTTTTATGAAGAGAACATTAGTAAAAAAAAAAAAATGTAAAACTATTTCTACAGTTCTCTATCTATGCTGATGACACAACTATTTGCTCCTGTCTTGATAGTAAGACTGATCAGTACAATAAGGTGAAATTGGCAGCTGATCTTAAGAATAACCTATAGTCTGTTGTTAACAGGGGCAAGAAATGGCTTGTTAATTTTAACATCTCCAAAATAAAACTTCTCCCTATCAATCACTTGAAAAAAACCCTTCCTTCTTCCCATCACCATGGCTGATGCTAATCTCCATGAGAATGACTTGTTGCTCCTTCTCTGGCTTACATTCTCAGCTGACATGAAATGGAAAAATTATATTGAATCCATTACTAGGCCTGCTACTAAGTTTACTGTCATGCTAGACAATTTTTAACTTCTGAATCTATCAGAAATATTTATAAGTCTACCATTTGTCCATGTTTCTGCTGTATATCTAGAGATTGATAAAATCCAAAGAAGAATCAGCCGTATGGTGTGTCAGCTTCTGTCACTGCAATAATGTAGCTTCTGTCACTGCCATAATGTAGCTTCCCTGTGCCTTTCTATAAATACTTTTATGGTAATTGTTCGGATTAACTCTTCATCATGGTACCTAGATTTTATCAATTTAAACGTACTAATTTGGTGGCAAGGTCTCATTATTTTACAGTTGAATTGGCTAGATGTAATCATAAATTCTAGGCTAACAGTTTATTTTCTTCCACTTCTTGCTTGTGGAACTCTTTTCCAGCACAATATTTCCAGCCAATTTTGGTCTTCAAAAATTTAAATTCATTGTCAATCATTTCCTATTGTCCTCTTGATTACTCTTCTTCTGTTGTTCTTGCTCCTTAATAAAGTTTCCCTTTTTTTTTATTCTTTTACACATAGTAACCCACTTTTGTCTTAGTGGCTTTATTGCCTTGCTTGGGGTGAAACGATATATTAGAGTCATTTTTTTTTTTATTGTATGGGTACACTCGTCATGGTGGCAATGATTTATCTATGAATTAACACATTGGTAGAAACCTGTAATTCATATTGGATTTTCATTTTTATAATTTATACCAGATTTTATATGAGGCATTAATGGGTTTAGAGTATTATAATTAATTTCAGTGTTTTAATTAATCATAAAAACATAGTGGAGATGGAAGGAGGAAGAATATAGCTATGGTTAATTGGAATGATGTCTTTTGGTTATTTGCTATAGGATAAAGAATATGAGTTCAAATCTTACTGGGAGTTTTGTTTTCTGATTCATGCTGCTTACTTACTGATTATGAAATAAAAGTAAATAAGAGCTTCAATAAAAAAAAAAAAAAAAAAATGAAAAGTTTAAATCTTATTGCTACTTGATAATAACAAGAAATAGAAATGAAAGAAACAAAAAACAAAACAAAAAAAAAGTAAAAAAAGAAATAATGCTTGATCTTGAAAAGAAAATCAGAAAATTTAGATATTTAAAACAAATTATTTCCAACCAAGCAAGGCTGTAAAAGCCACGAGGATACAAGTGGTTACTGAATGGGAAAACAAATAGAGGACAATAAAAGAACAGGTTCAAGGAGACATGACAACAATTGACATTGCATTTAAATTTTCACAGATTGCAGTTGACAGGAATGCAGGAAACTGCTAGAGAGTTGCACATGTTCGAATTGCAAATGAAGAAACAATTAGCATAGAACTTATGGTTAGCAATTTCAGCAGTAAAAATTATGAGATCTATCTGCCAATCTAGTTCTGCACTTGAAGTATTAGCAAGGAATGCTCATCAAAACAATTAGCATGAAAATATTTATAGAATAGGCAAAAGGAAGCTGCATTTTGGTAGTGGGAAAGTGAATGAAGCTGAGATGCCAGGTCATGATTGATAATGTTGCCAATTCTTCTTTGGATTTTATCAAGAATCTCCAGACATATAGCAGAAACACTAGATCAGATATGTTGGTAGTATTCAATGCATGGACAAATGGTTGACTTATAAATGTAAAAGAGAAATACCTGAATGAAAGAGCACACCCACTAGGTAAAGGTCATCTGCCCATATCAAATGACCCAGAACTAGAAGAAGTTTCATTCTGGTGAGAAATGTTGTCTAGCACAATATAGTGAACTGATTTTCTTAGTAGCTGACATGGCAATTTATTCAATATAATCATTCCACTTCACATTGGTAGAAAACATGAAACCAAGTTGCAGTGAGATGCTCTTCTGGAGGCTAGTCTCAGCCATGATGATGGAATGAAAAAAAAAAATTTTATGTGATTGATAGAGCAGTTTCATTTTGGAGGCATTAAAATTAACAAGCCACTTCACAACAGATTGTAGGTTCTATTTTAAGATCAGTCACCAATTTGATTTTATCGAATCTATCAGATTTTCTATTAAGACAGGATTAAATAGTTTTCATCAACATAGATACCAATTCAGAAACTGATAGCATCAAGAAGGTCATTGATGAAAATAAGGAATAGTAGGTTCAGAAATAAAGCCCTCGGAGATTCTTGCATTTATACAAAATGATCTAGAAGAGAAGCCATTCAAGATAACTTTCATTACACAGTTTGATATGAAAGAAATTTAAAAGATGTCTTAGTTTCTAGGATGAGGAGTTATTATTATTTACATTCAGACTAATGTCTTCATCTTTGTTATTATTACAACAAACACCTGACGAAGGCCATTGTGAACAGCCAAAATATTTTGATAATAGTGTTAGTGTTATTTTTTTATGAATGAAACTTCTTCTCGTTCTGGGTCATTTGATACTAGTGGTGCTCTTTCATTCAGGTATGTGTATTTGTTGGTTGGCACCAAAAATTAAGCTAGTTCCCTGGCTAAGGCAGTTGTTGTCGAACCCTGCTTCAGTGCAATCTGTTTTACTACCCTTCGCTGACCTGACAGGTATACTTTACCACAAAACCCAGCAATGCCTGGATGAAGTTATTTTGAAGTGTTTCTAACTTCTTGTCATATGCCTTTTATGTTTTTTTTTTTTCCTTTTTAGTCACTGACCAAATCACTAAAAGTAAAATAAAACCATTTTTGTTTACTATAAAACCTAGTTTGCTTTTCTTTATCTTTTTTGTTGTGCACATGACAATAACAACAAAGATGAGGACGTTATTACAAATGTAAATAAATCTAAAAGGTACTGCATTTCTGTTTAAACTCTGGATACATTTTTATGTGACTACAGTTTTGTTGACACTTTCAGGAAGGTCAAGGCAACATGCCATAAAACATTATTCAGTTTAATTTCTACAATGTCAGATTTCATGCAAATCAATATTTTAACAATAAATTTGGTAACATTTTCAGGTTATTACAATTATATGGTCAATATATTGTGTGAATTTCAATTTATAATATTCATCTTTATTGAATATATTAATAAGGACTTGTTTTGGTGGTATCAGGTTTTATTATTCAAAGAGCAATAACATTTTTTATAATTATATTCACCCTGTAAAAAGACCCAAGAGCCACTCAAAGTAGAGAGTTACAAAGTAAGAGGCACAGTTTATAAGGATATGTTGGGTAGATAATGGATAACCCTAGATTTGAACAGGTTAAGATTGTAGCAATCAGGGAAGCATCCTCTTGGGAGTTGGTTCTACAAAGCAGTGATTCATGAGAAACTGATGCTCAAATGGAACTTGCATCTCACTAATGGAATACAAAAGGAATGAGGGTAGTTTTCTACAATGTGTGTGGCATGGTTAGACTTAACTGTAAAGGTTAGAACTGGTAAAATTAAGGAATGTACTTCATTTGAAAATTTGATCTAGAAGAGAAGGCATTCAAGACCTATCAAAAGACCTGCCCACTGACCAGTTTGTAGCCTTTTTATATCTTTAGAATTTGCATGGCCGTCTCTTGTTAGTTATGTCAGGCATGTCCAGCATATGCCCTTTTCCAAATTGCAAATAGTGAACTAAACATGTGAAGAATCATGGCCTTTTCAATCCTCAGAAGTGCACTGAATATTTGTCACACAATCATCTACAAATAAAGAATGTTGGTGACTTATTTTTTATTTTTAATCTAAGCTATTTATTGGTAAGAGAATAATTTAGGTATCTCCAAAGAAAAGTGATACCTAAGGCTTAAATTGCATTTTTAAAAGTAGAAAATGATTCTTGAGACTTTTATTTTAGATTTAATTTCATGCTAATGAATTAAATTTAATATTTCCAGTAAGCAAAATACTTTGCTGTATATCAAACCGAGTTTAAATTGATTGGAATGAGTTTTTTTTTATCAGCAAAAATGCTAAAATCGTTCATATTAGCAAATCTTTTCATTATTAAAAAAATCTTTCAAAAATAAAATATTCTTTTCTGAAACTTTATTTGAGGAAGATTAACCAATTTAACATTCATTTAATCTGATTTGAAACAAATATTATTTTTAGTTTAAAGTATTATGGAAACATATTTTAACATGGAGGCAGATGTTTTTTTTATCAGGGATAAATACAGTCTTAATTTAATAACAATATCACTATCTGCTACAAATTAATACAGAATTTTAAAAGAATTTAAAGTTTATAAATTATTCTAATTAAAATTTTTAAAAAATGAAAACAATTCTTGTAAAAAATTATCATTGAAAAAACATATTTCTCAAAATGATAATGTCCATAATATCTTATTCATAAAAGCAATTAAAACCTTTTCTAATTAAAAAATGTCTTAGTTTTATTGTGGATTTCCTATAATTGGAGGTATTGTTTGACAAAAAAAAAATAAATTAAATTCTTAATTAACTAATATAAATATTAAATGCTACAAAAAAGAATTTTTTTGAAATTTCATAAAATTAAATGTAAGGGGTAATTAGATGTAAAAAAAAAAATATATTTTTCCTAAGATTTTCTAAAAGAGATACAATTCCAAAATAATTTCATTCATTTGTGAGTCCTGAAAATTACATTAAAATTATATGAAGTTTTCACTGTAAAATGATGCTAAAATTTCCCATATTAATTTTTGGTACCCATTAATGCTAGAAAAACAATTTTTAACCAAAATTTAAAAGGTTCTAAAAAGGCTTAAAAAATATAATTTAATTATCAAAATTCCTTTCATCAATTCTCTTAATAAAAACAGTTTTATCATCAAAATCTTTATTAAATTTTGATAATTTTTTTGTCATGTATGCTCATTTGTTTTACTGAATCTTTTGATTTACCCAAAATAATCAGTTCTTAAAAAAAAATGAAAGAAAACAGATCAAAAATTAAAAAGGAGTGGATGCTGAAAAGTTCTTGGCCTAAATCAAAAAGAATTTCTAGAAAATTCTGAATGGTCAAATATTGAGAAGTGAGTTACGCTAAGAACTTTTCTGTAGCCCCTCATCAATATTTCACAAAAACACCTATTAATGGTTAATGAGATTATTTGACTATAGAAATAAAAGCCAAACAAAAATTGGGTAAGTTTGCATTATAGAAGTTTATTTAGTTTAACAGTCTCAACTGATAGTTTCACAATACAAGTAATTAAGATACATATTCACAAGATAATGCCAAAACAATTTAATATTGTGGTTTTTGGATCTTCTCTATGGCCAGTCTGGGTAGCAAGAGTCAAACTGGAACATCTGCTTGATTACTTGTTAACTAAAAGTGTCTGTTTGCTTCTCCTCTCTTTGTGTTCTAAAAATTTCAGAAAAATAGCAGTTGAAGATCCTGACATCCAAGGTAGCAGTTTTTATTTATTTGATTTTTTTTCCATTCCAGCCAGGCTGCCAAAAAAAGACAGACACTGAGTTCTTGTTTAAAAAAAAAAAAAAGAAAAAAAATAGATAAGAGAGAGAGAGAGCAAATAGTGGTGGTCAGCTTCTAAGAAGATTACCAAAGACGAATTAAATTGGTTTGACTGGAAAATAATTTTTTTTTAATTGAATTAACAGAAATAATAATAACAACAACAACAAAAAGAAACAATATTTAAGGCAGGGAACATGGAGTAGTCAAATGTTATGTTTTTTTTAATTATTTTTATTTTTTTGTGTTGTTCCCCTAAAAATAACAATTATTTATAATAAAAGGTGAGAACAAAACAACAAAAACAAAAGAAAAGAATCTTTTAATGTAAGAAAACCAAGTGGTGGAAATATTTGAAAAATGGGGGAAAAAAACATTAAGAAAAAAACCCTAGTTGAAATTTAAAATAATTTAAAATTTTAGTTAAGAAATAAGATTTTTTTTTTTTTTTTTTTCCTAACCAAAATGTAAAAGCAAAATTCTGAAGGTAAAACAGAGACATTTCTACAAATTTTCCAAGAGGTCTGCTGCCTTTATCTGGGCAATTTTGTTTTCTTTCTTCATCTCATCCAGTTTTGTTTCAAATGTTTGTGATATTTTTTTTTTCCATTTTATTTGTGGGGTGGGGAGAATTTCGCAAAGGATTTCCACTTCATCATAAGATATTAAAAAAAAAAAAGTAATTAAAAGTTGTTAAGTGATTTCAAAATTATTTATGCATAATGAATTTCTTTATTTGTTTCATATTAACTGAGACTAACACTGATAATAAAACTGCACTTAGTAATTCAAACTTTTGTTTTTTCTCCCACCAGTCAATTTATTTAAAGTATAAGAAGTATTAAGAGTTATCTATAGCTTAAACACAATACAATACAATGAATTTTTTAATTTGTTAAAAAGGTTAGAAAAAATAAACTGAGCTTAGTTTTTTTTTTCTGTAGCTGCTATTAAATTTCAAACTTTTTACAATTGTTCCAACAATAATAAAAAATAAAGCTCTATTTATAAAGCAAATGAAATTCAATATAAGAAATGATTTTTTTTTCTTTGCTTATTTGAATCTGAAGATAATTTTGCAAGAAAAAAATAATTCGAAATAATGAGGTAGGCATAACAAAGTATAAATTGCTGTGAACTCCAAAATTTAGATAATTCAAAGTGATGAAAGTTGTGCTGTTTGCTTAAATATATTGATGCATTCATTATTACTTTCTTGTTCATTTAATAACCTTAGGTTGTTCTGTAGATGTCTTTGAAATATCTTAATTGAAACTTGAAAAAGTAGAGAAACAGTAAAGAATGATAAAACTGAGAAATCATTCAAAAGTTAAAATATTAAGAATTTGAAGAATAAAACATTTTAAAGACATAATTATTTTTCTTCTTCCTCATTCTCCCAAAATTCTTTCTTTCATTCAATGAGCCAGATCAGGTGGTAAGACTAGCACAATAAATACTGAGGAATAAAAATACAATAAAATGAACTTAAGTTTTTGTTTGATTTGATCAATAAGTATTAAGGACCGATTGGTATAAATAAATTAGAAACTTGATTCAACTGATATATCTACTTTTATAACATATAAAAATAAGTTTAAAAAAATTGCAATGATACAAACAAAATGACTTTGTTTTTTTTTTCTGCTTATTTAATAATTAATCATGGAAAGGGATTTTTTGATTTATATCCAAATGAATGGTAATTAGAAAAGTAAGATTGAATAGCAGCTTAGATAGGAGTTCTGGCTCTAATCTATGAGAAATGATTCTATTAGAAATATCACAAAAACATTATATTAGTGATTAAATTAAAAAAAAAAAAAAAAAAAGGATGAAAAAAAACTTAATAAATTTGACATATTTAGCTATTTATTTAACTTCATCACAATTTTTTTGGTGGGAGGGGAATTGGATAGTGTGAGTTGTTTCAATATATATATATATATATATATTTTTAAGATTCTATCTTGTCTTGTTTTCATTGATTGGGTAGATGACACATGTTCATTTTGTAGTGTTAGTATATATGTATGTATTTTTTTTTATTGGTGTCCTCATGGTTTATTTATACAACAGCACAAAATGAACATGTGATGTCTAACAAATCAATGAAAAGGAGACAATATAGAATTTAAAAATCAAAACAACTCTACACTATCCCATTCCACAAACATTTAGGATGAAGCTAAATAAATAGCCTAACATGTCAAATTATAATTTTTTTTCTTCTATTTGTTCCTTATTCAAATCATTCTGTCAGGTTTAACTGATATCTTTGTAAAATATATTAAGTTAGCTTCCATGATAGTCAAGCATTTCACATCTGAAGTAGATATGAAATTCAGTTATCACCTTCTCTTCATTGCCATTGAAATGAGTCACTTTAGAAAATCTTATTGCTAGTAGATAGCCTGTTAATGTATTCTTATAACTAGTTTAAAATTCTTACTTAAGATTAAATAAAAGGAATTGATTTTAAATACGTGTAGGTGGTGGTGTAATGGTTAGTGGGTCAGAGAGAGAAATTGATGAGCCATGTTTGAAATTCCATTTGAGTTCATTACATTTACTCTTGCTCAAATACCCTTAGGAAAGGTATGAACCCATCTTTTCTCCCAGCTAGGAGTTAAATAGTAGGGCAGACTGGTTGCTAACCAAGGCTGAAAAGCCCAGTCTAGGAGAAGGAAAGCTCTGCAATTCCAATCCCTGGTAAATGGAACGTGGTTAGCATGGAGACAAGTGGTTGTCTAAAAGAAAGACAAACCCTTCTTCAGAATAGAGAGAGTTTGGGTGTGGGTCCAATCACCCTATGCCATGAAATAATTTGACTAGAGAAACCTCATCAAGAGCTCTTGTGCCATAAGGTACCATTTGAGAAGGCATGGTGGAATAATGGACAATGACTCGGATTTAGGAATCAGAGAGCCGAGTCTGAATTTAATTCGGATCCATTATATTCACTTACATGCTAATACCCTTGGGAAAGTTATGAATCCTCCTCTTCTCCCCACCAGCTATGGGTAAATAGCAGGACAAACCGGGTTCTATAGCCTTGGGTGGCAACCAGTCTAGGAGAAGTAAAACTCTGAATTCAAATTGGCCTGGAGAGGGTTGGGCTCCTTCAGGATATCTTGCCCAAGCAACACCACTTTTACTGTGACTGCAGTATGTGTGATGCCCTTACAACCCTGTGGCTCCCTTCTCGTTAGTTAGCCTACTTAGGGAGCAAAAAAAAGACAGCAAATTGATTTTAAATAATTAAGCAGACATCAGAGGTTCATATATATATATATATATATATATATATATATATATATATATATATATATGTGTGTGTGTGTGTGTGTGTCTAGGAGACAATGATATGTAAATTTTTATGTACTAGAACAATGTTAGGTAAGTTAATGACAAAGTGAAAAAGACTTTTGTGTGACAAGATTTGTCCTATCAGACTTCACTGGACTAAAGTGATGTTAACTGCATGAAGTAGAGAGAACTTTTTAAACTTTTAAAATTAATTAATTACTTTTTTAAATACGTTTCGATATATAGTACAGCAAATTTAGTTTCTTTTTGTTTATATTTTTATCCCCTTTTGTTATTAACTTTTACACATTGTGATAATAGAAGATCTGTTAAGGTAAGAACCTAGATGTAAATTTACTGTGGATGATCTAGTTATTAAAGCACTTTCTCTCTTATATAGGTTGAGCTAAAACATAATGCACATGGCCTGAAGATTGCATATAAGCATGAAACAGATTGTCGCCACTGGGAGTTAATGCCAATGTCATGTCTACTTTTATATTTAGATGCACACTATGACTGATATTGAGCACTTTAGCATACCATAAAACTTATATATATATATATATATATATATATATATATATATATATATATATAGTGCGTGTGTGTACACATACACTCTAACATTTATTTTATGGCTCTGCAAGACCACATTTATCTAGTTCATTACGTCACTGATTTTCCATTTAAAATTGATTTATTAAAAAGTATATTCAATTCAAATAGAGGAGGATTTACAAACATCACTTCAAAGAGCTGCACGTTTTGGCTTATATCTTTAATTTTTATCAGGGATAGATATAGAATGAAATAATTACCAATAAGTGACTAAAAGAGTTCATTGGTATGAGTGGAGATGAGATTATTTTTTTTTTTCCACAATGATACAAAGAGTTTGATGGACATGAAGCTGTTAAATTTTTTCTTTCTTTCTTTTTTCCCCCCTCCTACAACTCTCTAATTTTATTGCTTAGCTGAGGGTAGCAGTTCTCTAGACTGAGTAGAAATGTGTTATTCAAAGGATTTATTTCAAGCTTGGTTAGGTTATGTACATCTGTATATGAATATGGTACAAGGCCAATGTAAGTAAGTCACTCATGCACAACACAGAC
Source organism: Acanthosepion lycidas (assembly GCA_963932145.1). NCBI lineage: Eukaryota > Metazoa > Mollusca > Cephalopoda > Sepiida > Sepiidae > Acanthosepion > Acanthosepion lycidas. Next base: position 58,215,438 of record OZ010584.1, read on the forward strand.
ATATGCATATACATTACATAAGCACATTCAAAGGCATATGCAGCTCTTTAAAATTGATTGTGGCATTGTACAACCAAAAAGCACAACTTGGTGTGTATATGTATGTCTATACAAAAGGATCTAAGTAATATCTGGATTTTAAATTCAGCTTATACATAGAAGCCTTACTTATATTTGAAGATATCATTTTATCTGTGCAAAGACAATTCTCTTGAGAGCCAGAACATCTTTATAAGTGCTATAAAAAGAAAGGGAGGTTTTTGAATTTTATTAATTTAACTGTGGGTGAAAGATAGGCAGTTTGTAGGAATTCTTAAAGAAAATGAAGGAGAGAGAAAAAAAATGGCACATGGAGGGTTCTATATTTCTTATACTATATCTAGTATTTTCATCTATATATGAAAATAGGTGGTGAAAAATTCTTAACCCAATTCACTCCCACATTTTTGGGGGGATGGGGAGGAGGTAAATCTCTTCTTAGTTTCGGTACATCCTCATATATAGACAAAGATTAATATCACAATTGAAGAAAATGATGTAAAAGACACTTTAATATTAACAATAAAAAAGTAAGCATAATATACTTATTGCAGAAATTCATTTTTCAAAAGAGTACATAGTGAAAAGTGTATATTTAATAATTGAAATAGTCCACAGCAAATATCAGTATTAATGGTTATAATTGGCAAAATATTTGTTTCAAAATATAGAGAAACAATGAACAAGTCATGAAGCTTTTAAGTTTATAAGCCTTTTGATATTTATGTCAAATGATTGAAGAGAAATATATTTTTATTGATAGCAGATAATCTGATATATAAAGACCAATGTTTGTGTGTGTAGCATTGAAAATTTGTTGGTTGTCTCTTCCTGTAAAAATATTATATAAAAATGCAGTTTTATCATTAATATCTACAAGCATGTCTTATATCTTGCTCAAATTAATTTGCCTATTAAGTTCTAAAAATGTCCAATATATGCTATTAAAAATCTAAGAAATATATTATAATTTCTAACATACCATATGTAAAATAAACCATTACCAGAATATTAAACCGGTCAAACCACTGACATATGCTAATCTCTAAAACTTACAACTGTATAGCATTGCTAAGAAATGAAAAGAGAATTGGCCTGGAACAGTGGTGGGGATCACTGCGAGTAATTAATATTTCAACTTGTGTTTATTTTTCTCTTTTCAAGAATGTTGAAGATGGCTTTTAATTTTCTTTAAAATATAAAGTTAGTAGAAGGAAGGAGAGAAAAAACTTTTTTTTTTATTTTTAAATGTGAAATGGTGAGGTGGAGTGGAAATTAAAATAAATTGAAATGTCTAAAAAGAAAGGTCAAAGTACAATGTATCACAATTTACTACGTTATCATCTTCATCATCATAATAAAAAAAATCACTTATTTACTTCCATCTTTTATGGTAATAAGTTTGGAAAAACAAAGTAGGAAGAATTAGTCTGGAATTTAGTTTATTTAAATAAAAATAAATAAGCACCTCCACACACAACAACAAAAAAAAAAAACAACTTAATAGATGGTGGGGTACAATAATGTCTGTCACAAGAGTAATTACTATATTTTCCACATCCAAGAGAAACCTTAAGAAAGGATATAAATTTTATAAGTACTGAATTTTTAAGATTAGTTACTTCAATATGAAAATGTCTTTATTCTGAAAATATAAATAGGAGTAGAGAACATCATAATAACTAGAAAGTTAAAAGTTCACATCTCACAAGCTGTAAACATTTTTTATCATTGATCCTGTTATATAAGTTTCGATACAATCTTATAAAGAAATAGTTTTGTACACTTCAAGTATTACTTTATTTTCTATGTGTAAACTATTTTTTACAAACAATTAATCAAATAAATGATAGTAAAAACAAAATTGTTTTCTCACAGATTTCACCCCTATCTAACATCAAACAAAATATTTCAGGCCATTAAAGAGGCAAAGATGTGATAAGTAATTTGTATTATCTAAATTTTCATAGTGTTCGAATCTTATTCTATTTAAAATATACATATTTTGAGAAATGTTATTAAATTAGTGCTTCTTGTGTTTATTTTCAATTTTTTTTAACCTGTTCTGCATTTTATATTTAGATACTGCTTTTAAATATATACATTTCAATTTTAGTATTGAATAATAAAATTTCTTGCAAAATAAATAACTTGATTTTTAAGGGAGTTAACTCCTGTATGCATTAGTCAATATTCTAAAAGCAGAAGAAAAAAAATAGTTAAAAAAATGAAGGATTGCAAGTTGTGAATTTACATAGTGAATGTTGTGAATTTACATTTTGCTGATAGACAGGCAACAACCTTCTCCTTTGAGTTACTCAAAAATTTAAGCAAAAAAGTAGGGGGGCGAAAAAATATCTGGAAGGGCAACCAAAATTTTTTTAAATCTCAGAAAGCCATAGCCAAAAGTCTTGTAGCAAAAGAAACTTTTTTTTGTTTTTTTTTTCATTGCTTATTGGGGTGTGGAGTATGATGGGAAGGTACTTCTATAGGGGTATCTGTGGGGGGGAAGAGATAGTCAATAGTGGTGGTGGGTTTGGACAAGGTGGAGAGCTCTTTTAAGGTTCTTTTATCATACTTTCTTGTCTTCAAGTTCATTTTATTGATTAACTATGCACAGATGTCCACCTTCTCATGTGTAGTTTTTGTTTGTCAAAGATGGCAGTGCAGTTTTTATTTTATTTTATTTATTTTTGCAACACAACACCTTAAGAATACCACCAAATCCTTACCCCTTACACACACCCAGATAAAAGAGAGATGAGAGGAAAGGAAAAAGTGGGAAGAGAGAGAAGAAAAATGGAAGGTTTTAAGAGAATTCCTTATAACAATGTTCCTGCTGAATTATCATGAAATTTTCAAATTGGTATTAACAGAAAATATCTGTTTGGAATGTGATGTGATAAATTTCTAGAAGAAATCAATGGTGTTCAAGTGTGGGTATAGGAAATATTGCAGAGGAAGAGGGACATAAAATAATGTTTTGTTGTTTGTCAGTGTGTGACCTTTCTGTTGGTATGTGGCTAACAGCTCTTCAAGGTAGCCAAGGCTGGTCAAATCAATAGAACGGAGACAAGTGGACAAAAAGAAGCATGATTTAGTTGCTAGGAAATATAGTGATAAGAAAGATGGTTATAATGGGTAGGTGACATCACTTAGCACAACTTCATCAGTTTGGGAAAACATTCCTCAGATTTATAAGTGCATATTTATTAAGCCAATAAATAATTGAAGAAAGATTTTAAAGAGAGAAAGATTAAAGGAATTTTGATACATTTTTTAAATTTAAATCTTAAAAAATGACTTAAAAGAACAGCTTTTTTTTGTATGTCAATGACAGCATTTTATTTCAAAATTTTGGTAGTTGTCACAATTTTTGAAGAATATTGGCTAAGTATAGATAAGTAGATTTCAGTTAAAAGAATAGTGAGAGTACATTGTAATAGGTTGGTCAAAAAAAGTACATTTGGTTTATTGAATAAATGTTCTACTTAATAAGCAAACAAACCTTTTGGCTAACCTAATAGATATGTACTCTTTACACTATTTCATATGGGGACAATGATATATATATTTTTTTTTTAATGAAACCTCAAAAAATAAAAGTAACTGACAAATACAATAAGCATAAAAATATATAACAGAATTTCTCCAATGTTTGGAGATAATGATATTTTAGTTTCTCTTTAGGTATTAAAGCAATTCTTATAGTTTTCTATAAAATAAGAATACGTCATTAATTTGTTAAGATGGTAAATGAATAAATATTTAGCAATGTTTAACCTCTGTGCCTGCAAATAAATGGACAGTTATTTCCTTGACACCGATATTACTGTATGCACTTTTGACGCCCTTGGCAATGTTTATTTACAAGATTATAAAAATATGTGAACAAAATACAATGCAATATTTATTAATTACCTATTTACAAAGTACTATTTTACAAAGAAATAAATTTGAAAAGTTTTTCAATTATCAAAATATGTAAACCAACTAGAATGCAATATTTATTATTTTATAAATAATAATGAAAACAAGATTTTTATTCAATCTAATAAATAAATAGTGTTTAATATCTTTGTTGTCATTCTCAAGAATAAAGAAAATGTATGAATCCAATGTTTGGATTTTATTAAAATTCTAATCATTATGCCAAGAGAGTCAAAAATTGTATGCAGTTATAGTAGTGTCAAGGGGATAACTGTCCTTTTGACACACCTTTATTTTTGTTTTCGCTTTTTGTTTTTTTTTTTGTCTTTTTGCAGGCACAAAGATTAAACTATTGCCAAATGTTCTATATTGCTATTTCTCCGAATGAAGTGATTTGGTCAATATTGAATGCTGTGTGCGTAGCAAAAATTTAAGTATTTTTCTTATTATTGGATTTTTATTTTTCTTGTTATCATTGGATTTTAATTGAACAAAATATTTATAACCATATAAATTAATTATAATACATTTATCTATTGAAATAGGAAAGTTTCTACAGTTTTATCTTAAAATTAGCTGCTGGAAATGAGATTCTTTGGAGAAAATAGAATAACGAGCATAAAATTGTTAGATATTGAATGAAAGAAAATATATATAATTTTTGTTAAATTCTAAGTCTGTCTGGCTTGTTTTAATTTAGGAAGCACAATCCATTTCAACTTTTGGTGACCACAGGAATCTCATAACAGAAAAAGAAGTCAAATAGAAAAAAAAAAAAAAAAAAAAAATCAAAATATTGTATATTATAAATGGATTGAATATGTGTGCATGTATTTTTATATATATATATATATATATATATATATATATATATATTGAAATCCAACAAATTTCTGAATTATTATCATTGTTAACATTAATTTTAAAAATCATTCTTATATTCTTTTCCATATTTCAATCACTCGTGCTTTTTTGTTTTTAATATTTTTGTGAAAAATACAATTTTTCCAAAATAAATACTCTTCTGTAGCTGCATATCTTAAAACAGTTCAGGGATTTTTTTTTTTGTTGTTTTTGGTATTATTCTTTTTTGGCCCAGGATATTGGCTAGAAGTTCTGGAACACAAATCAAGGAGACAGACCAGAAACCACCAGGGTGACACCTTTTTGAATAGTTCAGGTGAAGAAGAGAGAAAAAAAAAACTCTCATCACTAAGAATTGCAGATGAAAGAACATGTTCTCTTTTGTTGTCACATCCCAACAAACATTTAAAAAAAAAAAAAAAAACTAAAGATATTTTTTTTCTTTTTAAATTATAAATTTGGGGAAGTAGTTTTTTTTTTTTTTTTTTTTAATGGGATGAGAACTGAAACAAGAAAAAGGAATAATATTTTTTCTTTTTCAAAATTCCTTTCGGTAATATATAATTTATTAGTAATATTAATATTATCATTATTATTAGTAGTAGTAGTATCAATAATAATATTTTAATAGTCTTAATTTTTTTAAATTTTTATCATCTTTCTGTTCAATGTCCCATGAGAGCGCGTGCGGTGATCCAGAGGTCAAGTGTGGGTGAGAGTGAAGTCCAACTGGGGTCAGGCCTGTGAGTCACATCTTTATCCTTACTGTGGAAGAGCTTTCAAGATGGCATGGACTTCCTCAGCTACTGCAGACAAGGCATACTGGAATTGCTCCTGCAAAATTGAAATACAAATATAATTTTCCATTTGGGTATTGACTGCCCTTAATCAATTTCCATACAAGTAATAAACAAAACTGTACATATTTAAACAATTATTTATCAAGTAATATTGTTCTATTAAGACAGATTCTTTGTAACAACTTGATTCATTTTGAGGTTGAAAAAAACATGCAAGACTTATTTGGCATGTGGTGGTAACAAAATTTTGCTTCTGTGAACAACTGGGCATGTAAAATAATTTACTCTTGTGGCATGTCAGTAACAAGTATAACTAACCTGATTCTGGATCAAAATTATGCTGTTTTTTTTTATGTGCCCACAGTGGGTAGTGTAATGGTTATCAGTGCAGAAATTGGAATTGGCAAGCCAAATTCAAATATAAAACATCTCTTCTCCTAGCTAAGGGTTAAATAGCAGGATAGACTGGACTCTCCAGCCTGCATTGGCAACCATTCAAGAATGTAAAGTCTGAAACTATAAATGTACAGACTGCAATGAGAAACCACTTACCATGACTTCTTGGGAAAGATTGTTAATTCAATGATAAGGAATCTGCGGAGAGCCATGATCACCTTCATTGTGTTCTCAAGGGATATGATATTTGAGAAAGAGGATTGGTATGAAGTGAAGTGAATATTAACAGTCTGGATCAAAATTTGAACTAGTGAAAATCCTGACAATAGTGCCACTTGCATTGTCTCACTACCCTCTCTCTTTTTTCCATTATGGGTTTGTAGAAAAAGAAAAATGCAATTGATTGATTGATTCTATAATTAAAAGGTTTGTAGAAAAAAAAAAAAAAAAAAAAAAAGAATGGTATAACATGACTAAAGATATACACTTCATGGTGGATACAGTTTCCAACAAAAATAAACTGGTACAGTATTGATAATAAGTAACCCATGTTATTTTAATTCAAGTAGGTTCAATTTAGCCTGATCTTGATGGAATATATTATCCTGAATAAAACAATTCAAATCATAAAATATCTTTATGTCACAATAAAGGTGATAGGTCATATACAACTTACCTTTGTTTTCACCATGCTCATCCTTTGATCTCGGATGTGTTCTAAGGTTGCAGCTATGTCTATTTCCTTTGCACCTATAAATAACACAAATAAAACAAAGTTCAGTTTTAAGAGAAATCTGTAAAATATAGTATAGTTAATGAAAATCAAAACCACCATTGTATTCAGTATTTATGACAAATCACAATAACCCCATAGTCTCTTAATAGAGGCTTAAAGGGAGATAACTTCAGATTCAAAGTAAGGACATTATCATTGATAACTCTCTCCTCCAATTTGCAGAGCTTAGTTACTGTATTCTTAATACTTGATAGAATGCAAAAATATCACAATGATAAAAATAGTCAATAATTATTTATAACTATTTATACTGGGATGCATGCATATTTGTTTTTTCCATAAAAAAATTTTTTGAAATTGTTTCTAAATCTTTGTCTTTCAATCATTTCGCCTCACCTGCTATCCTCTTCCACCACACTGCATCATTTGGGAACCACTGCTCTAATTGTTCAGTTTTCCTAGTAGGTTATGTCGGTCACTATTTGTCAATGTCTTTAAGTTAGGTGGTTTTTCCCAAAGAACTTTTAATAATGCTTCAGAAAACCCATGTCCCAAACAAACCTACTTTTTTTTTTTTTTTACTTGCAGAAAGTGAATTTTAAAGAATTATCTATTCAATAATAGTAATAAACCTAAAGCATAATCTATTAAAGCTGATAAGGTTATATTAAAATAGCAATTAGATTCTTACTTTATTTGAACTTTGAAATATGAGTTACTTTAAGGCCAGCATTGTGACTGAAGCAATTATGTTTTCTACTGGCAGCTGTGATCAGTATTTATTAAAAAGACAAGACTTTTTTTTTAAATTCTGGCTTGTTTTTACCACTTGCCAAAAATTTGGTTTCAGGCTTTACTAAGCTAACATGTGGTTATAAACAAATTTTACTCCACAAGTCTACATTTTAAAAATAAATCATCTTATTAATTAGTGATTTACAATTTACTATTTTCTAGAATATTGACGAGCATCCTTAGCAACATATAATTTTATTATATATAGTAAATACCACTTAATAGCAAGCAAGCATTGTTATTATTATGCAATTTGTGGTCTTCAATAATTTATAAGAAATTCAGTGTGAACAAATAAAATGTGATATTGTAGGACATTTGCAATGGTTAATGGATGGTTGTTGGGATAAATGAATACTGTATGGATTTTAATGAATGTTATCAAAAAAAATCTCTGGCCTCTTTTTTGACTGTGAACAGTTTCTGCTAATTTGTTTATTTTAGTTACAATCTGCACCAACATTATGTTGGCAGTTTCCAATTTTCTTATTCCTCTCCTCAGTTGTCTGGTGATTTAAAAATGTGCACATCATCAATATATCTGACAAATGCTTAATAAAATTTCCACTCTAGAAATATCTTTTTGAATTTCTTGACTCTCTAAAAATCTTTTCCATGTAAATACATAATCCTATCCATTATTGTTTAATAAAAATACCTCTATAAAGACATCTTAACAACTTGTTAGATTAATTTAACTATTGTCTTCATAGATATTTCAGTGATTTATTAGCACCATGTATTGATATTAAATAGTCAGATTCTTTTATTATGGTAAAAGAATTAAATGATCTTAACAAGATTGGACAACTGGTTTATTCACCAATATTCTATCCACTAGATGAGATAATAAATGCAGCAGTAGAAAAAATATAAAACTTTTAAGATTAGGCTTTTTAAGCAAGAAATAACATTTACTCAGATGTGGACATTAGTAAGAATGTTGTTATATATCCATAACTGACACAAATTTCCAAATCATAAAATGCATGCATCTGATCATTACATGAAGTTCTAGATTTATTTCTATTAGTGATTTTAATAGCAAAACAATGACATATATATATATATATATATATATATATATATATATATATATATATATATAATACATAAAAGGTTAATGGTCACAGTTGAATCAGATCAGGAAACAGTAGGATTAAAAAGTGTGAAAAATAAAAGTAAAAATAACGTGTAGAGCTTTTAACTTTAAAAATCAGGAGATCGGTTGAATCCTCTACTGTAAGGTTGAAATCAAGGTAGCAGATTCAACTGATATCCTGGTTTTTAAAGTGTGTGTGTGTGTGTGTGTATCTATGTATATAAAATGACCTCAAGACCATTATTAACTGGGGCAAAAGATAGTTTGTCAATTTTAACACCCCCAAAACTAAACTTCTCTCCCTTAATCATCTGAGAGACCCCTCTCTGCTTTCCATCATGGCTGATGCTATCCCCCCAGAAAGTGACTGACTGCACCTTCTCAACTGACATGAAATAGAAAGATCATATTGAATCCATTGCTAGGCCAGCTGCAAAAAAATTCAGTTAACTATGTTGGACAAGACAATTCTTCTCTCCTGAATTTATCTTGCATAAGTCTACCATTCACCAATGCTTAGAATATTGCTGCCATATATAGTCCGATGTCCCTGATGTAACATGGCTTCCCTCTGTGTTTTCTACAAATATTTTCATGGCTACTGATCTGATGAGCTTTTCCCCTGGTGCCCGGACTATGTGAGTTTAAGTGTGCATCTAGGCCCCACCCTTTTACTGTTGAATTAGTTAAATATAACTGCCATTTCTACTCCAACAGTTTCTTTTCCTCACACTTCCCGCCTGTGGAACTCCTTTCCATTTCCATCGCCATCTTCTAGAACCTCATTCAGCTTTTATCCTTTCCTCAGTCCCCCTATACTCAGTCTCTTCTGTCACCTTCACTCTCTGTAACCCCCTGCGTACCAGTGGTATTCCCACCTTGCTTGGGGTGAAATGATCAAAAAAAAAAAAATGTACAGAAAGTATTCAGATTAAGATTGCTTATCCTTTGGAAGGCATCATTTTCTAAGTATTAAGAAACTCGAAAATTTCATTAGAAAAAAAGAAAAGTGTGCAGAACTGCTATGTAGTACCAATTCTTCTATATGGCAGTGAATGCTGGGTAATTTCCTCAAAGATGAAGGGAAGACTTGAGGCAACAGAAATGTGGTTCTACAGAAGGATGCCAAGAATACCATAGAGAGAACATGTGAGCAATAAGGAAATTTTAAAGAAAATGGGAAGAAAAAGAACACTTACACTTAAGATTAGAAAGAGAATTGTAATTTATAGGATACATAATGAGGAAATAGGGTTTAGAGAATCTGACACTCACAGGATATATTGAAAGCAAGAGGTGAAACAATAACTAACGAGCTTGTGTAGATGGATGGCAGAATATGGGTAAAAAGACAAACATTATGAAGAGCTACAAAGGATAGGGAGGATCATCCACATCCTGAAGGGACACTGCTTATAAAAAAAAAAAAAAAAAAAAAGCTTAAAGAATACTCTTTTTTAAAAAACTAGAACATTCTCATAATTCTGTTATTTACAAAAAAATGTATATTTAATTTATGGAAGAACTTGATCTATGATATTATTGTTAGTTTCACTTCCCACTTCCTCCCAACTCCTACCTTCACCCTTTCATGATTTTGCCGTTCAAGTCATCTTTTGAAAGGGTAAAAATCTTCTTGCGTTGACTTTCTGACTCTGATATGCATTTAAGTGTGCCCTAAAGGCCAAGGAAGCTTTCTAATGAAAATACTTTTAAGGAAGGCAGGTATTGACCAAGGTAGTTGCTCAAAGGTCATGAAAGATAACAAAGCTGTTTGCTTCCCATCAATAGAGAACACATTTTTCTCTCTTTTCAGGTTCAAGGCATTCTAAGAACTTGGAAGATACAGACAGAGTAGAAGGCAAAGAAAGAAAGAATATTTTGCCATGAAAGACATTCTCTTTGGGCACTTGAGAGTTTGGAAAAACTCTCAGTTCTTCCCACAACCCAAAGAGCATAGAACAGTCTTTCTATAAGGTGTACAAGCCTAAGTGTAACTCTAAAAATGAAGGGAAAAAAAGATTTAGATATGCCAGGGTAGGTCAACTTGAAGGATAGAAAGGTGAAAGTCATAAGCAGAAATGTATTGTGTTTACATTTCTGACAATTTCTGCATGGCATAAACCACTCAAGCCAAGTTATGCCTGTAACACACTGTGCCATACTTTTACCATTGTTTAATGCTGAGAAATTTACCTGATGAGAAAAATAAATAAATAAAAGCCTGTAGATAGTGGTGATTAAAAGCTCAGGAAATGGTGACCTGTAAAATCTGACTTTTCTTTCTTTTTGTGAAGCACAGAAAGAGACAAGACAAAAGTTCAAACAAGCAAAGAATAAGCAGATGTCAAATGTATGGTTGTCAGCAAAATGGATAGCCCAACATGCAAATTACAAATTGGAAACATGAAAATCAAGCAAGTACAAAAATTTAGGAAGTGTTAAAACACTTCCTAAGAGGAGAGAAAATGTAACATCAAAATCCAAAGTTGCATTTGGATAGTGAAAGATACCTTCCAAAGGCTAAGCAAAGTATTAAGAAACAGGAAAATTTTGTTAGGAACAAAGAAAAGAGTACTGGATTATGATGTAATATCAGTTCCCCTATATGGCAGTGAATGCTGGACAATTTCCTCAAAGATGAAGAGACTTGAGGCAATAGAAATATGGTTCTACAGAAGGATGAGAATACCATTCAACGAACATGTGAGCAATGGCAATGTTTTAGAGAAAATGGAAGCAAAAAGGACACTTATACTTAACATCAGAAAGAGATAGTTGGAATTTCTAGGGCACATAATGAGGAAAGAGGGCTTAGAAAATTTTATATTCACTAGGCCTATTGAAGGCAAGATAGACAAAGGAAAGTAGTGTATAACATACCTAACAAGCTTATTTAAATAGTTGGCAGAACAGGGATTAGGAGAGACAGCAAAAAGACAAACTTTATTAAGTTACAAAGAGGACAGGAAATTGTGGAGAGCCATGATTGCTCAAGTCCTGAGGGGACACAGCACACAGAAGAAGAAGAGGAGGAGGAGGAGGATACAAAATAGATTTTAGTTGAGTCATCAGCAAACAATTCTTAGCTTAAGGCAGCTCATTGATATTTGATGGCTGTAGTTGCCTCTGAAAAGGAAGAAGCCTGAACAACGAACTTGATTTGGAAGATTTTGAAACAGTGATGCAAAGCAAACTGAGGGAATAGCTGATGGCAGTTTGTACCCCAAGACTGATCATGTCCCAAACACACCTGCTGCTTTTTTCTTTTCTTTTTTACTTGCCAAAAGTGAATTTTACATGATTACCTATTCAATAATAGCAATAGACATAATTAAAGTATAATCTATTAAACCTGAACATTGAAAATGTTATATTAAAATAGCAGTTGGGGTCTTTAGAGCCTATCTTAGTGTATCTGAACTTTGAAATAAGAGTTAGTTTAAGGCCAGCATTGTGGCTGAAACAATTTCAAATTTCCTACTGGCACCTGTGTATGTAAAAAGCACTGACTTTTTTAAGTCAGGGCTTCCTCATTTGACATAAACATCCTTTCTACCCAATTTTAGTTTCAGGCTAAGATGTGGTTATAAATACATTTTATTCTACAAGTCTACATTTTAAAAATGAATCATTTTATTGATTAGTAATTTAAATTGACAACTATTTTCTAGAATATAATATTGACAAGCATCCCTAGCAACATATAATTTTATTATATATAGCAAATACCACTTAATAGCAAGCATTATTATTATGTAATTTGTGACCTTTGACAATTTACAAGAAATTCTGTGTGAACAAATAAAAGGTGATATTGTAGGACATTTGCAATGGTTGGCTGTTGGCACAAGTGAATACTGGATAGATTTTAATGAACGTAATCACAAATAAAAAGTATCTCTGATGTCTTTTTGATCATGAAGAGTTTTTATAAGTAAAAACAACTAATTAACAATTTGTAGCAGAACTGACATAAAAATCTTTGCTAACCACTTTTGGTTTCATGCTATATTAAGCTAAAATGAAGCCAGAACAAAGTAAAGTGGGTTTAAATTTTAATCCACCTTTTCAAAAATAAATTATCTTACTTAGATATGGGAAGCTTTCCAAACTTAGAAAATGTAATATGGTTTTATTATATGTTCATTAATAGTCAATTACAGTAAATGTTGCTGTTGTTTTTTTTTTGGGGGGGGGGGGATTGGGTGACAACCTTGTATAATTCATAAATTCTGCATGAACAAGTACAACATATTCAATTCAGTTGTATTTTAATGAAAATTATTACAAAAATATTTCAAGCTGTTTTTTACCGATGATTTTTATCAAAATGGGTGTGTGTGTATATATATATATATATATATAGTCACCCCGATGTGGTGTAATGGTTAGCAAGCCTGTCTTGCTAGCACAATTATGAATGAGTAGTGAATTTGATCCTCACTGGGTGCCCCATACTTTCAGCATTGTGCCACATCTAAGCTATGCTTGGAAAATCGGTGTATATATATATATACATACACACATACATATATATATACACACACATACATATATACATACACATATACATTATATATATATACACCCCGCCCCCCCCAAAAAAAACTGCGTTCATTTTGGTACTGCCTTGCCCCCAATAATCATTACACATTATGATACTGTAGGCTATTTTAAACTTTTGTCTTTCCAAAGAATACCAGGATATAGACAAAGGTATTCTGCCTACCAAACACACCACTTTGATTCTTGAAAACAAGACAGTTGAAAGTACTTAATCAAAATAACAAAAGATTAACTTTGAACAGTTTATCCACAATTTTGATCCCAATGCACAACACCTTATTCAAAAATTGTAAAAAATACAATAAAATATTAAACAGACCTTGTTGGTTCTTTTTAATCAAACTTGCTGCCTGATATATATATATATATATATATATATATAAGGCAGCATTTAAGCTAGCACTTGCAGAGGGTTCTTGATTGTGCTGTCATCACAATAGGTAGGAAGGAGTAGATGCAATAGGCAACAATAAACTATAGAAGAACTCAAAATTGATCGCTGCATTTAAGTATTGCATTAATATCTAAGCTCACCTTTTAAAACTTCAATAATTCTTCTGTCATCACTTAATTTAAAGACAATTTGATGTACGTAGGTCCTTACTTTCCATACAAACAATTATTTTTATTTCATGGGTGACTTTCGCTGGATTTCGCAATTAATTTCATTTATTTCCAAGTTATAAAGATTGTTATTGTATAAAGAAATTTGTAAAAAAAAAAAAATCACTGATAACAATCAGGGTAATGAAAACTTGGGAATCCAAAATTTCAGGATTGCAGATCGAGCTCTGATTTTTTAATTTGCTGAGTTGACCTGATTCCAAAATGGTATGATATGTTGGGCTACGGCCTCTAGGAGTAAAGTTGAAAAAGTGTGACACAGTAACACACTGATACTTGCATTTATATATATATATATATATATATATATATATACACACACACACACAAAAAAAAAAAAAAGAACCAAAAAGCATACAAACACTTACAATGGTAAAAGAAACAGTACTCAATGCTAAAAACAGAGCTCACATATACAAGCAAATAATAGCTAGCATTTTTTTGTTGGTTGGTTTTGTTTAGCAGCATATCAACCCCGATGAGTTATTTAAAGCTGAAATCTAAATAATTTGAACAAAATTTTATGGCTTCAACTACAGATAAAATATATTGTTGGTCGTTCTACTATAAAATGTATTACTGCTCATTCTACTATAAAATATGTACTTTTAGTCATTATTTTATATAAAAAAAATGGTAATTTTACTATAAGAATGTATTTTTATACTTTCATAGTGTTTTGTTTGGAGGGTTCACTATTTGCTCATAGCTGGAAGTAACAGGTGCTACCACCCTGGCATTTATTTGTACCAATTTCACAAATCTGGGAAACACACAGGTTATTTCCACACTTGAAATTCTTGCACATGGCTACCCCAGATACATGTTTTTTTTTTATCACATATTTCTTTCTGTGTTTACAGGTCACCACCAGGGTTACTCTTTTTATTTAACAGCCTGTTGCCCATTCTCTGCAGTTTTATCAACTTCTCTGTCAAACACAGGTCACATCTTGTATCTTTTCTCATGTAAGCTGGTGTTTCACTGCCAATTTCTAATACCCCAGATAGGTGAAATCATATATATTGGAAAAAGTTTTTGTGTGATGTGTTTTGTCCATTAGGACTTCATCAGACTAAAGTTAAGTTTGCTTGAATTATTTCATATTCAATGCAAATCAAAAGGTTCATAAAATATTTCAAAATATAAGAGTGGATCTTTCAGACAAACCCAATGAATCAAAATATATTGTTCTACACACCAACTCTATTACAACCAGAATTGTGGGTTATGTAGTAACAACATTGATAAAAACGAAAAGAAACTAAATGAAATTGGCTAGACTATAATTAAATTTAAAATTCTCTATGTCCCCTCTCCTTCATGTGCATATGAAGTCGCATCAACAAAAACATCCCTTTAGATTGATGAAGTCATAAAGGGTAAAATGCATCACACTAAAACCTTTTCCACTTTGTCATACATTTCCCTTTATATATATATATATATATATATATATATATATATATATATATAAAAGAAAAAGTGTCTAGAGTGGCAGACCTCACCTACATTTTTGGGGTCCTGAAGTTTGAACAGATGCTTGAAGCTTCATAACCAGCAACAATAAATTTGAGAATCCAACTGCCAACTTGTAGGCTATGAATGGATTCTAGCAATATAGTTGGGGGTTCAGGCCCCTAAGAAAATTTTGAAATTTACCCAAATACAGGCAAATTTTGAGGTCACATGAAATATATATTAAGGTGTATTCTAAGGCCAACATTAGCTATTTCAAACCATTCGCTTGTGATTCTATCATTAAAATGGCATTATTTTAATAACACTTAAAAAAAGAAACAAACATTGCTTTTGTTAAAAAAGTCACTCATTAAAAAAAAGTTGATTCTGGGATTATGGGTTCTGAAGCTTAAGCTTTGCTAGTTTCATTGTAGATTTATCAATCCCTGTCTAATTGAAGATCATTTTTGTCTTTTTTATGCACATTTATAACAAAAACAATGAAGAAATACTGTAATCTATACTTATAAGTAATGATACCAAATAAAGAATTTAGCCATAAGACACTATAAGTTAACAGCATTCACATTCATTGGTTATGACAACAAAGGTTCTCAAACAGTTAACTCAGGTGACCACAGAGATATAAGAAAAAATAAAGGCTTACTTACCTTTAGCCATACGGTTAAGTACCATGTCCATAAGGGCATATGTTCCAGTTCGACCACAGCCATCACTGGAAAGAAAAACAAAGTCCATATTTTAATGCATCCCTTTAAAGTATTTTTGTTTCTTTTTCAGTACATATCAAGAAGACACAGTATTGGTTCAGAGTGAAATGATTTCTTTGATCATCTAGTCTAAAGTTAATCTTTGAATATGTATAATTGTTCTCTTTGTCAATAATGAAATATTCATATACATAGGCAATGGATTTATTTATAATGTAATCTTGTCAATGCACTTAAAGGGTGAATATTAGTCACCTAGATTGCTCATTAAACAATGAAAATTTAAGATCAAACTTCAGCTAAGTAACTTGACAGATGAACAGACTGTTTAATAATGTATAAAATTGTACAAGTTGTTAGGAAAAAGTTCTGGGAAATTTTAACAGTCTGTTCATCTGTCGAGTTATTTAATATTTTTTCTATTTGGCCAGACATTTCATGTCTTTCTTGAAATCACTCAATCAGAAAAAAAAAAAAAAAAAGAACCATATTTTTTTTTCTTTCTTTCTTTGAAGAAAGCCGTTTCAATCTTTAAATTCCTTGAACTTTTGGAAAGCAGAATGTTTTTCAGGTAGTTTACATTTAAAGAAAAACTGTAGTAAGTAATAAAAACAACAAAAAATAGCTAATAGGTCATTAACAAAGACATGTTAATATTCTGTCAGAATATATTGTATTCGTCTTTTTCATTTAAATAAAAGAATGTTATATGGCTATTTCTTTATAATGAATGTATAGGATATCTTTGAACTCCAGCAAAATTAAAATATCTGTTTTCACTACCCACATATAAAGAACAGTGTAGTTGTGCGTGTATATATATATATATATATATATATATATATAAAATATAATATATCTCATTTCACAATTCACAGACACTAGACTCTGATCTTGGGCAGAGGATCAGATAGTAACTTAGATTTTAGACGGAAATGCTAACCCATACTTAAATAATCATGTCAATATTTTTTTTTTTTTTTTTTGCATAGTTAAGCAGTCCGATGCTAGTCAATCAATAACTTAAAAAAAACCTACTTGTTTATTATCTATGCATATGTAATTAATCCAGCTGGGGAATGTTTTGTAGAATGGTTGGTAAAGCAGTCTTTTTGATTATTTGCTATTGTTGGTTGGCTGGTTTGTTTAATGACATACCAACTGCTTATGGGTCATTTAATGCCAAAATTTAATTTTCTGGGGAACTTTGAAATAATAGAAATATGTTATGCTGCTTTCACAATTGAATACATGGTAGATAATACTCAGCTTTTGTGCATATACATGTTTGTGTGGACATAATTACTAGGGGGAGTGATAAGTGTGTTTTATGTTGTAGTTTTGTTGAAGTTATATTTTTGAATACAATTTGATTTCTTTAAGAAATTATAGGATATTATATGGATTAATGTCATGAAAGAATTCTTTCATGATGGTTGTGGGGTTGATTTTGTTTAGCAGCATATCAACCAATATAGGTTATTTAAGGCTGAAATCTAAATAATTTGAAGGCAGTTTTATAGCTTCAACTGAATATATTTTGAATGCAAACTATAGATAAAAAGTATTGCTGACCATTTTACTATATATATTGTTGGTCTTTTTTATTGTATTACTGGTATTTTCACTAGTATTAAAATGTATTTTTTATACTTTCATAGTGTTTTTGTTTGGGAGGTTCACTATTTTTCCATAGCTGGGATTGGCTATTGTATTCAATCTTTACTGGGTGCTCTCACAATTATGGTCTTGTACCAGACTAAGCTAAGCTTGATAAATATTCATAATCAAATCTAGTTATTTTAGTCTGTACTTTCTACAATGTCCCTATCCACTTACTAACCGATATTCAAGTTTTAGTGTTTAATGAATTATCAAGAAGGTAACATCATGCATTTTAGAAGACTGTTAATCTTTTTTTTATATTGTATGAATTTTGTGCACAACCTCAGAGATCTGTTGATGTAGCCATAAAATGTCAAAGTGCAAGATATTTTTGATTTATGAAAATGGCAGATATATGTTATAGATTTTCAATGTATAATGCATACATCTGTTATTTTCAATTAGTCTAAAAGGAGTTATGGAAGAAAAAATATTTAGATGCTTGAACTAAAATAATTATTGAAATAGTTTTGATTTTGAAAGAAAATGTTACATTAAGTTTATATATGAAAAATATATGCTTTAACTTTAATTTTATAATCATATAAACTTTAGTAATAATTTAGTGTGTCTATATACAGGAATCCCTTGAGTAATGCACATTCAATTGATGTGTTCATATATATATATATGCGTGTGTGGGTGTGTGTTGATATACCAAAATTTGATTAGTGCTGTTAAACATTCTTCAGTTTAACCATAGTAGTTGAAAACTGCTTTTTTTATACTTACTAATGTATACATTAGCCACACTAATCAAAGGATTTGTGTGTGTGTGTGTGTATATATATATATATATACACACACAAACACTCCTCTTCAAAAGTATTGGAATGGAAAGGCCAATTCCTTTGTTTTTGTTGTTCACTGGACTCATATTCATCTTTTGAGCTTAAAGACAAATTTCTTCAGTAAACAGCAAAAACAAAGGAATTGGCCATGCCATTTCAATACATTGGAGGGGACTATACACATACATACACACACACATATATATATATATATATATATAATGATAAGACAAAAATACCTCCCATTTAATGGTTAGACATTACTGACAATGGTGTCTTTATCTAGCTAATATCTTATCATTATATGAGAGGTATTTCTGCTGCACTATATATATATATATATATATATATATATATATATATATATATATACACACACACACACACACAGAGGGTGAAATGGGTAAATTGTCACCATTGTATATTTCATGCATTGTTTGCTTATGATTTTATCAACTCCAGAGTATAGTGGGGACAGTTGAGCACTGTTTGTGAGAAAAAGAACACCATGATGCAATTCACTCTACCAGAAATTTGGAAACGACATTCTGTACTGATTGAGATTTGCACTGGAAGCTTCAATATGAACATTTCAGTGTGTTTGGGAGTCAATCTGAGGAACAGTGCAAAGGATTCAGGAAGAGGTGGATGAGTCTAATGGTGATTACTAAGGTGTTTGGAGTGATCAATAGTGATGGCAATGTTATGCCTCCATTCATCTTCCCAAAGGGATGCACTCAATATAGAGGCCTCTATAAAGAGCCTTGAGAAGCTAGTGCTGTCCTGGATCAAGAGGATAGCTGCAGGAAGACCCTATGTCAGACAACAGGACTCTGCACCATGCCACACAAGCAGCAGAACACAGTTATGACTGTCAGACAATTTCTGCAGCATTCACCAACTTAAAAAGGGAGGCTGTCTAGAAGAGCTTGCAGGAGATTCCAAAGTCGTCTGTAGACAGTGGTTGAAACCAATAGCAATTTTATTGAATAAATTTGCTCTTTAGCATTCAATATATTTTTGCACAATTTTGGGAAATATATCTGTTAAAATGAGATATCAGTATTATTTTCATTTTTGTGTAATTTAGACAACAATTTATCTATCACACCCTACATACATACATACATACATACATACACACACACATATATATATATATATATATATATATATATATATATATATATATATGAGTCTGTGTGATAAAATAGTTTTATGGTATCCTATATTTATGGCTTAAATTGCTTGATATCAGTGATAGAGCATATGCAAATATATAAGTGGACATTGTGGCCAACATCCAGCAGTGACAGCCTGTTTCATGCTTAAATGCAATCATCAAGCCATGGGCATTGTATTTTCGCTTGACTATTTATATATGGTGGTCAGTGGTGCATAATAGATAAGTCTATTGTGTTAGAAATAATTATGGAGATGATTGCAGTTTTTGAGTATTTTACAGTATTGTTTGTTAACTTTATGATTTATTTATTTCTTATTTGTTGTTGGTTGTTATTATTCAGTTTACTTTAGTCTATATATATATTCGTAGTTTGTTAATATGTTTATTATTTACTTAATTTATTTACTTATTTATTGATTTGGCTTAATTTATTATACTTATTTATTTTTATTTTTTTTGTTCAGATTTAGTTTTCAATTTTTAAGTAATGCAGTAAAAATTTGTTTTCATGTCTGCATTTTGAGTAATTTGTCTTAGTCTAGGAAGTTAATTATAGCTAGACAGAGTTTACAGTTTTTCAATTTATTGTTGTAGGCTGATGTTGTTTTCTATGATGTAATCAGTTTTTTCATTTTAATTTCTCATATATGCTTAGAAAACATTGTGTTGTTTGTGTATTTACTATTTGTAAAGGATGTTTTAGGTGCATAGTTTCTTTGTTTCCAGGATCCTTCAGTTACTCCTAGGTATATTTTCTTTGTTTGCTAATTTTATAGTAGCTTGGTATATTACATTGTTCTGCAAGTAATTGTCATTTAAAGGACATTTATTCTTTGTTCTGCAATTACATGTGATATATATATATATATATATATATGAAATGAGTACACTTTATAATTATAGATATGACAAAGTCAATATTGTATACAGGTCATAAAAACCTTGTGTTTGTGTGCACATTACACATAATATAAACTGTACTGGTACAGTAACTTCATATTTTATTGATAGAATTTAATTGTTCTGAAGAATAAAACAAAAACTCTGTTAGGCAGGTTTTTATCCAAGCTTAATCCTATATTGTATGCACATTAGAATGGAATGTCAAATATCATTAATCCTGGCTTGTATTTTTTTTCTTTAGAAAAAATACTACAATAAATAAAAATAAATATGAGAAGAAAGATAGAGGAGACAGAACAATTTATATGCTAGTGCCAAAATAAAGAAGACATTAGAAACAGCATAACAGAGTCTGTATGCAAAGCTATGAAGTTTTGCATTGGTCAATATAGGAGGAAGGATACTAGGAGGGTTAGGGTATCTGAGCCTCTGGCTGTGAAAAGGATGTTATAAATTATGCAGCCAAGAAAAATCAAAAATTAAGAAAAAAAAATGTAGAAATAAATAAAAGGCTTAAGGATGGAATGTAACAAAATATTGAAAGAAGGATTACGAGGCTTCAAGGAATGAAAAAGAAAAACCCTTCAAGCCATCACTCTCTCTCTCTCTCTATATATATATATATATATATATATATAATATAAAATGCTATTTTGTAATTATAAGTAGAAAAAAATGTAATCCACCTAGGTGCATGGGTTAGGTTCAGTAGTTCATAAAGTATAAAAATGATTCTTTAATGATTGGTTTGGAGTCAATGGGTAGAATGGGGCACTGAGCAAATATTTCACACTCAATACTTATTGCCATCTGCTTTATAAAGTGCTTGCAAAATCTGTGATACCCGCAGGATATAAATATCTAATAAGGAAGCGACAGATAAGTGTGCATTTTTTCCCATATGGTTCAATATTTTATGTCAGTCTGCTAAATCAGTGTTTAATTCCTAAAAACTTTCTCTGCTTTTAAAACTCATTTGTGTATAAAAGTGAAGAAATTCAGATATTTTTTTTATGGAACACATGAAATTAATTTTTTAAAATGTATTCTTCAAAGATGAGGCCAAGTAAAAACTAAAAGTCACTATTGAATTAAGTTTCTCATTAGAATCAATTGGACATTGCATTCAGTGCATCTGTGCCATGTGAAACACAGGCAAACACCTCAGGTCTCCTTTGTAGAGCTCTGACATCAATTTGTCATTTTTGCTGTCATTCTCAATTAGCTCCCCTGTGTACACACTTTAAGCACAGAGTCCATTTCAGTGTCAACCTCCCCACCAGTTCACTAAGTCATCCAACTGAACATCCGCCTTCTCCCATAATGTACAAGCTGCAGATTTCTTGCTCACTGATAGACTGCTTTTAGCATTTATTTTTCCCAAATTTTTTCTCTCTTTCTTTGTCACAAGACATAATGTGATGTGCCTCATTAGTAAAAGTCTAAATAAATGCATCTGTGATCATGGGTGTATCTGTGTGTAAATGCATATGTGCAGGAATTAGTGGAGCTATAAATGCAAATGTATAATATACTTAGGGATTTGTGTATCTTGAAAGTGCATATATATATATATATATATATATATATATATATATAAAAGAGAGAATGTATGTGGTAGAAAATATATATGAGAGTGTATGTATATATATATATATATATATATATAATTTATTTGTTTAAATGTTATTTTTAATGGATACTCATATTTGAATAGATGCTGCTTTTTTTTGTTTTTTTTATATTAGTAAACAGTATATTTATTTACATCTACCGGCCTGAGTATTTGAGATATCTTGTTAGAAAAATATGCACCCTCCAGCAGGATTTGGACCTGCATCCCCTAGGGGAAACCATTATTAGATTTGACATGCTTTGACCTCTCCACCAGGTAGGACCACCTGATTTAATCCATTTCATAAAAAATTGTCTTTGTTTATGTTAGGATACAAAACAGAGCAGATATGTATATTTTGAGACTTGAGAAAGATATGCGTTTAAGAGCACTATTTTGGCTTTGTTTGATTGGGGAGAGGTCCTACATGGCTGAGAGGTCAAGGTGTATCAGAGCTAATGACAGTTTCTTCTAAGGGATGCAGGTTCAAATCCTGCTGGAGGGTGCATCTTTCTCTATGGCACATATTTCTCTATATAAAAAAAATATTTTATATAATTTATTTACAGATCTCAAAAGCTATTAGGGAGATATGATTAAATATACTTTAATGTTTAAAAAAAATTATTCAGTATTATTATTGTTTAGGTAATAAGCATTATAACATAGCACAGATTATGGGAAAAGGAATTTTTGACAATATATGCATTTTTTATATATTTATGGTTAATTTTTTAAAGTTTTATCGAAAATGACATTCTTGTACATGTAGTTATGGATAATATTATACATTAATTACTAATTTTTTTAATTAATAACTATTTGTGCTCAGTTGTTGATATTAATAGCTATCTGCTGATGTGCTAAAATTTTGGAATAATGCAATAATAAAAATTTCAATTTCATCTCTCTGACAGATGTTGTAATCTGTTAATAATAAAAACAGAGCATCTACTCAAATAAGAGTATCCATTAAAAATAATATTCAAACAAATAAATTAAAAATGGATTTAATCCATTTTCTTACACACACACATTATATATATATATATATATATATATATATATATATATATATATGTAGGGTGGCCACTGAAAAACTGATGGGTTTGAAAAATTCATTCAATCTTTTTTGATTATAGAGCATCCATTACAGATTAAAATGGCTATGTATAATGTCCAGCAATGTGTAAAACTCATTGAGTTTTTCTATTCTAGTGAAAGATCAATTATTCAAGCTCAGAGAAAATACTGGCAACATTTTAATGTCAGATCCTAGCGATAACATGATTTGTAACATAATTGCCTGGTTTGAACGCACTGGATTTGTTGGTGATCTTCTGGGAAGAGGTCCTAAGCACACTATGCACATTGATACAGTGGTGGAAGCTGTACATCAGAGTGTCCTTGAGGATCCATCAGTGTCTACCTGTCATCGATCTGCTCAATCAGGCATCAACAGAACATTACTTCAGAAGATTCTGAAACTGGATTTAAAAATGTTTCCATACAAGATTCAAATCATTTAAACTTTACTACCCTAAGATACTCATGTGTTCATAAAAGTTATTTTTGTTTTATATCATTCAGTTTTTTAGTGGCCACTCTATATATATATGAATGTGTGTGTATATACCAGGTGTAACAGCAAAATTGTTCAATTGTTAGATTAAGCTTTGAACTGTTGTATATTAGAAATGATTAAAGATATCTTACTGGAATTCTCTGAGGTTTTCATAACACTATTGAACTCTACTTTGAACAATAAGAGTGTATAATTACATTCCAAGCTTAACAGAAGAATTGTGATGAAATAAATCATAAATGAAAATAACATGTTCATTATTAATTACTCATAGCTAAGGATTGGAAGTTCAAATATATATTATTCCAGGATCATTTTCCAACTTATTCAAGATGATCTTCACCCTCTCTAACCTAACTTTATGTCCTGGAGTAACAAGGTGCCTTGCATATTTCATGTATGATTTCATTTTCAAGTCTTTTTTTCACTGCTCTTTGGACTATCATAGCTGAAACTTCTTTCTCGTATGCCAAACATCTTATGGATTGAGTTGGATATTTTCTAATTGATCTCTTTAGCTCTAAGTTGAAATGATGATACCTCTTCTTGTTGTGGCCTCCTGATCCAGTTTTCCTCTCTACTGTTCCTTCTTTTTTAAACACCGTTCTCTTGATGGTTCTAGAATGGATTTTGAAGATAGAAGCCAGGGTATAAATGTTGGTATGATTACTGAAGGCCTGAATGATCTTTTTTCTCTCACCATTGCTCATTTGGGAAGAGACAGTGGAACAGACAAAAGGATTTTAACCTGTTAGCTTTATAGCTGAATAACTCAAAGGGTTTTTCAGTGATTCTTATGACTAAATGTCTTATCTGAAAACCTGAGAAAATAAACTCAATTAGTTTAGTGGGTTTTTTTTTTTTTTTAGATATTAAACATTTTGTGGGAAGGACAATTATCTGATGCTGTTACATAATTTGGACAATTTTGCTGTTACACCTGGTATATATTTATATGTGAGAGAAAGAGTGTGTGTGTGTATATTATATATATATATATATATATATATATATATATATAGAGAGAGAGAGAGAGAGAGATAAATAAAAGAAAGAGTGTGTGTGTATATGCGTGTGAGAAAGTGTGTGTGTATGCATATGCATATATATATATATATATATATATATATATATATATATATATGAGAGAGTGTATGCATGTTTTATTAAATATGATAGACAAGGAATATTTTCAAATTTTTTGTATGCATATGCATATATATATATATATATATATATATATATATATATATATATATATATATATGAGAGAGTGTATGCATGTTTTATTAAATATGATAGACAAGGAATATTTTCAAATTTTTTCATTTAATTTTTTTGCTTTCCTTACAATAATATGTTTAATGGCACAAGAAAAATAAAATCTCACAAAATATTCTTTCCTTGGCCATCATATTTAATGGACATATTGTGACCCCAAATATAAGTGTGTGTGCGCATTGCTATATAGATACTTTAGATAAACAAAGTGTTGCTGCCCAAATACTCCTCCCTTACAAGAATCTCACTCTGTAACCATCTACATTGAATCTTGTATTGGGTGAACTAAAAAAAAAAAATAGTCTGTGTGTACACAAATACACATTTTACTGTGTACATATATGTGCGTATGTTTTACTATATACATACTTTATATGTGTGTAAGAAAGAGTAATATAGCAAAATGTTTACGTGTGTGTGAGCACAGTTTCCTAGGCCAATCATTTAATATTTATTGGTTGTACAGCTGGATGAGGGTGATATAATTGACAAAGAGGAAATAGTCTTACCTGGCTAATAGATAATGGGGTGGGAAGAAACATTTACTTATTTTTGTTTTGAGGAAATTTTCCAAACAGCCCCAGCCCCATCTCCAGAGCTTATTAAAACCCCCCGTTTATTAATTTCACACTTTTTGACCCTTTAAATGATTTTCCAACCCCCTCTTTTATTAAGACCCCCTTATTTATTTGCATATTGAGCAAAATTCTAATCCCCCCTCCAATTATTAAGATTCCCCACTATCACCAGTTTCAGGTTCCTGAAAGTAAGGGAAGTGTTTAAATTTGATTAGATTGTTTCACAAATAGAGAAAGAAATGCTTAGGTTAGCACAAAAAAATAGGGTCAATCTGAACAAGATGGAAAAGAAGAATTATTTCATGATAGAATGAAAGAGAAAAAATATTGCCGGCAACAAAATTAATGAAATCAGTTATGAACAAGAAGAGGAGAAAAAAAAAAAAAATGGCCATAAACTATATCAGAAAATGTTAATGATGTTGGAAGATGAAGGGCAAAGTTCAACTGGCATCTCCAATTAAAAGGATTCTTTGAGCAATGATACTATTTCAGATAAATGTTCTTTCCAACATTCGTTCCAAAATGGCTTCCTCAGCAAGAGGAGCTCTCCTCTGGTGATATTAAATTCATGCACTCTTCAGAAAGGAAGAGAGAAAAATCATATAAATTTGATGTTTCCAATTTGTTTCTTGTGTTCTGTCTGAATATGAAGGAGAATCAAATAATAAAATTCATTATTTTCGTCAGTTAAGAGAACATATCATTTTTTTCTTTATAGAGTGTGCCATGAAAAGTAGTTGCAAAATTGGATCTCTGAAGATCATTACATGTCAAAATGTAATACATATTTGTTCATATCATAAAATATGGAAAATAGCTGATATTTGATGATATTTCTATAAATTAGGTTTGTATCATGCTACTTTGTGTTCATATTAGATAAAGGAAGCCATTTTCAAGAGGAAGCAATTTTTCAAGCAAGTCTAATGGTGTAAATATCAAGATCCAGCCATATGTAAGAAAAACTTGAATTTAACAGCATTCTGAAAACAATAAAAACCTATCAAATTCAACTCTAATTTCTTTTATTTTTACCCTTTTCTGAGCAGCATAAAAACAGCAGTCTGAAATGTCTATTAACCCTTTTTAACTACCAACACTCTCCCACAAAGGAGACCTTAATGAGCTGACTGGAAGAACATGAATAAATTCTAAAGAGAACATTGAACATTTACACTGATCTTTTGTATTCCATATTGAGAATTTTTGTATTGGTTGCTTAATAGAAAAAAAATCCATTTCAGACTGTTTTATGACACATCACGTGCTAATGATTTAAAATTACTTTTTAAAATGGAAATTTCATATACAAACAATGAATTTTGTCTAATTTAAATGCATTAATTTTAATGACTGATTATTGTAGGGCTTTAGGAATGCATAAAAATAAACATATTTTCTGAGAATCCAATCCTTTAAATAAATGAACTGCTATACAAGCATAAGATAAATGCTATCGGAACTCAATGTACATCTAGGAAACATTATATAATATATATTATCCTTTCTTTAGGAGGTAGTGTAAATAAAAAAAATTTGACTTATCAGTTGGTTATTGTTTTAAAGTTTGATGTATTTACAAAATTTGATTAATAAGTTCATTAGTTAAATATGGATCTGGAATTTTCACTGTTTAATGTTGTATCTTTATGATTAATATTTACCACTTAATATTTGTGTAAATGCTTTTTTCCCGTCATTAAACTACAAAGTTAATGTTGTACCTATGTGGATTTACAATTAGTATGACTAAGATGAGAAAAAAAAAACTTTCATGTATTAATTCTCCGAGTTTTCAAGCAAGGATTCTTTTTAGCTAAATTTTAATCACTGTTGTTGGTGTTGCCAATACAACACCAACAACAGTGATTAACATTTTTACTGTGTATGTATATATATATATATATATATATATATATATATATATATATATATAGACACACACACACACGGTACGGTGGCTAAATTTTCACCATTTTATTTTTTGTAATTTTGTGTGTACTGTGTTTTTGTCGGCTGCACAGTATAGTAGGGTACCATCTGTGAGAAAAACAGCACCATGACGCAATTCACTCTGCCAGAAATTTGGAAACAGCATGCTGTACTGCTTGCCATTTGTGCCAAAAGCTCTAATACAAACATTTCAGAGTGTTTGGGCATCTGAGGACAGTGCAGAGGATTTGCAAAGAGTTAGATGCGTCTAATGGTGATTATGAAAGTATGTCAGCTTGGAAAACTCATTCTGATTGTTTTGATAGGAAAAGAACTCCCAAATTTTTTGGTGTGATCTTCCAACTCAACATGGAGGCCAACATCAAGTGCCTTGAGGAGGTAGTGCTACCCTGGGTCAAGAGGATGGCTGCTGGAAGACCCTATGTCTGGCAACAGGACTATGCACCATGCCACACAAGCAGGAGAACCCAGTTATGGCTGTCAGATAATTTCTGCAACCACATCACCCCTTACATTTGGCCACCTAACTCTCCAGACTGCAAATCTCTTGATTATTATGTGCAAGAGATCAACAAAACTCTTTGTAACACCAATGATGTGAAATAAAGACATTGTTCAGAAGAGATGCAGAAGATCCTGAAGTCGTCTGGAGACTGTGGTAGAAGCCAATGGTGATTTTTTATTGAATTTCATTAGTATTTCAAGATATTTTTGTGTAATTTTGGTAAATATTAGTTTGGTGCAAAAATAATGCCGTTTTCTCACATATGTTACTATGTGAGAAAACGGCATTATTTTTGCACCAAACTAATATATCTGTTAAAATGATATATCAGTGTTATTTTCATTTTTGCACAATTTAGGCAACAAATTATTCATCCCACCCTGTATAAGTGGACAACAATGCTCAGCTAGTCTGTTTCATGCAATCTTGAGAAAACGACTTTAACCCATAAACATAGCATACCTTAAAACTATATATATATATATATATATATATATATATATATATATATATATATAAAAAACTTACATTTACATGTACTATAATAAATATTGCAATATAAAAGATTATAATTTAGTGGATATTTAACGTTAAAATATCAACAGTTTACTTGACTTTTAAAGAAATCTTAAGATCTTTCAAAAACGTTTTTTCATTTTGTAATTAGTAATTATCAATATAGTTTGACTATAATTTATTTAAACTACTGTTCTAATCTTTAATTGCTATAGTTTTATTATAGATAAAAATATTTCAGCCAAATGGCTTTGTATCCATTATCTTGGCCGTTAACAGATATGTGTTTATTATTTAATTTTTTTATTTAATTCATTTTATTCAGGTAATAAATTAATTATTATCCTTGTAAAATATTTCAATGTAATTGTTTCCACAAAAAATAGATAACTAAATATGATTTTACTTATTACATAAAAAAAAAATGGTTTTAAATCTAAGAGCAGTTAATGTTAATGGCTTGTCTATGATAGATACAGAATTGTCTGAAGACAATTAGTAAAGAATTATGAAAATTGCGAAGACTTTGATAAGGATTATAAAAATACACTATATAAAAGTTGGATACAGTTTTTTAAAGGAATAGTGTGAAAGAAAAAAAAAAGGGTATTTTTTTTTCCTTTAGGAATAAAAGTAATGATTTTCAATGGAATAAAAGAAATACTTACTTGCAGTGGACTACAATAGGACAGGATCGGCCTCGGTATGACTTGTTCACTTTTCTAAACAAAAGTAGAAAAATATTATAAAAACATATATAATGATAATGATAATTTTGAAATGATAAATGATGTGTTGAATCAAAAAAGAGATTTTCAACAAAAACTTTTGTTGTTTGGAAAAAGAGGAGAAATAAATTTTTTTTCTTTTTTTATGAAATGAATGAAAACATTTCAGACATTTTATTTCTTATTTACAAGGAAAAATTCAATTCAAAATGTCATGTACCTTAATTAAAAATTATCTGCAAGTTTATTCTCTCTTGCTATGGATTTTTTAATAATTCCCCAAATCCAAACAAATTTTTAAATATCTATTTCCCTAAAATTCATCAAGAAAAAAGAAAAGTTTTAAAATATTTGTACAAATAGGTGAAAAGCATGCAAGCAAGGCATTTGTGCATTTATTTACACTAACAAATTATAAGAAGGTAGTATTTTACTGTATATGTAGTGAAAGCAATATGGAGGAAAAGAAAATTGCAAGCAACAAAGAAAGGAAAAGAAAAAAAAAGATACGTCTAAGTCTGTTGATTTTCTACCTTTTTAATAATATCAATAAACGTTTTAAAATTATAAATACTGTAAAAGATTTTTTTTTAAATATACTTTTACCTTGGCTTGTAGGAAAAGTTCCAAGAATTCACCAAAAGCATTTAAGCAATCTTTACATAACACAACCTAATCATTTCACTGTTTAATCACAAGTGTAATATAGTGTCCAAGAGTTTTTGGAATCACTGAAAATATTCTTTGCATTGATTTTTTGTTACCTTGGCAGGTACAAGCAGGAAAAATAGGGCCCAATCAGAATATTAGCTACAATTTTTTTTAGATCACCACCTATTTCTGTAACACTTGAAGAAGATGAAGGAATTAGCCAAAATTATGTTGAACTAAGATAAGGAATTAATAGAATAACAGCAATATTTCAGTCATAGTAAACAACCATATTACTTGAGTTTAGAAATATTAAACATATCACTAAATAAAGATAAAAAATACACATTAACTTAAGGAGATTCTCTATATTAATCAAATAAAAAGAAAATGTTTAATTCACAATTTTAAAAACTTTTCATTATTAATGAAATATCATAAATTTCCAATACTTTATAATTTGCCAAGAAAAACATGAATTTTCAGTTTACCTAAACTTGTATATGTGATGTACAAATGAAACTTTCTACAAATTACTAAATATATATATATAATCGGCTCCTCAACTTTATGTGATTAGAAACATTAAAAATGACTTGTGAAATATCTAAGTAGTGGATAATTTGTTTCAGCAGTTGTAACAACGATGTGTTGTGACAAGTTACTGGTTACAGACTTGCACAGCTGTCAATCCAAGAAATGAAGGCTCTTGTTCACATTGACAAAATTGTAAGCCAATGGTGTTATTGTTTTCCCTAGTTTCTGAGGAAATGGCTTGGGGGGAGGGAGGTCAGGACTGTATGTGCATCCATCATACAATCTATGAATATAAATTTTCCATTTTCTCTTAAGAGACTTTGTATATTTTAATGTGAACGTTCTTTGAAATATACAAGCATAAATCTGGAAACTTTGGTAAAGATTTTATGCAATCAGAATGAAAATTTCTAAAAAGTATGAAAAATAAAGTGAATTTATTGGCAATAAGAGTTGTTTTTAATATATAAAAGTGTGTAGTTGTTTTTTAAATTAACGATGAAGCAAATAATTGAAAATTTTTCTGTCTTTGCATAAATTAGCGTAATAAAAGCGATTTCAACTAGGTAAAAATGAATTATATAATCGACATTTGAATCACCGAAACGAATGAGAATGTAAGGGATATAATTTTACAAAGAGAGAGAAGAATTACCTCCCTTGAGAGGGCAGTCTGCGTTAAGAACATCCTGCCAGTTAATAGTCTCTCAAAAATGTTTTGAATGTAGATTGAGGGATAAAAATTAAGTGGCACCTATCTGCCCATCAAACATTTTGTTGTCTTTGTATGACTACCCGAAGCATTTATGTACATATGCTTATGGTAGCAACCATTTAAGATCATTGTAAAAAGTGTATATGTATGTTCATTATCCAAGTAAATATTCCCAGCCAGAAAGATGTTGTTCTTAAACAGTTTGGACATAACCATTACTGATAGTCAGTGAGGGCCTGTGTGTGTATAGATTGTTCAAATTTACTGTATCTATGAGAGAAGAGTGCTCAGTATTGAAAATAGTGCTCATAGATACAGTGTAGACACAGGAATCAATATTGCATTATGACTGTCACTTTCATGCAATCTTCAGATCAAGTCTTGGTTTGAAAATTACACTGAAATGTGAAACTGACAATCTTCTTGCAGTGTGAATTCCTATGTCCACACACACTCTCTCTCTCTCTATATATATATATATATATAGGCACACACAAATTATAAGCCTTTTGGTATAACCATGTTCTTATATTTATATCCTCCTGAATATGCCCACTTTGTATCATTCTAAATTGTATACAAGTTTACTTGTAAAAAAATTAAATCTAATTAATATTAAACTAAACAAGTAACATTCTATCATCAGAATAATTATAGAAGAATCCATCTGTATGTTGTGGACCTTTCTGATGGCATAAAAAAGTGTTTCACTCATATATATATATATATATATATATATATGTGTGTGTGTGTGTATATCTAGCAAGAATTCATCTAAAAAAGTTTTTTTAATTTTTAAATAACACCAACAAGTTGAATAGACAGACCATGTTGGCATTATTTATTAAAACTGGTTTATATATATATATATATATTAGCTTTCCCCTCATAATCAAGTATGGGCATAGCACATTAATTAAGACCCTTTTATTGGTGTTGTGATTGGATATTACTGTTTTGCCCAGTCAGTCACCTCACATCATTTACTACAAGTACTACATGCATGAGTATTTGTATTAATAACATTGTTAGTACTCACTGAGCTGGTTACACCTTTAGGGTACAGCCAGCCTGTATATTACTAAATAAGATCCTGCAATATTGAGCAATGCTTATGCATAACATGTTTTATAGTGGGAAAGATGGTACACTGGGCCAAGCTCACTCTAAGCAATAATTTGAAAAGGAAAGTAAGTCTATATCAATGGTTGCTGGTGAGCTGCAGGTGTTACATCAGAGTATTACTTCTCCTAGTTGAATATTTTAGCAAGAACTAAGGGATACAACACACTCTTTGGGCTGTGTGCTAGATAGCCATTGATTTTGAAAGATTTTTCTGGCCTTTTGACAGTTTTTGTTTTTGATTGTAGTAAGTGTCCTGCACCCATTTTATTGGGGGAACTGGTTTAGGCCTCAATAATGCAACCATACAGTAGGTAGTGCTGGGTTATATGATACTGACACACAGATATTTTTTTTTATTATTACTATAAATATTACATTAAGTGGATACTCTAAATGTAATGTTTATTGTAATAAGAAATAATTTAAAATTTTAAGGAATCCTTTAATTACTTTGTATTTTATGTATGAAAATAAAGTCAGCAGATATATACTCTGAAATGTCCCAATGAGAGATGTGCATTTCTTAAATAGGGTAATTGAGTCTGGCTTTACTATAAGTTTCCTGTGACCTAATTGTTAAAGTATACTTGGCTTAAAAACGGTTTCTCTGATTAAAAAAAGAATACCAATTCAATTCCTGACAGAAGCCATGTTTAACACTTCCAGTACAAAAATAAAATTATCAAATATAGACTTTGAAAGGTCTCAAGAAGAGATGTGCATTTCTTAAATAGGGTAATTGAGCCTTGATTTACTATGTTGGCTTCCTGTGGTCTAATTGGTAAGGTACACTTGGCTTAAAAATGGTTTCTCTGATTGAAAAAGGAATACAGGCACATTTTTGTTTGTAAGACTTTTTGATCTCTAGGCTGGTAGACATTAATTTCACTGTTTAAAAAACAAAACAAACCAGATTTCTACTTAAACATATAAACATAATGTTTATACTAATAATAATGTCAGGTGAAAAAATTAATTTGTTAAAAATTACATTATATAAATAATTAAATGTTAAAATGTCCAGTAATATTTTTCAGATAATTTACACTTTTTGATCTGATACACACACACACACACACACACACACACACACACACAATGACTGCCTTTTAATTCTCTTTGGAACAATTAAAAACAATTTTATTTATTTTTTAAAAAAAAGAAAAAAAAAAGAAAGAAGAGAATGCAAATGGTGTAAGGATTTATTGAAATGTTTAAATTCACATTTATCCTTGTCAATGACAGATTTACATATGGGCTGTAGCCCAGGTGTCCCAAGACTAGATGTCTAGAGGTACACTCAAAGGTACTCTAGTTTTGTGACCCTGGCAAAACTAATAAAAGAAAAAAAAAGAAGATATAAGAAAGGAGGAGATTTGCTTATTTTCAGATTTAATAGGGCTTCTTTGAACTAATTTGAAACAATTTAGAGTATTTGCAGCCCCCCCCCCTCTTGATTTTGATGTATCTTTTTGATACTCCTATCCATTTTTGATGTAGCTTTTTTTAGTTTTGCATAATTTTGTCTACTTTGTTCAATTTTGCATAATTTTTGTCTACTTTGTTCAATTTTGCACACCAAAAAGCTAAAAGTATATCATTTTTATAGACACGGGAGGTAGGCAACATATGTAATGACCCAACCCAATTCTATTAGGCCAGGGGCTGCTTTGAAGCCTAAATCCTGCCCTGATCCTTATAAATACAAAATGTTTATGAAGATACAGAGTTGAATTTTGAACTGAACGTTTCTCTGTATAATGTTAGATCAATGTTTAATATTGCCTGCTGAATTAAGTGCATTGACAAGGATGGAGAATATACTGAGAAACAAATATTTTGTGTGTTTATTTTTTCATCACTACAAACTTATTTATTTAATTACATATATTAGACATTAGCATTGTAAAAATATATTGTATTAAAAATATTATGGGTTAATTTTATACAAGCACATAAAACATGTTTATTACAAATGAAAAAAAATGAAGAAAAGTCAATAAAATTTATTTATTTTACTACTAAGGCTCAAAGTGAAGTAACTGTTTTTTTTTTCTTTGTACTCATACAAATTTAATGTTCTATTTAGTACAAGGCAAAGCAGTTTTTAAACCTAATTTGACAAATATCGATATTTATAAGGCCTCATTACACTAAAATCTTAAATTTACAAATAGAAAAATGTTTTAGTATATTTTGAGAGAATCTGTTTGACTAATAAACAGGGACAATTGACACAATCTACTACGAAAATGAATTTAAAGAGAGAGAGAGAGAGAGAGAGAGAAATATAAACTTATTCATAGAAATACCAGCATTACTCTAAAATTGATATAATTTTAAAAGCTATTTTAAGGTAATGCTGGTTTCACCAGGTTAAAAATTAAATTTGAAATATAATTCTTGTGCTTAAATTCCTTCAGCTTTAAACTCTCTTAAAACATCAAAATCTCTTCTTTGAACTGTAGTAGTAGCAACAATACAGCAATATGGTAAAAGCAATTTAGAGTTTTCTACAGCTTCTTTCATGTTCAACTTAACAAATATATAAAGCTATAAATATCTGAAGCAATCTTTGCAACAGAATGTAATCCTAGTGATTCCAGCTTTTAAAATCAGTATTCTGAATTTTTTTTAATTTGAGAATGTCAAACCTTTTCGACCTTTCATCCATTTGGTACCGATTAAAAAATTGTTACCTAACATGTATGATCAAGTTAATCAAATTTTAATATTCTTAAATTTTACAGTCAAAACTGAGACTGATGATGAAAAAAAAAAACGAACAAAAAAAAAAAAAAACAGTTGAATAACAGCATTATATATTTTCTAATTTATTTTAATAATAACTAAAGTTAATTCTCATTTCAAATCTTAGAAAAAAAAGCAGTCACTTTTCAATGAAATACCTATATTCATATACATGATTTTTTTTTCAATGAAATTTACAAATAATATGATTTTTTTCAATGAAACAGTGATCTTGATTTTTCAGTGAAAATACTACATTATATGATAATTGATTTTCCAATGAAGGAAGATACTGTCATAGCCTATGTTATTTTTAAATGAGTAAATTATGTAATTGTTCAATCTTCCTCTATGGCAGTGAATGTTGTACATTTTCATCATGGATGGAGAGATTTGAGGCAACAGAAATATGATTTGACAGAAGCATGCTGAAAATATCATGGACAGAGTATGTGATCAACAAGGAAATTTTAAGGAAAATAGAAACAAAAAGACATTAATCGGAAAGAAATAATTGAAATATCTGGGTCATAATGAAGAAAGAAGGCTTGGAGAATTTGACACTCAAAGAACATACTGAAGGCAGGGGAGGGGGCAGAGGGAAAGAGCACATACTTAATGAGCTTGTGTAAATAGATAGCAAAATAGGAAGTGGCAGGGACAGTTTTTTTGTTTGTCTGATTTGTTCTTTTGCAGGTTATTTAAAACCAGGGAAATATTTCTAGATTGTAAGATTGTTTTTAGAGATAATAATGATTTACTGATACATGTCCTACTAATTAACCCATAGCTGGGAGGAGAAGAGGTGGATTCATACCTTTTCCAAGGATATTTGTGTGTAAGTGAACATAATGAATCCAAAGAAATCAGCTCTCTGAGTTCTCATTCTGAGCTGTTACGCATTACACTTCCAAGCTTACAGCATCTGGTATTCCCTAGTAATTATCCATAGGAGAGAAGGTATAGGGACAAACATTGCTAAGAGCTACAAAGGATAGAAAGTTGTGGAGAGCCATGATCTCCCACCTCATGAAGAACATTTTAAAAATGAATTTTCTATAGGGTGTGGTAGATACTTTCCACATAATGGTTAGACATTAGTGTCAATAGTGTCATCTAGCTAATGTCTTACCATTGTGTGGGAGGTATTTCTGCCACACCCTGTATTTTGTTAATATTTTGAACTCAAAGACAAGATGGAATGTGTATGCTTTTAGAAGCAAAAACTATTTTATCATTAAACAAAATAGGTCTAACTTTCCGTAAATGTTTTTTTCTAAAATCATAAGCATTATCCAAGGGTGAATCAATAAACCTGTAGCCTGCACATAACTGAATTTTGATCTGCAATTTCTACTACATAATTTTCAATTTGATTAAGTTTGAATTAAGTGCACTGGCAAGGATGGTGGTTTATTGTAAAAATAAATTAGTTTTTGTAAAAAAATAAATTCTTTTGTTGATCATTAGCCTGTGAACTCATAGATGTACTGATGTACATTGAGGAAGTTCATTTGAGTCTGTTATTTTATTGATTTCTTTGTTATGATGATAGGACTATTGGGAAAAAAAATGATGTCAATTATTTCAGCTGATGAGTGCTATTATTAGACATGCTAGACAGGAAGTTGCCAACTTGACTAAAATTGAATCCAATACCAAAAATTTAACTTTAAATATGTTACAAGGGTTAATCACAGTACAACCATTTCATGTCAGCTTATAAAACAAACTGCAAATCATAACCATACAAGACTTGTTCTTTTTACAAACAGACTGAGAAAAAGACGCCATCGATGTATGTAGATTCTATTTAGGTTCAGTTGAAAGTTGAGAAAATGAAAGGTTTCATTTTTATTTTCCTATTAACTTCATCTTTTGAATCTTTACATAGAGTATTTTTTTTTATCTCAAGCAAGTCAATAAAGGGGTTTACTGAGTGTAAAGAATATAAGAAAAGAAAAAACATTATTAAAAGAACAAGAATTAACAAGACAAAGGATAAAGGTGACTCAATAGCTGGAAGAGAATTCCACAAGTGAGAAGTGCAAGAAAAGAAGCTGTTAGCATAGAATCTATGGTTACATCTAGCCATTTCAACTGCAAGCTGATGTAACCTTGCTGTGAATCTAGTACTGCACTTAAATTTATAAAGTCTAGGTACCATAGAAGAAAGTAATATTTATTTTTGTTGAATACAAAACTTGTGGCACAAGGTCAAAAGGGTGGATGGGGAAGGCTAATCTTCATCTGTCTTATAATTAAACTTAGCTAGCCACAATCACTGACCCCAAACATACCACAGTATTCCTTATACCAAAACAACACATTCTTACTACAGCCACTATAATATGTTTCTATGAGGTCCTAACTAGCCCACATATGTACAATTTGACTGTGGTGGGTGGGGAATAAAAATAGTAACTTTTAAAAATGGAACCCCAAATGATACTATGGTACCATAGAGGAAAACTTATCAGAACAATTACCATGAAAGTATTTATAGAAAAGGCACAGGGAAGCTACATTACAGCAATGGGAAAGTGACTGAAACCTAGATGCCAGGTCAGGACTAATAACATTGCAGATTTTTCTTTTGATTTTGTCAAGGATCTCTAAAGATCATATGAGGCAGCAATGTTCAAGGCATAGATAGATGGTTGACTTATAAATATGTAAGATAGATTTGGGTGAGAAAAAAACAACTTTCCTAGCAGTAGATCTCAATAAGTTGCAGGTATCAACTAGAAAAATAGTTCTAAAAGCAAACCATTTTTTTTTTTTGGAGACATTCAGTAAGAGTGTGTGTGGGGGAGTATTGCAAATGACTTAATTTAGGGGTAATGTAGAGATAGAATAGAAGAGATTTTAAGGTTAACATGCTATACAGTGATAGAATTGTATCTCAAAATTAAAATGGTTGACAATGGAAGTAACTCTATTAGAATAAAATAGGCTTCCAAATGTTCTGACCTACTCCATTAGAGCTTCTACTCAAATATGAGTATCCATCAAAAATAGTGTTTAAAAACAAAATAAATTAAAAATAACACTATGACAAGACTTAATTCAATTCCTAAAAATAAATTGTCTTTGCTTACATTAAGATATGATACAGAGCAGATATGGATCTTTTAAGAATTGGCAGAGAGTGTGTGTTCAAAAGGTACTATTTGGGCTTTGTTTGTTCTACCTGGCTGAGTGGTTAGACACATCAGATCCAATGACAGTTCCACATAGGGGATGCAAGTTCGAATCCTGCTGGAGGATGCATTATTTTTAGTGGATTATACAGTATATTTGTTTTCATCTACCACCCTGAATATTCAGGAAATATTAAAAAATTATGTGCTTTTCAGTAAGATTTGAACCTGTGTTCCCAAAGGGGAAGC
This sequence comes from Acanthosepion lycidas, assembly GCA_963932145.1. Taxonomy (NCBI): domain Eukaryota; kingdom Metazoa; phylum Mollusca; class Cephalopoda; order Sepiida; family Sepiidae; genus Acanthosepion; species Acanthosepion lycidas. The sequence goes on from OZ010584.1 coordinate 58,253,965, forward strand.
TGTCATTAAATCTGACATGCTTTAACCTCTCGGCTACAGAGAACCTGATGACCAAGCAAAACCTGAATAGTGCTAGAATATCTACACAAATATGTGTAGCCATTAAAAATAACAATTAAGTAATAAGATATGATAAATTAATAAAAGAAAAATCCATTCGTTATATATATATATATATATATATATATATATATATATATATAATTATATAAATAATTATTTATTTAAAAATATGATTCCAACACGCTTTCCTATTTTCTATATATTTTCACACACACACATATATATATATATATATATATATATATATATATATATATATATATTCTGTTTGTTGTAAATATAATTTAAAAAGTATACAGTCAGTGGGATTAGAGGGATATATTAGAGAGAAAGAGAGAGTTAGGTTAGATTTTATATACATTTTATCTAAACAATCAATATATTACTAATATATTGATAATACTTTAATATATCCCTGCAAAACATTACCTGATCTTGCAAATAAGCTAAACAATATGAAATGTACAATTGGATTTACTTATGAAACAGAAAGAAACATTTCCTTTTCTCAATAAAATATTAAACTGTGACTGATAATGATTAAAAACTAAGTGTCTACTAAAAGATTCACTAATAAAGGCTCTTATGAACTATTTACTCTATAATAACAAAATAAAATCCATGATAATTATCAGTTTCTATTTAAGAACACTTAGAATTTGTAGTCCTCAATAATTACATTTATATATCACTCTCTCCTACTATATATATATATATATATTATATATATATATATATATATATATATATATGTCCCTAAGAAAAAAAATATTTAGTCTGAAGAAAATCCTTTTGAAGGATGAAATGAGATTTTTTTCTGTTTTGTCACTCAATTACCCACCATATATATGAGAAAAATATAGTTTTTAGGTATGCTATATTTATGGGAATAAGTGCACAATATCAGAGATAGAGCATTTATAAATATAAAAGTGGACACTGAGGTCAACACCAAGCAGCGATGGTCTGTTTCATGCTTGGATGCAATCTTCAGGTTATCTCTCTCTCTCTCATATATATATATATATATATATATATATATATATATATATATATATATAAGGATGTTCTGAAAGTAATTATGTATTTCACCATTATAAATCAAACAACAAAAGTAGAACCATGGTTGAATAGTACAAAAGTGGGTCTAGAATAAATTTATCCACTCTTCTATCTAGCAATGTCATTTATAGTACATTTAAGAGTTTAACCACATTGATGTTTATCAATTTAAAAAGTATCATTTATCATTACTGTCTAAAAACATTTGTGCAGTGTATATGCATTCAGTTTCAGCTGTGGTTTAAAAATGGTAATTATGACGTATCCAACAAGCTTGACTCTGGAAGATAACCTACTTCAAATGAAAGACTTTTGAAAGAGATTTTTAAATTGGATCCACCTCAAAGCACCAGAGATTTGGTGCAAAGACTTAATGTATTATGTTCAACATGAACAGCTTAAGTGAATTGTGAAAACTTGCAAAAAGGGAATTTGGCTTCCTCATGAGCTTTTGCTTGAGAAGTGAACACAATATTCAACCACTTGAACCAGAAATGCCAACCTTTCATTTTTGCACTGCATTGTTATAGGTGATGAAAAATGTGTTTTGCATGTTAACAGAAAATTCAAAAGACAGTGGTTATCACAAAATGAGAAATAATTGCAAACATTGAAACCAGGACTCCATTCACAGAAGTCTTTGTTTTATGTCTTGTTGAATATGAAAGGTATCATCCATTACAAGGTAGGGGAATGTGAAAGGACCATCACTGCAGATATTTACTGTTAGCAACTTGATCAGGTAAATGAAACATTATGTCAAAAGTGTCCTGCTTTGATAAAGAGAAAACATGTTATTCTCCAGCATGACAATGACTCTACAAAACAAAACCAAGGAAAAAAGATGATTGTTAGGATGGGAGGTTCTTCCACATCCACCATACTCACCAGATTTTGCACCTGCAGATTTTCATTTGTTTCAATCAATAGAGAACATTTCATGAGAGGCAGAGCATTCAGAAACAAAGAAAAAATTGACAACTGTCTGTCAAATTTATTTTTTGAGGAAAACCCAGATTTCTTTAAATGTGCCATCAACATTTGTCTTCCCATTAGACTACAGTCATTGAAAATGATTATATTTTTGACAAATAATATTTAAATAAATTTAGATTATACTTCTTTTTTTTTATGTCCTTTTTGGTAAAACATAATTGCTTTCTGAACACACATATATATATATATGAATGGAAAAAATATGGATTAAAAACAAATAAAACATAAATTTGACATATTTTGGTTTTATTTTAGCTTCATCAGAAATTGTCAAATTTCTAGATGGGTCTGGGATGGCCGCTAATAGTATTAGTGCTAGTGCTGACTGTGGATTAAATATGTTATTAATTTTCAAGTAATTTTATTGTTGAAGAAAAATTGTGCAATTTTTAGTGAGGATGGGTATATAGATGTGTGTTTGGTTAAATTCTATTATTACTATATATAACTTTTAATTGTATTCAGGGATATTTGAAGTGTGTTGAAGAAAAGTGTCTTAGTGAGTTTTTTGGTTACAAGGTAAGTACAACATTATATATATATTTATATATTACTGACTACATGATTGAAGATTGATCAAGACTGAAAATGTAATTAAAAAGTATTTGTATGAAAAAGTTGAACACCCTAAAGACAGTTATTATCATGAAATATAGATAACCTGAGCATAAATTTAAATAATCCTTTTTTTTTTTTTTCATATTCTGTCTGAAGTAAAAACTGTATAAAATCAAAATGAAATCAAAATCTTAAAAGTCAAAAAATCTGTTTAAAGGGAGACAAAAAAGCATTAAATCCTGCAGCATTTATCCCCTCATATAATCCTTGTTTAAAAAAAAAGAGAAAAGAAAAATTTTAACTCAGGATTATAATTGTTGGAAACCAGGAATAAGTTTCTATAAATAAATAAATGGCAAATTTTGTCTATCCGTCCATGTTTCTGAAACCCCACCAACTTGGGCCACATTCGCTCTATATAGACATATTAAGCCTTTTTGGAATCAAGATAATCCTGGGATTGAAAATCTACCCCTCATCTGGTGCCTGAAAACCCAACATTGGGATTTGTGTCTGGATGAGAAGGGAACAGTTAAAAATTCAAATTTTAAAATAACTGCAAAAAATTAGTGATTTTAAAAGTTTTTAATTTATATTGAGTTTAAGTAACACAAAAACTTTGTGAATTTTAAATTTTTTGTTTTAAATTCAGTTTAAAATATCCCCAAAACTTTGTGAATTGGGAAAATCAATTTTATGTCTTCAAAATGCCAAGCAATCGGAGTTGATGTGAGGTTTTGAAATGCCATAGAGTTTTTGATTTGAAGAACTCGACTCAACTGAAGTTCCATGGATTTTGTTATTTGAAGAACTCAATTTTCAGCCCAAATTGGTCTTTTGGCTAGAAGTGGACTTATAGCCTTGAATCAGAGAGAGTGAAGTGAGGAATTCAAAATTATTTCTTCAAAATTATCATTACTGTTTTCTAAGCTGGACCAAAGGGACATTTAGTTTATGGTCCAGAGGTCCAATTAGCTCTCTGCAGGAGTGAGCTTAAAAGTCCACATGGAGTGTGGCTTTTAAGCTAGTTTATAATAAACTCATCGCAATCAGTGATGGGACTCAAGGGGTTTGCAATGGTCAATATGAACCATTTGCTAAAAATTTACACAAGTTTGCATAACCAGTTCTTAAATGTTCTTGGTCTTTATATCTGACAAATAATTTAGAGATGTAAATAAAAAAGATCTGGTTCTTAAAAAGTTTGAATCCCACCACTACTGACAGGTATATTTTAGCAAATTATATTTGAGAAAACAGACAAAGAATGATCAGCCAATAAAACCAAGCCACTGCATGGTTATAATGATTCTACAATAAGTATTTTGTATACAAAAGTATGTTACAGGACAGGATGAATAATAATTTTTAAATCTCTTGAATGATTTGTCCTGCAAACAATATTTTACAGTCTCATGTGAGTCAGGGTAAATAAATAAACAAAGTGTAATGAAATGGAAAACATTGGCAGTAGTTTAATAGAACAATTCAACATCTTAGTATTAGGTTGGTGCCAAAATAATGACGTAATAATGTCGTTTTTTGACGTAAATGTCAAAAAACGACATTATTACGTCATTATTTTTGCACCAACCTAATATATAACAAAAAGTCATGGTTTTAAAACAAATGATCATAAAACAGGTTTATAGGATTATAAGTGTTTTGTTGGCATAGTTATACAGAAAAGAAAGATAATTCATTGTTTGAAGTTGTTAAATGTTTATATACAATCAACCATTGAAGTGATAATGTACTTACATGAAAATGAACATATTTTTATATGTTGCAAGAGGTAAAGTGTATGTTGTTATTCTCGATGTTAGCATGGAAAGAGAGCAAGGCTTCCATTCCACTTATAATTCTAAACAAAGAGTAGTAATCCCACAGGTACAGGAAGTTTGAACAGTAATCATAAACAAAATCTAGTATGGATTTTTGCAACTGAGGAAGCTACACATGAAACATTTAACCAAATACTGATTTAGTATTAACTTTTAATTTGGTCAAAATTCTTCAAAATTTTGGATGGTAACTGGTTATATTTTTTTTTATCATTTCACTCCAAGCAAGGCAATAAAGCTATTAAGACAAAAGGGATTACAGCATGTGAAAGAATACGAAAAAAACAAAAACATTATTAAAGAGAGAGAATAATAACAGTAATTATGAAGACAGAAGATAGTGATAGACATTGCATTTAAATTTTTGAAGATCCAAGTTGACTGTAAAGCAAAGGTTGGAAGAGAGTTCTACAAATGAGAAGTGTGAGAGAAGAAGCTGTTAGCACAGAACTTGTGATTACATTTAGCCATTTCAACTGTAAAATGATGAAACTCTAGCTGCCATTCTAGTAATGAATTTAAATTTGTGAAATTAACTTTTCAGCCTTGTTTTTTTTTTTTTTTTTTATCCACATTCATCAAAACAACTAAGATTAAAGATTAAGATTTTAAGAGAACAGGCCTAAGGAAAGTTGACATATTTAATTTTTTTTTTTTAACAAAAACTGTGGTATGTACTTTTGTGCTAAGGCCTTTGAAAAAGGCCTTAGAATCCATTTCTTCTCTTAGATATGGGTTAAATATCAGTGTAGACTGGACTCTCTAGCCTTGGGTGGTAATAACTCTAAAACTCCAAACCAAGGCAATAGGAAACTACTCTACTATCTTTTCCCAAGAAGGCATGGCAATTCAGAGATAATAAAGCAACAGAATCTGTGGAAAGCCATGGAAATTCATGAATGGACATGATATTTTAAAAAATAAATAAAAGTATTTTAACATAGTTCCTTTTTAGAAAAAGCAATGGGAAATGTCAGTCCACTGATATGAGAGTGAATGCCAGTGAATCTCATCACAGATGAAGAGACTTGAGGCATCACAAATGTGGTTCTACAGAAGGATGCTGAGAATACCATAGACTGAACATGCAAGCAATGACACAGTTTTAGAGAAAATGGAAATGAAAAGGAAATTTATATACACTTAATATCAGAAAGAGGTAGTTGAAATTTCTGGGTGACAGGATATATTTAAAGCAAGAGAGAAAAGAAAGCAGTGCCTAATCTATCTAATGAGCTCGTGTAAGTAGTTGGTAGATTAGGAAAGATAGTAGAAAGACAAACTTTGCTAAGAGCTACAAAGGTCAGGAAATTGTGGAGAGTCATGATCGCTTGTGTCCTGAAGGGACATAGCTCATATGAGAAGAAGAAAAAGAAAGGAAGATAATTTCAATTTTATCAGCATTCTTGTTTAGTTTATCTATTGAACTTAATTTATAACATTCATATGCAAAGTAATCTATTTCTGATTTAGAAAAAAAGATATTTAAGTAAGCAGTATTTTGGATTGAAAGATTTAATAATTTCTAGTTCTTTGACGTTACACAAATAAAAAAAATTATTTTACATTTTAGATAAATATATTCATTTGACTCGTTTAATTAGGTAACATAAAAAGCACAGGCATAATGTAGTCAATAGTATAAGAGAAAAATGATAATAATTTATGCATGTAATACAATGTTTAAATAGAAAAGAATATGACATTAACTCAAGTCAGTGTGAATATATTCACAGATCCTCAAAGGAGGTAATCCAAGATTATTATGTTTTTTTTTTTTTAGGTTAGGGCTTTGAAAAATAAAATTATTTCAAAATGAATGGATTTAATCCTGGGAATATTAACATATGTATGTAAAAAGAAAAACCATTAAAGTGGCTAGAAGCATGATTTGAACTTCAAGCTACACCAACTGGCTCATTCTAAATGCAAATAATGTTGTTACTTAGCCATATATATATATATATATATAATAAAACAATAATCATTGAATTGCAAAGATTGAATCAAATGAACTGTTTTAAGTAGTACATGCTGGTAGATATCAGTTTGATAGTTAAGAAAAAAACAACAAAATCTACTCAAAGCCAACTAAATTTAATAATTGTCTGATGAAGGTGATACTTATAGGTAACGCCTTGTGTCTGATTAAAAAAACTCAGTGAATTCAGTAATTATATATATATATATATATATATATATATATATATATATATATATGTATATATATATATATATAATTTATTATCTATAATAAAAATATAGTGATGTGTAATCCTCAAGCAGCCAGCCTGATGATCCCACACCGGTAGCATGACTCAGAGTTTCATGCACAACTCAATCTTCAGGTGCTGAGTATAGACTGACCATTATGTAATTTAAATTTTAATAAAAATATCTGGTTAATGCAATATTGGCACTTTCCATATATCATACAGAGATTACAGTTTTTATTTTATTTTAAAAATATATTTTGTATTTAAAATAAATGATATATAGTAATTTAGAGTTGTGAATATTAATTTTATATTAAGCATAAAGAGAGGTTACTGGTTCTTTAAAAATAAAAAAACAGAAGAAAAATGTTATAATTTACATTAAAAATTAATCTGGATCAACATATTTCAGCTAATATTTATTTTTATACCAACATGTAAACATCAATTCATTTTTCTTGTTTAATAAGTTACAGTTATTTAAGTGTTTTAAGATAACTAATGTTTCAACAAAGCATAAATTACATCTATCAACCTTCCCATTGTAAGATTTGGCTTTAAGTACAATATCCCACATAATAATGGGTGTATTACCATCATTCTTTAATTGCAGAAATGTTTGGAGAAAGCAGTGCTGTTTATGTATCTTACATTGCTTAAAGTCATTCGATGATGGTAGAAATGAAATTTCCAAAGATTTTCAGTGCAACCAAAATAAAATTTGACATGGAATGTATGCTAGCTTGGTATACAATATTTTCAGTCATACATTGGCCATTTAAGGGACAGGTCATATTTTTTGGCAGTTTCATTTATTTAAAAAAAAATTAACTTTGTCGTCTTTGTTGGACATGTATGTGTTTAATATAATATTATGTTGGGATATTGATTTATCAATGTTATTAATGCAACTATAGTTGATCTTAAAATTATTTTTGTTAAAAATCCTTTTTAGTATTGGTAAATGATTAAAGTGCTAATTAATTAAATCCAGGAAAATTCTTCCAATATTCATTTGAACATTACAATTAAAAGGTGGGTTAAACTATATTATATTACACCTGTTTATTTTTACTGTTTTTGTTTTTTCTAAATACTCTAAATTTACTTTATGATTTCTTAGTTCTAAAGCCTTTATATATTTAATTTTATTATTATCAAATATTTCCTTATTGCTGGAGTTAATTTACATAAATCAGTCCAAGTTAGTTATGGTTATATAGAACTTTGGTATATGGTTAGTAATAACCAGTATTCAAGTCCAAGGTCACATCAAAAAAGTTGATCACTTTTAGCATTGGTGGTTATATATCTAGCTTATGATCTTTGACAAAGGAACTGATAAAATTTGTCAATCAGTCTATATTTCTTGGACTTGTTTTACAGAAGAGGACTACACCATCATCTGTATAGAATCTAGTGTCCTTAATATCGAAAATAAATCTTAGTCACCACAATAACAAGATTCCAACATGATCTGCAGAATCATATACCCCAAAAGAAATGTCAAATTCTATTATATTTCTTTTAGTCAACAGATAGCTATTATAGAATAATATAGGTTTTTGTACCTGCTTTATGATTTTGATTTTGCAATTGTTAATAGGACAGTAATTTTCTGTTAAATTGATGGCAGACATTAGCAGATTCTTGATGATCGACGAGTAAAAGTCACAAATATCAAATTGGATGAACATACATTCTTTCTTCCTTTTTATATTAGTAAACCATTCTATGGCTTCTGCTATTTCATGCCACTGTTTAATTCCTAGAGAATCTTTTGTGTATTTGCATGCTCTTTCAAGGATGTTTTTGCTGATTTTACCAATATTATTTTTAGTTGGGTTAAGTAATCGGTATTGAGGGTTGTTTAGGAAATTTGCTTTGTGGTCTTTAACTGCTTGTTGTTTGTGGAATTTGTAGATCCTGTCATCAATGTTTAATTCAGCAGCTATTTTTTTTTTCATTAGGGTTTAATTTTGTTGCTATTTTATTCCCTTCCCCCACAGATAAATTGTACATATGGAAACTAGTTAATACTACATACAGGTTTTGAGGTATTATGGTGGCTGTAGTAAGAATGGTAAGTAAGAATGTGTTGTTTTAGTGTAAGGAAAAATTGTGGTATGTTTGGGTCAGTAATTGTGGCTAGCTAAGTTTAAGACAGATTGAAGACCAGCCTTCCTCTATCCCCACTTTTGGTCTTGTGTCATATTTTTGTATTTTCAAAATAAATATTACTTTCCTCTATAGTACCTAGACTTTATGAATTTAAGCAACACTACTAGATTAGCACATGGCCTCATCAATTTATAGTTGAATTAGCTAGAGATAACTAACAGTTTCTTTTCTCACACTTTTGGCTTGTGGAACTTGCTTCAGGCTCCCTGCTTTCCAGCCAACTTTGATTTTCAAAAATTTAATATCTATCATTATCTTCTGTCTTTTTAATTTCTGTTCTTTTATCATTCTCATTCCTTAACGTTTTTCTTTTTCTTATTTCTTCAAACTCAGTAACCCCCCCCCCTGCATTTCAGTTGCTTTGTTGCATTGCTTGGGGTGAAGTGATAAAAGAAGAAAAAATAAGTTAAACTGAGAGAGCTTTTCAGCACTCCTTGTATTCACAAGAAGTAAGTGTAAGCAATTCAGGTGCTCAAAGTTAGGTTTATAGGTCATTTTATAAGTTGGTAGATCAGTAGGTTCAATGGAGGTAAGTGGGAGAGGAATATGAAGATAGATAATTGGAAGGATTAAATAGGCAGGTAATGTAATTGGATGTCTGAAGGAATTGATATTTGTTCATAAATAATTGGATTAGATGATTGATTTTGTGAGGTAAGTAGATACTTATGAGTTAGGAATGTGGGATGAATAGATGGTGGATAGGTAGTGATTTGAAGTAAATACCTATATGTGTGTCTAAATAGAATAGTAATAAGTGTGTATCTGAATGTAGTTGAGTGATGAGGCAGGAGGGAAGGCTGAAAAAGAGAAAATTAGTGAGTAGTTGATAACTTGTTTGCTCAAGGTGTAAATAGTAATTTGTTGAAGTCAGTTACATAGAGAAACAGGTAAATAACATACTGATCAATCTAGATAATGGGAGAATATAAGTAGGAAAATGGTTGAGAAAATAAATTGATAGTGTGGATCAACATGAATGAGTTGCTACTGTGGGTAGAGAGATTGATAGCACAGTTGTTAGATGAACATGACTATGGGTAGGTATTTTGGCTGGAGAGATTAATAGGGAAATTGTTAGATCAATGTGAATACGAGTAGGTATTTTGGAGAGAGGTTGATAGTGTAATTTTCGGATCAAGATGAATATAAGTATGTATTTTGGGTAGAGAGATTAATAGGGCAGTTGTTGGATCAACTTCAATATAAGTAGGTATTTTGGGTCAATCAATTATGTGCTATACATGATACACGCTTAGGCAATCATGTATCTTTCGATACATGACTGATGAGGCAGATTTTTCCCCGCAGTAGGTTGCCATTTCTTTCTGGGGTAGACTGGTTGCTATCTATGGCTATAGAACACGGTCTTTCCCACTATTTACCTATAGCTGGGAGGAGAAGAAGAGGATTCATACCTTTCCCAAGGGTATTAGCACGTAAGTCAACATAATGGATTTGACTGGAATTCAAACTCAGCTCTCTGATTCCTCAGTTTGAGCTGCTATCCATTACTCCACCATGCTCCCTGCTCTATTTTGGGTAGGGAGATTAATAGGGCAGTTGTTGGATGAATATGAATAGCTATTTTGCTTAGATGACATTTCATACAGTATACTAAGTAGAAATTACAAAATAGACATATTTGACATTTGGACAAATGACTTAATATTAGAGATGAGAAATTAAAATTACTTAGATGAAGCATTGACATTATTATCAACTAACATAATAACCATAAAAAATGGTGGGGGTTATTTACAAATGGAGCAGCACTTCTGCCTTGGACCCATGCACTCTGCCTTGGATCGGTCTATCTGTGATTTCTGATGATGATCAAAGTGCCATTCTCTAGCACAGTGAAGTATTGTGGAAAGCCTGGTACTGGAGATCCCATTTCTGTGGTAGCACCTTCATCATTGCACTGAAATGGGCAGGTTATAACAGCAGTCCTGAAATGGGGCAAGTTTTGTATTTGGCCTCCATGTATGGCACTCTGCATTTAATCAACCTTGTGTTACATTCATAGTAAGGGCGATCAGTATAGTAATAAGAGAAGCCTGGTCCCAGGGATCCCAACAGTGTAGCAGTTTCTTTCTCGTTGCCTTAAACAAGGACGGTTGGTGGATACTGACGTCATCATGGCATTGGTCATGGAAACTGGACAATTTTTGTCTTTGGCATATATGTATGGCAACCAGACATTAAACTACCCATGTGTTGCACTCTGACACCATATGGATATGTGTGTATGTGTGTATGTATGATCTATCCAATTTCATTTAGATTCTTTTTCTTTCCATCACTTTTGGAAATAGGTATTTCACACTGTGGCTGGCGGGGGGGGGAGTATAGAAGAGGAGCCATACCTTTCGCTTATGTGCTAATACCCTTGGGAAAGGCATGAATCTTCTTCTTCTCACCAGCTATGGGTAAATAGCAGGACAGATCAAGTTCTATAGCCTTGGATGGCAACTGATCTTTTAATAAGTGGCTTAAAAATGTCATATCATCATAACCAAGAAATTTGAAATATGGTAAATGACAAATGGGCTTCAGAAAGTTGAGCAAGTATTGTATTACCTAAGGGTGACTTGAATTTGTTTAATTAGGTGCTTAAATTAAATATATTTCATATATTTTAGTCACCTTATAGATAAAACATACATACATATATATATATATATATATAAAGTCACAAAAGATGAAACAAAGTAATACATTTGGCCTCAAATTCTATAAGTATTTAGAAAATGAAACCAATAATTTTTATTATGAACAAACAGATCCACTGTTCTTCTATTACACAATGTACATCCAACAAGAGTATCCAGCCAATTGGTTAACATCCATTTCTTGTTAGTGATGTTGACACTTCTATAATTGGCAGAATGTAGCAATATACAATATCGCTAATTAAACAAGCTGGGAATAGAAGAATGACCCTTTAATTGGATATAAAAGCTCAAAGCACCTGGAGGTAACACTCCTATCTACCTACAATCAGTCTCAAGCTAAGTATTTCAATCTAGGATATTTGTGGACTGGAAGTTGTGATTTATGACTTAACAATGAAGCTGGTAGGAGAAAGGAATTCAAGCTCCATAGAAGAGGAACTTCTTGGCCAGCTAGTAGAAGTCCACCTTGGGTTAGCACTACAAAGAAGAATACTCCTTGCTCTCACCCTTTTTCCAAAATCTAGTAGCAGCTGTTCCATCTCAATTTTGAAGCATGTGAATAAACCAAAATTATTTTTTTTCATGTTTTTAACTGTTTTTCATTGTCCATGATTTTTTGTAATAAACTACTGCAGATGGCAAAGAAGGCTAGGATTGCATGCATTTTCTGCAACAGTCAGTGTAAAAGTCTAGAGAAAATAGCTTACTGCCAGGATGAAAATGGATTAGAATGTGTCTCCCATGTAAACAATCCAAAAAAGAAAAATGGTGGCTTTGCAGGTCACACATTTAAAACAGATAGATCTCAGGGTCTTTTACTCTCTCTTTTTGCATATGTAAATTTTGGTTTTCAATGAGTATATAAAAAAGGGCATAGCAAGGTGACATGGAGAATGGTTACTGCTGTACCGAACTGGAGATGTGTTGCTTGCGGTTAGTTGAGTGTTTGACTAGAGGAAATGGATTGCAGGAATTGTTTACAAGCTTTAACAATTAGGTCACTTTTTGATCATGCTACATTTCTGCTTCCAGCCAGAACAATCATTCAAAAAGCAGCATCTAAAACCCAACCAGGTGCTGGTCTAAGATGCAACCCTGCAGGGTGATTGCAGTGTGAGTATTAAACAGCTCTTTAAAATACCATCAAAGTGCCTGATTGATAACAGTATTTGCCAGAGTGAATCTTCCATAACTTTATTTTTTTTTTTTTTTTAAATATAGAAAGTTGCTAAAATGTTCTCAGCCATTCTAATCCACTTCCCAAAATCAGTCCATATATTAAAATATTTTTTTAGTTGCTTTTTGGTTAAGTTGAGAACCTTTCAGCATCTATCTCAGCAATAGATATCATAAGTAATTTCATAGTACATTGTAAACACTTAAAAAGAATATGGATAAAATCATTAAATGTTCATCATACCTGTGTATAGAAGTGTATATACATATTCATCAACTATGTTACAGCCAGTATACATTAACATATACGCACAAAACAGTATAAAGAAAATGAATAATTTGATGAATTCAACAATAATCTGACTAGGCTTTATGTATATTATTATTTCTATTATTATTAAAAATAAACATTAAACATTTTTTTAAATTTCTAAAATGAAGTTTTGTCAATTATTATTTTTAAGTCAAATTTTTTTTCATCTGAATTTCAGTTTCTAAAAATTTTGCACTGTCATTTTACAGTTGCCAGAAATAAACATTTTTGATGTTTGAGAATGGACATAAAGAGACATTCACAAAGATGAGGCTAATAACCTGAATTTCAAAATATGCTTTAACTTTGTAAGAAGCAATTGCAAATCCTTCCTATAACATGTAATGAACTATTGTAGGCATCAAGTTTTCTTTAGCCAATTAATACTATTTAATGAATATTTACAAACAACATCATAGTCTCATTATTTATATTATTTATGTTTGGACTAATGTCCTCATCTTTACTGTTATTATCACAAACATTTCAGAAATCAGCACATATGCTAGGCTACAAGAACCTTCTCAGTAGGCCTACCATAGAAATAAATAACTATTTGGAGGCCATTAATGATTAAAGAAAGAGAAATGCCATCAAAACCTCAGCAGTAATAAGAAAAGAGAAGCAATGATGAAAGCAATCAAACATGGCAGCAACAAGCAGCAATGAAGAACATCCTAGGTTCTAGATTCAGAATTGTCCCACAGGACAATACGTGAGTAGATTAAAGTATTGGTTCATGAATTTGGTCACATAGTAATTGTGAGTTCAATCCCTGGCATGAATAGTACAAACTTAAATTCAATGGAAACAGGGCAAACAATAACTGAGCAGTACTAAATAAAGAACAAGACATATTCCTAGACATGAAGAGTGGAACAAGAACAATCTACCCCTGTAGATTAAATAGAAGGTTCAATTCAAAATTCCCAGTAGGTTGCCTGGATCAACAGTAATCTGAAGGTCAGTGGTGGGGGAGGGGTACAATGGTCAAAACATTGTGATAATAACAACAAAGATGAGGATATTAGTTCAAATGTAAATAATGAAATTATAAATCAAAGGTTCAGTTCAAAATTCCCAGTAGGTTCCCCAGATCAACAGTCGCCTGAAGAAGGCTGGATGGCACAATGGCCGAAACACTATGATAATAACAAAGATGAGGACATTCATTTGAATGTAAATAATGAGATTATAAATACAGGGTTCAGTTCAAAATTCCCTTTCAGTTACCCAGATTGACAAACATTTGAAGCAGACTGGAGGGTACAACAGCCAAAACATTGTGATAATAATGTATATTGTAATATAAATAATGACAACTCCTCCTCCCAGAAATTCAAAAAGAAACAATCATAATCTCATCTTTCAAATAACCAATCATTTTAATAAATAAACATCTAGGATTGTAAATAATTAGTTATAAATTAACCAGATGTATATATGAATAAAGAATGCAATAGTAGACTGATAGGTAATGTAATAGTGTGAGTAGATTAGTATATAGGTAGAGGATAGGTTAAAATGGTATATGACTATTTAGATGAATGAATAGTCTAAGTAGTAAATAAGTAAACAATGAATGCAGTAGGAATAGTAGTACTAGTAGTAGTACCCAAGAGGTTAGTAGAGATTTTCAGCAACCTGACCACTTTTGTGACTATGCAATTTGTTTAATCTACAATCGCGAAATCACAAAAGCTTTCGGGTTGACTGATAGGTTAGAGCCAATAAGCTTGGCAGGTGAGCCGTAAAAAAAAAACAAAAAAACATGCCAGATCAAAGCAGTCAGATCTTAGTGTGGTGCTGGCACTAGCAAGATGAAAGAGATAAAGATATGATTGAAACAAGTTGGGAAACTGGTCTCGAGCAAGTGGCACTCACAAAAAAAGGGGTGATGAAATTGTGAGGTTGGGAACTGTGGTTCATTCAAATTATCAGGAGTCATACATAGAAAAATTAAATAAAAATTGAAGCTTTAAAAAAACAAAAAAAAAAAAAATAAATAAAATTATTTTCTTAATTGGTTTGTTCCAATTTCCAAATGACAGATGTTCATTATGATGGTGCATCCAGAGCCTGATATACAGCTATTACCTGGATTTTTATCTGGAATTTTCACTGTATAACATTTCATGTATGTAATTAATATTCACCACTGAATTAAGTGCATTGACATGGAAGTGGGTAATGCTAAAAAATAAATGTGTAGCATAAAGCCTTTTTTCATCATTAAGCTACAAACATTTTGACTTACCAAAATATAGGGCTTGTATTATTAGGTTGGTGCAAAAATAATGACGTAATAATGTCGTTTTTTGACGTTAAAAAATACGTCAAAAAACGACATTATTACGTCATTATTTTTGCACCAACCTAATATTTTATAGCTGAGTAGTTTGAGGGGAGACAACTATGGTTGCCTTCCACCACAAGTATAAAAAGCATAATATTTTTCAATTCTATAAAGTTTTAAAGAAAATCATCAATGTAACTACTATAAAGGACTGATTGTAAAAGTACAATGAACAGAAATGACAAAGTTGAAGGATAATCAAATATCTTTATGAAAATAATAAACAGTTAAACAATTATCAATAAAATTAAATGAAACCTTTTGCAGAAGAGAAGAAAGCAATCTTAGTTATACCTGAAATGAATTAACAGATTTGATAAATTTTAACATCTTTCAAATTTTACCAATTTTAAGGCAACTCAAATTCAATTTGTGAATTATTTACCCAAGTTAATCACTCCCTATTGTGTAGCAATTTAAAAATGTTTTTATTATAATTCCCTATAATAAAAAATATATATACAGTGTAACCCGGATATAAGAGAGTAGTCGGGACCGGAAAAGAAGCCTCTTATATCTGGGTTTATATTATATACCTGGGTTTGGTCTATTTTGTTTAGGTAAGTATGGCTCTAATTTGGGACCAGAGAAAATCTCTCTTATATCCGGGTTACACTGTATATTTATTATAGGGAATTATATATATCAAAACACACAAACACACACACTGGCCTAATACCCATAAAAATTTCCATTATTACATCTCCCCACCCCGCCTTTGTAGGGGAAACCACCATCTGATCTAGTATGCTTTAGATCACTCAGTCACAGAAAGTATCACATGCCAACAAGATTCACAGGTTTGAACCCTGCTGAAGAGCATATTTTCTTTATTAAGTCTCTAGAATGCACATGTTGGTAAACATAATCCACACTATTAAAATAAACAGGATGTCTTCTCAAACATGCGCATCCATAAAAATAATTTTTAGAGTAAGAAATAATGTTGGATTAAAAATAAAATCTGCTAATTCCTGAAAAACTACTAAATATTTATGTGCACACACACACACACACACATATATATATATATATACACACACATGCACACACACATACATACCATACTGAAATACTGTTTCTCAAATTTTCCCATATATTTCTCAAAAAGAAATCTTTCAGATGCTATTATTAACTCATCATACCTTTGAAAGTCTTAAGGTACACAAGATTTTCCAGTTTTTTCTTTTTCATACATGTAATTAGAAAAAAAAAAAAAAAAAGAGTCGAAGCAATGCATTAATTTTGTTAATTAACCTAGCATGTGGTGCCAATAAATCAAAGGTAATTTAGGTTTGCTAAAAAGGGGAGGAAATCCAATGTAAAGTAATTTTCTCCTCAGTATAAAGAATTAATTAACCTTGTAATTAGTGCAATGCACAGAGATGTTCACACAAAAGTTTTAAATATTGCTCGCTTTTTAAATTTTGCACATTACTATTTTCAAATTTGAAGGGAAAAAACAAATTTGAAAAAAAAATAGCATGAGAAATGGTTACTTTGCCTGATGGATGATGAAATATTAATCTGTAAAATAATTATAAATATCAAAATACAATTTAGCCCTTAAATATTTTAAATATTTAAAACATTTATATAAGCAATCTTTTCTCTTTGTATTCTACTAGTTTGCTTAGTTATGAGCAAGATGATCAAATTTAAATTATTCTTTTAAAATACTACATTTATTAGAAAATATATTCAGTTTAATTTCTGCCTGAATTTCTGCAATGAGGAGTTTTTATTATTATTATTATTAGGTTGGTGCAAAAATAATATCGTTTTTTGAGGTTAAAAAATACATCAAAAAACGATATTATTTTTGCACCAACGTAATATTTAAATTTTTGAAGATAAAAGTTTATTTCGTTTTTTAACATAAAAGCGGTATTTGAAATATTAGGTTGGTGCAAAAATAATATCGTTTTTTGACGTTAAAAAATACGTCAAAAAACGATATTATTTTTGCACCAACCTAATATTTATACATGGACTATTGTCCAGAATTCCCTGTAGGTTACCTGAATCAACATACACATGTGAAGGCTGAAGAATAAAATAGCCAAAATGACAACAACAAAGATGAAAACAATTATCCATGTATAAATAGTGTAAAAATTCAGTTTAAGTATTGATATCTTCCAAGGGAGATATATTTTGACATACTCTTTTCCTATTACCCAGGAGTTGTTGCCAGGCAGAAAAGAAAATCAGCCATTGTACAGATGTCTATTTGAATTTCATTCAATATATAATATATATATTTTAATTCAGGGGCACCTCGAGGCAGTGTAATGGTTAGCAAGCTTGTCTCGCTAGAACTATTACGGCTGAGTAGTGAGTTTGATCCTCACTGGGTGCTCCATACTTTCGGCCTTGTGTCCTATCTAAGCTACGCTTGGAAAATCACTATATTTTAATTCAATGACAGGCCTAAAAAATTAACATTTAAAAATAATTTTATTTATTACTAAATAATTTCTGATTTTTTTTTTATTAAAAAAAATTTTTCTTTAGGTTTGTCCAGACTGAGTTGTATTTATGCAAGTGTCTTATTGCAAACTTTTAAAAAAAATTATTTTTTTTTACAATGATGTTCACTTTGTACAAGGCCTGAGGGTCACTCAAAGTAGAGGGTTAAAGAGTAACAGGCATAGCTTGTGCAGATGTGTGTGGAAGAGAATGATTATACCTAGACTTGAACAGGTTGAGACTTTAGTGATCAAGGAATCATTCGCATGGGAGTCGGTTCTACAAGGCAGGGGTTCATGGGAAGAAGCTCCTCAAGTGAAACTTACATTTCACCAAAGGAATACAAAGAGAATGAGGATGGTTTACTACAATGTGTGTGGCATGGTGTGTCTTAGCCATGAAGGTTAAGATCGGTGGAATTAAGAAGTGTAGTTCATCTCAAATTGTGTGTGTGTGTGCATGTGTAGACACAGTCAGGCAAAACACATACATATGAGTAAAATCACATGAAGACAATGTATTGCAGACAGAATCAGCTCTTTTATAATACAAATGAGCAATATTTTTTTTCTTTACCCTTTATTACTTATGTCATAGGGAGATGTATTAGTCTGTTTGGAAAATTTTAATTTATCTACTTCTATGTTGCCTGTCCCATCAGCTATACCTTGGGGTGGGAGGCAACCAATATTTGCTGGCATCAGCTTGGCTGGAGGAATACTTCAAAGGGTCCCACTCATACTTTGAATTGAGATCCTCATAGACTGGTTGCCAACCAAGGCTAGAGTGTGGAATCTACTTTGCTATTTTACTTATAACTGGAGAGCAAAGATGCATTTATGATTTTCCCAAGGGAATAAGTACAAATTGAACATAAACTGTCAATTTGAACTCAGATTTCTTCTATGTGCCATATCCCTTCAGTACGTGGATGATCATGGCTCTCCACAACTTTCTATCCCTCATATCCCTTAGCAGCATTTCTCTCTTTGCCAAACTTCCCACTCTTTGTTCTGCCATCTATTCACACAAGCTTGTCAAGTAGGTGGCCTGCTGCCTTCCACTATCTCTCTTACCCCTGATACACCCTGTGAGAGTTAAGTTTTCCAAGCCCTCCTTCCTCATTATGTACCCCAAAAGATTTCAGCTATCTCTTTCTTATTTAAAGTGCTATTTTTGTTGCTACTTCCTTTAAGACTTCCTCTGTGCTTGGAATTCATTAAGCTTAGGAACTCATATTTCTGGTTCTGTTTTCTACACTATTAGGCCACACATAAACACTTTTACAAATAACACTATATGATAGACTAAAAATAAAAGTAGACAACTAAAATGAAGCATAAATAACCTAGACATTAAGCATAAAATGCCTGCAAGAAAGAATTCAATAGCAATCAAATACTTTATCTCAACAGAAATACCACTGTTTAAGAATAACTGTTATTTCTTCTTCACTGATTGTAGATAATAACAGACATTTGATCTTATTGCCAAGATTAGTAGATACATAACCATTAGTAGATATATAACCATTTGTGGTTAGAGACTGAAGAAATGAAATCTAAAAATAAGCTAAGGCTACCAGACAATTGCAGTCTTTCTCAGCAGATTAACAGTGAATACTCACTAAGGAAACCTAGGATTGCATATGCATAAACATAGCAGAAAAACTAATTTTATACAGAGTAGATGTTGCGCAACTGACAAATAGATAGTTGTAGTTGATTGATTTGTCTTTTACAGATTATCAACCCTTTGTGGGTTATTTAAAGATGAAACCTATTGTGAGAAAAAAAGTTTTTTTTTTTCAGTAAATACACAAAAATAGAAAGAGGAGTAAAACAAGGATGTGTCTTCTCATCAGACTTAACTGAGAGAATTAGAAGTCCTACCAGGATTCCTTATTGGCGACCACAATCCTAACATTAGATATGCAGATGACACAGATGATAGCAGATGCAGAAAGCAAACTAGAGGAACTCCTACAGCAGGTATTAAAGGAAAGCAAGAAGAAAGGACTAAACATCAACTGTTTTTATGCAGAGTACATGTTGAGCAATTAATAAATAAATGATTATAGTTGATTGAACCCTTTTGTGGGTGTTGAAACTCATTTTGGCTTGTAAGAATATTTTTCAAGTGAATATTGCATTAACAATTTTTTAAGAATAATTAATTTTCCAGATATGATTCCTAGTATTTAACCCATAGATGAGGGTAGGAGGAGGATTCATAACTTTCACAAAGGTATTTGTGTATAAATGAATAAAACAAACTCTAGTGGAGATGGTTGCAGACAGTTACATTCTGTATGAAAATTTTCTAACTCTGATGAATTAGGGGAAATGAAATACAATGTTTGAACATCAAGAGGGAGAATAAGTTGAGAAAGGTCAACTTTACTACACACACAGTTTATACATATCATGATCATGTCCCATGACTGGATGGAGTCATAGGGTCACTGTAAAGTATGTCTTTGGCAGAACTTATTCCTCTCCAGGTCAGAATGCAGCCAATGTCTTCCAGCTTGAAGACTCACCTTGATCACAGACATGTGATCAAGGTGAGTGATGTGATCAACATTTCTTGTTTTTTTCTTTTATATATGCACTTTTCAGCTATATATATATATATATATATATATATATATATATATATATATATATGCACACACACACACACACACACTATGAAAAAACAAATCAACCTTACAGCAATGAAAAGTATGTATATATATATATATATATATATATATATATATATATATAAATAACAAAAAACAAGAAATGTAAACAGTCAATTGCTAATACCTCCTGATGAGTGGGCAGTGTGATTGCTTTCCATCTACAAAACTCTGGAGTCAGGATGCTGAAGATAACACCAATCAGCTAAGTGACAAACTTATATATATATATATATATAATGCTTATTGGTATTTGATGAAAGTGAGTCTAATTTTTTAATAAAATATTTTAAGTGTTTTCTACATACTTGTGAATTTTAATTTTAATTTTTTTTATTTACGACACTGTTGTATGTTAATTTAATTATTTTTTTTATATATAAAAATAATTGTAAAAACCATTACAAATACTAATAGTTCCTATTAAAAAAGATATTATTTAGCTAAAAGTTAATATAATACTTTATGGCTGCAAGTTTTGCATTTGAAACTTGATTTCTGAGTATGTAAATTCAGGGAATCTTTTCTTATGCATCAATGATATCCTGTTTCAACTGCCCAAAAGTGGAATATTGGAGATTGCCAATGTATACATCTCTTGATATCATTCCTTAAACATTTTCCATGGGATTGAGATTTGAAGAGAAGTCAGACCACTTTATTATAGAGTAAAAGTGAACACTGAAGTCCAAAATAGCTGTCTTTGCAGAATGTCAACTTTGTCTTACAGAAAGATCAGCATTTTCCTTGCTTAGTTGTTTATTGGTAAATTTGAGAGCAGGTTGTATTCTAGCATCTCTTTGTATTTGAGTGATGCCAAAGTTCCATCAACAATAACTAAACAGAATAGCTGTCAGCCAGTAAAGCTACTGCAGACTATATTTCCTCTGCTACAAAACTTTTGAGAAACCCTTGTTAGTGTTTCTTGCCATAAATCAAGCCAAAAATCTGTAGTAGTCAGCATTTATCATCTATTCACATTACATTTTGATGATCAATGCCCTCTTTAAGGACCCACTGGCATCTGTTTTTTTTTTTGTTTTTTTTTTTTGCATTTATGTAAAACATGGTTTGGCTTAGTTCACCCCAGTACTACATGAAAGTTATTGGCCAAGATGTGAATGGAAGATTTCAATACTTGCTGAATCTGGCTTATTTTGGGGGGCAATTTCCTGAAAACCTTTTGATGGATTTTCTATGGTGTCTCTTCCAATTCATCATCTATAAAATGAAAATTTCTAAGAAATCATCATTTTCTTATCAGCTCATTTCCATGCTTTATCATAAGTGTTAGGATTCTTAAAAAATAAACAAAAAAAATTGCTGTTCACTGTGAGAGACAGATTCTCCTAGATTTTATAGAAGGGTTTTCAGCAGTTAGAGTAATCTTGGAGAGTACCATCATCACTCATTTTTACTCCAAGTAAAAATACCTTTTCATCTGATATAAGCAAGGAATCTTTCAGCATTTTCAGGCAATCTTTTAGGGAGTTCTTCAACATGAGAAAAGAAAGAAAATCATCAAATTCACAAATGTTCCTATAGTTGGTGGATATCAAGAAATGAGTTTTAATTACAAAATTGAACTCATTTGACAATTAACAAACGATTAATAAAGAATTTAAAACTCTTTAGAGTTATACTTGCACTTTTCTTATGCAACCACTATATAATCTTCTAAGTAGAAAACACCAAATTCAAAAAGAAATCAGCCAAGTTTGCAATGTTCTTAGAATTTCTGGTTGGTGATTGAAGTGTATTAATTCATTATTACTTTCCTCTTTTACACTGAGTTTGAATTCTAGTTGGGTTTGTTATATTCACTTACATGCAAATACTCTTGGGAAAAGCAGGAATCCAGTTATCGGTTAAATAGTAGCACTTATATTTGTAAAAATCATTGTTATTCTTAAAAATTGTTAATGCAATTTTGACTTGCAGTAATGTATATATAAGTGTGTGTATGTGTAAAAAGAAAACATTCCTTATATATCAAGGATAAAAAATCATTTATTTTACACAAATATTTTTCAATATAAACTTGTCAATGCATTTAACCCAACATTTCTTAATCACAGAAACTGAACATTATACACTGGTAAAATAACAGGTCGGGTCCAGACACTGAAGGGACAATGGAGGTGGGTCCAGAAAAAAACATGGTGTTGGGCCCTGAGTGTGATTGGTTATCAGCACTAGCAACTTATCTGCAACTCATACAGCCAGTCTGTCCCCAAATTTGGTGCTCTGTATTCTTTTGGACCTTGTCGGTATTGATGAGAGACGATGTGGTCTGGGCTACATATAGCTTCATATATGATCACCAGTCTAAGAGAAGGAAAACTCTGAATTCAAAACACCTGCTGCCTTGTAGGTCTTGCCACTTTAACTTCCGAGAGGAGGGGACAGGGTAACCTCAACATCCCCTGAGGCAAAAAGGAACCGATAAGCCATTGCACTATTCTGCCTTGAATGTCACCGTGTCATGAATGAATGAATGAATGAATATAAAAGCTCACAGCATAATGATGATACATTTATTTTTACAAAGAACAAATACTGAGTTTTGGGACATAATACACCCCCTTTTTAATTCAGCGGTATTATCACACAGATTGAACATTATACAGTGAAAATTTTAGATCAAAATTACGAGTTATGGATTCACCCTCACATACCCACTCAAGAGAATTTTGGTATTCTTCAACCATAATAACTTTATTGCACAACAATCTTTCTTTTGTAATAAAATGAAAAACAATGAAAAAAAATTTAGATCATTGTTTAGACTGTATACACATTTTAAAAGGCAACTGCTTTTCTATATTTCTGAAAGCTTTATACATTAACTTAAGATTGGATATTATTAACTTAACAGGATATTGGTGATGATATTATTATAAATTTGAGAATAGAATTTAATATGCAGCCATTCCTAACTTAACAACTGTTGCAATGACCTGCTTGCAAAGTGAGAAGCTGACTGCTATTTTAGGCATAATATACATGTAATGTGTTTGTGTCAGCCAATATCAAATAGTTTAAATGTCACTTTTGCTCCATTTGTAACATTTCTATTTTATTTCTAAATGTTTATATAGTACACTAGCGCACTGAACAGTAAATGTAAGAAACAAATTCAAAAACCAGCTCTATATTCTGTACATTACTTTGATTTGCAGCCTGTAAATTCAGTATAATGAACACTTATAGCAAATTGCATTTTTGGCTGGGCAGTTGTTTTGCGTGTGAGATGGAATATTGCCACAATGCATACATTTATTTGTAATGCTTTTATGACGTATTATATCTTGGGATTTCTTTTCATATTTCTTTGGTGTTATTCTGCCGTTTGTTTCTGTTGCATTTGTGCCTAATGAAATATTTTGAGTTTGTTGTTTGGAGGTTTCATTGGTTCTGCTTATGTCTATACATTTGTCTAGGGTAAGCCTTTTATCCTTTAAAAACTTTTCCCTGACTGTATCATATTTAACTTCTACAACTATTTAGTCTTCTTGTGGCCTTGTTAGGGCCAGAAATAAAGACACAAAGTGAGGAATTGAGTTAAACAAATATATTAACAGAAACAGTAATACAAACAGAGTGTTACAGCAAGAATGTTTGGTCCGACTGTCAGAGCTGACTGCTGGAAACTTCCCTCTCTAAAAGACAGTACCTGCTCCTATTTATAGCTGGAAGAGTCCATGCGTGCGTGGGTAAATTACCATAACAGGTCTCAAATTAGCCTGTCCTGCATTTCCCCAAAATTGCAGCCTTTTGCTAATTGCCAGAATCCAGTAACATATACCTCTGAAGCTTCTTGCTTTCAAATATGAAATTTGTAAGCTTTGAATGGCAGATACCATTTCTTGCCAAGGGAGGTCACCATAGATCAGTTCAGTCCAGTCCTCACTTTCCAGTCTTGATAGAGTCCAAAAGTATCTCTGCATTCTTGTGGGTGATTAATTATTTCCCACCCCACAATCCTTTCCTTACAGATGAAACACTGCAAGATTCTCACTACTCTATCGCTATTTCCATGGAAAGTTTTCAGACAGACTACATTCCTTAATTCCACCAGTTTTAACCTTGACAGTTAAAGACCCACACACATTGTAACTGTCCTCATTCCCTTTGTATTTCATAGATGAGCTCTCTAAGTTCCACTCAAGCAAGTTTTTCCCATGAACCACAGCTTTGTAGATTCAACTCCTAAGCGGATGCTTCACGGATCACTACAATTTTCACCTGTTCAGGTCTAGGGCCATCTGGTATCTTCCCCACATAAAATCTCAAAACCACCAGCCCTAAGATTACCATTAGCCAGCAAGATAGATTAAGCAAAAAAAAAGTTAAACTTTAAGGAAACTTTATGCAATTATGGGTTAATTTTATTATTATTATTATTGAATAGATGATAAAACCCTTCAGGAAGAGAAAGTCTCTCTGGCCTGAAGTAGGCTAGTAAACTAATTTTGAAAAATACACACAACTTTGTGTGTGTGTGTGTGTATATATATATATATATATATATATATATATATATAAAATAGCACACAGTGAGAGCTGGTGGTAATAAAATAGTGCTTGATATATAATAACAGAGCTAAAATTGAGGAATATAGAGTGAGGAACACAATTTATATTTATTATTATTAGTATATATATATATATATATATATAAGAAGAAGAATAGATATGTTTGCCTATTGCCCAGTTCGCACATCTTCCTCATTTTTTTTAACAAAAGGTTTTATCCTTTGTTTCCTGTTTAGGATTGGGTTTCTGGTTCCTTCTAAAGTCTTCTTGTTCTGTTTCACCAGTAACCCTTTATGTCTTAGTGGCATTGTGCCTTAGTTGGGGTGAAATGATTAAAATGTATAGATATACTTATCAGCAGTTGCTATGTGGTTTTTGTTTATTTATATCTATTCATGTGAAATGCAATCCTAATGTTCCGAAAATTTGAACAGGTTGATGAATTTATTCATCTGTGAAATTACTCAGTATTTTTTACCACATCTCACCTGATATTTCATACAACTTTTGAAATCTCCACCAACAAAATAAAAAAAAATTCATTTTCTGCAAATTCTTTTCTTCCTTTTTTAAGTTATAGAGTCAATAAACATTTGAACAGCATTTTATATATTGATGGACACCAGTGAAATTATCACATTTTATATTCTGAGGAATCTGTTTTTGATGCTTCATACTTGGGTTTTCTTCTGTGAGTGCTAAACCAAAGTGCTGCAGTGCAGGAAAAATGAAGAGGGTCAAAGGTAGAAAGAATTACTGCAAGCAAAAACTCAGTCAAACAGAAAATATTTGCTGAGTGAGTGACCTTGATGAATATTCAGTGGCTTAGCAGGCATGTGAGAGAAAGAGAGAGCAAAAGTGGTGTATGCAACTGGAAGACAAATGAAATAAGCATCAGGCTGATCTCAATAGAAATAAAAAAAAAAAAAAAAAAAAAAAGGCAGAAAAATGGAAATTTTGGACTTACCGGCGGAAGTCCAAGAGAACTTTTACTGATGTGGGCACATTAAGATCAGCCCATGACAGGAAGTGGAATTGAGTAACAGTCCGCGTCTCATTCGTCTGCAAATTCTTCAAGTAAAAGCTACGTACGAGATAGTCATCACACCAGATGTGTTCAGACACAAGGTGCACCTGAAGAAAACAAAAAACAAATAAAAATATTAGAGTTACATTAGAGATTAATATTTAACAGAGAAAGATTAATATTTAACAGACTTTATATATATATATATATATATATATATATATATATGACCTTCCTCCTGACCTTCCTTATCAAAATTATTTGGTTGTGGTTACTTCACAAGTACAAAGTAGTAGTTTTACACATAGGTATATAAGAGATGGCAACTAATTTAATCAAATATATAATATCAGTAGATCATAACAAGAAGTCATAAAAGTAGATATTTTTTTCAAATAATACTGAAATAGCTTTTGTAATTTTTATTATAAAGATATGATTTCTGTTTCTGGGTTTGTTAACATAACACAGTAAAAGTAGCACATTGTAACCATATTTTTGTTAGGGTAATACCATTTAAATGCTCTAATTTGAAAAACAAAACAATTTCTAGTTGAACTTGTCACTTAACAGTATAGGGGGTCTCTGTTTACAATCACTCTAATAATCTGTACTGCAATAATCCAATTTCTCAAAGGAGGAAAATTTCTTGGCCTGACCCACTTTCTAAAATTCAAGTGCTATTGTGTTACTGTAGCTGGAAAAAGTGCTCTTTTTTATTGTCAAGTTCCAATTGATTCCAAATCATTGATTTGAATCTTGTCATTGAAAAGTGTAGAATTTTCATTTGCTGAACTCCAGGCAGTCATGAAGTTCCTTCTTCTGCAGGAGAGAACTTTAAAGGAAGTCCATGAGTGTATAGTGTATACATTGAGTGACAAATACACAACTGGGAAGAAGTGGTGTGCCAAATTCCAACGTGGAAATTTTGGCACCAAAGATGCAACAGATTTTGTCAAGTCTTGAAATCATTAACCTGTTCATGACCTAATTTTGGCTGATTGACAAATCTTGTCCAGAAGAACTGAGACACAAGATATGTTCATATACTTCACAAACGTTTGGATATGCAGAAGCTGTCAGTCAAGTGAGTGTCAAAATAACAGCCAGAAAGGATGTTGATTCTGCAGCATTTTCAGTCACCTTGGGATAATTCTTTGGAATGACTTGGTACATTTAATCAAATATGGCTACACAATTATGATCCAGAAACCAAACAACAATAAATGAAGCCAGGTTCATGATCTAAAAGTGAGCACAATTAGGGCCACAATTTTTTGCTATGTTGATGTTTGACTCTTTACAGAAAGTGCAAAAAGCTTATGCAAAATAATATTCTAACTTATGTTATGATTAAATTGATTTTTCTATGGCTTATCAACCCATTTTCCAGTTAAAGGAAATATTGAAAGAAAAAAAAAGATGAGAAAAGCTGAAGAAAAATGTTCTCCGTTTTTTTTTTTTTTTACTCACAACTCTTTTTAAGGCAACGGACGCTTTAAAGAATTTCAGATTTGTCAATCCACCCTATTTACCAGCTCTGACTATTTCCTTTTTCTAAATGTTAAAATGTGTTTGAAAGTGGGTAAATGTTGGAAGCCTATAGATATTCATAATGATAATAAGGATGAAACTGAAAGAATAAATTAAAAACATTTAGTATTTTGTTAGTGACTTACTATTTTATGTATTTAATTTAGTACAGCACAGAGTAACAGGTATGGGACACATAGTGAGGATTGAACTCAGTACAACAGTTAATCTGCAGGACAAGTTTCTTAACAGTTATTTTGTGAGGAAATTTCCAGTAATGAAACAACACAGTTTTGACAAAGCTGTATAAACAAACAAATCAGATAATCATCAAATAATGAAGAATACAGATATATGTATATTATATACAGATTTAACCATTAGCAAAATACACACACTTTATATATATATATATATATATATATATATATATATATATATATATATATATATATATATGCACACACACAAATATATATATATATATATATATATATATATATATATTCAAATCCTAAAGAAATGTAAATTATTTAATCACAGGCTATAATTTGTTTCTAACTACTTGCAAATCAATCTTGTAAATAAAAAGAAAGTAAATATATATTAAAAAAATCTATTTTCCTACCAATCTACTTCTGTTATAATGTAGGGTATTTTAAAAGATGAGCAATAAAAACAAAAACAAATAGAAAGTTGAATGAGATCTGCTAGGTTATGCATCTAGATACATCAAACACTTAATTTAAAAAAAAAAAATTAAAGATAAGTATCATTGTATTATCAGCATTCATCAGTTTAAAATTTTCCCGAGCACCTGCATTTCTCCCTATATATATATATATATATATATATATATATATATAAATAAACCTCCTGATGGGTGGACAGAATAATTAATAAATTGTTTGTCTCTGAAACTCCAGAGCCAAGATGCTGAGTAAAACATCAATCAGCTAAGTGACAGATTTATTTGTATTAATACTGTGTGTGTATGTGTGTCTGTGTGTATATAGCCTTGGGTGGCAACTGGTCTAGGAGAAGGACAATTTAAAACCTGAGGAGGGTCTTTTGGAGAACTTGTGGCACACTGTGTATTTGGCTCTTCCAAAAAGTATGGTTGGTTCTGCACAAGCCTTCACCACTACACTACAGTCAAATCATGTTCAGGTAGTCTGGCTGTTCAGTTCTAAGAGCCTCACATGCCAAAAAAAAAAAACACAGGTCAGTCCTCTCCCTCTGTTTGTCTCTCTCTCTCATATATATATATATATATATATATATATATATATATGAGTAAAAGTTGGTCACTTAGCTGACGCATGTTATCTTCAGTATCCTGGCTCCAGAGTTTGTTTATTTATATATATATATATATATATATATATGATGATTGCAAAAGTGTGAAACCCAGGGTCATAATCTTATATGCTTACAACTACACACACACACACACATATATATATATATATATATATATATATATATATATATATATATATATATATATATATATATATATAAGACTCCATTGATAAAACCATAATTAGTCTGAAGTTTTTTCATTGACTGAAATGTGTAATGTAGGTTTTTTTTCCCATTTTGTCATTCAATTATTCATTATTAGTCTGATATATAGCTTTGTATATCGTATCTCCAATATCCAAAAATATATATATATATATATATTCCACTCTATGTAAAAGCTAAGTGGACACATTTTCAGAAGAAAGAATAGCCACTATTGCATATGAACTGAAATTTCACTCTGTACATATTTTGATAAAAGACCAGTCAAATGTTATTATTTTATTCAAAAGGTAAAAAAAGAGGAAAAAAAAAAATCTAATAATTCTTAAGAAATTAAAGTGTGGTTCCTTACAGACAGCAAATACACAAACAGAATTAGGCACAAAAAATGCTTAAGCACTTAATGTGGAATTAGAAAAATCCTTATCATTCACTTTATAGAAAATTAATTCAAGAAAAAAAACATGAATTTTATGGTAAACAAGACTTTTTTCTTGTTTTTAAAAAGCAGTGAATTGTCATGTTTATACCTTATTTACATTGTAAAGCAGTTTTTGCTGTCAATGAAGTTCACTATATTTGCAATGTTTTTTTTTTCTCTCTCAGATATTTTTATCATGGTAATTTTGTGTGTGTTTGCCAGACATGTCTGCATGTTTAATGCACCAGGAGTTTGGCAATAAATGGTGTATACATGTCAAATGCATGTAAGTATCTGAAGATAAATTGGTTCAGCAACATTGGAATAAATTTGCTCTTGAAAAAGTTGGTAAAGAATCTTTGCACTGTAAGTATTATGTAACATTATAATTTTTTATCCTTTTTTTTTTTTTTTTAAGTGTGTGGATTATTGAATGAAAATTATGAAATAGTATCATAGCAACATTATCATGGAAAGTGAGAGAGTAAAAAGAGAAAGAAAGAAGGAAATCATTACACAAAGAGAGAAAAAAAATGTTGGCATAGAGAAAGAAGAGATTTATGACAGAATGTTTGTGGGGGGGGGAGAAGTAATAGGAAAAGAGAAGCAAATGTAGAAATTGATTTGTATGCAGTTGGAAAGTAATTGAAAGCCAAGGAAGGAAGATGATTGTGTGACAAGCTGTGAATTGTCTTTGAGTTAAAAGCAAGGAAAAGAAATTGAGAAGACTCAGCAAGGAATAAAATTAATAAAAGGTGTGGCTGTGAGGGAGTAACAGTAGGTTAGAATGGGGACTAGGCAGAGTGTAAAAGATTGGGGGTGGGAAAGGAGGAAGTGTGTGTGTTGGGCAGGGTGTGTATTGCTGCAACAAAAAGTGAACCTGGTGAGGGTGTCAGAAAACAATTGGTAATATTTATGGATTTTTTTAAGCATCTTGCAAGACATGTAAGGTGAACACAGAGCCGTGTATGGGGCCAAGTAGCAATGGGGAGGGAGGAAGAGAAATAGAAGAAGTAAACAAGTCAAGAAGTGGGCAAGAAAGAGACAGAGAGGATGTAGAGGAAATGAGTAACTTTAAGTAAGTGAGAATGAGAAAATAAAACAAGGGGAGGAGGAAGGAAAAGAAAAAAAAAAGAGTGGAAGGGGAAGGCGAAAGATGAGAAAGGAAAACAATAGCAAGAGGATAGAGAAGAAAAAAGGATAAAGCCTGAGCGAGGGGAAGGAGAAAGATGAGACGAAAACAAGAAGGGGAGAGAAAAGAAAAAAGAAGGAAAAATCTGAGTAGATTAGAAAAGGAAAAGATGAGAAATAAAAACAAGGAGAGAAAAGAAAAAAGAGTATAAATGAGTGGAAGGAGGAGAAAGGTGAGAAATAAAAACAAGGAGAGGAGAGAAAAGAAAAAAGAGTGTAAAGTCAGAGTGAAAGAGAAAGGAGGAAGGTGAGAATAAAACAAAGAAGGGAGAAAAAAGAAAAAAGGGAAAAATCTGCGTAGAAGGAGAAAAAGAAAGTAGAGAAAAAAAACAAGGAGATGAGAAAATAAGTAAAAGAGTATAAATGTGTGTAAGGGGAAGGAGAAAAGTGAGAAGAAAACAAGGTGGGAAGAGAAAAAGAGGGAAAAAATCTCAGTAGAAGAGGAAAAGGAAAGGTGAGAAAGGAAAACAAGGGGAAGTAGAGAGAAAAGAAGAAAAAAAAATCTGAGTGAAAGAGGAAGGTGAATTAGAAAAGTGAGAAGGAAACAAGTAGGGGAGAAAAAAAATGTCTGGGAAATCTGAGTAGAAGGAAAACAAAGGAAGGAGAGAAATAAAAAAGGAGAAACAAGAAACAAAAATGAGTAAAAACTGAGTTTAGGAGGGTGTAGAAAGATGTAGAGATAGGAAAGCAAGGGGAGGAGCAGAGAAAGAAAAAGGGAGGGTAAAGCTTGAGTTGAGAGAGGGATGAGAGAATAAAGTACCAAACTATTTACATATGATGATAAGGATATTATGAGGAGGAGAACAAAAAGAAACAAAATATATAAGATGATGTTGGTTGGTTGGTCGGGTTTTATGGCATATCAACCTCTGTGGGTCATTTAATGCCAAATTAATATATATATATATATATATATACACATATACACACACACACATATATATATATATATATATTATATAAGATGAAGAGAAAGTGAACTAAAAAATACTAGATAAGAGAATTAAAAGTGGAAAGAGAAGGAGATAAGCAAATTGTGATGAGGGGGAGAGAAGGTAAGAATAAGAGAAATACAATAAAATAAGTTTTAGGGGTTGAGGAAAGAAGTGATAAGATTTTTAGTCACATAAATACCAATATCACATATTATTGTACAATAACAATACTATTTATATTTTATGTCCTACAATCAGTGTATGACAAACTGAACATTTTTTCTGTATTTTAATGTCTACTCTTACTGTAAGATTGGCAAGGGATCATTTGTAACAGCCGGTACATTTATGTACTTGAAAAATCTGCAAAGTGCAAATATTGTTGGGTCTCACCAAAATCATCAATTTTCATTTCTTGCTATTTAAATAGTTGTAAAAGGTCTAAGGAAACAATTTTTGAAATATTGTTAGCCATCTGTTGGCAAAATATTTCAAGCCAAAGGAACGTTTTAGGGAACATAGCAATGTCAATTTCTATATATTAGTATAAGATCTTATTATTCCATAATAATAAAAATAATAATTGTATCAAGTTTTATTGATGAATAATCAGTGAATCTACCAGTATTTTCAGGTAACATGTTTTGAGTATCAACATGCCTTTTTGTTCTTGATAATGAATTATAAAGTAATTTTTATGCCAAATTGTATTGGAATCAAAAATCAGTTAAAATTTAGTGATATATGACAATGCATATATACTTGAATTTCAAATATACAGAAAATACAGTATTTCTGATGAACTCAGCAATATTTTAGCAAGGTGTAGGTTTTCTAACTTTAGTAGTAAATTGAACAATGATTCAAAACAATAGAGTGTAATTTTGAATGGGAATGGCTGATGTCAAACATTGACAGAATTTAGGAAACCTCTAAGAAAAAGAATGACATTTTTCCCTAAAATGATTTTAAAAATTTGTCTGAGGTAAAAAGAGTAAAATCTATTCCTGTTCCTACATATGTGTGTGTTTATATATAAAATGGACAATGATCAACACTCAGTGGTAATTATCCTAATAGTTAATAGGTGAGTGGCAATGGTTATGTTTCAAATTATTCTAGAAGCTACTGAGTAGAAATGATTGTGGATCTGAATGTATTTATTTGTAGCTATTTCATAATGTTTGCTAACTTCTTTACTCATTATTTATTATTGATTATTTGCTGTTGATCGTTATTATTACATTTACTTGTGTGTCTGTGTGCATTCATAGTTTGTTTATTTATTATTTACTTAAATTGTTTATTTATTGATTTAGATTTTTTTTTTTATTTTACTTATTTATTTTTTTTTTTAAATAAAATAAAATAAAAAATTTCATTTTAGCCAGAGAGATGAGAGAAAAAAGATATCTGTAGACTGAAAAAAAAAACTAACATAAAACAGCACAAGCAAAACACGTTTTTCTGAAAAGATGTCCAAAATATAAGCTGTAAAATATGCAGACATTATTTAGCGATATATTTCTATTATGAAGGACATATAAATGTCTTTCTTTTCTTTGATCACTGATGTCCAAAATATAAGCTGTAAAATATGTAGACATTATTTAGTGATATATTTCTATTATGAAGGACATATAAATGTCTTTCTTTTCTTTGATCACTGATGTCCAAAATATAAGCTGTAAAATATGTAGACATTATTTAGTGATATATTTCTATTATGAAGGACATGTAAATGTCTTTCTTTTCTTTGATCACTGATGTCCAAAATATAAGCTGTAAAATATGCAGACATTATTTAGTGATATATTTCTATTATGAAGGACATATAAATGTCTTTCTTTTCTTTGATCGCTGATGTCCAAAATATAAGCTGTAAAATATGTAGACATTATTTAGTGATATATTTCTATTATGAAGGACATATAAATGTCTTTCTTTTCTTTGATCGCTGATGTCCAAAATATAAGCTGTAAAATATGTAGACATTATTTAGTGATATATTTCTATTATGAAGGACATGTAAATGTCTTTCTTTTCTTTGATCACTGATGTCCAAAATATAAGCTGTAAAATATGTAGACATTATTTAGTGATATATTTCTATTATGAAGGACATATAAATGTCTTTCTTTCTTTTCCCTGATAGAGGATTGCTAAATTTACTGATTGAAATTCTGGAAGCTTTTAACATGAAAGATGAGTCATGGTGTATGTAAGTCAAACAATTTCTGGTTTCCAATTTTTGGATTTCTGTTCCGGACAGAATGAAAGAGCAAACGAAGGTTAATGAAGGGAACCACTTACCAGGAAAGCTAGCTAACATTTTCGAAATCTAAATACATCTGAATGCAACAAAGAAGAACTTGGTCAGATGTAGATTTTAATGAGAAGTATCCAACAAGCTTCCCAGCTGGATGGAGACAAGTAATGAGAGTTGGCACTTATGCCTGTTGGATATGGCAAGAGTTTAAGAGTACAGAAAAAAATGACTAGCTCTACAGAGAATCAACCATGAAAGACTTTTCTAAAAGCTGGAGACTTATGACTAGATCTGGAATTAAACTAACCATAAATTTTATCTAATTACTAGTAAGATGGATCATAGCACAGTAGCTAGTGGGCTAATGTAGGAAGGCATACATTTAAAAGATATATCAGATACATTGTACCTCCTCATTCTATATGCCATGTCTCTTCAGGATATAGGCGATCACAGCTCTCCACAACTTCCTATCCTTTGTAGCTCTTAGCAAAATTTATTTTTTTTACTATCCTTCCTACACTATTCTGCTATCCACTTACACAAGCTTCTTAGATTAGTTCTTTTTCTTCTTATGTGTTCCAGAAATTTCAACTTCCTCCAATTTTTAGTCCTTTTTGATTCCATTTTTCTTTAAAATATACATTGCTAATTTGCTCCATCCATACCACAGAGAAACTTTTCTGCCTGCCATCCAGCATGGCTGACGCTAGACTCCAGAAGAGCAACACACTATGCCTCCTTGGCCTAACACTTTTCACTGACATGAAGTGGAGTGACTCTACTGAATCAATAGCTGCATGTATTGCAAGGAAATTTGGTTCACTGTGTTGTGTTAGAAAATTTTTCTTGTCAGAATCCATCTTGCACATCATTCTTCCATGCATTGAACACCGGTACCATAACTGGTCTGGTGCTCCTGCTGTTCATCTCAAGATTCTTGACAAAATCCAAAGAAGTGTCTGTAATGTAATCAACCCTTGACTTCAGTCACTTTCTCACAAATGTGACATGGTTTTCCTCTGTCTTTTCTACAAGTATTTTCATGGCAACTGCTGACAAGCTTTTTTCCCCTACTGTCCCGAATACATGTATTTAAGTATACTACTAGATTGGCATCTAGGTCCCACCCTTTTACTGTTGAAGAAGCTTTTATTGCCAACAGTTTTTTCCCACACTTTGCAAGAGTGGAAATCCCTTCCTCTCACTTGTTTCCCTGATAACTACAATCTTCAAAAATTTAAATGCAACATCAATTGCCATCTTCTGTTATCTTGAACCCCATTTAACTTTTCTTCAAGCCTCACTATTCTGTCTTCTCTTTTACTTTCATTCCTTGTAACACCCTGCATACTAGTGGCATTACCACATTGCTTGGGGTGAAATGATTTAAAAAAAGAAAAAAAAAAAGAGCATCCTTCTGAAAAGCACATCTGTTGTTTCAAGGTTCCTCTTCTGTGATTAAATTGTCAAACATTCATTGCCATATAGGAAGACTGATATTATATCCCAGCACTCTTTTCTTTATTTCTAATGAAATTTTCCCTATTCTTAATATTTTGTTCAGCTTTTGGAAGATCTCTTTTGCCATTCCAATACGCCTTTTGATTTAGGTTTCACATTTTCCAACATCTGCTCCCAGATCTTTGAACTTCTGTACTTGCTTAATTTTGGCATCTCCAGTTCATAAGCTTACATTTAGGGCTGTTCCTCCTGCTGACAACCATACATTTTGTCTTTTTTACAAGTGACAGTTACTCGTTTCAATACTTAATTATAGTGTATATGAAAATGAGTGGACAGTAAAAATCTAGGAGATCTGTCTTTGCACAGAAAAAAAAAATAGCAACAGTCAAATAAAGGGTTCGGTTTGAAATTCTAACTAATATAACCTGAAGAAGGCTAGAGTATACATCAGCTGAAAAATCATGAATATGGTAATAAAGATGAAGACAATAGTCTGAACAATGTAAATAGTGTAAATAACAGTCAAACTTATAACATTTGAATGAAGCTAGAGTAGACAAGAATCCAGAGTTACAGGGCATCTAGTGAGAAGCAAACTCACAAACTACTGCAAGTAAGACAAGCATGTTAATCATCATACAGTAGCAGGTGTCTCCAAATTTGTTTGTTTCTTTATATCATATCTCTTTGTTCTTGCCTCTCCTTATTTTATTTTCTAAGAACTTAAAAAAAAAAATCATTAGTAAAGATTAGTTTTGGTTCTGGAAGGTAACTTAACATTGACAATAATAGTAGAACCTGCTAGTTTTATACCTATTCAAAATTACATATGTTCAAGTATATATATATACATATATATATATATATATATATATATATATGCATGTTTGTGGATGATGATGCTTCTGCTTGAAAAGGTATCTTTCCACAGATGAGCACCAGGTGAAATTAAATGCCAGAAGCTGTTGGCTTCATGAAGGTCGACGCTCATTAGTTTAAGTTGAACTTCAATCAACTTATAAAGCATTGATACTATCGACCCCTACTGAATCTCTTACAAAGCCCTCAAGGCTCATGTGAAGGAATTCTCTCTTTCCTGAGGTTCTTAATATAAACAGAAGAGGCATCTACATGAACATCTGAGTACATATTTGTATGAATCTTTATACAAGTATATAGCTTTTCAAGTTATATATATATATATATGTGTGTGTGTATGTTTAGGTTTGTATCATAAGAATTTGAAGATGTAGATTGTTATAATTGAACCTATGTATGTATGTATGCATTAATATTTTTACACTGAAAATGTATGCATGGATGTGTTTTCTTGTCAATACAGTTATTTATAGAAAGTGTGTGTTGATTTTCCACCATATAAAGCACACTTAAAAGAAAAAATCTTCTCTGAAAAATAGCCATGCATTTTATAATCCAATGGTTGGTTTATTGGAACTAAACTCTTAAGCACTTGTTTGACACACTAAATGAAATAATATATATTATCATAAATTGTCAAATTAGAATTACAAATTAAAACCAAGTTTAAACATATAAAACAGTACTAGACTAACGCCTAAACAATCCTGTTTCATACACTAGACTCCTGATGATCTCAGAATTAAATTATTAAATTAGGATAATTTATATTAATAAAAAATTAGTATAAAATTTTGAATGAACCATCAGTTGAGATGTTTTTCTTCTGAACATTTGTTGCTAAATTACAGGCAAGAAAAAATGGAATACATGCCAGAGCATATGTATAAGTTTGGATATAATGAAAATATGTATATCTATTATTATTACATGAAAAATTGTTTTGGGTATATTTTCATGTACTGTTTCTGTAAATTATATTAATGAAGGCATATATGTCTTTAGATATACATACTTATCCATAAAATTTTTGTATCTATGGATTATCCCCAAGCTGAGGAATCATCAACCATAATCTAGTTAAAAACCCTTGTAGTGATGGCATTAATCTCTTCTTTGTTTTTTACTTGCAATTTCATAATTGTTCAGTATTCTCACAAACTTCCAAATTCATAATAATATTCAGCTAACATAAAAAAAATCTTCCTACCAGATTTCAGAAAACTCAGCCTGTAGTATACACACATACAGGTATGCATAATTAAAAACAGTACAGTTTTGACAGTACAGATAAGATATAAGCTGGGGACTATTTATACATTATGTTAACATTTACAAGCTGGTTTATAATAATGTGTATGTAAGTGATATTTTTTCGTTTTTTTCTAGAAGATTTAGCTCTCAAGTTGTTAGTTTTCCAAAATCACTGAAAATAAATATTTCCCTCTCCTGCTTTGTTAAAGCAGACAACCAACCAAAAATGTGGACAGATCAGATGAGGATCCAATAAACAAGAGAGGCAACTCATTAGGGCTACTATTATTTTTCAGTCTTAAAGAGTTGGTGAGGCACTGCAACCCCACCAACAGAGCATTCTGAAGAGCACAGTAATTGCAGACAGTGGCTAGAGGCAGGACATAATGGGTCCTTTCGAGAGAAGCATTCGGTCAAAGATCTTTCAATTTGGTAAGAATCCTCAGAAGTAAGCTGCAAATAAGTGGAGGAGCAGGAAAAGGAAGAGGAGGAAAAGGAAGTGAACTGGAAGAAAGGAGGAGGAGGAGTAATGAGAAGAAAGTTTGGAAGAAGAAAAGACAGGCACAGATGTAACAGAGAGAGAAAGACAGAGAAAAGGAGAAGAGAGAATGAAAAGTGAAGGAGAGAGAAAGAAAAGATGAAAAAAGACAGAAGAAAAGACAAAAATGAGCATAGGATAGAGAGGAGGAAAGAGAGAGAGTCAGATGAAAAAGAGAGAGGAGATGTAAGAGAGAGTGTATAAAAGGAAGGAAGAGGGATAGATGAAAAATAAGGAAGTGATAGTGAAGTAGTAGTAGCTAAAGATGGATGGTAATAGTGGGTGATAAGAGAAAGAAAGGAATGTAGGAGAAAAATAAAAATAAAATGCAGAGAGAGAGAGAGAGAGAGAAAGAACAGTGGAAGGAGAGAGGGACAAATAGAGTAGTAGTAGTGGAAGGAGATAGAAAAAGAAGAAACAAAGGGAGAGAGGTGATGAAAGAAAAGAGAAAGAGGAGTCAGCGAAAGAAGAAACGTAGAAAACAGAAAAAGTGAGGACAATGACAGAAATGAGAAAAAGAGAAAGGAAAAAGACAAAGAAGAGTATCAGATAAAAAAAGATGGAAGAGAAATACAGAGAATGAAAAAAGAGAATGAGAGAAAGAATGAAGAAAAGTGTAAGATGAAAGACAGAGAATGAAAAAAAGGTTGAAAATAGAAAAGAAAGCAATAAGAGAGATAGAGAAGGGAAAAAGATCAAAAAGTGACAAAAAGAGAGAAAAGAAAGAGTAACAGAGAAAGAAAGTGGGAAGAGAGACATGAAAGGAAAAAGAGGGTAAGAAGAGAGACATGAAAGAAAGAGGGGGTGAGAAGAGAAACATGGGAGGAAAAAGAGAGTGAGAAGAGAGACATGGAAGAAAAAAGACAGTGAAGAGAGACATGGAGGGAAAAAGAGGGTAGGGAGAGAGACATATTTGCAAGAGTGAGAGAGAAGGAAAAAGTTAAGAGTGACAGGGTAGGAAGAAGGAAGGTGATGGTAGTGGATGAAGAGTGAGAAAATGAGAAGAGAAAGTTGTCAACATAGAGAAGCAGGAGTTATTTGGATTATTAATTCTCCTGTTGGCATCTAACACTATGGATTTCACTTGTCAGGAAACATTTATGACTCTGATGTAGCCAACATTGTCATCTTCTTGGGAGGGAGACAGTGGTAGGATTTAGAAGCAGTGAGCATGATAGGATTTCATTCAGTGTTTTAACTCATCCTCACAGTAACAGAATAAGCAGGTGTGTGCATCTAGCATTTAAGGTAGGATAATGTTTGCAGCCTATAATCCACAATATGAACATATGTGCATATTGTTTTAAAGCTAGCAGCATCATTCATCTTTCTACAAATCTAATTCTAACATTTTTCTAACATAGACAAAGTAAGCTTGTCTTTTTTTTATGTAGATTTAAAAATTAGGATTTTTTCACGTATTACTATAAACCAAAAGTTATCGATTCCTGTACATATAGTTCAATGAAGTCCTTTTTCAAAGCATCTAAACTTTAATGTTTCTTCTTTTATGTACCATATCTCTTCAGAATGTTTGCAATCAGGACTATCCCCAACTTCTTGTCCTTTTCAGCTATAAACAATTTTTTGTTCCTCCTCCTATTTCTTGTCCTATCCATTACACAAGCCTGTTTGCTAGGTTCCTTGATATTTCTCTTTGCTTTTGTACCTTCAGTATGCCATGTTTAAAGATTTTCTATAATGGTACTTTCAATATATGAGAAGAAATTTCAGAAATAGAAAATGTAATAATTATTATAAAATTACAGGGGCTGCTGAAAAAGTTCTTGGCCTAACCAATGTTCCAAAATCTTAAATGACTAAACATTAGTACATTTTTTTTTTAAAAGTGCTTTTTGGTTGAACTGAGAACTTTTCAACCTTCTTTTTTATTATAGCATTAAACCAAAAAGAAAAATAGCATTATATTTGATATAAAGAATCAATCTAAATAAAGGTTGGAAATCAGGCAGAACATTGTAATTGGGAAAATATTTAACTGATGATTTCAATTTTATTTACTTTTATAATATATTTATAGCATCTATTTTGTAACCAGTTTGAAATTGTAATTTATAATCAGGAAGACTCAATTCATCTTACATACTAAATCAAGTCACCCAACATACTTAATTGAGCCATCCCCTTACAAGTAATGGATGAAACAATTCTATATTTAGATAAAATAATATTAGGTTGGTGCAAAATAATATTAGGTTGGTGCAAAAATAATGACGTATTAATGTCGTTTTTTGACGTATTTTTTAACGTCAAAAAACGACATTATTACGTCATTATTTTTGCACCAACCTAATAATAAGATGATAAAAAGTAGTTGCAGCATGTTGAGTGATTAAAAACACCAAGATATATCTTAAAATAGAGAACCAATAAATAGAGATTATCTAAGAACATAAAGAAAAAACATTCCTCTAATGATAGTTAAGATATCTTACCTCATAAATGTGGTACAGGTCACTACCTTCTTCTGGCCAGTAGCGGTGGCACATAGCTTCTCCATTCTCAGTCAGTTTGGTGAGCATCACAATGACAACACTGCCTTGCTCCCATACCATCTAGAAAAAAACAAACAAACATCATTAGTCAATTTGTTAACCCTTCAAATCTAGAAGCACCCAAATATGTCTGCAAGGATATTAAAATTTGGTATCATTTGAAAGTGAAATCAGTTTACTTACATAAAAATTAAACATGTAATACTTGTTTTTCAATGATTCTTTTATATATATAATTTAATTGCACTAATATCACAAATTCAAATTTTCCAACAATTTAGTCAAGATCCCAGATGAAATCTCTTAAGGGCTGATAAGATTAAAAATTACAACTAACTTTGGTCAAAGCATATTCATTGTAGTCATAAAAATTGATTGTCATATAAATTCATACAAAGCTCTAAAACTTTAAAAAATAAAGATAAACAAAAAAATGTTTTTTACTTTTTTTTTTAAGCCTGTCATGTGTTTGTGTGTATATTTGTGTGAGTTATTTTTGTAACGCATACACATACACCGGGTGAGATGCGTAAATTGTCGCCATTTTATATTTCATACATGTGTGTTGCTTCTTTTTGATTTTGTCGACTGCAAAGTATATCAGGGTAAGTTGGGCACTGTCTGTGAGAAAGAAAGAGTACCATAACACAATTCACTCTGCCAGAAATTTGGAAATGGCATGCTGTACTGCTCGGCATTCATGCTGGAAGCTCTAATACGAACATTTCAGCATGTTTGGGTGTCAATCTGAGGATAGTGCAGAGGATTCATAAGAAGTTGGATGAGTCTAATGGTGATTACAATTTCATGTGATCACTAGTGATGGCGACATTATGCCTCCATTCATCTGACCTCAGACTCAACATGGAGACCTACATCAAGTGCCTTGAGGAGGTAGTGCTGCCCTAAGTCAAGGGTGGCTACTGGTAACAGGACTCTGTGCTATGCCACATAAGCAGGAGTACCAAGTCATAACTGTCAGACAATTTCTGCGATCTCAACACCCCTTACATCTGGTCACTTAACTCCCCAGACTGTAACCCCCTTGATTATTATGTGTAGGATGCAGTTGAGCAAAGGACCAACAAAACTCCTTGTAAAACCAAAGATGAATTGAACACATGGATTATGGCAGCATTCACCAACTTAAACAAAGAGACCATCCAAAAGAGTTGATAGAGATTCCAAAGTCGTCTGGAGGCCATGGTTGAAACCAATGGCAATTTTATTGAATAAATTTACTCTTTAGTATTTCAAGTTATTTTTGTATAATTTTGGTAAATATATCTGTTAAAATGAGATGTCAGTATTATTTTCATTTTTGCATAATTTAGATGACAATTTACCCATCGCATCCTCTGTGTGTGTGTGTGTGTGTGTGTGTATATATATATATATATATATATATATATATATATAGTAATCCCTACTTAATCTGTGGATAGATAGTTGTGATAGATAAAAGCATTTGTATTTTTCCTTTTACTTATTAAATTGAAACCTTTAATTTTTTCTCTTAAAGCAGACACTTTAACACTTCTTTAAATATTTTGGCAAACCCAAAATAACCACTACTACTGCAAGTAAGGAACCTTATTAAGTAAAACATTTATTTATTTGCAGAGTTAACAGCAGATAACAGAAGAAACCATGGAGATGTTTGTAAATCTGCATTAAATTAACATAATCTCTAATATATATATATATATATATATATATATATATATACACACACACACATTTATTAATACAACTGCTTTGGTGTGTTGTTGGAGTAATTCAAAGAAAATTTCCCTCCCCAATGTCACTAGGGTTAAATTAACTATAAAGCAAATCAAATGGAAATTGGTTTCATTGACATTTCTGAATATCCAAAATTGTCTAAGTTCATTCTCACACCTCTTAGTACTTGCTGTATTAACAAAACAGTTATTTTTAACATCTGGTATGATACAGATTGTATGAGATAACAAGTTGTCTAATTTCTCATTAATTAAATTACTTTATATTCACAATATAAAGAGGTAGATATTTTCCCTATAATATTGTGTTATTCAATTAAAAGCAGTACTTTTATGCCTGATTTTTGGTTGGTTGGTTGGTTGATTTTGTTTAGCAGCATATCAACCTCTATGGATTATTTAACATTGAAATCTAAATATTTTGTATGCAAATTTATGTTTTCAACTACAAATCTTTTGTACATAATTTTATACTTTCAAGGCAAATGTA
This sequence comes from Acanthosepion lycidas, assembly GCA_963932145.1. Classification (NCBI taxonomy): domain Eukaryota; kingdom Metazoa; phylum Mollusca; class Cephalopoda; order Sepiida; family Sepiidae; genus Acanthosepion; species Acanthosepion lycidas. The sequence goes on from OZ010584.1 coordinate 58,296,897, forward strand.
AGTATTGTAAGTAATTTTCTTAAATGTATCGCTGGTAATTTTACTATAAAAATGTTAATACTTTTTTAATGTTGTATTGATGGTCATTTTGCTATAAAAATGTATTGTTAGTCATTTTATTATAAAAATGTACTGTTGATTCTTGTTTGAGGGGTTCACTATTTGCCCATAGCTGAGACTTTAGGTATTACCACCCCAGGTCAGGGTGAACCTGGAAACAACAGCAATTAAAAGGTGGTTCAGATCTCCTCAAGACCTTGCTGCTGGGTGTAGTTTATAGTCATTCCCAGGATGGCCTAATTTTTGTGAGAAGAAAGTCAGTGTAGGGTTGTGCTAATGACAGCAATGGCCATATAATCTGACCCAGCCCTTTGTGTCACACAACACATGAAGCAATAATTTTTGTTTCTAATTCTCAAATGAGATACATGGAGACCCAGTCATTCTTTGTTTAATAAATAAACGAAACGTCTATTCAAATATGGGTATCCACTAAAAATATATGTGTGTGTTATGTATTTTGGGAATAAGTAAAAGTATACGTTACCTGCCAGAAATCAGCAACTGTGTGTGGCAGTGGACCTTGGGTGGCAATATAAGCAGGATTCCTTGGGTCATGGTCAGTCTGTAAATACAATGTAAAATAATATTTTGTTTGAGAGAAAGTAGAGACGTATGTCAGATATTGGGCTATATTTGTAAATCATCTCTGAAAACTTCATCTCATAAATAATCATGATCAATGAACGGATGTCATAAAGTATTATTATTATTGTTTGGTAAAGTTAAATATCAGATTTGAAGGGAAGCTGAATGTACAATTCTTTGAAAAATATTTGCAATAAAGGCTACTTCATCTGTTTGCTTAGAGGAAGAAAATGCTTAATTAGCAGTTATGTGAAAAATGTCAGGAAATTCTTCAGTTGTCTGTGATTCATCATCTACTCATATTCCTTTCACCTATTTTAATAGGAATTTACTTGTAATAAAAATTATAAAGATAAACACTATCATTATTCATTTTAGCTTACCTGAGGAAATGTTACAGATAAAACACATGCTTCTTTTCTCCCAAGTTATTTGCAAGGGAGAATAATTTAATGAAGGGGACAAATGATTTACTTTCAATAAAAGGAAGCAAAGAAGATACATTTATTATTATACATTTTGAGAGAAAATTATGATGTGAAAATGGATTATCATTGATTTTGGTCCCTTGCAGATTATACTAACTTCTGTGATAAAGCAAGGTCCAGTCATCTATTTAAATGTGCATCTCTCTTGCCAGAACTTTTATTTTCCTTCCCCCAAAATAAACAGTAATTTTTATGCAATTAATGAATTTTTGTAAAATTCAACATTTTCTTATTGCTGTAAATGTTATGTTTGTGGGTACATGTGTTTAAGTAATTGAATTTTAATTCTTCCAGACATCCTTTTGACACATTGGGTCACCTCTGTGAGAGAAAATAATGATGAGGAAAAAGGATTATCATTGAATTTGCTCCCTTGTGGATTATAGTACCTTCTGTGATAAACTAAAGTTCAATCACCTATTTAGATCAACTGATATCTTTGACACATTGGGTCACCTCTGTGAGAGAAAATAATGATGCGGAAAAAGGATTATCATTGAATTTGCTCCCTTGCAGATTATATTACCTTCTGTATATTTTACACACAAGGGGAATCTTTTTTTTATTATTTTTTTTACACGTGTACATAAGTAAACAAACAGATAAAGTATAGTACTCTATAAATAGCATTTAATAGTTATCTCGCATCAAAAAATTTTGATTTTCAGTTCAGCACAAACACAGACTCAACAACATTATTGTTAGGTTGTAAATCAAATGGATTTAATTTTAGATGCACCTTAATTCAATTCCTCTGTTTATAATGCAGCATTTAAGTTACATAAAGGTTACATACAAAATAAAACCTTAATAATCATATAGATAGATATAATAACAACTATATTCTATCAGTAACGCTTACATCGATTCATGAACACTCACAATCACTTTTTCATGATTTTCAATGCGCAACATAGCCTGGTGATTGAAACTTGTTAAAAATAATTTTAAATAAAAATTTCAATGTTTAATTATCAAAATTTGGCAACTTAGTGTGTATGCTATGCAATGAAACTGTCAGTGGTCAGGAATTAAAATTAATGCAAGTGTTAGTGATTGAATAGTTTATAATTCTATTTTGAATGCAAACATTACATAATATATATGAATATTTGTTCTTCCCCTTTTTTGCCAGAAGGAATATCTACAAAACAAGTTTTCATTCAATAATCATAGCAGATACACAAACTAAGTTATATTCTAAAGTGTTTTTGAGTCAATGATCTGATGCTTTAAAAGATTTATATTAAAAATTTATTATCTGCCTCATGAGTAGTTTTAAACTGAAATGACTCTCAGCCTTGAATTTCTTACCCAGCATGCACCAATTATTCATAACAGGGCCATTTTTGAAACTATCAAATCTGTTGATTTATTTGTTAGCTGACTACATATGTTCCTTGAATTTTATTTAAATACTGTTTGAGAAAAACATGACTGAAATATTTTTATTTTCAAGTGGTCATTTTCAGAAGAGCAATTTGTTGCCTATGAATAATATCAAGCCAATTAGACACTTTAGATGTTTGAATGAAACAAACAAAAGAATCCAATGTGTCTACCTGCTTGATATTCACCATAAGAGTAAAAGATAATTATGAAGAGTTAATTGTTAGAAATATTTTCTTAATATTTACACTATTTACATTGTTTGGACTGTTGTCCTCATCTTCATTGCCATATTCACAAAGTTTCAGATATACACTCCAACCTTCTTCGAGATCAAACCCTTTATTTAGTCCACAGGGGTAAATTGTTCTAATTCTACATTTTTGAATATCTCAGTTAATTCCCAACTCTCCATTTGTTCCCTTTCCTTTGATACTGAACTCACAACTCTTTGGGTCAAGTCACTTTTTCGGTCACTTCAACCAACACTTTTATCCACTGGCTGAAATGTTGTGAATATAGCAATAAAGATGAGGACAACAGTCCAAATGATGTAAATAGTTACAATACTTCATCTCAGAAATATAGATAGAGGTCTTCTTGATAGTTTATCCATGCAAACAAAAATAATGGCATATTTTTTTACATTCTTACTATTCTTAATTTCTTTTACATATCCGAGTTTTTAGATATATTTTTCCAATTATTCTTATTGTACTCTGTTCCTTCATGGAGATGTATGTTTTCACCTTGAAAGAGGTCACCATTGTCATAACAAAGACACTGCAACCTGGCATCTGCATTGTAAGAAAGATAACTCTAAGATGCCATAAAGCCGTATACATCATAGACAAAAAAAAAAAATCTTTTTATGTGAAATCTGTATAAGTTGCAAGAATTCATTTAAACACATTTTATTAAATTCAACCAACAAGGTTGGGCTGTTTTTAAATTTGAAATGTAACATTGCAAAAAAAAAAAAAAAAAAAAAAAAGCTAGGATGTAGCTAATAAAACTTATCTATTATTTAACATTTAGTTATTGATAATGACTGAGGTGATTGAAAATACTTGAACAAAGTCATAATGAAAAGATAATCTTTGAACAACTTATACCGAATTTTGATCCAGATATGAAACAACTTATTTGAAAACTGGAAAAAAAATACAATAAAAAATTAACCAAACAGTCGTATTTTGTCTTAGCTTGCTAGGACATTATTATTAGTGACTTGCAACCAGTAGGCATGATCTATATTTAATATTCTGATATTTCCTAAATGAGTGATGTATAATGCTTTACATTTTATGTGATATTCAAAAGAATTTACATTAATTTTATTTTCATGTCAACATTTCACATCTATTACAGAATCTTGCTTCTGAAAGGTTTTATCTTATTATTAATACAAGTCCTTATTAAATTTTATATATAAAGCACAGTGTGTGTGTTTGTGCATGTCCAAGCAACTCCTCCGCTCCCACTGGTTTGATTTTAATGATTCATGGTCATTCAAAAGCACAAGAAAAGTTAGGCACAGGGAATGATTTTTGTTGAGCTCAGATTCAGGGTTGCCAGATTATGCGAGGTTAAAAATATATATTAATATATTATATTATTGTTGTTTTCATGGTTCAAGGGGAGAAACTCTCATTTCTCTTTAGTATCCAAAATTTCAGCTAGCTTAAAAGCCGCTCTATTGGGCAGCATTTAAGCTAGCTCCTGTGGAGGACTCTTGGTTTGGCCATCATCACAATAGCTAGGAAGGAGTAGATGCAACAGGCATCAATAAACTACAGAAGAACTCAAAATTGGTCACTGCATTTAAATATTGAATTAATGTTTAAGCTTAACTTTTAAAAGTTCAACAATTTTTCTGCTGCCACTTAATTTAAAGACAATTTGATGTACATAGATCCTTATTTTCCATACAAACAATTATTTTTATTTCATGGGTGGCAGAAAAGGGGACAATTTATAAGATAAAATTAATATAGTGTAAAAATGGGGAATTAGAATTAGTTATACATTCAACATTTGAAGAGTTAGAGAAATATAATAGCTAATTAAGTAAAACCTATATTATGGAATCTACATGAATAAATTCTGAGACTAAAAAGCCCCAGATCTACTTTATTGTAATTTGGTATTTATTTGAACCCAAGTCACATTGGGACACTAGGTCGGTTTAATGTGGTGAGTCTGAGCGCGTACACCCAGGCAAGGAACAAAAATTCCCCAAGCCCTAGCAACCATTCTCTCTGGTGCAATAAGAAGGCACAGCCCCAGGCAGCTGTTCTCCAGGGCTGGACAACTCTGCCCAAAGACAGAGACGCAACTGAGAGATGATAAATAAACATGTTACAATCTACTTTATAGTAATTTGTATTTACTCAACCACTCACAAGGTCAAGTTGTGACACATGACCAGCTTAATGTGGGGAGCCTGAGCCCCTGCAACAGTTGGTTGTGCCAGCCTTGGTGCAAGCACTGATCCCTCTCTCTGGTGCAATGAGAGGGTGTGGCCTCAGACAGCTGTTCCCCAGGGCTCCCCAGATATAATTTTCCTCAGTTGTGACTCTGTCCTTGTTACAAACTATTCAAGAGCAATTTGTATTTACTCAACTCCCCACAAAGACAGGTTGTGACACCTCTCAGTATAATTTTCCTCAGTTTTGACTCTCTCTCTGATGGAATTGCCCTTGAGTGCACTCTGCCCAAAGATGCAACTGAGAGACAATAAATAATGTGTTACAAACTACTTGAGAGAGTAATTTGTATTTACTCAACCCACCACGAGGTCAAGTTGTGGCACAAGGTCATTTTAATGTGGGTAGCCCAAGAGTGTTCACCTGGGCCAGGAACAAAAATTACCTGCAGTCCCCACAACCGACAGTTGTGCTGGCTTCAGTGCAAGCACTGATCCCTCTCTTTAGTGCAATGAGAGGGCACCCGAGGGCTGGGCACCTCTCAGTATCATTTTTCTCAGTTGAGTGCACTCTGCCCAAAGACAGAGACACAACTGAAAGATGATAATACAGTGTTATAAACTACTAATTTTCAGACTAAAAGCTCAATATCTGTATTATATATAATCTACTTCTAGGCCATATCACTCTTCAGGTTTAACTAATATTGATTGTAAAAAAGTTTATTTCATTAATTAACTGCTCTTCATTAGTGTTCTTTTATTCAAGGATTGTTTTGATTTTCATATCAAAAATAGTTCTGTTTAGGAATATTGTCTTATATAGTGCAGAAAAGTGTTTGAAATTTGCATTTTACTTGGCCTTCAACAAGTTGGCATCTATTTGTAAAACTTCCCTTAACAAGCCAATTTATGAATGAAATGTTCATTTAAAATTTTTGTTTCAAAGATTTCAGGTAGTGAATATATCTTACTTTGCAAAGCCTGCTAGTATTCTATAAAGGAACTTGTTTAACTTTTGAGTCTATAGTGTCATACAAATTCTCTAGAATAATTGTTTATTTAGAAATAGTCACAAAGAAGTTACATTAGTGGTTCAAAGTTTTGGCAAAAGTTTTGAATTGTAGAAGCAAAAACAGCTTATATCCTGGAACAAAACTCACTTGTACGTGTATCACGTGCAAAATACATGACAGAAAATATAGGTGATCCAAAAGCTGCAATTTAAGAACAACTTGAGCTTGGATATTTTGCAAGATGACTTATGCAAATTTCTGAATCTCAGCCATTTGATAAATGAGCAAGAGCAAGGGAACATGAGACAGACACCAATGAGTGGGCAATGCTTTATGTGCGGAGTTTTACAGGAGTTTCCCCAGTCGTGATTATAAAGAAGACAGAGTAGAACTGGTGCTCCAAACAGCTGTACCTTTTTTGCTACATGAATCTACCAACACAAAGTATATATCCATCAATCCTAATTTTCAAGTATTTTAAAGATTTATTCTATTGGAAAACAAAAGATCTGGATTTTCTGTTATAGAAATACATTTCATTTGTTATGCCTGTAGATAAAAAAAAAAAAAATTTAAAATGAAAGAACCAAAGAATAGCTAGGATCAAATGTTGCTTCACAAATCTTACTTCAAAAAAGGTAAAATCCCTTTACACTTATTCAACCACTACTCAAATATGAGGCTGTTATCTGGAGCTCAAACTACAAAAAAAGTCTTGACTTATAGCAATCAGCCCAAGACAGGTGTCTCAACCTAGCCACAGGTGAAATAAAGCTACCATTCCTTCAGTCAAGATGCTAGTTCACTGGTCTGTGTGTCTGTGAGGTATAGAAAAATACTTAATGGCTATTATAAAATGAAATTGAACCAGTTCTTCACCTTCTCAAACAGATGATATGTGGTCACTTATACAAGGTGATGAAACTACTTGAAATGGTGGCAAGATCCAACTTCTTTGCCCTGTGGGTGACAGACAAGTGGAATTCCTTACCTAATTATGCTGTAAATGCATCAATGCTGGCTATTTTCAAGGAGAAACTGAGAATCTTGCTCAAATGAGCTGAAGGACTATTGACTAATTCAATTATATTAGAAATAGGCTATTATTAATTCATTTAGTCATTTTAAGCAGTCCAAATGGAATTGAAACCGACATATATTAAATGGAATGCAAATTTTATTACCAGAAAAAAATGTATATCTTCATATGAACTTATTATATCTGAAATGTCAAAAAGATTATTTCTGGGAAAACATTCAGTCATTTATTTTAATTTTTTTTTTTTCAAAATTTTAATTTGACAAAATAAAAAGGTTAAGGTATTATAAAATTTAAAATAATTAATGAAATTTTGATAATTGTATCACACTCATAAAAATGTGTGCATGTATATATATTTATTTTGCAAATATCCAAGGCAAATATTATTAAAGACAAGAAATTTTGTGTTGATTAATTAAAAAACACACGCACACATATATATCACACCTTGCTTACATCATAACACGATTTGCCTATGTCACTAAACTCACTAGTTCTACAAAACTCACCATTTATCTCTACCTATTCTGATGACTATACAAAGTTGAAAATGAAATTTTGGACAATTTCAAATGTAATTTCCTCCTTATTTGAGATAGATTACTTATAATTTGGAAAAGTCAATCAATAAAATTAATCAAGAAATAATGTTTGTTGTCTTTAATATATTATTTTATATATAAGTATTTATCTAAACAAGTTTGATTAAATTAGACCGACAACCATCTTTTATTGTATTTTTTCAATTTTTTTATAGTTTTTTGGGAATTCAATTGGCTACATCAAGGTATTTTATAAAGAGGTGAAAGTTTAAAACAGTTCACAGTGATATCATTTGTAATCGGTAGAAGGAGAGTGAGATGGTAGCAAAAAGAAAGCATTAATATTATGCATTGTCTTCACAGATACAAAATAGGTGAGAGGAAAAAAAAAAAAAAACTGAGTCAAAATAATTTCTTCTTTGGACACATTATTAAACAACATTTAGCAAACATTTATTTATCAACAATAACTATAAACAAATAAAATTAACCTTAATAGAATTTATAAAAAACAACACAAGCAATCAACTTGATATAAACAAAAATACCCAAATAAATGATTAACTTATTCTATCATAACCAGGTATACCCTAATTATAAACATTATGAAAAAGTAATTAAAAGTGTAAGTCACCAGTATATATCACTTAATGATCACAAAAACACCTTAGATTTATCATTTACTACCAAAAATTCAAAACATCTAATTATTATTGATAACAGTGCTCCTCAAAAATGCACAATTAAATATAATATTTTTTATGAATTCTCATGCTGTCTGGTAGATTGCATCTCCAATATCAACACTCAAAAAACAACATTAAATCCTTATATTGACCACACATGCATCACACTACCTCAAAGGCTAACTTGTTACCTGATGAAATTCAGTGCAATTTTTGCACATATTGATCAGCACATCACAAACTATCAACAGAAGATAGGGGATAATGCCAAAATACTATAGTGTAACCAGTGCAAGGAAAGACTGAAAATTCTCAAAGCTGTTATTATATAAAATAAACATTAGTATCTTGAAGTGTGTATGAAATATTTAATATGTGCAAAAAAAAAAAAAAAAAAAAAAAAAGAACTTTTTGGTGTGGTCTTGGTCCCTTTAACTGTTATACCTGAAGTCACATGGACTGTTTTAAACTTTCCCTATAAAATACTAGAATCAAGCCTATGGAATCTTGCCCACCACAAAGACAACACATAGTTCTTTATAATGATCTAGACAATCAAAATTCTTTGTCTTCTATATACTATGTCCTTTCAGGACATTGGTGATCATGGCTCTACACAATTACCTGTACTTGGTAGGTCTTGATAAATTTTGTTATTTTGTTATTTCTACTAAATGCTGTTCTACATCCATTTGCCTGCCACACAGGTTATTGCTGTCTTCATCTTTTCTGTGAGTATGAAATTTTTCATGTCTTCTTTCCTAATGACATGCCCTAGAAATTTCCACTGTCTCTTTTGTGATGTTAAGTTAGAACAAATATGAACTTTGGACAATTTATACACAATTTCAAACTCAGGATACATCACCTTATTTGAGAATTGGAAAAATACAATAAAAAAATATACAAATCTTGGATAAATTTAATTGTTTGGCTAAATATATCAGAAATTTTTTTTCTTACATTCATATATTTCTTTAAATGAATTTATATAAATTAAAAAATGGAAATGTTCAAAAAGTTGGTTACAACAAATACAAATCTACAATATAAGGTGCATTGGAATAGCAAAAAGATGCTTTCCAAAAACTAAGTAAAGTATTAAGCAACAGGAAAATTTCATTAGAAACAAAGAAAAGAATACTGAACTGTTACATAATATCAGTCTTCTTACATGGAAGTGAATGCTGGACAAATCTCCTCAAAGAGGAATAAGAAACTTGGAGCAAAAGAAATGTTCTACAGAAGGATGCTGAGAATACCATTGACAGAACATGTGAGCAACAACAAAGATTAAGAAAAAATAGAATCAAGTAGGATATTTATATTTAAAATCAGGAAGAGATAATTTAAATTTCTAGGGCATGTAATAAGGAAAAAAGGCTTGGAGAATTTGATATTCACGGGACAGATTGAAAGCAAGAGAGACACAAGAAAACAGTGCATAACATATCTAGTGAACTTGTGTAAATGGATGCTAGAAAACAGTTTAGAAGTTTTTAAAAATAAAATTTATTAAGGGCTACAAAAGACAGGAAATTGTGGAGAGCCATGATCAACAACGTCCTGAAGGGACATGGCACAGCAAAGAAGAAGAGTTAAAAACAATTTTGAAACATTAATGAAAAGAGAAAAATATCAAATTATGAAGAATATCAAAAAGGAAAATATCATGTTATCATTGAGAAAAATTAATTATCATATGCAGCTTTAGTTCCATTGCAGTTTGATATTTAATATTTCAATGAAATTATGTTGCATAAAATTCTTACAACTTTAGCATCTAATAATTATTACATGAGTTTCAGCACTATGGAGTAAGTGAGGCATCAGAGGGAAATGTTGAATAATAAATTAGTTGAAATAACGTAATTCAGTTTTTAAAACTGCAAAAAATAATCTACTTTCAAGCATTTTTACTGCTCTTTGTTGTTCATTATTCATGCAATAACTAATAAATAACTCATAAATATATATTGGATTTTTGCCTATGTAAAACATTTTTTTCAATATAGATATAATTAATGTAATCATTGACAACATGATAGAACCCAAACAAAAAAATTTGATAAACTAGTCTGTCATTTTTGCTAGTAATTACTGACTCATTGATTGATTTGTTTTCTTATGGCTTATCAACCCATTACAAGTTATTTAAAGCCAGAAAATATTTTTAGATTGTAAGAATTTTTTTTGAGATAATAATGATTTACTGATACAAGTCTTACTAATTAAGCCATAGCTGGGGGGAGAAGAGATAGATTCATACCTTTCCCAAAGATATTTGTGCATAAGTGAATATAACGAACCCAACTGGAATTGGAACTCTGTTCTCCAATTAACAATTCTGAGCCATTATACACCAACATATCCAAGCTTACAGCACCTGGTATTCCTAAGTCGTCACCCATCTAGGTACTGACCAGGCTTCACATTGTTTAACTTTGGTGATTGTACGAGAATCAGTTTCAAACTGATATAGCCATTAGTTTATTAATTATCGAAAATAAAACATTACAGTTTCAACCAAATTTACAAAACTTAAGAACTCTTCAGTAAATTGCTCATAGCAAACTAACTGTAAATTATTTACATTATATATACTTGTACTATTGTCCTCATCTTTGTTGTTATTATCACAATGTTTCAGCTGCTGTTCCCTCTGGCCTTCATCAAGTGCTTGTTGATCTGGGTAACCTTCAGCAATTTTCAAATTGAACCCTTTATTTAATCTATGTGGATAGATTTTAGAACCAGACAGGATATCCTTAGACATTGGTCAACAGGATGAGAGTGATCTACCTCTGTAGATTAGATAAAGAATTCAGTTTGAAATTCCCTAAATGTTACCTGCAACAACAAGCCCCAAAGGAATTAAAAGCTGAAACATTGTGATAATAACAACAATGATGAGGAAAATAGTCCAAAATGTAAATAAGATAAATAATATGTCCTCATCCCAGAAATTCAGACAGAAACTGTACATTACTTGAAACCCTAGAATCTTCAGTAAATTAGCTATGGAAAGTGACAAAATACAAAAAATAAGTTAAATATTACCAAGTAGTGAAATGAAAATTGTCTTGAATGGTTACTTGTCTAGATCTTTTTGCATTAATGGGAATCTCCATTCTTCCTAATTTTCAACAACCTTCCCGATGTCATCAGTTATCAACTTGGTATCTTTGCTGTCTTAATAGTAAGTCTATTTGGTTTGATGAAGTCAAATTGGCAACTGATATAAAAAATGACTTACAATTTGTCAACTAGTTAAGTAATGACTTTTAATTCCTCCAAAATGAAACTGCTCTCTGTTGTCTTGAAGAACATTTTTGCTTTCTATCAGCATGGCTTATGCTAACCTTCAGAAAAGTGACTCATTGTACCTCCTGGGATAACATTTTCCACTAATATGAAGCAGAAAGATTATACTGAATCAATTGCTAGGTCTGCTGATAGGAAAGTTGGTTCACTTTGTTGTGCTAGATAGTTTTTCTCACCAGAATCTAACACATTAATAAGTCTATCATTTGTCCATGCACTGAATATTGCTGCTACATCTGATCTGGTACTTTTACTATGCATTTATAGATTCTTGATAAAATCCAAAGAAGAATCTGCAATGTTATCAGTCCTGACCTGGCATCTTGGCTTCAGTCACTTTCCCACTGCCATAATGTAACTTCCCAGTACCTTTTCTATAAATATTTTCTTGGTAGTTGTTTTGATGAGCTTTCCTCTTTGGTAGTAAGACTTTATGAATTTAAGTGTACTACTACATTAGCAGGTAGGTTTCATCATTTTACAGTTTAAATGGCTAGATGTATCCATAAGTTCTATGCTAGCAGTTTTTCTCTTGCACTTCTCACTTGTTGAACTCTCTCTTCTGGCCTTTTGTTTTCTTCTTAATTATCGTTCTTTTATTGTCCTCTTTCCTTAATAATGTTTTTTAACACTCAATAACCCTTTGCATCTTAGTGGTTTTCTTCCCTTGCTGGGGGTGAAATAATTTTTAAAAAATTCCCTTGTACCTTAATCAAAAATTATTTTATATACAATCAGAATCAACTGTCTTTTGCTTTTTAGGAACTTCTAGAAATTACTAAGTTATATGCTTCTCTGCAAGCAGATGATAGTTAATAGTCTGCTGTATTATAAATCACTTGATCGTTCATAATCTTCAACAAATAAATATAAAAAAAGGTTAGCAATATAATAATAAATATTTTGTGATTTTTTCTTAGACTACATTACTGAATTATTATTAAACAGAATCTTGTATTTTCTGAACCTTACAAGACTTTCAATAAACATGTTATAGCCAGAAAGCCACATTTAGCAAAGAAGACTCTCATTGAGACCTAAGAAAAAAGAAAAGCAAAAAAGAATGACATCATTTTCATCTCTGAAGCAAAGCGGGAATGAGTGAATGAAACTGATAAAACTTACAATTGTACTTGCATTGATGTAGTCAGAAGCCGAGGCATTGGCAGACTGGTTCAGCACCACACGAGAATGGTCATCTGGAAAAGAAAGAAATCCATCAAATATGTTGGGCAGGGATTGCAATTGGTTCCAAATGATATGTGCTAATTGAAACCCAAGAGAATTTGCATCTGATGCAGATACCAATTTATAACACCTGCTACCGTAAGTGGATACAAATGTAGACACACAATTACAATTCATACATAAAGTTAGCACTGCTGAAAAGTTATCAGTACAACCAACTCCTCAAAATCAGTATTTCAATGATAAAATGATATTGATTTTTTGAAAATTGTCAAGCAGAGTTGTTTTCAGCTTACCTTGTGTTTGTGTGTATCTATATACATTATCATACAAGAGGGCGCTAAAAAGTTCACAACTCAAACAAAAAGCTTTTCTCCATCAAAATTCTGATGTGTAGTCATTTGTTCACATTTATGAAAGTGAGTTAGGTTAACAAAGACCATTTCAGCACCTCCTCCAACTGAACAAATAAAATTAATGTCTAAATACCCATTGTATAAAATTCAGTGTAAGATTTCAAAAGTAAATGATATGTGTACAAAAAAGGAAACAAAAAGAAAGAAAATAAAGAAAGAATCAATTGAAGGTGAAAGTGTGTACAGAAAAAGAAAGAAAGAACTGATCGTGAAAGTATGCCTAAAAAACTAAATGTTAAAAGAAAAGAGAAATTGAGTAGTGATTAAGAAAAAGATAATGTGAAGCTGTTGAATTTTTGATAGCAAATTCTAATATTGTTAACTTTTTAGAACTTAGTATTTTCATTGCCAAAAGTATAAAAATCCTTTGTACTGATAAACATTTTCTTCTTTATCCAGATTTTGACTTTCTAACAAAGAATGTCACTTGGACTCATATCCAATTTCTTTTTGATATTATAATTAACAGAAAATGTCTTTAATGTAATCAAGATTGTTCATTTGTCTTCATTTGAAAAACTACACACCAACAAATGAGAGAAATTGTTTCTATATGCCATATCCCATGAAGACAAGAACAATCATGGCCCTCCACAATTTACTGTAATTCTTTCTATTTCATGACCTTTTGTGGAACTTGTTCTTCCTTCCATTTAATCAAATTTATCAAGCATGTTACATGCATTTTTTCTTTGATTTTCTCATTTTCAATGTGCCCTGTGGGTGTTAATGTCTCTAAACCTGATTGTTAGCAGCAGTTTCTTGGTAGTTCCTATTCTTAAAATTTCCTTTTCATCATATTGTTTACCCATAGATTTCTTAATATTTGTCGGTAGAACCACATCTCTACCACTTCAAGTTTTTTCTTCATGTGATGAAATTTTCCAGCATTCACTGTCATATAGGATATAAGATATTATGTAGCATTTTTATGCTGTTTCTAAGGAGAAATCTTTATTCCTTATTAACTTGTACAGTTCCTGAAAAGCATGTTTTGATATTCTTATGTATCTGTAAATTTCGCAGTCATACTTTCTATTGTCAGTACTAAACAAATAGTTAAATTTCTGCACCTGCTTGATTTTAATACCCCCTCCAAAATATGTAGCTCATGCCTTCCTGGGCTGTTTTGCACTTCTCAATCGTGCACTGTTTTCTTACAGTCTTTTCTTCTTGCTTTCATCAACTAATTTGTTTAAACTGAAAGAATTATCTTTCAGTTTTCCTTCTGAATTTGAAATCAACACAGTGTCATCTGCTAAAGTTATGTTCACTTATAATAAATCATGGCTGATCTTCTAGCCTTCCCATTACATCTCACTGTACAAGTTTAATAAATCTGGTGAGAAAACACATCCTTGTTGCATGGTTTCTATTTTTATGTATTCACTCAACCTGTTCTCTATCTGCATGCAAGCTGCTTTGTACCCAGTAGGTTATGGATTAACACTTGGAAATTCTATCAGGTTTAAAATGGATCATTAAACTTTGTCTCCCTCCCAGGCAGTTGAGAATTTAGCTGCAAATTGGCTTTTAAATATCACAGAAGTATATTCAGTTTCATTTACTTCCGTTTGCTAAAACCACTTTTTTTTTCTTCAATCATTATTATTTACAAATTTTACATGTTTTTATTTTTTTTTTTTTATAGGAATCAAAAATTAAACAAATAGAAAACTTTCTAATTATTTGATACAAATAAAAATAATTTTCCTAATGACTGATGTAGTTTTAATTCTTGGTGTTCATTTTTATATTAACAAATGTTTTTATGCTCAACCTCAGCATATTCTGCAAATTCTCGTCAGTAAGTTAATTTAAAAACCTCAGATTCATTTTGTAAAATACCCTTCCCCATAATATAATCATTAAAACTGACAAATTGATATTTTAGCTTAATTAATTAGCAAATAAAAACCTGATAAATTATTTTCCTCAAATGAGTCAACCCCAATTACACACTGACAAGTTTTTTAATGACTTTTTACATTTTTGTTTTAATTTTCCAAGATTTATGAATCTTATCTTTCAAGCTATGTTAACTTTCATTTGTAATTCAAGTCCTGCATATTATACAAGAAAAATATGTGGGATTAGAATTTGATTATATAAGAAAAAAGAAAAAGTAATCAAATCTCAATTTGTGATTATATCTGACATTTCCATGAATTTAAAGAAATTTTATCAGTATAAAATTTCTTTAAATTCATTTCTTCAAACATTTTTCAGTGAAATCAGATACAGAGAAATTGTTTAATTTCACCAAAGTGTATTTTAAACTCTATTTTAGAATATTACTTTATAAATTAATATATTACAGATATAATAAAATTATACATAATTTTGAATGCTAATATTTGGTTATACAAAATAAAAAATTAGATTAGTAATCTCAAGGCTGTCATCAAAGTGGAGGGGATGAAAATGTATGAGGACTTTGTTGTTAATAGTTGTACAGATCTTTGAGGTTGTTTTCAAGTTTTAATAGGAAATAATGGATGACAAATTATTTGTTTTAATATTATCATTGAGTTTTAATATCCTTTTCTATCAAGATGCTTATTTATTCCTAATAAGTGAGTTTTTAAAGTTGAAATTCTAAAATAGGATACAAAAGCTAGCTTTACAAAAATAGAATATTCTTATTATGATATGATTCTTAGACAAAAGCTGCTTCACAGAAGTGTTGATAAGAGTTTTTACTTTTATACTTGAAACTAATACTACTGAAGGATTCAGTCAGTTATGTACCATGCGTGATACACACTTAGGCAATCATGTATCTTTCGATACATGACTGATGAGGCAGATTTTTTTCCTGCAGTCGGTTTTACATTTCTTTCCGCAGTAGAGGATTCATACCTTTCTCAAGGGTATTAGCACGTAAGTGAATGTAATGGATTTGGCTGGAATTTGGACTTGGCTCTCCGATTCCTCTATCTGAGTTGCTATCCATTACTCCATCATGCCTCCTCAATGATTGGAGAATCAAATTCAAATTCCAGTTGTTTATTATATTTATTTATGCACAAATAACCTTCAGAAAGATATGACGCCATCTTTTCTTACCCCAGCTGTACATTAAATAGTAGGATTTGTATCCAGCAAGAAAATCATTGTTAATTTTCATATCAATTGAAAAAACTACTAATGGAAGTTATAACTAAATCACCTGCTACTGTGTATACATTGTACCTGATGATGTCGCTTTTGGTCATAATACTGACAAAGATTGTATTTATTTGAGGTTTTGATTTCATGACATTTTATATTTTATTCCTGTCCTTATAATAAATTTTCGTTTTTCTTCTTCCTTTTATAAGTCAATGATTTCCCTTTTGACTGCATCAGACAAAGAGACGCAAGTATTGGTAAGATGTTTAATAATTTATTAATAGCACTTGTTAATAATTTTTGACAGTGAAATTAACAAAATAGGAGTTTTAATTTTTTAATACTGGAAAAAATAAACAACAAAGATATTTAATATTTAAAATCTTTCAGACTATTAAATCTGTGTTTATGCAAGGTTTTTAAATCTGTTCATGTATTTTTATAATGATTTAAACATTGGTATTTTCTGCATCTGATATACAAAAAGAAGGATGTTAAGCCAGAAAAAAATAACAATTCTTACACTAATTTGTGTTCACTGGACCTGATTTCATTCTTATTTTTGATCAGGTAAAAAGGGATGCAAAAAGTGAAACTCATTATTTTATCTTTTTTTTTTTTTTAAAGTCATGTGACCTTTCAGATAAAAACAAATTAAACAATTTACATGGAACAGTGGAGACAAGGTTCTGTGTCTTTTAGAAAATGTAATTTTGTTAACTTTTCACACCTTAATATTTGCTCACAGATCTGTCCATCTGGAATTGTTAATTGAATGCTTTCAGCTGTACAGGCAGTTATCAAAAGCACAAACTGAGATTAAATTAGTTCTTTCCATTTCATTTGCAAAATTAAAATGCAAAGCATGTTGTTTCAATTTTGGTTGAAGATTAGGATCAAGTCAGAATTAATTATCATGATTATACAAAAAATTAAAGGATTCATACTGAAAATTAAGAAATGATGGTTTTATTTGCTTTTTTTTTTTTAATTTATCATTATGTCTTCAAATATTCTTAATTTTCTTTAGGCAAAACATGTATATGTATGTGTTACAAATTTATCAAAAACATTAATTGTATATAAATGGAATGGTATTGAGCATGTTAATACATTCAGAAAATTAAAAACCTAGCAAAACATAGTGGAAAACTCATAAAGTATAGAGAACTACTTGCTTCACTAATTTGGTTTATTAAATTTTATGGCATATCAACCTCAATGGATTATTTAATGCCAACAAGGTTTTTATGATAGATTCATATGAATAGAATATGTATTCTTTGTAAGAAATCAGTTTTTAGATCAGTTTCATTGACATATTTTTTAAAGAGTCAAATTTAAAGAATTTTTTTTGTCAAAAGTCAAATGTATTACTGGTAATAAGATTTTTTTTTTCAAAAATGTATTGCTGGTATTTTTACGATAAAAATGTATTTTTATACTTTCATAGTGTTTTAACCCCAGTTTGTGGGTTAACTATTTTCCCATAGCTATGACCCTAACAGGTGCTACCACCCCAGGTGCAGTGTTTGAAATAACAGAGCAATCTATAATTGAATTAAGAAAGTCCAATCTTATACCCACATATTCACCAATCTGAGATTGTATACCAGTGCCACCTACACCCACTTGAACACAATTTAAAAAGTGCATTGGGACATTGGGTGATTTCATTGCTAACACTGAAGTTCTGGATTCAGCTAGTATTACAAGTGTTGGAGCTATACTACACAACTTATTTGAGATTGGATGGCCACATGTCAAAGATTGGAGAGTGCTATCCCCCATAGACCCTTCTATATGGAGAATTTGTCTCTGAGTGATTGGTTCCTCATAGAAAAGATTCAAGGATTTCTTGAAAAGGATACTCATCTGTGGATTCATTCACCAACAATGGGAAACCATGTCAGCCAACAGAAGATCTATCAAGAAGCTTCCCTCAGAGTCAAACCACAGATAAATTGCAGAAGAAAAGAGACAGGTCAAACAAAGCTGGAGACGCTATTGGATGCAGTCAATGCAGAAAAAGATGTCTTTTCTATATAGGCATAATGGACAGATGTGGACCCCCCCACCTCCCCAAACAATTGTTCATGAAGATTAGTATTAGTAGGGAACATGATGGATGTATTCGGAACACCACCTAGAAATTTTAAAGAGCACTTAATGCAAGCTGGAATTGAAATCTAGATTGTAGATATCCAGAAAAAATGCCATCATTTATTCTGAAAGGATTCTCCAAAAAGTTCTTGAGTTTTTTTTGCCTCAAGAACAGAGTTTTGCATTGACTATGTCAATATGCAACACCAACTTTTTTCTTTACCTGGATTTACATAGATACATCTGCACTTCATTCATTGGTAAATATTAATCATATAGATTGAATATTATGCAGTGAAAATTTAAAATCAAAATTCAGGTAATAACTATTAGGTTGGTGCAAAAATAATGACGTAATAATGTCGTTTTTTGACGTTATTACGTCATTATTTTTGCACCAACCTAATATATATCAGGCTAAAGAGATATTGATCTACCCTAAATATCACAGATTCTCTTGTCAGTAATCACAAATGAAGGTCCGGTAAAAACATTTTCGCAGTTAAGTAAAAGTACCTGTGAAGATTTTAAAAAATTAGGAAAGATGAGCTAGGCTTTACAGTGTAGAATGAAGCCACATTGACCTATGAACTCTGTTTTTGCAGAGTTGGTACATCTGCTTAAGATTAGTTCAAGTTCATCACAATACTCCTGCATTTTTTCTTTAGAAGACATTGAACTAGTGAAACCATTGTGTGTATGACAATAAACTACATCCAGTTGAAAGGCCTCTGACTGGGATGTTTTGAGGAGCATGGAACCACCTCTTAATTGCTGTTGTTCCCTATATATATATATATATATATATATATATATAGATAGATAGATAGATAGATAGATAGATAGATAGATAGATATGTGTGTGTGTGTGTATGTGTGTGTGCGTGTGTATATACACACATGCATATTTACAGCTAAATACATGCATACACACGCATAATGGATCATAATCTTTCTCCTACAGCCATTGTAGCTGAACAAGCCTGTCCAAACCAGCATCAAAAGAGGAATGCACTTTAAGATCTTCATTCACAAATCTGAAGCAAAGAGAATCTATCAACATGGATACTTTACATACTTGTTTGAAAAACATCAACAGTATAGTTTATAAGGTGCTTTATCTTAATCTAAACTTTGATATGACATTTAATTCTGGAGAAACATTTAACTGGTAGGAAGTAACAGCAAATGAATTCTGTATTATATTCCACAATATTCAGAATAATCTGAAAAATGCATTCTGTTTATATCACAAGTTGAACAACCAGCTCTGTTGCTAAACCACTGCTGATGCCACTAGTGTTGAGCAATACGATTGAAAGACAACAGAAATTACAAAATATTCACCACATTATGCAGAGGTAACAAAGGTTCTCTGTTCAATATTCCTTTAATGAACTTTTAAAAGTGTTTTGTTCTATCCTCAGGCAATCTAATTCATATTACCTGAACCAATATCTCTAATCATAACCATTCAAGCCCAGGTGAGAGAGAAAAAAATGTCTCTTCCATTTTTTTTTTTAAATCTCAAAAGCAAGCAGCAGTCTAGCAATTATAGCAACTTTGAGGTCACTGGAATAGAAAGAATATGTTCCAGTTCTTTTCACATCACTTCCTTTTATCTTACCTTTAAATAAATGTCAATTAGATTTTTACTCATTAGTTTTAAATCTGATGAAAACAATGTGTACTTTTTTAATAATTCTTTGAATCCAAAGAATACTTTAAAGTACAAGGTAAAGTCTTTCAGTTATTTCCAAATCTTTATTTTTTTTAATTCCACTGAAAACATAGAAATTATATTTTTATTCAAACATTTCTGAACAGTAGAGAAAGTGACAGGTCTGTATACTTTGATATTTTTAATAGAGGAAATGTCCTTTTAGAATAGTGGACATTCTATGGGCATTGTAGGTAGATATATATAAGCAAATATATGAAATGTATATAGGTAGATTTATATGGCACATCTGTGTCTTTTATAACTTAAAGGTTACATTACAAATTGGACATTTAGCAAAGAAAATGACAAAAGAACTTGGATTATATATATATATATATATATATATATATATATATATATATATATACATACACACACAAAGATATCTACAAGACTAAGTCAGAATTTGAAAAATTAAATTATTTTGTTTAAATTTCTGATATGAGTTTTTATTATTTACACTTGGATTATTTGGGATTAAAATGTTGGTTTGTGAATTTGGTGACATAATAATTGTGAGTTCAATCCCTGGACTGGGGAATGCAGATTTAGACAGTGAAAACAGGACTAGCTATAATTAAGAAGTACTAAAAAAGGACAGGGTAAGATATCCCTAGACATGGACAACATATGTATTAAATAGAGGGTTCAGTTCAAAATTCTTTGATGGTCACCCAGATCAACAATCACCTGATGAAGGCTTGATAGTGTATCAGTTGAAACCTTGTGACAATAACAACAAAGATGAGAACAACAGTCGGAGTATAAATAATGTAAATAAAAAATATATTTTGGCTAAAAAATTATAGCTGTATTAATGTTCTTTTGTAGTCTTTAAAAGAACTTTTTTGTCTAGCAATCCTCAAGCTATATCCCCTTACCAACTGAGCTCTTATATATCTTGTCTGACTTCTAGTCAAAGTAACCTAAAGCAAGAAGTCAGTGAGAGTAACAATGACATTCATTTAGGAAAGAAATTTCCCCTTCCCCTGCTGTTTCACTGTGTTACTAATGAGAGGTACAATGACTCCATTTAACTTTCTTATTCTTTTTCTTTTTTGATTCTTTTTTGATTAATATCCTCATCTTGGTTGATTTTATTTCAATGTTTCAGCAGGTGCAGTCTCCACTTTCCTCCAAAAGAACCATTGAATAGTAACAAAAGATTGTCTCAGAAATTCAGGCAGAAAACTTTTATACAGAAAAGCTGTACTGGTAATGTTAAACTTAATACACATGGGAGTAAATTGTGGACTTCATCAGTTTAAAGAGAGTGAACATGATAATATTTCCAGTCCACTCTGTTCAACTGATTTTCAATCTTCTAATGCACTTCACAATATTGTATTATATTACATGCATTAAACAAAAGGATGATTATTATTATTATTATTATTAAGTTCTGAAAAGTTGATATTTATGATACTTTGTAACATGAAACATTCTTGGTTCTTGAAGTATAACAAAAAAAATAAGGCATTGTCTGTTAGAAAGCAAGCAAGAAGACAATGGATTTGTAGAAGGGATAGAATATGAGAAGAAAGAGTGGAGAAGAGATGTTATGGAAATGATATAGAAGTTAAATAGAAGCAAGAGAGGTTATAGAAGTGACAAAAAGGAAGAAAAAAGACAAAGGCTAAAAAAAGGAAGAAAAAAGACAAAGGCTAAAAGAAGAAAGAGCAGAGAGAGAAAAGGTGTTGTGGAAGTGATAAAGAAATTAAAGGGTAGAAAGAAGAGAGGTTATAGAAGTGACAAAACAAAAAGAAAGGCTAAAAGACCAATAAAGAAGATTAGAAGGAAATATTGAAAAAATTGAGAGAAACGAAGGAATGAATCTGAAGAAGAAAAATGAAGGAGAGAGCAAAGGAAAGATAATGTGTAAATCAAAGTGAAGTGTCCAAAAGTTGTCAGTGATATCTTCTGCTGAGTTTTGTCCTCAGAGAGACAGATTAGAACAGATAGATGTCAAACTCTATCAATAACTAAAAATGTCAAATCAGTCATCCCAGAAACATCATGTTTTTCCAATATTGCTTCTGATGTTGTATTATTGTGTCATTGCCAAGCAAATTACAAAATGGTTCATTTTTAAAAACAAGGTTCCAAAAAATAGATTCAATAATTTTGTAGGTGATTAGAAGAGTCCAGGCTTTATTGTCAGTTTTTTTTTTTATTTTCATGTCTTTTTAATCTCTTGTACTCAAGAAATTAACTTGAAACTTCTGAATCCACCTGGAAATAAATGAGTTTCTTTTGAAATCACTAAGCCAACTGAAAATTTACCAACTAATTCCCTTTACTAAAAAGTCTTGATATAAAAAAATAAAACTCCTTGAAATCTATCTAGAAATATTCATCAAATCACTTCCAAGAGAAGTTAAGTCATTTGAAATGTTCATTACTTTAATCAGTGCTCTGAAAATGTATCAATTTCACTTTGATTTGAGAGTAAAGTTTAGGTACAATGGGTGTAATAATTTTATTATTTTTGCACTTTACACTAATTAGAAGATATGGTGTGTTTCTAGTATAGATAATATTAATAATATTTTTAACATAAATTTCATGAGAAATTTTATTAAAAAGAAAGCTAATTTCTTCTATTTGTTTTAAATCAGGAACCATGTTTTGAATGTAATTAGTGTTTATATCATATAACTAAAGAGATTTGTTATACTTCAATAATAAACAAAAGATCGAGAAAGCATTTTATAGTCAACAACTACAAAAGACATACAGACAGACAGGACAAATATTTTGGTTTTATTTATCAATATTATCTTTTTCTTACGTAAGGGCAAATTTGAAAAAAAAAAAAAAAAAATTCCAAAGATTTATAACAATTCTGAAATGTATATTTCTCTATATGAATAAAGACAAAAAAAAAACTTATCTTAGCTGATTCATTTAGTCCTCTGAGGGACTTTATCAAGGCAAATGTGTATTGTTGTGGCTGACTGAATTTTTATTTTCCCTCTGTGTTTATGAAGAACATGTCCTATTTCGTGTGCTTTATCAAAACATGTTGCTTCTTTTTCTTGTTATTCTTCTTTTGAGGATTTTAGGAATTTGTGTGTGTAGAGACGAAATATATGGTGTGAGGTTATTTGCCTTGATAAAGTCCCTCAGAGGACGAAATGTGTTGGTTAAGATAAGTTTCCCTTTTGTCTGTATTCATAATGTCCTTTCACAGATACTCTATCTTAAATTTTTACACATTTATCTATATATATATTTGAAATGTATATTTATCTATGCAGCACCAAGTTGCTTAAAAACTGCTAACAGTTTCTTCTCTTGCATTTCTTACTTGTGAAACTCTCTTCTGGCTTCTTGCTTCTCTGTAAAGTTTAATATTCAAAACTTTAAATGAAATTGCATTTATTAAATTATCAACTTCTGTCTTCCTAATACTTGTTCTTTTATTGTTCTTTCTCCTTAGTAGTTTTTTTTTCTCATATTCTCTAAATACTTAATACTTAGTAACCCCTTGCATCTTACTGGCTTTATTGCTTTGCATGGGGTGAAATGATAAATAAATATATATATCTTAATCATGAGTTGCATACAAGAGTTTATATATAATTCTAAGAAGGAATGAGGAAGAAGTTTGAAAGGATGAAATCTGTTAATGAGTTAACCTATATTCTTCAAAAGACCATAACATAAAAAAATTGGGTTCAACATTTCAAGACAACTGAAATGATTAAAATTATTAAAATTTTTCTTCATTGAAGAGGACTTTAAAAAAATATTTACTCATATCTATATTTTGAAATACTCTTCAAATACAGGAAGTTACTAAAGATAATATTTTTTTTACAGATACTCTTTAATCTTTTATGATTCTGAATGGATAATTCTATTAAAAATGTATTAAAATATACAAATTCATTACTTTTTATACAGTTAAGAAAGATTAGAATTGAAATACAGGTGTGGAAAAAATAACTCCAACATAATGGTAAGACATTATCTAGATGAAGATAAAATTGCCAGTAACATTTTACCATTATATGGGAGGTATTTCTGCCATACACTGTATAATCTCTGTTTTCTATAGAAATATATATAAAAAAAAAAAAAAAAAAAAAAAAGTTTGGAAATAACTGAAAGACTTCATCTTGTATTTTAAAGTACTCTTTGGATTCAAGGAATTATTAAAAAGTACACATTGTTTTCATCAGATTTAAACTTAATGAATAAAAATCTAATTGACATTTATTTAAAGGTGAGATGGAAGGAATTGATGTCAAAAGAATTGTAAAGTTTTCTTCCTATTCATATTACTGAACTGCTAATTGCTTTTGAGATTTAAAAAAAAAATGAGAGACATTTTTTTTCTCTCACTTTGGCTTAAACTGGTTTAAGATGTAAGATAGGGATAGAACAACTTATGTATGTATATATTCCCAGAAAAAAATGAAATCAATTAAAAAAATTTTTTCTTTGGCTATAAATTTCAAAATTCAGTTCTACTTTTAACATAAAAATTTTCAACAATGTTTAACTTTCATGCCTGCAAAAAAAACAGTGTGTCAAATAAACAGTTATTCCCTTTGATACCACTGTTACTGTATGCACTTTATGACTCCCTCAGCAATGTTTGCTTCAAAATGCAATGATTAGAATTTTAGTAAAACCCAAACATATGAAAGTGGATTTATATATTTTCTTTATTCTTGAAAACTGGCAACAAAAATATTAAACACTATTTATTCATTAGATTGCATATTTGCAAGAATAATTTTATATTTACAAAATTATAAAAATATGTGAACCAACTATAATGAAATATTTATTATTCACTGTTTTATAAAGAAATAAATATGAAGAGAAATTTTTTTATTAAAAAATTTATAAAAATGTCTGAAGAAAATTTAAATGAAAACATAACAAGTAACTGGAATTATAAATTTTGAAAAAATGCATTTTCCGAACAGTTCTTTCATTTGCTCTTGCCATATAAATTTACTAAAATAGTTTTTCATAGTTACTTACAAAATAGTAAATAATAAATATTACATTGTAGTTGGCTTACATATCTTGATAATTTTTGCAATTTTTTTCTATAAATTTTTGAATAAAAAGATTCCTTTTAAAATCTATTTTTTCATAAAAGGTAAATAATAAATACTACATTGTACTTGGTTCATACATTTTTATAATTTTGTAAATAATCATTAAGTCAAAAGTGTATACAGTAATAGTGATGTCAAGTGAATAACTATTCTTTTTCACATCTTTTTTTATGGGCATGAAGGTTAAACATTGCCAAATTTTCTATGACTTAAATTATTTGATACAACCAAAAAATCTTATTCATTCAGCAATATGAGACCAGTTAAAAAAATAAACAAGTCATTATGTTAACTTTATAGTTTCTGTCATCAAAATGTATCCACTGTTATGTTCTGTGATAATCACATAGTGCAGGTGCTTAATCTGACCATTCACGTTTGTGCCCAGATTGTCAAATTGCCTTGGGCTTGAGTGATCTCAACCCTGAATCATTACCCCAACGAAATCTAGTGACCTGGACCAGGTTATGGGCACTAGATGCCTTTTAATAGAAAGAAAAAGAATTTCTCTTGATATTCTTCTTCAAGAAGAATAAGATAATTCTGAAAGTGCATCTGTCCACCCAAACACTGCTCAAACAACTATTGTGCAGGCAAGGAGGAGTGAAGTCGTTTTACCTGTGTCATAAAGTTGAGCTCAGATTACAATAATGAATACAGGCTTTTAACTGAGGTGAACCTATCCCTGCCACTGGCTGGCTACGTGACTATTGCCAAAGTGAAAAAATGAAGAGAAAGATGAGTAGGGTGAAGTGAGAGAATTGCAGAATGACATCAATATAAACTACCAAGCCATTTCCACTGTAATAATGACAAAAAAAAAAAAATAAAAAATAAATAAATAAATAAATTAAAAGCAGTTTTGGGAGTAGGAAGCTATATTCGCATACCAACCAGTTCTCTAATATATTCAAATATGATAATTAGCAACAAAAGCATTAGCAGTTGAAGAAAATTAAGAACATTATCCAAAGACAAACACTAGAAAAAATTTAGGACTTTTTAAAATCTTTAGATTAAAAGATTTCTTTATTTTTTTTATTTTTTTTACATTGATTAAACAGAGAAAGGCAGTGACAGAAATCACAAGTCCCATTGTAACTACACAGACCAATTCAAAAGAAAAGCCAGTAATCTTGAACTGAAATAAGAATTTTCTTTAGAGAAGTCATTTAATCTATTGTACCCAAACACTCAAAATATTGTCTCACAGCATCTGAAAATTACTATACGAATAAATATTAATTTTCAGGTTATCTGCAAGGACAGTACAATAAAAATTAATTATATTATTCAGTTTGTAGTATAATACTAATTCTTACTGGTATTATTTTTGACTTACAGGTGTAGAGTGGCCCTATCCACTTACCAAAATCTGATCAAATAACCAAACAAATTTTGTTTTTGGAAAGGTTTCTTACTCTGGTTGTAAACTTTTCAGCACATGCTTGTACAGCTACAACATGGAAAACAGACTTGGAGAAGCGAGTCCAAATTCCAAATAGGAATGGCTATATTAATTTCACTTGCGGAAAGTCATGAATCCAGTTCTCCCTCTGTACTTTCTCATTCCAAGATATGTTGACCAAGTATAACTAGCATACAGCAATGATTGGTTGATAGAGAAGAAAATTGGAAGTCAAACATCTTTCCAATAATTCCCTTACCTACTCAGGTAGTAGAAAACAAACCTGTCTATATTTCTGAGATGAGGTATTATGTACATTATTTACATTATTCGGACTATTGTCGCCATATTTATTACAACGTTTTGGCCGTTGTACGCTCCAGCCCTCTTCAGGTGGAATGTCGAACTGAACCCTTTATTTCGCTCACTGGGGTAGACTGTTCTAGTTCCATGTACCATGTTTAATGGATGTCAGTTATCAGTTATCTCCTGTTAATTTCCCTCTGAAAGTTCTTCACTGCCTTAAACAAAGCTGTTGGCCACATTGAGAATCTTGATAGAAATCAATCACATCTGAATTTGAAAGGTTTATTTCTTGTGTGTGTGTGTGTCTAAGAGCTAAAGTCAGAAACAAAGAATTAGGCTATTTGTTTCCAATAAATAAATAAAATTTGAATAAAATTTAAGAGAAGTGAATAAGTCACAATTAGATTTCATGACTGTAGCTGACAGAAAATAAGCAGTTTCAATTGACTTATGGCAGAGTTTAACATACATACCCACAAAAAAAAAAAAAAAAAAAAAAAAAAATGGTGTATCAAAAGGATGGTTTTTCTCTTGACACTGCTATTATTATATACTCCTTCAGCAATTTTGGGATTTATGCATTCTCTTCTTTTCAAGAGAATTAAACACTATATATTTTACTAGGAGTAGAGCCCGGCGTTGCCCAGGGATGTAACAGTAAGAGATAGATCAAGTATCGACCATCATAAAGACTGAAAAATAAAATTGACAAAGATTATTGTTTAAGGTTGACGGACACGTATGTCTTAATTAGTTTTTTTGTTTTGTTTTGTTTTGTTTTTTTTATGAATTGGTCAAACCCAAACTCAAACAAAAACATTGTTTTCAATCGTTATGAGTCTACCGATTGAATAGAATTTTATTATAAACAATTGTCTCGTAAATGGAATTTTTAAAGCATTCTGAATGTAAAAATAAAGAAAAAAAGTGTGCAAGACAATAAGAAACACTACCTGCCAAAAAAAAGTGAAGTTTTGTTGAAATCGGTTGAAAAATGTAGGAAATCTGATCCCATATATAAACGAACACACACACAAGCAACCTGGGTTTTAAGTATAAATCGATATGAGTTGTCCCCCTTTCATTCTCACGATGCCTCTTAATCGTGTTTTCAAATTGATTTTGTGCAAAAACAATTGTTTTTCCAATTTTTGACACTGTCAGAACCACCGCAAGGTAATTTTACGTAGTCCTGTGAAGTTTTGTTGAAATCGGTTGAAAAATGTAGGAAATCCGATCCCATATATAAACGTACAGACACACACACACACAACCTGGGTTTTATAATAAGTATATATATGATTACATAGTTTATTTATAAGAATAATTTTACATTTAAATTCTATAAAAATATATGAACCCACTACAATTCAATATTTATCATTTACCATATTATAGCTAACTATGAAAACAATTTTTTTTATTCATAAATTTATAAAAATGTCAGGACAATTAATTTGGATAAACACAATGAAATGATAATTACAAACTATAATTATAAATTTTAAAAATGCATTTTCTAGGCATTTCTTTAATTTCCTTTTGCCACATTCAGTACAGTTGGTTGCAAGCATCTGGGTTTATATTTTTTTCTCTTGAGAATGGCAACAAAAATGTTAAACACTATTTATTTACTAGATTGTTTATCAACAAGAATAGTGTTTAATATTTTTGTTGTCAATTCTCAACTAAAAAGAGAATGTATAAATCCAATTTCATATGCTTGGGTTTTATTAAAATATTAAAAATAGCTTTTTAAAACAATAAATATTTGCAAAGGAGTATACAAGATTAGAAATGCCAAGAAAAAAAACGGTTCTTTTGAGACACCTTTTTTTTTTTTTGCAAGTACATATATTAAACTTTGCCGACTTATGAATTTAGCACAAGAAATGGAATCCATAAACCATGTTCAATTTCTGGTTGAGACAGTCTGTCTTCACTTTACAATAATTGGGTGGAGCAGACTGGGCTTGCTAGCCATGGTTAGCAACCAGTATAGGAGAAGGACAACTCTGAAATCAAAATCTCTGGTGAAATCCACTCCTCTCACTCTAAACTATGGGTAAAAAAGCAAAAAAAGATGTGCAATTTGAAATCATATCCCATAAAATTAACTTGCGAAAATATGGTTAACTTATACGTTGAAAGATGGATCATATCTCGGATACAAGAATTAAGTTATATTTGAAGTTTTCCTCCCCAGATACATTCTTTAATATCAAAATGGTACTGTAATTTTCATTTCAGAAGTCTTTATTACTGAGTGTTAGTCAAAAAGAAAAAATCTGTGTGAATGAATCTGTGTGAACGAAGCCCTGAAAAACATAGCTGCTAACCTGTTACTTTAATCACAAAACCATACATGTGAATGCATGAATAACAAGATGTAGGCCAAATGAAATTAAAATCTTAAAAGTGTAAAGGTATAAAATTCTGTTTACCTAGACCTCATCAAAAGTATGAAATAAATATAGTTTTCATCATCATCATCATCACACCTTTTTTTTTTTAAATTCAAATTAATTTTGCTAACTAAAAACTCTGGTGTTGAAAATAACTATCCAAAATGAAAAAAAATAATTTGATATGTAAGATTTTTTTGTTGTTGTTGTTGTTGTTGTTGCTGGGGAAGAAGGTTTAGATATTAACATATTGTAAAGTATAAGAATTCAATTTTCACTGGAGTACTTACATGGTAAGATATCAGAGTATCTGTTTTTACGAGCATTAGAATAGTCCATAGCCACCTGTGTACTACATGGATCAGCCTCATAAGCACACAGAGCCTCCCATTCTTGATCAAGTCGATCTTTATTCTGAAGGTGATCTTCCATATAAGACTGAAATAAACAAAAACAGAAGAATTGTTTAGGTTGGAAATTAATTTTCTAGTTTCCAATAAAACAGAAATCACTGTTCACGGCTTTTGTCCTGATTCTAATCAGAATTCAATGTATATATATCAGAGTAACAAAAGAAGAAAGAAAAAAAATGCAATCATAGGATGAACAAATAGGACATGAAGTCAGTAAATAGATGAAGCTAAAAGTAATTTGAACTGCTACAAGATAAGAAATGATTTTGTAATGTCTCAATAAATTATTCCATTTTGCATTATTTCATTTTAATTTATAACATTTTATTAGGAAAATCAATGACAAAGCAGAAAAAAAATGCTTGTATTACACATTTTGCCCATTAGGACTTCATCAGATTAAAGTGACATTTACATTGATGTAAGTACACATGCGCATGAAGGAGAGGGGGCACTGAAATTTTAATCTTTTAAATTATTAGGTTGGTGCAAAAATAACGACGTAATAATGTCGTCTTTTTGACGTATTTTTTAACGTCAAAAAACAACATTATTACGTCATTATTTTTGCACCAACCTAATAAATTTTTTTTTTTTTTATATTTTGGAATATAATTTTTTTCTGATATATAAAAATTTATATATAATTTTCTCCCATTGCATTTTATATTATAAAGTTTTGAGTCAAATAAATCTGAGAAAGTTAGACCAGAGCCGAGTCATTTATTTCAATTGACCAGATGCAACCAATTAAAGTGAAGAACAGTCACCAAGAATCTTTAGAATATTTCTTCACATGTCCCACATACAGACATAATAAATCTCTTTTTATCTGTTTTATTATTTAAAAGTATAAAGAAAAGTTTGATATTTTTCAGACATTTTAATTAATGTATACCTTCCAAAAGCTAACTATTAAGACAAAGAAAAAATTAATCAGAAACAAAAACGAGTGTGGAATTGCTATGCAATATCAGTTCTCCTATGTGGTAACGAATGCTAGCCAATCTCCTGACAGATGAAGAAAAGACTTGAAGCAACTGAGATGTGGTTCTATAAAAAAAAAGCTGAGAATAACATGGACTGAAAATGTTAGTAACAGAGAAGTATTAAGGATAATAGAAACAAAAAGTATGCTTATACTTAGAATCAGAAAGAGAGTTAAAATTTCTGGGACATATTGAGAAAAGAGGGCTAAGAGAATCTGACACATACAGGATACATTAAATGCAAGAGGTGCAGATAGAAAACAGTGAGTAACTTACATATTCGGCCTGTGTAAACTGATGGCAGAACAGAGTGGGAGGGATAGTGAAAAGACAAACATTACTAAGGGCCACAAAGGATAGGAAGATGTGGAAAGCCATGATTACCCATGATTTGAAGAGACATAGAAGAAAAGTTAAATATTATAAATTAAAAAAATATAATTAAAGAAAATGAACATGTGTATTTTTTATCTGTCTGCTGACATGTATATGTGCGTTACATAAAAAATCTCAATAAGAAAAGAAAAGAAATTTAATGAAAATATTTATATGTAATTCACATATTAAGTATTCCAATTTCTGACCTTTTGATATTTGCACAATGTCTGGGATACAGACACTGAAGGCTTCAGGGAAGAAGATCTGGTAAAGCACTGCAGATAATTAAAGTATACATAACTTTATGAGATTAGTGTCTGGCAGATTCCACATTATTCTGTGTTAGCAGTAAATCAAGGTAAATGACTAAGTATAAATGACTGATGAAGTCAGTACCATTATTTACAAAGTGAAAGAGAAACAAGGAGGATTTGGAATGTTAATGTTGAAAGATGATGATGATGTAATCACACATGGAAAAATCTACATCTATTCTGTGTAGGGTATGATGGTAAAATTATGTTTATAGGCCATCTGTTCAAAAATCCATTTATCTATTATGTACACAGCTTCTATAAAAACCAAAGTAGCTCAGGGAAAATTTCTACTTCTTTTTCTATGTGCCATGTCCCTTCATGACACTGGCAATTATGGCTCTCTACATCTTCCTATCCTAAAGTTTGTCTTTTTACTATCTGTCCTAATTACAGTTCTGCCAACCATTTGCACAAGCTTGTTAGGTAGGTTATACATGCTGTCCTTCTTGCCTTCAATATATCCTGTGAGTATCAAAATTTTCTAAGATCTCTTTCCCCATTATGTGCCCTAGAAATTTCAACTATGTCTTTCTGATGCAAAGTATAAGTGTACATTTTGTTTTCATTTTCTCTAAAACTTTGATGTTGCTCACATGTTCAGTCCATGATATCCTCAGCATCCTTCTGTAGAACCATATTTCTGTGGCATCAAGTTACCTCTTCATCTCTGAGAAGATTGTCCAGTGTTCACTGCCATATAGGAGGACAGATATCAAGTAACAGTTCATTACTCTTTTCTTTGTTTCTAATGAAACTTTTCTATTTCTTAATACTTACTTATCTTTTGGAAGGCATCTTTGGCTATCTCAATGTGCCTTTGGATTTCAGTGTTGCACTTTCCATCCTCTGTTAAAACACTTTCCAGATATTTCAATTTTTGTACTCCAATTTGTAAAAAAAAAATGATAGTAAATGAATACCCTACATGTATACACTATTTTGTTTGGCACAAAATATGCCATGATAAATTTTGCTCATATCAAAAACTGTAAGCCTGATTCTTCTCTTATGTGATGTGTATCTTCAGGACATGTGCAGTCATGGCTCTACAACTTCTTATTCTTTGTAGCTCTAATATCTGACTTTTTACTATCATTCCTACTCACGATTTGGTCATTCATTTGCAAAAGCTTGTTAGGTAGGTCACTTATTGTTTATATCTGTCCCTTTTGCCTTCAATGTGTCCTGTAAATGTCAAATTCTCAAAGCCCTCTTTCCTCATTAGTTTTCCCAAAAATTTCAACTGTCCTTTTCTTACTCTAAGCATGAGTATTCTTTTTGTTTCTATTTCCTTAAAACTTCCTTGTAGATCACATGCTCCATCCATAGTATTATCAATATGCTTCTTCATTTTTGTTACTTCAATTCTCCTATTTATCTTTGACAGAATTTTTCAGCATTCATTGCCACATAGGAGAATTGATACTACATAACAGTTCAGCAACCTTTTCTTTGTTTCTAATGAAATTTTTCTCTTTCTTAATGATTTCCTTAGGTTTGGGAAGACATCTTTCTCTATTCAAATGCATTTTGGTATCACATTTACTGTCATCTATTAAAACACTGCTCAGATATTTAAATTTCTGTAGTTGCTTTCATATTTTGAATATATTATGCCAAAATATGTCTGAAAAAATGATATGAAATAAAATTGCTTATCTTAACTACAGAGATACCAAAAATGTTTTAAATTTTAGTAAAGAGGACGGACATTATAGAAATTTCAAAACAAAAAATATTTTAAGTTTTAATTTCTGCTTTAAGTTGCAAGTTGTAAAAATGTTAAAAAACATTTTTGTATACTTAAAGCAAGTTTTAGTTTGATTTTAATGTCTTGTCATTCAAAATTAACTTTGATAATGCCATAACCAATAGGAATATTTTTACCTGTAATTAAAAATCTTCAAAAAAAGTACTATATGATTTGACAAAATTTGATTTTGAAGACCATTACTGGTGTTTTATTTAAAATATACTGAAATATGCATTTGTTTATAGTGGATGTTTATTACATGTCAACTTAGTTCAAAGGTCATGCAGATATTAAGGCAACTTTTTTTTATACACATGTGATAAAAACCTGCTTAAATTTACAAGCATCTCATGTAACAGCTGGAGTATGGATGACCAGAAATGACAAACTCTGATATTATCCATGATGGCAAAAGTATGTTCACAGCATTAAAACAGTGTCATATGTTAGTCAGTGTACTAATATGAACATAATTATTAGTTTTCTGTTTTGAGAACAAATGCACTTTGATCCTGGATCAAGTGTTTCAATTGATTTTTGGCAGTTGATACAAAGATTTGAAAACAATGTTGGACAGCATCATCTTTAAACTAAATTCAACATCTTTTGAAATTATAGTGACAAAATGGTAAATAGCAGCAGAAATCTCAGTTCAAAGCCACAGAGAAAAAATTTTGAAACAATAAAAAGTGAAAACTATCTTGCAATGATTAAAAAACATAAAAATATAAATGTTCCAAGCTCAATGTGGATGATTACAAGGAAAATGGATTTGGAAACAGATTCAGTTGATTCTGTTAACAGATTCAATGAATCTATCTCAGCATCATTTTATTACTGTTTTCCAATCTTTTCCATTTCGTCTTACATTAAAGATGGATGTGAAAAGACTAAATTAGCTTACAAAGATTATCCGGGTGCTTTCTTAACCTGGAAAAAGCCAGTTAACCATGCTAGCTAAAGATAAAAAAAATCAAAAAGTCACTAAATAATTGTGCTTTATGTTAGAAAGTTGAGAGAGAGAGAGAGAACTCCATAATTGGCAGTGTGTATTTTAAGGAAATAAACAAAGAGAATATCTCCTCTTCATGACACTGTCATCAGGGTTACTTGGCAAACTATTTTAATGCAAACCTTCACAAAGAAAAAAATTCTTAGATTCATTTCTAAATAATGGCTGCTAAAAGAATTTAAAAAGAGAGAGAGAGAGAAAAATAGAAAGGGTGGATTTGTTGAGAGAGTGTGGATGTTTTCAAGAATCTTTTGTCTATATTGTTTGGACTGGATTAAATTGGATTCCTTGTGCAGATGTTAAGAATACCTGTCTACAAGCAGCAATGCATCCAATTCACCCCTCCCCCCAAGTCAACCCTTACCCCATCTACCCATCATTTGCAGGCATACATTAATTTAAGTGTACAAACTGTATATGAAGAATGAGAAGCTGTATCTTCAATTTCTCATCCACTTCCCCTTGGGATTGAGGGTGGTTGCTTGATTTGTAGTGGGTAGATGGTTGGGATGAATTGAAGGAAATGAAGAAAGAGGTGGGTCAGATGGAATGATAGATACATGCAAAGATACAGAATTGGGGAGAGAGAGAGAAGTAGAGTGACAGAAACAAAATAAAACATTAAGATAAAGAAAATATTAAATACACACACACACATTATATATATATATATATATATATATATATATATATATATATATATATATATATATTGCAGATGAAACATTTTAATGTAGATATCAACTGGAGTTAAGAATTTTATATATTATGATAAAAGTCAATTAAAATAATGTTTCTGAAACTTAGAATGGAATTACTTTCACAACACCTTAACTAACGGTATGCAATTACATTCAGATGTTAGTTTGAATATTAAATACTTTTTTTAGTTTTTATACCATACCTGATAATAAATGGGACATACTTTTTTATCTAACAAAATTATGAAGAAAAAAATCAACTAGCCTACTACAGGTAAAGTTGAGGTCCTTTCTCAGGCCAATATTTAACTGTTATTAATATAGACCACTAGTTTTTTTGTTTTTTTCTTCTGAAGTGACATATCAATTATCCAAACAAGATTGGTGGATAATAATTTGTTAAGTGATTGTTTAGAAAACTGATCTGATCTTAAAAAGATGAAACCATACGAACATATAAAATCAGGTTAAAAAGGTTTGTTTTAATTCAATCATCAAAATGAATAAAACAAAGGATATTGCTTTTAAATTTATATTTTATTTTACAAATAAAATAATGCTGTCATTTATCAAAAGTACAAAGTTGAAAAGTCAATGAATCATGAAAAAATTTAAAATAAAGTATAGGAAGTGTACTGAGTTCATCGAAGATGTTAAGTTCATGTAAATAAGGTTTGCTAAACTTATGATCAATCATTGTTTTCTAATGAAAATATTCAGATTAATACCCAAAACAAAGTTGTAGATTTAATTAAGACACCATCACTACAGAATTTGTTGTTTTCAAATCCTTCATTTTAATTTTTTTTTTAATTCTTGTGTTAAAATTATTTCAACATTGTTTAAAGTGACTGTCATCAAGTTGACCAACTGCTTTCTCTTTACAAACATAGCAACACCAATAAACCAATAAAGCTGATCAGTTGTAATTGAAACAAAGTCATAAAATTAAATATTCATAGGACTTTGCAGTTTTATTCACATAATCTGAAATTTGGGTAAGTGATGCTTGGGTAATGAATGTATCATGCCATTGCCTACTGAAATGTAGGAGAATCTTTTTTGCTCATGCATGTTAGAAACCAACAAATAAACGTCAAATATGTTAAACAAATTTTGATAGTGTAATATTCATAATTGGCTGAAACTATGTATGAATAGTTATATTCAAGTAAGAGTTATTCTAAAACAAACAGATATATAAAGAGTAAACAAATTAAAATATATTTAAAATACTATATAATAACTTATAGCTTGATATCACCAAATTTCAAAATTAATTGAGAAGTACATTACTGTATGTTTGATTTTATTATGCAACTCAATGTTTTCATAATAAAATTGGTATTAACTAACAGATGTTGGTAAAACTTTCAGAATCTCTATATATAAAAGGCAGGATGTGTGTGTGTATGTATATATATATATATATCTATAAAAGGCAGGATGTGTGTGTGTGTGTGTGTGTGTATATATATATATATATATATATATATATATATATATATATATATAAAAGGCAGGATGTGTGTGTGTGTGCGTGTAACGAATGCACGGCCACAATTTTCGACGGATTTGCACCAAAATTTACATGCACATGCTCCAAGTTAGCAAAAAGGCCAAGACTGACTTTGCATTTCCCAACTCCCATCCATAGTAGATATAATCGATTTTTCATGCTTCTACAGCAGTTTTCATGTAGTTTGCGGCCATTTTCTACTGGCTAGAGTGAGAGCCTATAGCTGGCTGCCACGAATAGGCAGGAAGATTCTATTGGCCAGCATTAGAGCCAACAGCTGACTGACATGAATGTTAACTAGCATGCTAGCATGCAAAAAAAAAATCGATAGCTGCATTCGTCACAAGTGGGAAAAATTTAAATCTGCATGGCACTTTACTCCAATTGGTTCATTTGATTGGTTAAACTCAACTTTGATTCTGATTCTGCAGAACTGAGTTGGGTGTGAAAAAGTATTTGTTGTTAACATTCTTTTTTTCATTCAGTTTTTCCAGTTACGAGTCCTTTTTTAAAGCTGATTGTTTTGTGTTCATTTTGTTTAGTTCTTTTTTCGTAACAGATTTAATGTTTAGTATAGAGCTTAGAAAAAATTTGCAGTGTGAGATAGGCAAGAAGTAAGGCATGTAGCAACATCAGCATGGCAAAGGGCACTCCTTTAAAGGTAAGTAAGGGCAAAAATATTTTAAGTCAAGTGATAGCAATTGCTGTATGAGTTGTACGATTTTTTAATCAAGCACGGGCAATGCCAGGCCATGCTGCTAGTGTATTTATATAAGAAATATTCCATATAAGTATCAGCTTATATGTTTTTATTATGAGAATTAATTTGTACTGTAAGATTTAACATAATTGGCAATCCACTGAAAGCAATTCACATTCTGAAAGACTATCAACAAGTAGTACATCCAAAAAAATGTTGAATGTGCATAGGCAGCAATTCGGAATTAGAAAAACTAGAGTAAAGTTTCTTCCCCAGGGAGGAATTTCAGGGTTTCAGGGGGAGATCTTTTACTTTTTCTTGTTTTTTATCTACAGAATTTGGAACCCATTATGAGTGTAAAAAGAAACCTCTTTAAAAATAATACATAGAAATGTATATGTAATAATATATCAAAGAATTCAGATTTTCAGTAATATATGCATATTATTTGGAATGCACCTTTTTGAGTTGGGCAATCTTGGAAAATAGGGAAAGACATTCCGATATGCTGAAAAGGGTGCATTAGGCAAAAAGGTTGAGAACCACTGAATTCTCGAGAGTCTGCTGACACTTAAGAAAGTATCCAACCATTCTGAGTATATCAACTGACCATTCTTCAAGACTTGTGCAGAGTTTTTAATTTGGTTCTATGTA
Source organism: Acanthosepion lycidas (assembly GCA_963932145.1). Classification (NCBI taxonomy): domain Eukaryota; kingdom Metazoa; phylum Mollusca; class Cephalopoda; order Sepiida; family Sepiidae; genus Acanthosepion; species Acanthosepion lycidas. Next base: position 58,334,640 of record OZ010584.1, read on the forward strand.
CCTTATACCAAAGCTGTCAAACAGGAGATTTCAGACCATAGACAATATTAAGGAAAACATAATAAGGCACCTGTTGGCAATCTTGAAAGTAGACATTGCAAACTGTTTTAAAAACTATAAGGGTTGCTGGAATAAGTATGTGAGGTTCCAAGGAAAGTACTCTAAAGGAAATTATGGTGCCATCAGCATAGGAAGGCTATAGTACACTAATATTAAATGATAAGATCGCTTCCAGATATATCTTTTATATTGGACCTTTATGAAGTGGAAATTTAAAATCAAATTTCAGCAGTTGATCTGTTTCAGGCTGCAGATTTACTCACCTTCCCACATATATATTTTTTAGCAGAGTGTTAAGCATTTTACAGGGAATAGATTGAATGCCATAATAAGACATGGACTTTAATTTGAAATTATTTTATTATAATTCTGCTTATCCCACCCTTAGCACATATGTTACATTGCCCCTGCTCATAAATAATGTACTATTCCATTTTGATCACATAGAAAGACAGAAAAGGCATATCAGAGGCACAGTTTGACTTCTAGGAGAAAAAGAAAGAAAACAAAATTCAAAAAGGAAAACTGTGAAATTTTCATAGGTACTACTAGTATATTTTAATGCTGTATTCTTCTTATTATTTTTGTTAGGTCAGGCTCAGGCCTGCTACTGGTAACATGTAACCCAGTACAACATGCTGCATGAACAGGTGGTCGACATCTAACCTAGCTCCCCCACTAGCTTTTCTGCTGGTGAGAAGGGTGGCATGTCACCTACAGGATGAAAAACAAGACCTGCCAAAGGGCAGATGAGTTTCTTGTAGGGGCCAACATTCATATATATATATATATATATATATATATAAAATGGGTGTGTGGTGGATTGGTTAGAACGTTCACTTCCTGACCATGAAACCCATGTTCGAATCTCACTATGGTTGATTTGTTGGCGACTTCCTTGGGCTGGATCAAAGTATGCGGCACCTTTGGAAAGTGCCTGAAAACCATACCACACCTTGTGAGTGAAATAAGGTAGACAGAAATCTTGTGGGTCATCAATAGCTGTGCTAGCATGAAGCCACAAGTCATTGTGGCTGACGGCTTGAGTGTGCTGGCCTTGTTAAAATTGTTGATCACACTAGATAACACGCTCTCTCCCAGAAACTGAAACAAAGGTCTGCTCAGCATAGTTGCAGTGTAAACCACAGGTAGGCTCTGTGGGTGTTGAGCAAACACAAATGTGCCTGAGCGAGTGTCTGCAATAGGGATTGACTGGCCACCTTAGTAGATGGGTATCCTTGAATACAAGTGGCCAGCTATTTTATATATATATATATATATATATATAAGGCTAGGATAGGGTCTCAAGCCTTGAATAGCAGTCTTCCTAGAGATGGTGTCTCAATAAAAACATTTTGTCTACTTGTCTGAGCCAGGTGTCAGGGAAGTGTATTTGGCCTTGTAAAACCTTGCCTCAAATTATTATGTCAATTTCTCAGTATGTTAACAGGTGTATTTGGAGAGGTAAACTGAGATCCTTTGTCAAGTCCTTTGTTAGGACCCACACCTTGCTTTGTGTGAGATTAATCCCAGTCTTGCCTCAACAAAAAAATATGGCTTTGATGATGATCATCATGATGATTAGTAAATCTAGTTTTGTATATAACTATGGCAACTGATTGCTTTTAGTCTACTCATTCCATACAACTAGTATATATGTATAAAATAACCAGTTCTTATGCATTTCAAGTTTAATAGACAGACACTATTTCAACATGTCAGAATATCTCAGAGAAGCTAATTCCTGCTTGGTAAAGTCTGTCAATGACACATGTCACATCTCACTTACAAACAGCTGCTTCTTATTACCATATAAAATTGACAAAACACAGAGACAATTCTTCATTTTATCAAGTGTCTTATGATGAATTTTTAATCAGGTGACTGGAGAAAAAGCATTGAAAATCAGTTAAATAGCAATAGGAAGTTTCAGATCCCAAAAATCCAAGAGTATAATTTCAAGGGTCAACAATCAGTCTCACATGTCCAACATCAGAAAATACTGTGGCTGTAAATTAAAAGGGTCAAAAATCATCCTTACAAATCCGACATCAGGCAATATTGGGGCCATAAATTAAAAAGGTCAAAAACTACCTCATTATCCACAAAGAGCTAAAATCTGTCCTGGGGTCCAAAGTAGAATTCTTTTATTGGGGTAAGAAAGCTTGTAATTGGTTGAGACTGGTAGAGAAGCACAAAAAATTACCATATTTCATGGCCTACTAAAGTTGACTCACACAAATTCTTTTTGAGGTAAGACTTTGTTTTCTCCTTCATTGCCACAGAAACTTTTTTTTTATTTTCATTAATAGTTTTTCTTTTTATTTGTTTTCTTTTTATTTTAACCACTGAACCATGACAAGAAATAATATATCTTAGTTTCTGTAACTTTTCCCAAGTCAGCAAAAGGAACTTTTACTATTTCAAGTAGGTTAATTACAGCATATATGCAAACATTTTTCAACAAATAAATATTATAGACAATTTGTTTTTAATCATTTCAACCAAAGCAAGGTGATAATCTATGAGGATGCAAGGGGTTACTGAGTATGAAAGAGAATGAAAAGACTTTAGTAAGGAGATAGGACAATAAAAGAACAGAATAGAATTCAGGAGAACAGAAGATGTCAATTGGCATTGCATTTGAATTTTTGAAGACTACAAGTAGCAGGGAAGCAAGAAATCAGAAGGGAGTTCCACAGACAAGAAGTGCAAGAAAAGAAACTGTTAGAATAGAACATATGGTTGCATCCAGCTAGTTCAACAGTAAAACAGTGAGACCTAGTTGTTAATCAAGGAGCACACTTAAATTCCTGCAGTCAAAGTGACAAGGAGGAAAGTTTATTAGAACAATCGCCATGAAAATATTTTTATATTGTGAGAATTTGGGGGGAGTGTAGATAATAATGATTTAGTGATACTTAGTCTTACTAATTAGTCTGTAGCTGTGGAGAGAAGAAGTAGATTCCCCAAGGATATTTGCATGTAAGTGAATATAACATACCCAACTGGAATTGAGTTGCTGATTAACAATTCTGAACCATTATTCATTACACCTCTGCATATCCAAACTTACAGCACCTAGTATTGCCAATCGGTCACCCATCTAGATACTGACCAGGCTCAACATTGCTTAACTTCGATGATCATATGGGAACCAGTGTGTGATGCAGCTTTGCAATCCTAATGGCATATTAAGTTTAAGGTTAATGAAGTGTTCTGAGTTGCTTTCTGATAATCTGAAAATATTTTACATACCTGAACATAATAAATACCAATTTGAGGTTTTAACAAAATAAAATACAAAGAGAAATGTATCTTATGTTATAATATCAATTCCACTTGTTGCTATGATATAAACAAAATATGAAGTAAAAAAAGAAAACATCAGTGAGATTTTTAAGTTTCAGAGAAAATATATTAAAATATATTAAAAACAAAAGAAAACCAGTGAAAATAACAAAGCAGAATATTTGCGAATCAAACTAAATTAGTAATCTTAATTATAAAGAACAGAAACCTGATAAAATTTCATATTAATTATGTCTATGTAATTAATCTAATATTAAATCATCATCACTATTTTAATAATCATCACTTAACAGTCTCAAAGGAGTAAAAATTTAAGAGATCTCGCCATGACTCATCCTACCAGCTTTATCAAAATTTTGGCAAATATAGTATGATAAAATTCCTTTGTCTTATCTTTTTTTAAAAAAACATGTCTTGCAGCAGTGGGAAGTTGCAATTGGTTTATATCCCTTTTATGTATCAAACATTTTTAATTAGGAAAAAGATTTCATTTCAAAGGGCTATTGATAATCATTAATTTGTACAGCTTTGAAATAGTACTGGTGAGATTAAACACTGCAAGATATTCTTCACTTCAGAATTATGAAAATTAATTTAATACAACATTTTCTTTTCATAATGTTAAGAAGTGAATGGTACTGGTAACATTAGCCTTTTCCCTACAAGGAAATATTTGGCATTCATTGACCAAGCAGTCAGTACTGTATTTGGCTGAAATTTATAAAATCTTTCCCTTGAAACACTTTTTAAGGAAAAACAGGTTTCTCATATTTAGCAGTTGTTATTGCATCCTCCATAGTTTACCCTGACTTTCACATTCAGCCTTAAGAATATTTTTGACCATTCTTAAATTTAAAATTTTGAAAACCTAATCATATTTTTTACTTCTGTTTATGTCACAAAATAAAATTCTTACATTTGCTTTGATAAAGTTCATTAGAGGAAAAAATGCATTGGTAAAGAATACTTTTCCTTTTGTCTTTATTAATAGTTATATATATATATATATATATATATATATATATATATATATATATATACATATATATGTATGTGTGTGTGTGTGTGCGCGCGCCTAAGATTTAATGAATTCATTATAACTTCAGTGGTAACATTTCTAGAGAGGTGCAGATTAATTTTAATCACATTCCTCTCCAGATTTATACATTACTTTTGATTTCTAAAAAAAAGTACTTTTTATAAAATTGTGACTCGATTATAAAAAACAAAACAAAATTATAACAGCTGCATGGATTCTATTATATGTACCAAAATAATAAAATTTGAATTTTATTTAATATCTCATCTTAAGAATAATTTGGACTACTGATGCCATTCTTTGTGTTGCTTTTGTTAACATAATATTTTGGACAATCTATTCTCCAGTTTTCCTCAAATGTACAATTCACAAAAATTTCTTCTGTAATTCTGTGAAGAATCATTATCATTTCAAGTTTTTCAAAACTATTGGACTAAATGTTGCTTGTATTAACTTGTTTTAGTAATACTAGTCTCTAGCTTTCTTCAGATATACAATCCAGATAGATACATTATCGAATTTTAAGTCATTATCATTCTAAGTATTTTCAGTCTGTTTACCTCATTCTTTGTATTGCTTTTGTTGTTACAATATTTTGGCTCATCTATTCTAAGACCTCTTCCTTCATGTCTACATTCTTAAGGATAACAGAGATAATATTTCTTTTTGTCAGGTAGAAATAAGACTAATTCATATTTCGGTTCATAATTTTGAAAAAAAAATCATTATCATTCAAAAGTTGTTCAAATTATCCAACACATTCTTTTTAATGCTTGGTCATTACAGCTGGTCTATTCTACACGTGTACTATGTATAAAGAAAGAAAAGAATTGTATTCTACAGAAATACTGTCTAATATACTGACTATATTTCAAGCAATGTGAGTCCCCTAGAAAACAGTATTTTCAGCAACTCTTGTAAGATATTTTCATAGTGACAAAAGCAACACAATAGCTTAAGCAATTAAGTTATTGAACTCTTGGACACCTGAGAAAGGCCAAAGAATAGACCAGCCAAAAACAACAAAAAGAATTTGATCTATAATAAAAACAATTCTTTGATTATGACTCTTCTCAAAATTACAAAAATGAAACGATTTTTGTTTCAATTTTTCTCTCCTACCACCAGAATTTACAGTTCTCTTGATATAGGTAATTACTGGCATGAATAAAAATGTTCATATATTTCTTTCATAAACCCTACCTTGATAGAATGGGTTATATAAACAGCTTGTTTTTTTTTTTGTTTTTTTTTTTTAATATTCCAACATATGAAATTAAAGAATAAAATAACAATTTATTTGCTACTAATTCTAAATTATGAATAAGCTGAATTGTTTTTTAATCTTGAATTCATTTTTCTGTGTTTTAATTTCACTATATTGAACATTATTTTAAGCTTGCTTAGAATTTATTGAATAGCATTCTCAGTAAGGTGGTATTGGATGACTGGCCACTACTATGTTTCATGCACACAAAACATGTAATTTTCAGGTGAGCAACTGTTTTGTTTGCATGAAACTTATAGTAGTGACTGGTCCTCCAATATTATTTTAGTTGGAGTAATATATAATAACATTGTTAGATTATCTTTGATACCCATAACTGAAAGAGAGAAAAAAGAAGAAAAAGAATAGTGAGTATAAGGAGACAGGAAAATTATGAAAAGAAATAACCACAACATTCTACACATGTGCACATACATACCTGTAGTGACACACACATAGACACGCACAAGGAGAAAAATCATCCAATGAAAAGCACATAAATTATTTTCTTAACTTAATATAAAAAATAATTAATATGAGAAAATTGGCAGACAATTGCTAATACCTCCTGATGAGTGGACTGAATGATTACAAAAAGGTTTGTCTATGAAACTCTGGAGTCAGGATGATAAATATAATCAGATAAGTGACAAATTTTATATTTGTATTCATTTTATTTATATATATATATAATGTGGGTGTGTCAAAAGGTGGTGAAAGTTAATCCATGTTCATCAAATGTTACATTTTGATCTCAGCCCAAATCTACATAATAGAAATATGTATAATACACTTAACAATTTATATCAATTAAAACCAATATAGCTGATTGAAATTCACTCTGTTTAACTGAAAATAACAGCCACTATGCTTAGATCCTGAGTATTTATGGATAAAGGTACTAAAAAAAAAAAAAATTAAAAAGGAAAGAAAAAAGATTCTGTGCTGTACACTGTAAAAAAACAGATTCAAGACAAATGACTTTGATAAAATCCAAAGAAGAATCAGCAATATTATTGGTCCTGATCTGGTAGCTTGGCTTCAGTCACTTTCCCATTGCCATAATGTTGCCTGTGTCTTTTCTATAAATACTTTTATGGTAATTGTTTAGATGATCTCTTCGCTATAGTACCCAGACTTTTTGAATTTAAACACAGTACTAGACTGGCACCAAGATCTCATCAAATTACAGTTGAGCTGGTTAGATGTAACCGTAAGTTATATACTAAATGTTTCTTCTATCGCACTTCTCGCTTGTGGAACTCTGTTCTGACTCTATGCTTTCCAGCCAACTATGATCTTCAAAAATTTAAATGAAATGTCAAGCGTTATCTACTGTCTTCCTGATTACACTTTCCTCTTCCTGCTCATTATTAATGTTTCTGTTCCTAATTCTTCATCACACCCTATAACCCCTTATGTCACAGTGGCTTTGCTGCCTTGCATGGGGGGTGATACCGATTAAAAAAAGAAAAAGATTCTCTCAGTCCATTTGAATCTGTATTGTTAAAATGTGGATCTGGCAAAACAAGAATAAATAATGAATAATAAATGTATATGTATTTTGGAAAGGTAAATAATGTTGCAAATAGGTATTTATGAAGCTTCAATATTATAGATAAATAGGAATATGTGAAGTTTAGATATTACAGATAAATAGGTATTTATGAAATTTAGATATTGCAGATAAATAGGTATTTACAAAACTGAAGTATTGCAAATAAATTGGTATTCATGAAGCTTAGTTTAATCTGTCCTGATACTGTAAAGGTGAGTAACAAATTGAATTTTAAACTAATTACACATGAGAAAGAGTCTACTTGATTACTCTGTTAACTAATACTCTGTACTGAGGTACAGTACTACAAGTGTGGGTTATCCAATGAGGATCAAACTCACTATACAATAGTAATGTTCAAACTAGACTAGCTCATTAAACATTACCCAACTGTCAGTTAAACATCTACAGAACTTCCTAGCATCTTCCTTTTGAAAATACAAAGAAACTAAAAGCATAGCAGAAGACCATATTTTTTTTTTATAAAAATATGCTGTAGACTTTTGCACACAACAGGGGATATATATTTTGATTATGTCTTAGTAAGATAAGCATCAGGCACACTTAAAGTTTGTATATTTCAAGGTAAACTTTTTTTTAAAAAATTTACAAGTTCACTTGTAAAATGAGGTAAAATGTTGAGATAGTTGTCTAGCAAAATATATATATATATATATATATTTTTTTTTTTCAAGAGATAGAGAAGGTTATATAATTTAGTTATATCCTTAAACTGATTGGATGTTACCTCAAGCAAGTTAAAGAAAAAAAAAAAAAAAAAAAAAAGAAAGAGCTCGGGTAAATGTGATTTTCAAACCTAGAGTCAATTGAGTAAAAAGAGTTGGCAGGTAGAGAGGGGGGGGGGCAATACTGAACCATCTTATATAAAAATGAATATAGCACCTGTGTATTTACCTGAACCATAAGAATTTCAATGTGCATTGTTAATAATAAAACTTCTTATCGCTGTATCTATCTATGTCTATTCATCTCAATCTCAATGCCAGAAATATATTTAAATTAACTCATATCTGCCTGTGACAACCTGTTTCAATTTATCTACTTTATCCAATTTTAACCTGTCACAATCTATTTCTGTTTATCTAGCTTTCAGAAGGGGTGCTGAAAAGATTTCAACCTAACCAAGAAGGGATTCCAAACTAAGTTCTTGGACATTTGATCAGATTTTGGGAAGTGGGGTTAAGCCAAGACTTTTCGGCACCCCCTTATATCATATTATCATATTTTTTCACTTAATCTGTACAAGGAAGTGATGAAAGTTCTCGGCCTAATCTACTTCCTAGAATATGACCAAATAACCAGAATTTTTTTTATTTGTGGTGAGGGGAGGGGTCTCTTCTTGGTCAGGATGAGAATTTTTCAGCATGCTGCCATATCTATGTATCTGTACACTATACATAAATCTCTTTACATTTACTTCTAAACGTATCTTACAAGCTATTCCTACCTATATATCTTGTTCTATCTATACATTTTATATATATGTATTTTATCGTAGTTATTTTGTTTGTATAAATTTTGTCTTCTCTTGTATCTCATTCATTTATTAACAGAGATAGCTGTCTTCTTTCTTAAAGTCTCTTCAAATTCTTTTCAATGTCTCTCCAAATATTTTCACTTTTTCTTTTGCTTTCTCTCTTTTACTTATCCTCAAGCTGAATAAAATAAACACAAAACACAAAGAAACACTTGCTCCATCTTTTGCAATATTTCCAGGTGTAGACATATTAAGTGCCAATGACTACAGCAGCATAGCTCATAGAATGTAGCCATGATGGCAGATAGGAATGTAAGGGAGTTGGGGAGAACTGGGTAATTTTGGAATCCATCAAGGTTGCAAGAAATTTCTAAATATGAATCAAGAATACAGGTAAAGAGATGGCAGATACCTTATAAAAGGTAGAGAGATCAAATTCATGACTCTTTCTTTTCGGGCAATTTCTTTTAGAAAGCAAACACAATATTCTGGTTATTTACATGATACTTTCTGATTTTTTTTATCCGTTTAAATAATGGAAAACTAATTAACATGATATTCATTTTTGAATTTTTAGTTTTTTTGCAAATATCATAATCATATAGATTTTATATCAATTTGGGATTTATAAATAAATTAAAAGTATAAAATCTCTATAGAAACAGAAATGAAGTTCTCTGTCATATATATATATATATATATACACACACACACACACACACACACACAAAACTGTTTTTACAGATAAGATTTACCTTGTCCAGGAAATGGTTATATTAAAAAGTGCCCATTACACAATCCAAAAATTCGAAAGTGTAGAGCTAATTAAGATCTAAAATATCACAAAGACTAACCTTTTTTGCTACCATGGTTTCTATCAATGATGGCTTCCTCAGGCAGGGAAAAGGTCAATTGTTTTCTATCACTCCATTTATACACTTTTTGTATAGTGGGAAATATATATATATATATATAGGCACAATGAAGTAATAGATAGCAGCTCAGATTGAGGAATTAGAGAACTGATTTTGAATTCCAGTCAAGTTCATTGTATTCACTTATGTGCAAATAACTTTGAGAAAGGTGTGAATCCATCTCTTCTCCTACCAGCTATGGATAAATAGCTGGACAAACTGGGTCTTATAAGCTTGGGTGGTAACTTCTCTATGAGGACAACAACTCTAAATTAACTCAGGAGGGTTGTCTGGAGATCTTGTGACACAAGATGTATACCAGTTATCTGTATTCAACTCTTCTAAAAAGTGTAATTGGTTCTACACACCTTCACCAATATAATCAAACCAAATGTGTGAATTGCACAGGCTGTTTGGTTCTAAGAACTGAATTGCTGTACCTTCATGTGTAAAAAATGACTGTCGAGTCCAGTTTATATATATATATATATATATATATATATATATATATATATGTGTGTGTGTGTGTGTGTGTGTGTGTGTATATATATATATATATATATATATATATATATATATATATATCAATTTCTAAAGCAGTAATTGATTTTTATTTATTAATCCAACAGATTTGATCACTTTAAATGTTATTTTTAGTTAATACATATATTTCAATAGATGCTCTGTTCATTTATTAAACTATTTTTACTCATTTTCAACTACCAGCCTGGATATTCAAAAAATCTTATTAAAAAAAATATATTTTATACAAAAAATATCTTTTCACACAATGTTATTAATTCAGTATGTATGTTAAACCTGTTCAAGGCGAGTATGATGGGGGATGATGTCTGATTGGGGGCCCGGGCAGTACTTTGTGACCCTCACTATCTTGTCAATGTTTGCTTTTCCTTCTACCAATATTTATATATGTTACAAGTTAAACTAAGCACAACTATTAAAAGAATGAAAAAATTTCACAGATGTTGACAGGATGTTCTGAGGTTCATTTTTTTTTTTTGTCCAAATTCATGAATTTACTTGGCTCATGCAAAGTCTTAAAAAAAAAAAAAACACACAATATAAAATTCACTACTTTTTATCCATAATGTTGAATGTTTTAAATTCAATTTTTTAACAAGAAAAAGCTCAAGTTGATGCTAAAAATTGTCACCAAACATTGTTGATTCATTTAAGATGGAATGATATTTCTCTAATTTGTATTTAGATACTTTGTATTTTCAATATTTCTAGTTGATTTGTTCACCTATATTGCATATAATCCATTATTGTACATAATTAGATTAAAATAAAATTTATATTTGATATGAATACTGCGTTATGAAAACCAAGATGTAGTAGTAAGTGAATGGGGGGTGGTGCACAAAACTCTTGCACTGGCCCTGAGATACTGACTTCCAGTGGAGTATGTGAATCCATCCTCACCACTCTAGGTATTTCTATTATGGTTTCCATAGCAAGTAGGTTTGTAAAGGATAAAGTTGCTAGCCCCAAGGTGTTCTCCTATATTGGTTGCCAATTAATCTCTAGCCGCAGAAGAGATGGATTCATACAATTCCAATGGTGTTTGTACAAAAGTAAATGCAACAGCCTTGGCTGGAATTTGAACTTGAATCTCCAGTCACATTTTCTGCACCAATAACCTCTACACCACATGTACATCAAATTAAATTAATGAAGATTTGTCATTAAAACAAACATTATACAGTGAAAATTCCAAATGAAGATTCAACTTAAAAATACATGACTTACTGATCTATCCTTGTAAGCTCACAAAAATATATACCTTTATTTTAATTAGACAGAACTCAGAAAAATGATGAACAAAATTTTTCTTTATTTCTAGGACTTGTATCTTTCTTTTTGATTTTCCCTAGGAGGATTTTTCACTCAGTGCTGTTTCATAAGATGAGAGAACAAGTTATACAAAGACAAAAGAATTGGGGTCATAAATAAAAGCATTATTTACTTGCCTCACCAAACATGACCTTCTTTAATGTGGGTCTATCATTGGCCAATCCAAAAAATGCCCAGTCCTCATGACCACAGAATCAATATTCCACCAATCCTTCCTCATTTAGTGCAATGAGGGTGACACTACTGCAGAGTTAGAATCCTTGGGATCAGGCATCTTCTTCATTGATTAAAAGGAGAACAGATGCTACACAATGACCACAGGTCATAAAGAAACAAATACTGTCACAAGCAACTGTCACAACTTTGATTCTTTTTCTCACCACCAGTGTTTTTCATTTTTAATCTCTTTCAGTACAACATAATCTTTGATTCTTCCATCATTTTTAAAAAAAATTTTCTTCTACCTATCATATTTCCTCTCTTCCCCACAAAGTATTTTTGGGAGTGCCTTTTGCAGAAGTTTGGATCTATGCATACTCTAACAGCTAATTAACTATTAGGTTGGTGCAAAAATAATGACGTAATAATGTCATTTTTTGACGTTAAAAATACGTCAAAAAACGACATTGTTACGTCATTATTTTTGCACCAACCTAATATTTGTTAAGAGTTTGTTCACTTCTAAATTTGCAGCTACAAAATTATGTCTCTTGAATAGGCATCTCCAGTTTTCATAGTGTAAAAAAAGAAAAAAAAACATGCATAAAACTTTATTTTATGCTCTTTTTTTCCACTAATCAAAAGCTGAAAGGATAGGAAAAAATTCTATATAAATATTATTTCTAGATTTTAAATGGAATCAGAAAATGTTCTTTACTTTGTGCAAACACTGACACTACAAAAATATTATTGCCATTTTTGGAGTTGTAAAAAAGTTGATTTTTAAAATCTGACAAAATTCATTTAATTTTTGGATTCTAATAAAACTTTTAGCATTTATGTAAAAGAAAAAATATATTTATATTTTAAAGCAGTTTTTCATCAAAATTTTTGAGAAAATTTTCTTTTTTTTCTGTGACTTCACACTCACTTTTGAATTGTGTAGTGAGGTGTAGTGCATTGAGGTTTACATTTTTTAAAGTCCTTGTAAAAACAGAGAAATAAAAAAAAATCAGAAATCGAAAGGAAAATCAATATGGATGCCTTAGTCCGAAATTAAAAAAAAAGTGAATTATGACTTTTTTTGAACACTTATGTTTTAATTTATATTCTAAGACTATTGCCTGTAACAAAAAAAATAAAAAACAATTTTTTTATATTTTTACAGAGATTTTTTCTAATATTTTCTAATATCAATTTAATAATTCAATATTTTAAGTCATTGTCTATTCTTTCAAAAGGTGTTTCACTCTTTGATTTTGTTTTTAGAAACTTGATGTCCTTTAATAAATAAATATACAGAGATATTAAGAAAATATTCTTTGCAAATTTTAAAAATATTACACAGCTGTTGATTGGATATTATTAACTACAGGTGCACAGACACGTATCTATTTCTGATTTTCAGTTGTCATCATTCTTGCACTAGTTATGATGTAGATAAAATACGCTTATTGAAAAAGCAAATAAACATACCTCTTACATTAACTTCTACAGAATTTATAGAAGAATTAACCAATATATTATAAGTTGATATTGTAGATGGGGATATAAAAATCATACATAGAATTTAGGTAATTGTAATGTGTAATTTAAGGACAAATCTCAAATTTTGCTAATAATAATTATTGAATGCTTTATTCTATAGAAGATGAAGATTATGAGAATTATACAATTTCAAAATATGACCCAAGTGTAGATTATTTAAATAAGAATTTATTTTTTTTTTTAGATTAAACTAATTTAGTCAATTGTGAATTGGTTTCTCAAGTCTGCATACCACTGAAATATTTTGCATTTGTCTTTCATATAAAACTCTTTATCTGATTGCTCTATATTTCACTTGTGTATTGTAAGCTATAATTTTTTTTTTTTTGTTGTTGTTTTGAAAATAAAATAGTCTGCTTCCTTATTTCTTTAAATATCATCATAATGATTTTTATCAAAAATAATTATCACTTGAAACCAAAAAAAGTAGTGAATATATTTAAATTTTTCTTACATATTTTCTTTCTGAATTTCTGGAATGAGGAGTTATCATTATTTACATATAGGTCAAATTGTCAAAGATTGTATGTTTATAAACAGTAATTCGGACTTTGCTAACCGGACACTTCTGTAGATGAATGGTACAGCATGTTGGGTCAAATGACAATTTCCATATACAAATACAGGTTTGATTCCTGTTGAAGAATGCATATTTTCTACAAAATTTCTCGAACATTCAAGGTGGTAAATGTAATTAATACTGTTTAATTAAAAACTGAGCATTTACTTAAATAAATTGTATCGATAAAAATAACGTATAAACAGAAAATATATTAAATAATTGTTGGACTTAATACATTTCATCATATATATATATATATATATATATATATATATATATATATATATTATATATATATATATATATATGCTTTTGAACACATATTTTCTTCCTGAAAATACACATATCTGCTCTGCCCACATCCTTATGTTAACAAAGACAATTTTATAGGAAATGGATTGAATCCAACAGATTTTTTTTTTTTGTTTGCTTAAACGTTATTTTTTATTTTAGTAGATACACTCTTTTTATTTAGAGTCCCTGGTGCCTACTGGATTGAAAATATGTTAAAGCCATTTTTTTTTGTTATGGCTCTTGTTAATTTGTGGGGTGTGTTGTTTATCCCCGATACTATGGGGTACATTGGGGAGCCTGGATTGTTTGCTTATATATATATATATATATATATATATATATATATATATATATGCACAAGTCATAGGTGTCTGTTAGATTATAAATCAGCCCACTCCAAGTAGATCTGTTTTTGTTTTTTTTTTACTCTACTAGCTCATATAAAGCATTTTGGTATTATTGCTTTTGTGATGCTTAGTGATACTATGTATGGTCCTGGTATTAAGTTTATTGTCAAGAATTGTGAGATTAGCACACTCTCAATGCCTTTTCTTCTTAGCAAATCCTTTTCTTTCCTGATCAGGCTGATATTTATTAATTCAAAATAATGGTCAGATGTATTATAGTGAACCACCAGTGCTTTTAACATGTTGTTATGCAGCATATCTCTGCAATGTTCATATAGTCTTTTTTGAAGTTTCTGGGTGCTTTTGCAATGTATAGTGTCCCTACTTTAACCAGCTTACACTAAACCTATTGATATTATCCCTTTCTTTCTTTCCTTTCTGTTTAGATTTGATTCCCTTTAATTTTGTCTTTGAACCACCCCCACAAACATTTGACAGGGGTTAAGGGAATTGTCAACTGTATACATTCCCCAAAAGTAACAAAAGACAGGAAGTTGTATGAAGGGACCATGATTGAACGGGCATGGAACATAGAGAAAGAGAAGAACAAAAGTCTTTAATAGCTGCTTAGAATTTTTCATCTTATTTCCTTATTAAGGACACCAAAGCATTAACATGAAGGCTCACACGAGTACATTTTAACAAGAACACAAACAGTGCAGTTTCCATGAATTTATCAGAATACTTTGAACAGGCTCTTATAATGCAATGAGAAGGCGCTACCTTGTGTTCAGAATACCAAATTTGCTTTTGTGCTATAGCCAGCTCAGAGACATGAACACATCCCACTTGATGATGAGAATATAGCTGAGGAGAACAGATACTACACTCTTATTAGGCAGAAGTGATGAAGACCAACACTTTAATCCTCAGCAGAGTACATAGATGCTCTGATCAAAGACAAAAGTACCAGCAAATATGTAAATCAGTCAGTCGGTTATGTGCAATGTGTGATACACACTTAGGCGATCACATATCTTTTGATACATAACTGATGCAGATTTTTTCTTACAGTAGGCTGCCCTTTCTTTCTGCAGTAGACCAGTTGCCATCAAAGGCTATAGAACCCAGTCTGTCCTGCTATTTACCCATAGCTAGGGAGAGGGGAGAAGAAGAGGATTTATACCTTTCGCAAGGGTATTAGCATGTAAGTGAATGTAATGGATTTGACTGGAATTTGAACTCAGTTCTCCAATTCCTCAATCCAAGCCACTATCCATTACTCCACCGTACCTCCTCCATATATAAATACTCAGACGTTTTTTATGTTTTGAGTATTTACATATTTTGATGCTTAGAATAATAGTGTTTAGCATAATGAAACTATTTCAAATAGCAGTTACAGTTGCTCTGTAATCATGTAAGCATCACTTACTCTTATTTTTCTGATGGCATAGAAGTCAAAAGTAAATAAACATCTATGCTTTATATTTGAACTGTTATCTCTTTGTAGCATTCATTCCGTTTCAATCTATTTGTTTTCTCACTCAACATGTGAATTACAAATTGGAGATACTAAAATCAAGTACATACATTTAAATATCTAAAAAGTGTTTACCAGAGGACAGATAATGCAACACTGAAATTCAAAGGTGTATTAGGATAGAAAAAGCTGCTTTACAAAAGCTAAGCAAAGTAATAAAAAACAGGAAAATTTTCTCAGAAACAAAAAAAGAATATTGAACTGTTATGCAGTATCAGTCAATATTGCTGGACAATCTCATCACAGATGAAAAGATTTGAGGCACCAGAAACGTGGTTCTACAGATGAATGCTGAGAATAGTATGGACCGAACATGTGAGCAACAACAAAGTTTTAGATAAAATGGAAATAAAAAATACACTTATAATTAGCATCAAAAAGAGACAAATGAAACTTGTAGGGTGCATAAGGAAAGAAAGCTAAGAAAATTTGATACTCACAGAACATATTGAAGGCAGAAGGGAAAGAGGAAAACAGTGCATAACATACATAAGTTTGTGTAAATGGTGTGCAGAACAAGGATTAGGAGAAATAGCAGATAGAGAAACATTGCTGAGAGCTGCAAAAGACAGGACATTGTGGTGAGTCATGATTGTCAATGTCCTGAAGGTACACAGCACAAAGAATAAGACACTGTTACACATAAGCAGAGAAAGTTTCATTTGTAATGCTTTGAGGATGAGGTTAATAAATTGTAAAATAGTAATATAATCACCCATTATACTTGTTTGTTTATCAAATAATGATTTAAAAGTGGATGATTGAAGCCTTGAATAGAGAAGAGCCCAATGTATATTAGATTTTTTTCCTATGCATATGAAAAATTTAATTTAAAAAGGAGGTAGAATAAGATGTCAACAGCAATA
Organism: Acanthosepion lycidas; assembly: GCA_963932145.1. Classification (NCBI taxonomy): domain Eukaryota; kingdom Metazoa; phylum Mollusca; class Cephalopoda; order Sepiida; family Sepiidae; genus Acanthosepion; species Acanthosepion lycidas. Next base: position 58,351,485 of record OZ010584.1, read on the forward strand.
ACTGATAATAAAGTAGAACAATTATAACAATATGATGTAATAAAAATTGCATAATCCATTACAAATAATCCATTAGAAATTTTACAAAGTTCCAAAAATTTCTGACAGATTATGTGTAACTTGGAAAAGTCAATCATTAAAATTAATCAACACAAAATGTCTGTTATCTTTAATATTAAATATAAAAGCCTACTAATATATAATAAATATAATCAATGTTATTGCCAATAATTTTATAATTTTACTGTCTTGTTATTCCTCAAGTTTAATTTACTAGCCTATTAAAACTCTCTCTCTCTCTCTCTCTCTATATATATATATATATATATATATATATAAATAAAACTATCCCTCAAAAACTTGTATTAAAAATAAAATAAAAACATGTAAATTTGTAAACCAAATTCCTTTGTAACTAGAGATGTGACCTGATGAACCAGGAAAAATATATTTTCTGGGGAAATAAATTATAGTCATGGAACTTTAAGGTTGTCTCTTTTTTTAATATAATTAATTAATTATTTATATTATATATATATATATATAAAAGGTATATTTAGTCAGTAAGTATTCATCCAAACAAGTTTGATTAAAAAGAACCAACAAGGTCTGTTTTATTTTTCATTATACTTTTCCAACTTTCAGATAAGATGTTGATTATTATGTTCAGAGTTGTGGTTAAACTGTCAAAAATTTATATTTTGTTATTTTTATTCAAGTACTTTTGACTTTTCAGTCATTTATTATCAAGAACTGATGTGGTATTTCTGTGGTAGTTTTAACTCCTTTGTTTGCATCTTGGTATCCATTAGGATACTGGACAATTTGAATTTTGGTCCAACATGATGTGCAGAAGTGATATAATGTTTTTGGCTAGAAACTCATGACTGAGGAGAGCTCAGTGACAGGGTGTATTGTTGTCATGAAGAATCCAATTCTTTGCGCTCCACAGACCCAGTCATTTTTGCCAAACAGTCTGAAAACGACTCAAAATGTTGCAGCAGAACACTTGATTGATGGTCTGACCATGGGGACAAATTCTAAATGCATAATATTGGGGATGTTGAAAATAATGATGACCATGCTCTTGATTGAGCTGCAGCTCTATTGTGCCTTCTTCACTCATGGAGATAAAGGGCCCTTCCATTGTGTTGACTGCTGCTTCATCTCAGGATCGTACTCATAGATCTAACTCATCACCAGAGATGATCCTCAACATGAAGGATGGATCATCAGTGGCACACTGACAAAGATCTTGACAGGCTTCTTTCTGCTCAGTGGTCAGCAGGTGGGGGAAAAACTTGGCAGCAACATGCCACATGTTCAATTCAGACATTAGGATTGCTTGCACAGATCCATTTGACAGATCAACATCATCATCAATATTGTTGATTGTCCTCCGATGATCCTCATATACAATCTGGTTAATTTTTCACCACATTTCCAAGACTGACACTTGTGGCAGATCTTTCAGATTGCTTGTCATCTTCTGGACACCTTCTTCCACTTTTGAAGTGCCCATGGCACTTGAAACATTGTGCATGACCCAGGGTCTCATCACTATAAGCTTGCCGAAGCATGCTCAATGTCTCTGTACCAGAATTCCCAAATTGAATGCAGAATTTCACATTAGCTCTTTCTTTGTTCCAACTTCCTGTTCATGACAAAATTGCAGGCTACAGCATACACATGATCACAAAAACACAAATTTTACAACTTGTGAAGTGAACACAGTGACATCACTCGGCAACACTGGTGGATGAAGGTGACTTCTAGATCTCATTGCATGCACAACCATGTGTTGCCAACTTATGGTACTAATCTGGAAACTTTCTGATACCACCTTATATTAAACAACAAAATATATGAATGCACACACCAAGTACTGCTCCAATTAACATAAGTTGAAAATTTAAAAAATTGTATGTATATATATATATATATATATATATACATGTTTCATTAAATAAGTGTTGTCTATTTATTTTATGTAAATTCTTGTCTGATAAACTTAATAACATTATCATTAAGCGAAGAAAGAAAATCACAATATTAATACATATTTTTTAATCCAATCTAAGCTTTCGGCTTACATAAGCCATTATCAAAGATGACAATTACATAACGATATATTAAGCAATACATGGACAAGAAAGTGATGATAGTCTGTTTCTGTTTACATGGATGATTTCCAAGCAATGATAAACACATGCATATAAGATGCTGGAAGCGAAAATTGCACCGCAGCTTATGATGTCACACATGACCGCACGAGAGTGAAAACGAGAAGTATTAAGTATAGGAAGCCGTTGGTATAAACCAATGGCTTCTGTTACCAATTATAGACACTTAAGAATATTTGTGGAGATTTCATAGTTTATTTTGTTTAGGTTAGGTTTCAACTGTTTTATGTATATAGCTTCAAGAATTTTTAGTTTTTGCTTGTTTTCATGTTTAAGTATAATTGTGTTTTCAACAAGGATTTTATGGAATTGTGTATGCAGCCAGACACGTTTTAAATGCTTAAAAATGTTAGAGTTTTCATTCAAATGTAGTGTCAAGCATCGTGAAAATGAGTTTGTGGTGTATAAATATATAATTAAAATGTTGCAAGTTAATCATATACATTTAATTAAATACCTGAAAAAATGTTAATTAATTTCATCAAGATAAAAAAAAATTAAATGTTAAAACCAACATTTGGGAGTAATTAGAAAAAATTAAGTGTTTCCACAAATTAAAATCAAATTAATCTACATCTCTTTTTGAATTTAAAATAATCTCAAACTGTTCATTTAAAAAATCTTTCTTGCTCATTGTTCCCAATTATAAACTTTTAAAGATTTTTCCATAAAATTTTCCATATGAGAAAAGTGAAAATTACATCTTTCTTGTTTAAACAAGGCAGAAATATATAAAGAAAAAGAAAAAAAGAAAGAACTATAATGACTTTTTCAAATAATATAATACAATGAGATCATTTGAAGCAAAGAGAAGAGCTGATGTTTTTAACTTGTATCATATTGTAGATTTGCCTTAATTAAAAGTTTAAAATGAGGGCAACTTTCTGGACTTCTTGATTCTGCTAAGGATATTGTCGGGGTGTATTTTCCTCCCTTTCTTGATCAGACTCAGAGCACCTGTTACCACTGGGGTATTATTGTGGCTTTCATGCCTTATATTCTCTCAGTTCCTATTTCTATTTCTTTATATTTACACAGATTTTCTGTAGTTTCTGAGGAGGTACTTCTTTTGGTGAGTACAGACATGTCAATGAATACAAAAGTTCTTTTCTTTTTTGTCCTCCACTACTATATCATGTTTTGAGCCTTAATTTCTTTATCAGTTTGAATTGGCATTTCCGAGAGAACAATATCCTTATTATTTTCTGTCACAGTTGATTGGCTTATGTTCATAGTATTTGTCTTTGACTTTATTAGTAGTCCATGGAAATTTTGTTTTGTTAACAAAACTCCTTACAACTCGAGAACCTTTTAGAGAATCTTTCCAAAGTAACGGATGGTATTTTTCTGGAGGTCTACAATCTTGGTCTCAATTCCAATTTTCCCTAAGTGCCTTTTCAAGTTTCTAGGTGCTGTTCTATGCATACTTATTACTAAAGGAATTACTTCAAAAGTCATGTTCCATAGCTTATTCTTCTCCCTGGCCATTCCCAAGTATTTTTCAATCTTTACAGTCCCTCTTGTATCATATGGAACAACAAAATCAATAATTTGACACTTAATACTTTCCTTATCTGTCACAATAATGTCAGGTCTCCATGCTTCAATAAGATTATCTATCTGGACAGAGAAATCCCATAATAATAATATTATTATTAAATATTTGTTTTCTATAAATTCAAAGAGAATTAATGTAAGATATTTAATGTGTAATTTCAGGATGATATTAAGCAAAAAAAAAAAATGAAAACCACATAAAAAGGCCTCAAAATAAATTTGCATAAAAGGGAATGTGATGAACAATATTAGTGGTAATGGTACAAGCAGAGAGATAGGGAGAGAAAGAGAGGTGGATGTGATGAACTGTATGAGTAGAAATGGTACAAGCAGAGAGATAGGGAGAGAGAGAAAAAGAGAGTGCATTGCTAATTTCTATGAATATAATTCTATTTATATTTTAAACCAAGTCAAAGGAGAACAGTAACAAAAGTCAAGTGCATTTCTTTCTCTGTTATGCACATTAATTGAAAAGTTAATAAAAAAAATGCAAATACCATACATGTAATATAGATCTCGAAATGAACACACACACATATATATATATAAGTTGTAATGTGGTTCCTTTTAAGTGATAAGGTGAACATTCTTGTCTTGCTAAGGAAAGAAAAATATTGTATGCTGAGGTTGCTAAGTTTTATGCTAAGAATGAATTTTCTGTCACACAAATATATATGGGAGGCATATATACATATATGAACCTGTGGACACGTATGTGTGTGTGTGTGTGTATATATATATATATATATATATATATAAGGATGCATAGATATGGAGAGTACACACACACACACATGAGGAGGGTGCTTATGTAATATATCTCAGTGCAAGAACACATGTTATTCAGTATTATCTTAGATTGTAAATAATTTTTGAAAAGTTTTTTTAAGAAATAATAACTTAAAATGTAATAACTATAGTAAAACAAAGTCATTTCTAATGGTAAATATGACCCGTTTCCTTATAAGGAAAAATTTGGCATTCACCGACTGAGCAGCTATTACTGTTTTTGGTTAAAATTTATAAAATCATTCTCTAAAAACAATTTTTCAGGAAAATACGTTTCTCAAGTCCATTAACTGTTATCACTCTTTCCAGTATTGATGGAGAATTCCTTCCTAACCTTTTATATGAAGTAGTGTGAAAGTCAACATATGAAGTATGTCATTATTTTCTCATCCAACTACATGTGGTATCTATTTTAGTTGTTGCTGTTGTTGAAAGTTCTCAAATGATGTGGTTTCTGTTATTTAGCACAGTTCTTTGTGATTCTGTAGCACCATTCCACAAGATTCAAAGGAGGATGGTCTTTGCCAAAATTCACACATTTCAGTCACTCAAAGCCATCTTCAACCATTGATCTAAGAAGTTACAATAAAGGTTGGGATAAAAGTCTCTTTCCTAACCCTACCCGCCAAGCATTCTGCCATCCATTCTCATACCAGCTCATCAGCATACTGCCTTCCCCTATCTCTCTTGCTCTTAATGTGCCCCATGAAGGTTAAGTTTTCCAAGCGAACCTTTCTTGTTATATATCCAAGGAATTTCAGCCATTTTTTCCTGATTCTGAATTATTAGTGTTCTTTCTTTTTAAATTTCCTTGTTGCTTACTCATTCTGTCCATGGAATTTTCAGTATCCTTCTATAGAATCACATTTCTGCTATCTCTATTTTTTCCTCATCCACAAGGGGAGATTGTCCAGCATTCACTGCCATATAAAGGGAGGGATATCATATAGCAATCCATCACTTTTTTCTTTGTTTCTAACAAAATAAGTAATATTATGTTTAAAAAAATAACAGATTTTAAAGATGGAAACAGATAATTAAGTATATTAACAAAAATGTATGTAATGTGCTTATCCAGCAGATAATACCTCCCCTTCATTAGTGGGGCTAGGGTCATTACCTAGCACTTCAAAATGAGAAGTACTTATGGTACTTGAGCAGTTTTTGCCTCTAGTCCATATGCATATGGGCTCCCACTTTAAACTTGCACATTCCATTTGAGTGGGTATGTGAATAAATATTTTTAGTATATAAGATGTTATAAATTCACTGTTACAATACATTTTACTTCTGTGAATAAATTCTTGTCCAAAATAAATTTCTCAGCATAGGTATACTTGTAAAAGTTTTATGAAATATAGAATAATAATGCTCTTTGGGAAAAGCATGAATCAATCTCTTCTTACTCCTGACTATAGATTAAATAGCAGCATAGACAAGGTTCTCAAGATTTGGATGTTAGCCAGTCTTGGAAAAGAACAATTCTGAATTCAAAACTGTAGATAAGACAATAGGAAATCACTCCACTATCTAGCAATTCACAGATAATAATAATAATGAAAATGAATCTGGGGAGAGTTGTGAATGGATATAGTATTTAAAAAAAGAAGAATTTTCTGTTCTAAATATGCAATGAAATTGAGTGAAATGATATTAATATCTTATTCCCAAATTTTAATGTCTCAGATGTGTGAGTCATGCAACAGTTTTTGGAGAAGAGAGCAGAATCAACATGCCATATATATGTTTTAAGTCCTTCACTATCATTCTTTCTTGCACAAATGGGAGTTTCTTTCCAGGTCTTTTGTTTAAAATAGTATTGAAAGTCAACATCTTGATCAGAGCTGATATATACTACCCATGACCCATTGGGGACCCCAGGTAGAGCTTTGCGACCATATCTTAAAATTTGCTTTTCTTCTACCTACTTTTATATATGTTACAAATTAAACTAAGCACAACTATTAAAGGATGAAAAATTTTCATGGATTCTGATGTCATTCTGGAGTCTTTTTTTTCTTGTCCAAATCCGTGAATTTGTTTGGCTCATGCTAAGTCTAAAAAAAGCACAATATAAAATTCACTATTTTTTATCCATAATGTTGAATGTCTCAATATTATTTAACATTTTAACAAGAAAAAAATCCAGTTCAATTCCCATGGCCTTATTGATGACATTTGCAACTTTTTAATTCTCTAAAGAGAAGAAATTAAATAAAAAGAAACTCTTTGGTATCAACTGGGTTATATAATTATTCATCTTGATAAATTAAGTGAAAGATGAAGAAAGTGTAACCAGTGAAGAAGGTTTGAAATTACTAATGGAAACTTGATCCATTTGAAAGCATAACAAATATAGGAGTGTCAATTTTAAGAAACTTCCTGGATGTAAATCTCTAATTGTTAAGCTGCTGCTGCTGTTTGACTTATATCAATACACTATTTGTTCATTCAATGCAGCAGACAATATATCTGGAGTTTTCTCTCAATCAATAATTCATAGAAACAAATGGAGTGCAAGACTCTACACTCTTCTTATTGTTTAGCAAAAGAATTTCTTTGAGTAACAGTTCTCTCAATGCAGTGAGAAAGAGAGAGGTAAATTTTATTACTGCTAACGGGGTTATCTGGTGCTGTACAGGTTAAGATAACTTTTGAAGTATTAAAAAAAAAAGAAAGAAAAAGTATTTCTTTTGACCAATCTGCTCTTATCCCTCAAGAGGTATTATTTGGGAAAGGATGTTTTATTATAGATTTTTAAAGTGCAGGACAAGTGGCTTTGATTTAGACATGCCTGCACTCAGTAAAACCTCAAAATATATAAAGGTATCTTAAAATTTCTCTTTCTTCCAATTCTAAGTGCAGGTTGTTAGGGATATGAATATCTTAACCAGATTGCTTCTTTTTTTTTTCTTTTTGCCATTGTAAACCATAAAGTACATGATATAACACTATATCTAAATTAAATCTGATGATGAGTATTTACTATAAATTTTTAAGAAGAATCTGCAATATTATCGGTCCTAACCTATCTTGGTTTCAATCATTTTCCTACTACTGTAACATAGCTCCAATGAGCCATTTCTATAAATATTTTCTTATCAACTGTTCTTATGGTACTACACTTCACAAATTTAAGCACAAATTGGCATTAAGGTTTGAATTTCACTGCTGAAATTGCTAGATGTAACCATAAGTTCTCTTCTAATAATTTCTTCTCTCATATTTTTCATTTGTGGAAATCTTTTCTGGCTTCTTACTTTCCTGTCAACTATAATCTTCAAAGATTTAAATGCAATATTAATCATCATCTTATGTCTTTTTGAATTTGGTTCTTTTATTGTCCTTTCTACACAATAACATTTTTTCAGATTCTTTCACTCTCAACAGCCCCTAGTGTCTTAGTAGCTTTATTGCCTTGCTTGAGGTAAAATGATTTTTTTAAAAATGTAAATTATTGTCAGGAACAATTTTATTCTCTAGCAAATTTTAATTCTTCATTATCACTGAAGTATTTGGTGACATAGCAATTGAGAGTTCAATCTCTGAGCTTGGTAGTACAGATTCACTAAGTTGACGGAGGGTGAGCAATAACAGAGCAATATTAAAATAAGAACATGAAATATTCCCAGACATGGGCAGTGGACAAGGACAATCTACCCTTGTGGATTAAATAATGGATTTTGAAGGTTACCAAGCTCGCACAATAGTCAGAACTTTGTGATAACAATTCCAAAGATGAGGACATTAGTCCAAATAGAGATATTGTAAATATTTTTACTCACCTTCAAATAGGTGTTTTCTATGAATCATTAAACTTCCATTAGTACTGTGAGGCATTGTAACAGTATTAGTTGTGTAGGTTTTTTTCAAATGTATCATTTAGTTCTTAATTTTCTTGTTATAAATTGTCTTGAGTGTTATTCTTGCTTTTTATAGGAAAAACAAAAGGTTTTATTTTTAAATATTGAATTAAAAGGCCAATACAGAAAAATGAATCTGTAATTTAAAAAAATTCAAATATGTAAAAATAGATTTAATTTCTATCATCAGCAAACAAATAAGACTGTTGTAATTCATACTAATATTAAGACTAAAACCAGAAATTCACAGTTACTTGACAGATGTATTCAGAAAGCTACTTGGCTAATTGTGAAAATTTGACTTGCCACTTACTATATATTAAAGAAAAGCATTTTGTGTTGTGTTCAAACACCCCCTACTACCAATGGTGCAATGTGGGAGTAATTTCACTATTTTTTCAAAAATGGTCCCAGTTGCTCTATTTTAAAGTGTACCTATTAACTATCAAAAAAGAAAAACAAAAAACAAAGTGTAAAAAGTTCATAAATACAGTAATGTTTTGAGATACGAGTTTAATTCATTCCAAGACTGAGCTCGTAACTCAAAACACTCGGATCTCAAATCAGTTTTCCTCAAAGAAATTAATGGGAATATTTCCAGTCTGTTCCAGGCCCCTAAAAGTTCACTACTGCTATTTACACTTACTTCAGACCCATATTGTCACTAAAGGAATTTTGCAAAATAACAGCAAAAAATCCCAACCCAACGCAACAGTGACCCTTCCAAAAGCAGAGGTGAATAAGTGTACTGCAGATGCTTAACTGAAACTTGCTTGTATCTCAAAGCAAAAAATTGGCCAAACTCTGGCTCATATCTAAAAAACTTGTATGTCAGTACACTTGTATCTCAAGGTATTACTGTATGTTAAAAAGATAAACATAATATATATATATATATATATATATATATATATATATATATATATATATATATATATATATATATAATAATAATAAATGTGAATGTCAGTGTGTCACATTTTTTCAACTTTACTTCTAGAGGCCGTAGCTCAACATATTATACCATTTTGGAATCAGGCTGACTGGGAACAAATTAAAAATATTCCGGGTTAGACTTTTATATGATAACAATTTTTATAACTTGGGAATAATTGAAATTAATTGTGAAATCAAGCAAAAGTCACCCATGAAATAAAAATTATTGTTTGTACAGAATGTAAGGACCTACATACATCAAATTTTCTATAAATTAAGTGGCGGGAGAAAAATTATCATTCAACTTTTAAAAGGTAAGCTTAAATATTAATTCAATACTTAAATACAGTGATCAATTTTGAGTTCCTCTATAGTTTATTATAGTGTATCGCATCTACTCTTCCCTACCTATTGCGATGAAGGCCTAATCAAGTGCCCTCTGATGGAGCTAACTTAAATGCTTGCCCTATAGGCAGGCTATTAAGCTAGTATATATATATATATATATAAATATAAACATATATGAATCAAATAATAAGAACTAGTAAACTCATACTTTCATTAATGACTAAAACTAGAGAATTCACTTGATAAAATGATTTTTCTTTCTTCCAAGTACACAATTGTAATTTGTTCTCAATTATTTTTTGTTCTATTTTTTGTTTTTGCCAAACATGATACAAAACGGATAGAAACATGTAGGGGCCCTATTTCTTAGTCATTGCAGATAAAAGAATCTTTCCTTCTAAAGCCATTTTTCTTTTAAGTTTTACCATTGTTGCTAATTTCAGTTGTTTTCCTAATATTTCAAAATTTGTTAAGAACTCCATTACAAAATTAAAAAAAAAAAAAGAAGAAAAAAAAGTTATTTTGACTTTGTTCTTTTCATCATTTGTAGCTTGATTCTTTGCAATGTTATTTCCATTCTGACTTAAGTACACAAATGTTTTCATTATCTTTCCACCTCATTGTTTACATGATGAAAAACAAAAGACAAACAAACAATAGTTGGACAAAAATGTAAATAAATAATGCCTACATCTATTCAAGTGTTCCTTCTGGATAATAATATTGGTTTGAAAGATAAACAGATTTTATATTTATGTAATACTATCAAACACATGATAACCAGTTACATAGAAATTCATAGCTGCCCATCAGATAATTTTCATATAAAAGATGAAGCTAACTTAAAAAATCGTGCTTGTAGATAATAAATATTTACAAACAGGACCTTTGGGTGATTCTATCCTTATTTTAAATTTTATTCATTATTCATTCTTAAAGCATTATTATAATTACAAGCATAATTTTAGAATTATCTTCATCTATATAAAAAAATTATAAATTTGTCTTCATTATAGACAGAAAAAAATGAAAGAATACACAGACTAGTCCACAACAAAACTAAAATTCTCATCTTTACTATTTCAATGACAATGTTCTGGCCAGTATTTTTCTGACCCTTATCAGGTATATGGCACATCTGATAACCTTCCAGAAGCAATAAACAGAACCCTTTATTTCATTGAAAATGATATATAAATATTTATTCTCACATCTACAGTTTTTTGTAATTATTGACTTCAGAAGACTTCCCTCTTGTTTCATGAAATTTCATTTGGAGTCTATACAAACTTTCATAAGTTTGTCTTTCCTCTCATTCTCACTTCACATATACCAGCAAAACAAGTTTTGTAAATGGCCTAAGACAAGGATTGAACTAATAACTCCAGGGTTTTCAGTATGACAACATAAACAAAAGATTTTTTTTTCTTAACATATTTTTCAGAATTTTATCTGCACATTTATTATTTTTTATATATTATAAAACTAAGCGGTACCATATTTAATAGCATATAAGATACCCCACCCCATTGGTATATTAACAGTATAGAATTATGGAGTTACAGTAAATACAGGTACTGATAGCTTGTGGTATCTAGGTAAATACTTGTTCCTCTCATCTTCACATATAAGCCCCCCCCCCAACCGCCAATATATATTTTAGCCATCTTTGGTCAGTTTGGTTGATTTTTCAAAATCTCAATCCTTATTGGATTATATAATGTTGAAATCAGTTTTTTTAATTACTATATTTAATTTTTAATCATTTATGTGTTTTTGAGTTAGGTCAGTACTAGTTGTTTATATCTACTTGATGGGTGGCAGTTGGAGAGGGGAGAGTTTTGTTACTCTGTAATTCAAAATCAAATATAGTATATTTTGCCATGATTTGAACCAAGAATTTTGATTTACTTTTAATATTATTATTAATAATTATTATTAATAATGTTATTTCCATCATTAATATTTTTTTTTAGAATGTTGTTTTTGTCATTGCATTTCTTCATCTATAAAAAATATTTTATAACACTATTTCTTTTAAATCTGCTCATCATAACTCATCCTTATGCTTTAATTGTATGTACAGCTTTAGCCTCTGGTGATCTGCCCTCCAATCACAATATGATATCTGAATTTGGATACATTATTTTTTAGAAACTGTGTCTTGCAAAGAAAAGAGTACTGAACTGTTGCACAATGTCAGTCTTCCTATATAGCAGTGAATACTGAACAATCTCTTCACAGATGAAGAAGAGACTCGAAGCAACAGAAATGTGGTTCTACAGAAGAATGCTGGGAATACTATGGACTGAATATGAAGTTTTAAAGAAAATTAGTTTGGTTTGTTTTACGGCATATCAATCTCAATGGGTTATTTAATGCTGACAAGATTTTTATTGCTAGTAATATTTCTTTTCAAAAATGTATTACTGGTAATATTTTTTACAAAAATGTATTGCTGGTATTAAAACCCATTTTTACACTTTCATAGGGTTTTGACCCCAGTTTGAGAGTTGACTATTTGCTGGTATTAAAACCTATTTTTACACTTTCATAGGGTTTTGACCCGAGTTTGGGAGTTAACTATTTGCTCATAGCTGGGACCATAACAGGTGCTACCACCCCATGTCAGTGTGGACCTGGAAAGAGGCTTTGCTGTTGGATGCAGTTTATTGTCATACCCAGGACAGAAAGAAAATTGGAACAAAATGGATAATTATACTTAACATAACAAAGAGATAGTTGATATTTTTAGGGCACATAATGAGGAAAGAGGTCTTGAAGAATTTGTCCCTCACAGAAAAAATTGAAGGCAAGGGACAGAGGAAAACAGCACTTAACCTACCTGACGAGCTGGTATAAATAGTTGGAAGAACAGGGTTTAAGAGAGATAGCAAAAAGGCAAACTTTACTATGAAAGGACAGGAAATTATGGAGTCATGATTGCCAATGTCCTGAAAGGACATTGCAGGTAGAAAACAAATACAGTACTTTTCATTCATCATATAATTTTTGTTAGTTAACATATTTGTTATGCCCTGCTAATACCTTAGAAATAATGGACTATTCCATTTTGATCATGAGGAAAGATTGAAAAAGATGCAACTTGGTTTCAGTGAGAAAAAAAAGAAAGAGGAGGACAATGTTTGACAGATTTTTCAGTGAAATGGAAAAAAAAAACTTGTCTTGCTATAAATTTCAAATTTTTTTTTATTTGTATCCTCTTACTTCTTTAAATAATGACCTACATTCACATTTATGATTGACTGATTTTTTTTCTATGGTTTATTAACTCTGCAGGTTATTTAAAACCGGAAAATATTTTTAGATTGTAAGCTATAGAAGAAGAGGTGGAGGATTAATATATTTCCCGGGGGTATTTGCACATAAGTGAATCTAATGAATTAGAATTCGAACTCATCTCTCTGATTAACAATTCCAAGCTATTATTCATTGCACCATCTGCACATCCAAGCTTACAGCACCTGGTATTCCCAAGTGGTCACCCATCAAGGTACTGACCAGTCTTGACATTGCTTAACTTCAGTGATTGTACATGAACCGGTGTTTCAATGTGATGTGGCTGTAAGCCCTTATTATTTATGTTTGTTATTGCAATATTTTGTTAATGTTGTTAAGCTCAAATATTGGACAACACAGTAGGGGAATTTCCATGTCAATTGAACTCACAAGGAGCTTATTTAATCATTAACTTAAGAATTATGATTCATCACAAAATTGAAATAACAAAACGGTGAAATTTTCACAAGAATTTCTAGTCGTCATTAATATCATTGTTGCTTTTATGTTGTTATTACAGGTAGTATTGCACTTAACAGTGATTAGAGCAAAGAAAAAATATAATGATATTGATAATAATGATGAGGCAGGTAATAAGGAAAATAATGGTGGTTGTCATAGCAATAAGAAAGATTGTGACGGTGGTCTGTCTCTTCATTTGCCCATCAGCTGCACATGGATGAGAGAATTCATCCCCTGGCACATCTTATCTTTTCTCTACATATGTGAATGAAGATATATATAAGGAAAAAAAAACACTATGTACATTATCATGAACGAAATGCATTCGCACCATGGAAGCATTATCCACTAGAACTTAAGAAATATTATTTTGGATTATACTTATAATATACAGTTTTAACCCACAGCACAGCTTACTTTCTTTTCTTTTCTTTTTAGGCTATCTATCATTTTCTCAGTTTGTCATTTAAATGCCTTTTTATTTACCTAAGACTTGAAGGTGTGAAAATTACATTACTTCCAAACAATTCCCTTTCACACCTGCTTTCTTTCTGGATTTGTTATCATTACAAAATAATAGAAAAAAAAAAAAAGAAAGATAGAGAGAAATAAAGAAAGAGAGACTAAATCTATTGTTGGATTATCACATTCTTTTTAAAAATGTCATTTGTTTCATATAAAAAGTTCCCACTCTATTTCTATCAATATGTTGAGTCTATTTAATTCTCAAAGAATTGTATCTATGTGTTCTCTGATTTTATTATGATGATAATGATATTTATTATTATTTTATTCATATTGACAAAAGGCATACTTTCTTAAGTATCTCAGTAATGTATTTTCACTGTGCCTTTTCTATAAATATTTTCATGGCAATTGTCCAGCTGAGCTTTAGTACCTACACTATAAATTTAAGCACAGTAATAGATTATATGTTAGGTTTCATCATTTTATAGTTGAAATATATAAACATAACTGTGGAACTCTCTTCTGGCTTCTTGCTTTCCAGTCAAGATTGATCTTCAAAAATTTATATGCAATGTCAATTATTATCTTCTGTCTTCCTACTTCTTGTTCTTTTATTGTTCTCTCTCCTTAATAATGTTTTCTTTTCTTCATACTCTTTCCCACTCAGTAACCCTTTGTATGTCAGTGACTTCATTGCCTTGGGGTGAAATGATAAAAAAGATGTCATAATAAGTTTCCAGATGTAGGTTTTAAATATATGATTATGCATAGTACCAGTCAAAAGTGACAGGATTATTAGGTATACCAGCATTTATCATAAGGATCAGAGTAGTATATGTGTCAACTGCCTAACTTAAAATTTGCATATTTAATTTTGCCATGATGTTCAAGCAGTAAAATGGTAGCATAATGAATATGTCACTTGACTGCTTATCACATGGTCACTTGTTCAAATCAAGGCAGCATCCATTTGTCGTTTTATATATGTTTTTGATTTATTATAGAAAAAAAGGTAGACAAAAAAATTACATTTCTTTTATAAATCAAGCAAGGAAAATAAAGCCACTAAGTGTTACTGATAATGGAAAAAAATGAAAGAATGTTATTGAGTAAGAAAGACAATACAAAAACAAGATGCAAAAAAAAAAAAAAAAAAAAATTGATGATTGATATTTGAAAAATAGAGAGATTATCTACATTATAGTTATTTATTACATTTTGGAATTTATTCATTTAATCTCAAACTGTTCCATTCCTGTTAGTATATTTTATTGAATCTAGTGAGTTTTGGAAGAAAATTATGTACACATTTCAATCATGTTTGAATTCATTAACACTTGCAGAGAGAAACTCTGTAAGTGGCATATTCTAGAAAAATAAACAGTATAATATTTATTCAGTCTTTTATAATTTCAGTAGTACTTGTAAAGTTTTAAATGGTCTGATCTGAAAAATAAAAGTAGTAAGTAACATGTACTGAGAGTAAAATAAGAATATTTTATTTACTTTTACTTTTTTGACTAAGATCAAATTATAGCATTTGTTGCTCTTTAGGACACACACACACATTAAATTTTTATTTGGCATCTCACCATGTAGCTTACAAACCATTACTATCATAGAAATTTTGATCCTCATTAGATGAGCCACAGTTTTAGCTTTGTGGCTGATGGAACTAAGTTTAATTTATGTCTGAATTACTTTTAGTGTGTGAAAGTATAGGTTCATGAATTTTGTGACATAGTAATTCCAAGTTCAATCCCTGGGCCAAGTAGTAGATACTGAAACTCAGTGGAAACAGAGTGCCCAATAACTGAGCATTACTAAAAAATAAAAATGAGATATCCTGAGGCATAGACACTGGGATGAAAACAATCTACTCCCTGTAAATGAAATAAAGGATTCAGTTTAAAATTCCCTGAAATTTACTAAGATCAACAAACACCTGAAGAAGTTCAAAAGGCACAAGAGCCAAAATATTACAGTGATAAAAACAACAAAGATGAAAATATTTGTCTGACTGTAAATAATGTGGCTAAGCCTAATAAATAGCTCAAGTGCATCATACCATGGAGCAATCAAATTACTATGTGCCGTGTCCCTTCCAGATGTGGACGATCATGGCTCTCCACAATTTCACATTCTTTGTAGACCTTAACAATGTTTGACTTTTTACTATCTCTCCTAATTCCTATTCTGTCAATCATTTACACAAGCTTGTTAAGTAGGTTTTTCTTTGCTTTCCACTGTTTCTCTTGCTTTCAATATGTCTTGTGAGTGTTACATTTTCCAAGTCTTCTTCCCTCATTATATGTCCTAGAAATTTCAATTATCTCTTTCTGATTCTGGGTATAAGTGTCCTTTTTGTTTCCATTTTCTCTAAGACTGTCATTGCTCACATGTTTCATCCATGATATTCTCAGCATCCTTCTGTAGAATAACATTTCTGCTGCATTAGTGAGTTCAGTTCTCAAAGGAAAACCCTTCATTTTTGACCGAGGTTCAACCTAGTAAAAGTAAATGTGTGCCTTGCTATACTGAAGTGGCTAGCAAGGTCATGTTACCAACCAAATTTCTCAATCATCATTGGGTACTTCTCTCTTGTAACCTTGTGTCAAACTAAGCTAAGCATCACCAATACAAATACTAAAAATTAATTTTAGTAAGTTGGCACAGTTTCTGATTACTTACCAATGTGATAGTAACACTGGTACTTCA
>OZ010584.1:58373108-58413108 GCA_963932145.1 Acanthosepion lycidas
CTTGTTTGATCATGAAAGTTAAACATTGAACCAGGTTATTACTTAGGCGATCATTTATGAACACCAGGTACTGTAAGCAATTTGTCAATTTATACCAGATTAAATAAATAACTCTAAAATTGTTACTATAATAACAATAATACTAAAGTATTTACAAGGTCACAAATAGAAGTACCTGTAAGTTTACAGCAGAGTAAAGCTTGTTTAGCAATGTAGAAATTGCTAAGAGACTACCAGGATTAAATACAAGCAGTACAACTAGTTTAACATGTGGGTAATTTCAAGAGGTACAGTTAGTAATAAAAATGTTTTATATATCATATAGACAAATAGCAAAATATTATAGCATGCTTGGTGGCTGTGACAACTGTGTTTAAATTCAAATAAAAGCTAAACTCAGGTATGCTTGTTTCAAGGTAGGAAGGCTTTCTCAACTTGAAAAACTGACACAGCAAGATCTTTCTGTTTGTACTTGACCTTGTGTCAGACTAAGCAAATACGCACACATACATATTGGTGGTGTCGATTATTATGTTAAGAAGAAAAACAGACATGTCGATAACAATCAGGTTCAGTGATTTACTGTTATAGAGTATATAATATAAATATTATCTCAAATCCTTTCTATGGTGTATATGTTTAGAACATTACATATTTAATGAAATATAACCAAAATAATTACATTCATCCTTGTGCTTTTCATTCCAAAGATGTTTCCACTTGATGACATTTTACATTTCAAAGAGAAATGCATTAAAAAAACAGCATGTTTCTTATTAGATTTTCCTTTCTCTGATTTGAAAAGGGACATATTCTATTTATACACGCACACACATTATATATATATATATATATATACACATACACACACACAGAAAAAAAACAAAAAAAAAACGTAATAAATAAGTATAAGCTAAAGCCTAAAATATAAAATAAACTGAGGGATCAATGCCAAAGTCAACAGAGCTTAAATATTTTATAATAATAGTAATACAATAATATTAAATTAGTTATTGGTTATCAAAGTTTCATGTCTAGCTGATGATTATGTTACAGTAGACCACATGAAACTGAGTAGGGGAGTTTGATAACTAACAACTATTTTAATATTACTGTGTCTGTGTATATATATATATATATATGAATGACAAATTAGATGTGTCTATGTCTACATATTAGATATTTAATGCTAGGGTAGAGAGAGAGCAGTATATATATATATATATATATATATATATATATACTTGAAGGCATACTATATTTACAGGTAAAACTGCTCAATATCAGGGATAGAGCATATGTAAATATAAAAGTAGATACTGAGGTCAATATTGAATGGCAACTATCAGTTTCATGCTTGAATGCAATCTTCAAGGCCATGTGTGTTGTGTGTTGGTATGACTATATATAATAGTCAATGGTGCATTATGCATATCAAGATTCATTGTATTAACCTAACAGTTATTGGGTAGGCAGTAACAGTTATATTTCAAATTATTCTAGAGGCTACTGAGTAGGAATAATTGTGGATCTGAATGCAGTTATTTGTAGCTATTTTATAGTGTCGTTTGTTAACTTTTACTCATTATTTATTATTGATTACTAATTATTTGTTGATGGTTATTATTAAGTTTACTTGTGTTGATTTGTGCATTCATATATATATATATATATATATATATATATATATGTACCTCTAAAGAAAAGCAATACCTAAAGTTTAAAATGAATTTTTAAAAATGAAAATTTTTCTTAAAACTTTCATTTTAGTTTTACTTTCAAGGTAATAGATTAAATTGAATATTTCTAATAAGCAAAATACTTTGCTGTATTTCAAAATGAATTTAAATTGATTGGAATGAGCATATGGCATATATAATGACAATACACAAAAACTTATAGTAATGATACAGATAATAATAAGACAATACAGATGATAGAGAAAGTATAGCTAATCCCTGTTGTAGATGCCCACTCAGGTATGTTTCTATTACTTCAATATCCAGAGAGCCAATCTGTGGTTTATATATACTGCAACTATGCTTAACAGACTAGAGTTACAGTTTCTGGGAGAGAGTACATAATCTGACATGATCAACAGTTGAGCGAGGCAAGTACACTGAGAACATATGTCGCAATGACTGGTGACTTCATACGAGCATAGACACACACACACACACATATATATATATATATATATATAAAGAGAGAGAGGAGAGATGTTGAATAATATATATTATATTACATATATTATATAATATATATATATATTATATAATATATATATATATATATATATATATAAAAATGCATATTTAGGTAGAAAAATCTTCATGCAGTTGAATGTAACAGAGAATGATAGTTCCATCTAATGTAAAGAGTTTGGTTCAAAACCAAGAAAAGTTTATTAAAAGATTTAATTATTATTCTTTGTCAGACACATATAACAATACCTTCATATTGTACCTCATGCAGCACATAGACACATATTATATATATATATATATATATATATATATATAGAGAGAGAGAGAGAGAGAGAGAGAGATACCAAACAAACTTAGATGGATAGATACCTAATGTGTGTATGTATGCAGTACTACTCAAAAGAGTTTAAAATAAATATATGAATAATGCAAGCATTGTATCAATCTGTTTTTTTCTTTCCTTTGAGAAAGCCATGGCTTTAGTTCCCCAAACAAGTGATATTTATATGGTGATAATAATCCTTTTAACTTAGATACTAAACAGACTTAGATAGATACTAAACAGAGATAGATAAACAAACTTAGATACTCAGCAGACTTAGATACTGAACAGACTAAAATAGATAGAGAGATACATAAAAACAGGCTAAGATAGATACTAAGCAAGCCTAGATAGATACCAAACAGACTTAGATAGATAGATAGATACAGATAGATAGCTAACGTATGTATGCATGCAATACTACTAAAAAGAGTTTAAAATATATGAATAGTGCAATCATTTTATCAATCTGCTGAATTATTGAAAATTTCCCATGTCTGTCCAGACATTTCCCACATTTTTGGAAAGAACTCTATTTGGAAGTAAATAACCTCATTGTCTTTTTTTTTTTTGTTTCCTTTGAGAAAGCCATGACTTTAGCTCCCCTAACAAGTGATGCTTATGTGGTGACAATAATCCTTTTAACTTAGATACTAAACAGACTTCGGTAAATACGAAACAGACTTAGATAGATACTAAACAGACTTTGAGAGGTAGATACTAAACAGACTAAGATAGATAGACACTAAACAGACTTAAATAAATAGATAGATAGATACTAAACAGAGATAGAGAGATAGATACTAAACAGACTTGGAGGGGTAAACAGACTAAGATAGATAGTTACTACACAGACTTAAATAAATAAATAGATACTAACCAGACTTAGATACATAACAAACTGAGATAGATAGATACTAAGCTGGCTTATCCAGATAGATAGATAGCTAATGTGTGTGTGTATGTATGCAGTACTACTCAAAAGAGTTTAAATTATATGAATAATGTAATCATTCTATCAATCTGCTGAATTAACCAAAATTTCCCCATGTCTGTCCAGATATTTTCTACATTTTTGGAAAGAACTCCATTTGGAAATAAATTACCTCATTGTCTGTTCTTTTTTTTTCTTTTCTTCAAAATGTCATGGCTTTAGTTCCCCAAATAAGTGATTTTTATGTGGTGATAATAATCCTTTTAACTTACCTTATAATATTTGTCTAATAAGGAAAAAAATAACTAAATAAAAAAGGATTTGTTTTAAAGAAAAGGGACAAATTATATTCCTTGAATTCTTCCTTAGGAAAAGTAGTTTTTAAGGGGGAGATTGATAAATGAAAAAAAAAAATGTATGCTTCTAAAACTGATTGTTTTGGAATTTTCTCTTTACAACATTAATTGGCTAATTATTAATTTGGAACAGAGTACTGAGAATACTTTATTTAGCGCATTTTATTCACTAAATAAATACCTCATATGTAGAATACTTTATTGCTTTCTTTGAAGGCAAAGTTTTTTAAACCCACTAAGTTAAAAAAAAAAGATTTGCTCTAGATCAACATATTCCTTTTACATCAGGTGTTTAACTATGGGTTCAGCAGAGTTGGATCAGTACAATTTACATTTAGAAAAAATAAAAAGTTCAAATCTTGTAAAAGCTAAAGTTGAAGAAACCTATTCCTGGTTGTTCTGTGTTAGAATATAAACAAACAGCCTATATGTTTTTTGTTTTTTGTTTTTTTTTATAGAATGTGGGCAATCATTACTCTCCACAACTTCCTGTATTTTGCTACTCCTAATAATTATTGTTCATTTTACTTGTTCTGCCTCTCATTCAAACATACTATGAATAAAACAATTTATACTAAAGTGCTTAGCAAAAGTCACAAACTATGGAAGTAGTGAGCTAGCTCAATCCTCACTGGATGTCATAGACTTGTGGCCTAGTTCTGTAGAAGAATGTGTTTCAATTTTCACCATAACTTTTAATACATTTGAAAGGAAAGATAAACAATGCTGGAAATTATTGGGAGGTTGGGGTGGGGGGTGATGATGATGGCAATGATGATGATAAAAAAAAAAAGAAAAAAAAAAGCAGAAACCACAGTGTGAAAGAGATCAGAAGTGATTCTTGGTTATCAATTCTGACAGCTTCAGTCCAGACTGTCTCTAGTCTGTGGTGGCCCTGTATACTCTCTATGTATGATGTAGTCATCCATAAGTGCTTCAATACTCAAAGGAGGTGATGGGAGGAGGAATGGGAATGCTACCCACACCATACTGCAATCTCTCTCTCTCTCTCAGCCACTTCTGTCTCTCACCTTGCAGCACCCACTTCTCTTGATGGGCACTCATTTTATTATACAAGGATTGGCAACTTCACAAGTTAGGGTGGCATTTACACTCATTTTACACACCCGCTACTCCATCCCGGGTTTCATTCAGAGCCCGTGGCTTAATAACACAGAACAGATTCTTGATTTCATCCCCCCCCCCCCATACTCCAGAAAGATATTCGCCTCAGGGAAAAATAAATGAAGAAGAGGTTTGGGATGACACAGGGTACTGAGAAAAAAAATATATATATATATATATATATATATATATATATATACATGTGTGTGTGCGTGCACAGACGTTTTTTTTATTTTTTCATTTCTACAAAACAATGAGTGATGTCACTATTTCAAGTAGTTGATGTGGCAGGCTTACATTTCCCCCATGTTGCTAACCCTTTCTATTGCCCACACGGGCGCCCAAGTTCGTAGTGTTTTCCTTATGCACTACTTGGTCCCAATTCCCTTCCCTGAGGAGGAAAAAGTTTGAAAGAGAAGAGGAATTCAGCATGCTTAAAAAAGCAAGTTGGAAAGATGATTTGCTTGAACAAACGTGTGCCTCATTTCAAACAGGTACAACACTTTGATTATAATTGAAGAATTTTTCAGTTCATCATTATTTTGTATAGAAATAGTTATGATGATTCTTCATGGAATTATTTGAGTCAGAAAGAAATATGTACACAGAAACACCTAAAGGAAAGCATTCTGCACAGTTTTTCTCCTTACAACAAAGTATCTTAGGTCTTGGTAACAAATGAATAGTGGGAATTACTGGATCAAAAATGTTTTGAACTGTTAATCATTGACCAACGTTTATTCATGAAAAAATTTTATAAGCATTCCTTGTCTGTATAGTGTACACACCTCTATCAATTTAACAGTTACAAACAAGTAATAGGATCTTTTCTGTTAACTCACCCAAAATAAAAAGAATTCATATTTACTAAAATTCACACCAAATTCTCCCAGAGTGAAGCCCTTCCATTGCACTCTAGTTGGGTTGAACTTTGTGACTGCCCCAAATGTGGGCAACTCGTGTGCGCTATTTCTGTTTGTGGTCAACATTCATGCTCACCCTCATAAAAATACCAAAAACAAATTTAAATTTTTTTTTTTTTTAAATTGTAAAAAATTCCTTATAAGTATCATCCACACTTACAAAATGTGAATAGCTCCCAGATTTTTGGTAATTTTTCATTCTGAGGGTTGGAGTTGTTGTGAGGCAAGCTAAACAAACTGATTTAAAATTCATAATTTCTTGAGGTGAATTAATATTTGCAATAAGTAACTTTACATTATTTGGGGTGAATTAACAGAAAAGATCCCAAGTAATAAACTATATGTCTATTATTAATGCTTTTGCAGATCTACAAACTCATCAATGGCAATAAATAATGAAATCAAGAAAATGTAGTCATGTTTAAGATCAATAAATAACAAGTATGACTGAAATAATGGTAGCCATATTACAAAAAGTTACAGCATTTAAAATGAGAATTATCACGAAAATAAAAATTGCGTCTTAGATAGTAAAAAGAAAAACTGTTATAAATCATTAAAAATTTAAGAGAAATGTTGATAAATAAAAACTATGTTTTGAAATAATTATTATTTCTAAATGCTCATAAGTAAATCAAAATTCTCTTTTCTAAATTGTTAACATCTGCTTTTTCTGTTTACACCAAAAAAGCATTTCCAAGTCCATGAACCCCATAAATAATAGAAGTTTTCTTATCAAATGTGGTTTAATGGAAGAAGAAGAAATAATAATAATAATAATAATAATAATAATAAACTCCTGCTACTCCCCATGAATTGGTCCTGATGATCTTCCATAGCTTAATTAGTAAGACACTGTCTACATCAGGCAGCATTTAAAACCTTGTAGAAGCAGGGGATAGAAATTGCATCTCCCACCCTTGATCTATGTTATATATTTTCTTTCTTTCTTTTTTTACTAATGTTCACCCAATACAAGGCTCAGGAGCCACTCAAGGTAGGTGGTTACTGTGTGGAGTTGCATTAGCATAAGAAAGGGCAAGAAGCGAAGTTTTTGGAGCTATGCAGGAAAAAGAATAACCGATTCTAGACTTGAAGAGGTCAAAATTTAATTTGTGAATAAAATTTCACGGTTCAGGCAGAGTCATTAGAAGTATGGAGCTGAAGTAGACTTTAGAATGATTTGGAAACCCAATCCTAAACAGGAAACAAAGGATAAACCTGTTCAAAAGACTGGGGAGGAGTATGAATCAGACAATAGGCAAAACTATCTACTCCTATTGGGGCGGTAGAGAAAAAAAAAAAATAAATAAATAGTGAAAAATTTCAGTGTTCAGGCAGAGACATCAGAAGTGTAGAGTTGAAGCAAACTTTAGAAGGAAGCAGAAAGCCAATCCTAAACAGAGAACAAGGGAAAAATCTGTTCAAAAAACCAGGGAGCAGTGTGAACTGGATGATAGGCAAGCTGTGTAACAGATTGTAAAAATAATCTGAG
This sequence comes from Acanthosepion lycidas, assembly GCA_963932145.1. Lineage (NCBI taxonomy): Eukaryota > Metazoa > Mollusca > Cephalopoda > Sepiida > Sepiidae > Acanthosepion > Acanthosepion lycidas. The sequence continues at coordinate 58,380,471 of OZ010584.1, forward strand.
TATTTCGATGAAAAATCTGCAAAAATATATAAAAAATGAATAGTGACATGAAAAAGATTCCGATAAGTAAATTTATGTATTATTTTATTTGTTTGTGTTTTTTTTTCTCTGTAATACAATTCTTATTTCCTGGTCACTTCTAAATTTTCCATAAAGAAAGACACACACAGAATTTAAAATGACCAAAATATTTCTCTACAATTTTCATGAATATCTATTGTACAGTATTTTGCTGATGTTTTTCAGTTATTCTGTACTGCTATTACACAATATGCAAATTTAATTATATTCTCAATATATCTTACATAATGGCTGATTACTCTTGTTTTCTGAACACACCTGTCTGCTAGAGTAGCAAGCCAATCTCTGTTGCAGATGCCTGCTCAGGCACATTTGTGCTTGTTCAACCCCCACTTGTGGGTTATAGTGTAACTATGCTGAGTGGACCTTAGTTACAGTTTCTGAGAGAGAGAGAGAGAGAATAATCTGCCATGGTCATCAGTTGGAACAGTGCCAGTACAGTCTCAAACCCTAGGTCATGATGACATGTTATTTCTTGCTAGAACAACCATTGAACTATTCAGTTTATTCAGTTTCACTCACAAGGCTTGAGTCAACACATAGTAAGGTTTTCAGGCACTTTCCAAAGTTGCTGCACACTGGGATCACCTCCCCAGACCAATAACATCAGGGTCACCATCTTGACAAATTGAACATGCTGAGATTCAAATCTGCTCTCAGGGTAGAAAATGTTTTAATCACTCAACCTATATACAATGAATAAGACTTTTCATTTTGTGAGTTTAAAAAGCTGTGTCAAACCATCTGGAATATATGTATGTGTGTGTGTGTATATGTGTGTAGTATATATATATATATATATATATAAAATGCATAACTCTGAATAAAAGCAAAATGAAAGATTTCTTTTACAATGTGTAGCAATTGAGATAATTACATATTTCCTACCAACACTAGTAATTGGTATTTGAGTCAAAGTAAAAGCCAAGATTTCAAATATTGATTTTTAAGATGGCAGGCCCTGAACAACTAGAAAATTGGTGTAACACAATCACCCCTCTCTATTTTCACCTGATTTGGCCTTATGTGAGACTAAGCTAAGGTTACAGTCATGTGTGTAATATATAACAGGAAGCCTCCCTTAAATATGCACACCTACATAGGCTGAACAGTTCTTGGTTTGATTTGTTTCCCCAAAATCAGTATTCTGATGTTTGGTCATTAAATAAAATAATTAAAATAATGATTTTAGGAATTGGATCAGGCTGAGAACTTTTCAGCACTACTACATAAAAATGAGGGTCACTACAAAAGTAATGCCTCTTATTCTATCAAGGTGAATGTTCGTGGTATGGTGATAAAGGTTGAACCTTTAACCCATATTTTTTTGTCTGAGGAGCAATCTGCTAAAATAGCACCTGAATCAAAGTGTGTAGGAAGCAGTAGCTTCAGTGAATTCCTCTATGTGAAAAAACACTGCATTTAATGATATTTATTGATCCTTACTGAATATTCATGGTGACCAAATAGTGGATGTGAGTACAGTTGGGTGGTGGGCAATGCATTTCAACAGAGGCAATGTATATTAAAAGTAATATTCCAGATGGTCAGACACAGCTTTTAGCAGATGAAGTGAAAAATCTTGTACAACAGTGCATAACTTATAGTAATGATATTGTGGAAAAGCAGGGTTTTTTTTAACTGAAAATTTACTCTACCCAATGTTATTGTGCTTCCTTTACAAGTTGTAGTTTTCATGGAAATAAATAGGAGCATATTTGCAGAATATCACCCTCCACCTCCTCCTCTCTTTCGCACAATAGGGATGCTGAATAGTTCTTGGCTCAACCCACAGGTTTTTTTTATTTTGCAGGAAATGCTCTTGGTTAGAGAGAGAACGTTTTAAACACCCAACCTTGTAGGTGCTTAGGTGTTTGTGTTAAATTTTTCTTTTTAAATAACTTATTTATCCATATGCCCACTTGAATGGAACATGCCACATAACAGAGTTTAAAATAGGAATCCTACTCATACATGGGATTAGTAACAAAAACTGATCAGAATAAACTTCCACACTGCAAGACTTCAGACATCAAGGATTGATCCCTACCCTGAATCCTCTTACTTTGTGCAGTTTTATCATTTCTATCAGCATGTTTCATATTTTATATATTACTCAACTAATTTTAATGAGATAACTAATTTGTATATTCCATTTTAAAACTCATTTAAAACAATATATGATATTTTGTGATCTTTACAAATAAGTAAGCAAATGTTTTGTTGGTGTCTTTTATAATTAAATTACCTAGTTATTTATTTTTCTTAATCACTTCACCCGCAAGTAAGACAATAATGTCACTAAAACGAAAGGGGATACTGGAAGTGAAAGAGAAGGAAAAGATTTTATAAGCAACCGGAAACCTAATCCTAAACAGGAAACAAGTGATAAACTTCTACTTGTGTTCAAAAGACTGGGGAGGAGTGTGAATCGGATTCAAATAAAACCATTTTATGTCCTGAAAATAGGAGAATAAACAAAGTTGACATATTTTTTTTAATAGTATTTTTGAAAATCTAAACATATTGAAAATTATTAAAGCAGATAGAGAGCTTATCAGCATAACATGTAAACGACTATCAAAATGTTAAAACTATGAACTACTTTAATAGTTCGATCATCCAACAAAGTAAGGGAACCATTAACTAGTTTATTGCGACCTTATAGACCAGGCTTGAATGAATATTCATTCAGGTAAAAAGAAAATCAGATTTAAAGTTAAGTGAGATGTCGGTTTCCAAATGAAATGTGACTGCTTTTTTTTTATCACTTGCGACTAATTTTTTCTACAACTGCGGATGTTTGATAAATAAGAAAGAAATTGATTATAAAAAGTATACATTTTCAGTAGTAATAAATTACCACGAATAATCATCACATATATACGGATTTTATTTTTTTATTTTTTAATCCGGAATTACTTCAACAAACTATGGTAGCCACTAAAAATAATATTTGATTTGAATTTGGAAGTAACACTTGTTTTTTAGTTTTTATGACTTATTTTGTGTGCGTGTATGTTCGATTTTGTATAGTTTAAAATCTAGTTTTATTAGATTTTTTTAGCATTGTGGGATCCGAAAATTAGCCCAGTTCAAAAAAACAAGCTTTTCAACAAGTACCAAAGAATGCTACAGACGAGTATAGCCGAAGAATTGTAATTTCCAAAAACTATTAGTATTACCGGGTTCCACATGTCAACTAAATAAAATAAACAAAACAAAAGAAAGCAGAAAATATACAAAGAATATCTTGTACGCCAATTTTAGTTTTATATGCCAACAAAAGCGAACCTACAATTGAATTCACCACATAAGAAAATATACCTTTTCCTTATAATTAAAAAAAAAAAAAAAAAAAACTGGCACTTTACATTGTAACACAACAAACATCATTCTGAGAAAAAAGCAGATAGAGCTTATCTTCAGAACTTTTACTTTTAATCACATATTCCCTGAACATCAAATAAGTGGTTTTAAAAATACAAGAAGAGAGACTCAGTTTTAAATAACGAAACATGGAAGTTGAGAATGTTGCTATCATCGCTCATCAACAGAGACAAGAAAACACTATGTACCCATAGCAGCAGACTTACTCTCTCTCGATTTTACTCCAGCACTGAAACTAATCACATACAAATATATTTTTTCACGATAAAAAATAAAATGAGAAAAGAAAAAAAATCATCACTTGAGGACTACCAACAACAGTAACAAAACAACTAAAAATAAATGGATAGCACATGTAACTCGAAGAAAGCATAATGACATAATCAAAATGCTGACATCCCACACTGTTTTAAAATAAAAGAAAATCCCCACCAGTACTGGAAAGAGCAACAACAGCTACAAGACTTCGAAAAACTGTTTTTTTACAAATTTCAATCAAAAGCAGTACAGGGTTCTCAGTCAATGAATGCCAAATGTTTCCTTAGAGTAGAGAAATGGTTAATCTACATTACAATTACCAGTCATTAACATTTACCCTCTACTCCAGGCAAATCTAGAAAAGAAAAAAGGATAGCCACAAAGAAGAAGCTATGAATATAATTGTTATTAATAAATAAACACGTAGATAGAGAAAAAAATCTTTAATACAGTTTCAGGAAACTGGTGGATAGCGGCTCGGATTGAAGAATCAAGGGGCCGAGTTCGAATTCCAGTCAAATCCATTACATTCACTTATGTGCTAATACCCTTGGGAAAGGTATGAATCCTCTACTTCTCCCCCCAGCTATGGGTAAATAGCAGGACAGACCAGGTTCCATAGCTTTGGATGGCAACTGGTCTACCATAGAAAGAAATAGCAACCTGCTGCAGGGAAAAAAATCTGCCTTGTCAGTGATGTATCGAAAGATACATGATCGCCTAAGCGTGTATCACGCATGGCACATATAACTGACTGAATGTAATGTTGATTCCTGGTAAAAAAAATGGGTCTAAAAATATCCAACTCTTTTGCAACTTTTGAGGAAATGGAACAGCCATTTTAAAACAGCTATATGTCAATGTGACTTGCTCGTAGTTGGGAGAGTTACTTATTTTCCTATTTGTGTAAGAAGAAGAGTTTTATTTATATTCAAACAGATAAAAACTAGGACTCTTGATGCTGATTTTCAAAGGCAGGCAGACCATCTCCACAAAGAAATTTAGTCTTCCTACTTCCCATTTGATTCCATTTGACTTGGTAGCCAGATATGAGTAGAGTAATTATCTATAAATTTCTTCTTTTTTTTTTTTTAATCATTTCACCCCAAGCAAGGCATAAAGCCACTAAGACGCAAGTGTCAGTGAAAGAATATGAGAAAAAGAAAAAAACATTATTAAGGAGCGAGAATAATAAAAAAAGAACAGTAATTATGAAGACAAATGATAACGATCGACATTGCATTTTTTTGAAGATTTTAAAACTGACTGGAAAATGAGAGGCCGAAAGAGAGTTCCACAAAAATGAGAAATGCAAGAGGAGAAAAAAACTGTTATAGAACTTACGGTTCAGGTTCTAGCAATTTCAACTCTATGATGAGACCTACCTCAATAAATGACATGAGGTTTTGTTCATAAAACATTTGGTGGAACCATTAGTGCCCCATCAATTTTTTTTTATTTAAAGTCAACGCCAAATAAAAATAGCAATTCTAAAGAACAATTGACATTTTAAAGCTTGATTTTGATTTGAGTTGTTGACTGTCCAAAAGAAAGTAATATCAGTTTCTATTTTCTCTTTACAGACGCGTTTTAAAAAGTAAAACAGTTCATTTTTTTTTTTTTTAAAGAACTTTCTAATTTTGTTATAAAGACTCTAACCACCGCCATCAAAAAATAACTTCAATAAAAAAAAAAAAATAAATTCATATGAATAAAAATGAACTACTCACTTGATCTTGTGAAGTATAGACATTTTCTTTTCATTTCTTTGTTTTTTTGTTCTTTATATTTTGTTAAAGGCAAATAAAGCTTAACCACTTTTATTTTTTCTTCTTTTCAGCTCATAAATAATAGAATATAAAATAAAAAATGACTTCAGTTCTAAGCTAAGCATTACATTTTAAATTTTTAACGCAGGCTCGACTAGTCTAAAAATTTCTTTTAAAAAGAACACGTTTTTTTTTTTTTTTTTAACTGAAACAAGATTTAACTAAAAATGCTTTTATACTACTTCAAAAAGTATTTTATAAGTATGGGAAATTACAGTTGAAAATATGATTTAATTAATTTAATGGAAGAAAATTCCAATAATTTAAAAATAGAAAGAAATGACAAAAAAATAAAAATAAAAATAATATTATGCACTGGCCCTGTATAAGATTTTGGATCACATGAAAATTGTCAAATATTAATTAAAAGTTTTCCTTTTCTTATAAAATTCTGACCTTATGGATAAGGTGGGGAGGAATGGTCTGAAAATAAGTTTTAGTGCAGATCTATTTAATACTGAAGAAATTAAATAAAATTAGAAAAGAAAAAAAAAACAAATTATACGTGATTACGGTAAAAAAAACTTAAAAATGTTTAAAATATGTGTTGTCAATCGAGGTAAATAAACAGAATGCATAACGGAGTCTCAATTTTATTCCACAACTTGTCAATGATTCACTGACAATATATCAGGCTTTTCATATTTTTTTTTTATTGTTGTTGCCGATTTAGAACACATAAATCAAAACTGCCACGTGTAAATTCTAAACATTTCGAAAGGAACTTTTTAGTTTGATATAATAAATTTTATTTATCAACAAGAAATTGGAAAATTAAGTAGAAGAAAAGATTTTTATCTGTTCTCCAAAGGTTTAAATTTTTAAAACATGAAAATGATAGAAAAAAAAAACAAAACCCAAAAAAAACGTTATTCTTTTAAAATCTGAAGAGGTAATTTTCCCAATTGTTGGATTTTTAATTTTTTCATATTTCTGACAGTTCAAAGCACAAATTTAGGCACATGGCCAAGTTGTTCGCTTACGAACCATGAGAGTTAATTCAAATAAAATTAGGGTCGATTTGTCAGGAAGCTGACTTCTTGATGTTATCGGTCTGGGGGAGGCAATCCTAGTGAGTGTGCACCACTTTTGGAAAGTGCCTGAAATCCATACCATGGGTTGACCATGTGATCAACATTCTGAACAAGGCCAGTACTTGAACATACTGTCCTTGTTCAGATTGTTGATCCTACCAGATCACACTATTGGTCACAATGACTTGTAACTTTGTACTAGCACAATGATCAATAACTCCCAACTAGTTTTGTCTACCCATTTTCACTCACAGGGCTTGGGTCAACTTGTGGTATAGTTTTCAGGCACTTTCCAAGGGTGCTGCAATTACTGGCCTTGTTCAGACACCAGATAATGTGCACTCTCCCAAAACCTGTAACTAGACTCCGCTCAGCATATTTGCAGTATGAACCACAGGTGGGCTCTGTGGGTGTTGAACAAACTGCAGTAGGGATTGGCTAGTCACTTTAGCAGACAGGCATTATATATTAGGTTGGTGCAAAAATAATGTCGTTTTCTCACATTTGTTACTATGTGAGAAAACGACATTTTTTTGCACCAAACTAATATATTAGTAATTAGCCAATTCCTTAAAAGGAAACATTTGGCATTCATTGACTGAGCAGTCAGTAATGCTGTCAGTTGAAATTCATAAAATCTTTCTCTTAAAACAATTTTTCAGGAAAATAGATTTCTCAAATCTAGTAGCTGTTATTGCTCTTTCCAGTACTGGGGGTTTCCTTCCTAGCCTTTAAAACTGGAGTCATGTGGAAGTTAACATTAAATTATATGATTCTAAAAAGTTTTTTGTCTAATCCATTTTCCTATGACCCAATATTAGATTTTTAATTTTAATTATTTTTTAATGGCTTTGTGATTGATTGAAAAAAACTTTTCAGTACTTTCTAAATCTGTTTCAGCAGAATATAGGTATTGTTTGATATCGAACTATTGAAGAGGTTCAACAATGCGCAGCATGAATGTTGCTTTTCGAGGGATCCACACTCCCTGTTACATTGTTATTATTAACTTATTAACTTTCATTTGAATTTGAGTACCTTTTTTTTCACCCATCACCAGTCATTGCACTTTAAATACACAGATCCTTTCAGTCTCATGATATTATTTTTAACAAGCACTGGACTGTGCTTGAAACAGTGAGTTAAAGACACAGTATGAATATCACCTTTCACTAAACAACAATAACATTTAAATTTAATTTACCCAAAAAGAATAACTAATTTATCATTAAATGCAACCATTGTCTTTCATATGCCACGTCCCTTCAGCATATGTTCGATCAATCGCAGGTTTTGTTTTGTTGTCAAAGTGCTTTCTCCAAGATATACAACTTAAGAAAGATGAGTGTTTCATCTGTCCCAGTGAACTAAGCAGGTCACTGAGCTAGTTTTCCATAGAGATCTATTTTGCCCATAGATAGGACCGCTCCAGGTGTGAATGAACCTGAGGTCAACAGACAACTAAGATGCAATGCATATGTGAGTGAGTTTGTGTGCGTGTGCAACACCAAATACTTAGTAAATATATTTCATCATCCGTGTAAGAAAACCCACACTGAGAATTTTATGCAAACACAATTGAAAGCAAGCAATCTGACACATCTTTAGGCAATTGAAATCAGCTAAGTTGTTCTGTATCTATATGTTGTCAAAGAAAATGAAACAGGAACCAGATTTTTCTCCACAAACAACCACCCATCCATTCTCCATCCAGGGTCTTATTAAAAAAAAAAAAAAAATCTGAAGTCATAGATATTAGGTTGATGCAAATATAATGTCGTTTTCTCACATATTAACATATGTGAGAAAACGACATTATTTTTGCACCAACCTAATACATTAACTGACAAGTACAAATAAGAGTTTATTTTTCTGGTCACTTTTAAAAATAATATATTCATCCCCATTATGTTTTTTTTTTTTTTTTATTTATTTATTTATGTGAAGCTAACAAATTAATAACACCCTGAATTGCTAAAAAGGTTTCAAATCGCTCCAATACTTGCCAAGGTTGACAATGGGTGTAACAGCTTTCAAGTACACCTACCGCCTGAATGTAGGCATAAGAGAGTGGTTTTCTCAAGTGCTAACTCAGCACCATTTTATCCCATCTACATGATGTATGTCATTGACAAGACCTTTTCTTTTTATAAAGACATGTGGGGATAGGACAGAGTACAGGGAAAGTGGATTCATGCCTTTCCCAAGATTATTAATGCCAAATGAACACAAGCAATCTGAAATTCAAATTTGGTTTGCTGAATATATTCCAAATATCTAATTACCTATTATTAGGTTTGTAAATGCAAATGATTAACTATTACAAGGTATATAATTATTGAAACACACTTCTTAGACATAGTTCCTCATTTTTTCATGTTTTCTTTGTGTGTAATTTTGTACAGTGCTAGAAATATACTCTGTAAAAATAATGAATTAAACTGGTAAACTATTTAAATTACTGATATGTAGGCAAGGTTTAAATTTTCTTATTGCTGCCCACTGTCTATACCTTTACTTTACTTTCAATTTCTGCATTAACAAAATAAATATTTCAGGCTTTGGAGTTGGCCTTAGAAAATTTTCAGCATTTAAACTGCATGTTAAAGGGATTCAGGAATTAATGTAGTCAGGAATTAATGTAAGCATTACTGATAGAATGGGGATTTTACATGTATAATGAATTTATTTTTACTGTCAAAAAAATGATGAAAATACTTAATTTTGCAATTGCATGTATAATCTAGGATTTTTAACCATTTCATTTTTCTTTTTTGTAAGTCAAGAATAAAACAATGGAAATTCTTCAGTGAGACACACATTGCTGAAAAACTGGTTTTAGTATACAAAATGAAGACAAGGTGCTGTTTTGTAAAAGGGGGATATTAAGTAATAATTAATGTTTATTAGTGATTAACTAGTATAGTACCAGAAATATTAATTAACATCCTTTGGCTTTAAACATGTTAAATATAACTAAGTTTAAATAAGGTGTTACTTTTCATAGCCTGCCTTAAGAAAGAGATGCAGTAATTTACTCTACAAGCCAGGAATAACTGAAATGATTTATGTAAACTTAAAATAATCTATGTGAATTTTATAAAAAAAAAAAAAATGGTTATTGGAAAGCATTCATATTTTGTTGGAAGAAAAGTTCTTGAAATTTCTAAATAAATTTAATGTTCTACAAACAGTGAGAATTTTGCTTTTAATCAGATAAAGCAAGATGATTTTTTTCTCTAGTAAATTTAATGTATAAAGCAATATTCAATTTTAATAACTGTTAAAGCAGCTTCAAGTAAATAATGATTTTATTTATATTTGTGCAGATGCATACTAAGATTACAGCACTCTCTCATAATATATGTGACTGGCTTAAATATCTTTAGTGTAGACAATGGGTATAGAAGGCAGGTGTAAACAGGTATGAAAGATCAAGAAGTAAAGTAATTCAATTTGCACACCTCACCATATATTCAATATGGCTACATTTATAAGTAGGTATGTTAAATTATTTGATTGCAATATATTAATTGACACAAATGATTTGAAAAATTGCAGGTGTATGAAGAAAAGAAAAGTCAGTTTGTAAAAGTACATAAGAAGGAATGGATTTTTTTTGTTCACACTAAAAACTAATGTAAAACGTCTACAATTTTAAAGTATGGAATCATAAGAAGAAAAAAAAAGTAAGCTTACATTTATCTGCTTGCCCTTGAAGGCAAATATAACAAGGTCAGGTTTTACAAGGTGCACCCTATATCTGTTGCAGAGAAAAAAAAAATTGTCTGGTCCCACTGGCTTTTATCACTGGTATCAGTGTATATCTGTATTGGTGCAACTGGGAAGTGTTGCATTGGAGACAGATTTCCATAAAGAAGTCACATTTCAAACCTAGGTCTCTATCTGTTGAAAATATGCAATCAATGATGAAATTATTTGTACACCCATCAATTTTGAATATTTTTATCCTTTTCTCAGAATCTAATGACTGTATAATGCCAGGTTTTTTTATATGTTAATAAGCACAAAAAAAGGAATATAAAACTCAATTTTCAGAACAATAGCTTAAATACAACAAATTTGACAGACAAATTATGCAAACTAGAAAAAGACAAAATTATTCATACAGTATGAAAGATAGAAAAAAATTGAACAATTTTCACAAAATTAATAGTCAATAGCATGGCCTTTCATCTTTATAACTTGCTGTAATTGTTTTCTAAAGTTTTTGATGAGATTTGAACAAGTCTTTTCTGGGATTTTCTCTCATTCTTCAATGGTTTTTTGGTGACCAATGATTTATTTAAACTTTCAATTCTTGCCATAGATTTTCAATAGGATTCAAGTCAGAACTCATTGAAGGCAATGGTAGAACTGTAATCTTCTTTGTCTGAAGCCACGCAGTCACTGATTTAAATGTATGTTTGGGATTATTATCTCACTGGAAGGTAAATCACTGACCTAGATGAAGATTTTGTGCTGACAGTATACAGATTTCATTATTCCTCTTATTGCAATTAATTGTCCATCCCCCTTGACCTAAAACAACCCAAAAAACATCCTGAAGCTGCCTCTGTGTTTTAATGTTGCCACTGTGTTCTTTGGGAGGAAAGCTTCACCTTTCTTGTGCTAAATCTTCTGTACATCATTATGTCCAAAAAGCTCAATTTTTGTTTCATCACTCCATAGTACATGTTCCCAAAAGCAATTGTTTTTGTCCAAGAATGTTTTGGTAAAATTAAACTGAGCAGCAAAGTGACATGGTTTGTGAAGAGAGATTCATCATGGTTTGTTTCCACAGAACCCATTTCTATTTAAAAAAAACATTGTATTGTGCAAGTACTTACACTGATACCCATTGTATCTAAACTTTTGGCAATGTCTTTCAAAACAACTCTTTGGTTTATATCAACCTTGCGAAACAATTTTCATGCAGTTCTCAGTGACAATTTCTTCCATGCCAATGCAAATTCTGTCGTGCCAAACTGTTTAAACTTTTTTTTTATAACAGACTGTGCTGTAGATCTAGATATAGCTAACCAGTTTGAAATAATGCTGTAAATACTTCCTGTCTTGTGGAAGTTAATAATTCTCTGCCCCAAGTCAACACTAAGCTCCTTTGTCTTCTCCATTGTATTGTTAATGTAAGAATGATAATAGTGACACTCTATGCACAACATAATGTTCTTTGTTGGAATTATCACAAATATTTTACCGAATAAATAGTCTAGAAGTCTTCACCGATAAAATAATTAAGCAAATTACTTATACTTACATGAATCAATCAATTTAAAATGATATTTTCTACTGCACAAATAATTTTGTTTTTTCCTATTTTGCATAATTCACCTGTCAAATTTGTTGTATTTAACAAATTGTTCTGAAAATTGAGTTTTATTTTCCTTTTCTTGTGCTTATTAACATATAAAAAAACCTGGCATCATAGAGGTGTTAGATTCTGAGAAATGGATAAAAATATTCAAAATTGATGGGTGTACGAATAATTTCATTGTTGATTGTAATATCTTTAGTGAAAGGAATTGTACATGCATGATAGCCACTTTTATCACCTCAGACAAATCAACTCTATGTGTATAAACTCAACTACATTTTGATTAATTGATCCATTCATTTTCTACCACTTACCAACCATTTTCAGGTTATTTAAAACCAGAAAATTGGAACTTGGCTCTCCAATTAAGAATTCCAAGACATTATCACCTGCACATCCACGCTTACAGCACCTAGTATTCCCAAGTGGTCACCCATATAGGTACTGACCAGGCTCAATGTTGCTTAACTTTAATGATCATATATGAACAAGTGTAAGCCTCAATATCCTTTTAAGAAACAGGAAAATTTCATTAGAAACAATGAAAGGAGTACTGAACTGTTGCATAATATCAGTCCTTCTATATGACAATGAATGTTGGACAGTCTCCTCACAGATGAAGAAGAGACTCAAAGCAACAGAAATAATGTTCTACAGAACGATGCTGAGAATACCATGAATCAAACATGTAAGCAACAACAAACAAAGTTTTAAAAAAAAATGGAAACAAAAATTACTCTTCAACTTAGAATCCGAAAAAGATAATTGACAGTTCTAGGGCATATGAGGAGGAAAGAGGGCTTGGAAAATTTGATACTCACAGGAAAGATTGAAGTCAAAAGGAAGAGAGAGAAACAACACATGACCTACCTAGTGTGTTTGAGCAAATGGATGTCAGAACAGGGTTTAAGAGAGATGATAAAATTTATTAAGAGCTACAAAGAACAGGAAATTATAGGAAGCCAAGACTATGTGGTTTGTTTTAGTGTTGCAAATTCTCTTTTTATGTTCCGTATCCCTTCAGGAAGTAGGGGATCATGGCTCTTCAGAATTTCCTGTACCTTGTAGCACTAAATAAATTCTGTCTTTTCGTTATTCCTAAACCCTGTTCCAACATCCATTTTTTCAAGCTTGTCAAGTATGTTATGGTTTGTTTTCCTCTGTCCATCTTTCCTTCAATCTGTCCTGTGAGTAACAGATTTTCCAAGCCCTCCTTTCTCATTATGTGCCCCAGAAATTCCAACTGCCTGATGTTAAGTATAAGTTTCCTTTTTGTTTCCATTTTCTCTAAAACTTTATCATTGCTCAAACGTTCGGTCCATGGTATCCACATTTCTGTCGCTTCAAAGCTCTTCTTCATCCTTGAGGAAACTCTACAACATTCACTGTCATACAGTAGGACAGATATCATGTAACACTTCAATACTCTTTTTTTTCAGATTTCAGTGTTTCATTTTTTTATCCTCTGTTAGAAAACTTCCCAGATATTTAAATTTTTGTACTTGGTTGATATTGGTATATCTGATTTGTAATTTTCTTTTTTGGCTCATCGTTTTGCTAATAACAATCCATTCTGTTTTTCTGATGTTTATTTTTAGTCCTTTCTTCTCACTTTCCTTCAATATCATCTGTAGGAGCTTCTGTAGTTTTCTTTCCATGTCTGTTATCAACACTCTGTCATCTTATATTAAGATTGTGGCTGCCAATACTGAATTCTGGTTGGACATCTAATTCTCTCAGAATTGCCTTGCAGTATAGTATTAATAAATGCTTATATTTTCTCTGCTGCAATTGTTCAAGCATTGTTGGCTGGCTGTGCTGGCCCATTTTTGGAAAAATAGATAATTGCTATTTACAGAAAATAAATGACTATAATGATATTGACAGCAATTTTTTATGCATGCCACCATTTTGGTTTTGATCAAATACACTACAGTGCAGACTAAGCTACCCTGCTAACAGACAATACAATAAAAACATTTTAGAAAATAGGTTGTATTGTATGCTACTATATGTCGAAGTTTGGAAATAGCACTAAGTTGTAGTTAGTTTATAAACAAACACTAGGGACTGATATTCACACAGTCTTGAAAATACATATATGTGTCAACAGCAGGTAATATGTTTTATAAAGACATTGACAGCATAGTAAAGACAGCAGTGGAAGTGTTAAGAGACATTTATGTTGCTTTCATGTAAACAGAATAAATTATGAGATTTTTATTATCTACATGAAGGATGAGAGATACAAGAATGATCACAAAAACACAAAACGTGAACGTTTCATATCAGGTATTTCTGCAAGAACCAAATATATAAAATATATCATTTATATTTGGGAGATATGATATACAATTCTGTATATCAGACTAATAGTGGGTAATTGAATTTTTATTTATTCTTTCTATTTTGTCATTCAATGACACATTGTTTTGTTAACAGGTATTGACTGATTTTTTTTATCCATTATTATTTTTTTTTCTGTAGCAGAATGTAAATTAATACACAGTAAGTAAAATATGCATTTTTTTTCAGCATTGTTAAAAAAAATGTTTCGTTTCACAAATTAATAAAGAAAGATTATCAATTTTTACAATTACAGATTCTGTTGTTTTTTTTAAAGTTCAGTAAAAAGAAATCTGAAAAATTCCGAACTTAAATAAATAAATAAAACAGGAAAAACAGTCTTCAAAAAACTGTTAGACAGTATTTTAACTTTTTAAAAAGTTAATTTTATTATTAAAAGACTCATTTTAGATTAAAAAAAGATACTATCCATTTTAAATCCTAAATTATTGAAAAATTAAAAAGTACTTTTCATGATGCCATAAAATAAAATTCTTGAAAATTGCAAATTTACATTCCATTATATATATATATATATATATATATATATATATATAATGATGGAAAAGAATTTCCAAATATGCCAATTTATGTACAATACATTTTCATTAGAGTATTGGTTACTTTCATTAGTACTGCAATATTCCCTATCTTCAATATATGTTCTATTTTTATGTGCTGATATGAAATTAGTTTGGTAATTTTATATATTTTGTATGTATAATGAATGTTCAAAATGAATCAACATTACCTTTTGTGCATGCTCTACTATATACAATAAATCTATTATTAACATAATCTATTCGATTATTAAACTTTATAGCAGTAGTTCCCAAACAGTGTGGCACACTTCATAGGTGGAACAGAAGAGGATAGCAGGTGAGGCGTAATGATTGAAAGACAATCAAAGATTTAGAAACAGCTTAAAAAAATTCATATGCCAAAAATAAATATGATTTAAAAATTCAAAATATTATGGATGACTTGTAATTGCATGTATGAGTTCCAGTATAAATAGTTATAATTATTGTCCAATTTTATCATTGTGACACTTTTGCATTATATGAAGTATATAAAAATTATAGTAATTAGGATCTGCAAATTGGAGGAGGGAGTTACCAGTGATAATGTTCTGACTCCATGGTTATTTCACTTTAACCCTCTCTATTTTTATTTTTAATGTTATTTTTATCACATAAAATTTGGTGAGGTGTGAGCAAATTTTCATTCTGAAAATGCTGACCAGAGAAAAAGTTTGGGAACCACTGCTTTACAGTGACAATTTTTGTATTATAAATTTTACTAGCTTTTTTTATGTAATCATATGGTTTCCCTACAAGTAAACATTTGGCATACACTGATCAAGCAAACAGTACTGCTTTTGGTTGAAATTTATAAAATCTTTCTCTTCAAACAATTTTTCAAGAAAATAGGTTTTTCAAGTCCAGTAGCTGTTATTGCTCTTTCTACTATTGATGGAGGTTTTCCTATTAAGCATATGTCAAAACTATCTAATGATTATACACATATAGTGACATGGTAAATTCTATTAGGTTGGTGCAAAAATAATGCTGTTTTATGACGTTAAAAAATACGTCAAAAAACGACATTATTTTTGCACCAACCTAATATTATACTTTTTGTATACATATGTTCTATTTTACTCAATAAATTCACATAACTTTGAGGACCAATGAATTTTGGTTCTTGTTATCACCCCCCCCAACACACACACAAGATTTTTTTCATTTTTCTCTGGTATTTTATTAAAAACTTTGTAATGATTATATATATATATATATATATATATATATATATATAGTGATAAGGAAAATTGTATAAGGAAAAAAAAGAAGCAATAACCATGTTTGTGTTTTAGTAGTGACTACATTTAAAATTGGTATATGTAGGCAAGGATGTGTGGGTATTGGGGAGGAAAGTGAAATCAGCAAGCTGTGTTCAAATTCTACACTAGTCTGTTGAGTTCCCTTTTTGCACAAATACCCTTGGGAAGAACATGAATTCATCTCTTCTCTCCCCAACTCAGGATTACATAGTACAGTGGACTGGGTTTTCTGCCTTGGGTGGCAACCAGTGTAGGAGAAAGAAAAATCTGAATTCAAAACCATGGAGAAGGCAACAGGAAACCAATCCAATATTTTTCTCAAGAAGGCATGGTAAATCAGATAATAAAAAGAAAAGTGGAGAGCGATTAACAACTACATCCTGAAAGAATATTAAAAAGAAGAAAAATATGTAAGCAAGGTTTGGCCTTTTTGGTTATACTTTTACTTCACTTTCTCAATTAACATTTCGGCAATTTCTGCATTAATAAAGTAAAAGATTTAGGTTTGGAAATTATGGCAGAAAATTTGCTTTAGCAATTTTCAGCATTTAATGTTATCTACTGAAAATCAGAAAGAAAGGTATTGTCAGAGGTCAGCAATTAATGTAAACATTACTAGCAGAATGAGTATTATACATGTACATTTATTTTTACTGTCAAAAAATGATGAAAATATGTAATTTTGCAATTGTATTGCTTATATTTTCTGCATGAGTAATCTAGGATTTTTATCTATACACTTAATGCTATTGTCATATGTAAGAAAAGGTTTTTGCTTTCTAATGCCCTCAGAAAGGTAATTAGAAAGAAAGGAAAAAAATCAATTTATTAGGAAACTTTTCTCACTAATGAGATATTCCGTTGTTATGATAACACAACGTATGTTCCTTTATTGGTATCCTTTGTTGGTTATCACAAGAACGGAATATCTCATTAGTAAGTAGTGTAGATCAGGCTGTGTGACCAATAAATCTATAAAGTTATGCTGTTTTTCATTATATTCTAGGAATAGATTATTTGTTCAGTGATGAGTTTTAATCATTAGAGTTGTTGATATTTGAAAATGAAATCATATACACAACTTTAATTTGTATTTCTTTTTTTGTTTTTATTGCATAAAACTTCCATAGTAAAAAATGATTTATCTGTAAATTTGTATATTTATTGATTCTTTCATGGAAATAGGGTATGGTACTGGGCCATTTTTAAAAGTTGGGAACACAATGTGTATATGGCATTTTGTAATGCATTAGATTATAGGGGCACCACATCTATAGCAGCTATAGAAGCAACAGTGCCTTGGGCATGATACCCTAACAAAACCCATCGCACTACTGACTGGATTTGAATTCTCCTAGATTGGTTAATCATCTCAAAGCTAGAAAGCCCAGTCAGCCCTATTATTTAATCCTTATCTGTGGGGAGAAGAGATGGATTCATACCTTTGCCCAAGGACATTTGTGTGAGAGTGAACATAAACTCAGTCAGAATTTCAACTCAGCTTTCTAATTTCTCCTTTCACGTTGTTGACCATAACATTCCCTTGTACATCTGTATCTGGAGTGGAGGGACAAGAATTGCCCAGTTCCTTCAGTACTTGTCTTTTGGCTTTCCCCAGACACAAAGAAATACCCTGAGCCTACTCCCATTTTGGTGCAATGGGAAGGTACTGCTTGGAGAAACGGATCATCTGATTTCTAGAATAAGGGCCAGGTAAATAATATTATTAAACTGAAGTATAAAAGGTTTGGTTTGAGAAATAAAAAAATGGTAAAAGTTTAAGAAGATGCAAAAGAAAAACTTAACATAAATTTTATTTGGAAGGTGTAAAAATTAAATCTTCTTACTACACAAACAAATGTTTACTGTGTCAAGCTATCATGAAATAATTTTAGATTATAATATTGCATAATAAAAAAAAACATAATTAAAAAAATGAAAAAACACAACACTGAGAATCTTTACATCACAAAATTGAAAAAAAAACCTTAGCTGAAAGTGAAATTTATGAATGCGAGATCTGTATTTATTTAAATCACATGTACGGTGTACCCGATAAACGCCCTTCTTTATCATTTTTTTAAAAAATCCAAACAAACTATTCGGATTGGATCAAAGAGATGCACAGACGTTTTAGTATAAAAATTAGCTTTCATAATGTTCTCTTTATAAAAAGCTATGAAAAAAAAAAGTTGTTTTTTAAAAAAAAAAAAAAAAAAACATTACAAAGACTGATAATGTCGTTGCACGTATCTAATGACGAGTATCCTCGCCATTATTTTTGTTTGATGTTTTATCTCAGCATGCGTGGATAACACACTAATAATGCAGTTGACTTGTACGTAAAAAAAAAAAAAAAAAGAATTGTTTCTAAGCACTAAGCTCATGCTCAATCAACTCTGAGTAGAAATGGATGGGTTGGGAAGAATGATATTGCATCATAACAATTAATTATGAAGCAAACTGCACCAAACAGTTTTATTTTTTTTACACATTCTGAGACACTGAAAGTGGAACATAAATCACTAGAAGAAAAAAGATAAAAAAAAAAAAAGGTTTTTAATAAAAATGAATAAATAAATTATGTTGTCTGTTTTACTGACACTGGGCAATAATGGTCATCATATAGACATAGAACGTGGGAAGCACCACTTAACAAAAAACAATTGAAGGTGTTACTGTTAAAAAAAGAGAATTCTCTGTCTAGAAAGTGAGAAAAAGATTTACGAAAGTGGATGGATAGCAATGGACCAGGTATATTTCACACATAGATGACGTGAATTGGAAGGGAGAATACTTCATCCCATTGCTTCAACACCTGCTATTGATGAGGCAAACAAACGCCACCCTTCATCACAGCCAAAGCCATCCCCCCATAAAAAAATAAAAAAGAAAGTAAGAGAGGGACTTTCGGATTTAGAAGCACCTCTCTCTGGTTGCTATGACAATATTGATCAGAATAGAGACAAGCGGAAAAACGAACTATCACATATGTTTGATAAACGAAGGCAAAAAATAAATAAATAAAACATGGGAGTGTCCAACAAAAAACGAAAGAAGTGCTATTATTTTTACACAAGCCTTGGGTTCTCAGTTAATAACTAGCAGGATTTTCTTAGTTCTGTCACCTTTACAGACAACTGTGGAAATAAGAGTCTGATTTGAATGTTACGTTGTTTTGTTGACTGATTTTTTTTATCTATTATTATTTTTTTTTTTGTAGCAGAATGTAAATTAATACACAGTAAGTAAAATATGCATTTTTTTCAGCCTTGTTAAAAATGTTTCATTTCACAAATTAATAAAGAAAGATTATCAATTTTTACAATTACAGATTCTGTTTTTAAAAAGTTCTGTTTAAAAAAATCTGAAAAATTCCGAACATAAATAAATAAATAAAACAGGAAAAAACGGTTTTCAGAAAACTTTTTGACAGTATTTTTAACTTTTTAAAAAGTTAATAATTATTAAATAAAACATTAATTTCAGAAAGACACTGCCCATTTTAAATCCTAAATTATTGAAAAATTAAAAAGTACTTTTCAGTTTTCATGATGCCATAAAAATAAAATTCTTGAAAATTGCAAATTTACGTTTCATTTACGGTATATATATATATATATATATATATATATATATATATAATGATGGAAAAGAATTTCCAAATATGCCAATAATCTTTCCGACCGACCATCCCCAACCCATAAAAGATAAATTGTACTTACCAGGACTATATGTCCAGTTGATATATCCATATTTGACGTCACGGGTTCTTCACTCCTGGAAAAAGGCAAAACAACCACTTCAGTACGATACAATGGCTGCAGCATTCGTCTTTGCATTATTTTTATAGATGGCAATAATGGTAGGGGGAAAAAATCAACTATTATCACAGACAGAGTTCTTCGAAGCCCAGCTTTGACACATCTTCAATGGCTGATCAGGAAGTGGAAAAAATCCATAGTTACATTATTATAGAAAATAACGGTGTCGTGAATAGACCGTGTACTTGTAAACATACCCGTTGTTTTTCTTGTTCCTTTGAAATAATATATTTATTTATTTATTCACCTGTCCCTTTTAAAATGTCAGTTGATGATGCAATTGTTACGCATTGCCATATGGCCAGAAGAACGAATAAGCAACAAGCGGTTAAAAAAAAAAAAAAAAAAACAACTTGCTGTCACACCTCTAAATAATCAAGTTGTTTTTTTTTCTTCTTGATGAGTAGGGAGAAAACATACAAGACGAAGGTATATAACACAACCTGTTAGTGATTATTTATTAGTATTTCTGGTTTTTCTTCTTCTTAGGCCATTCCACACACACACACACACATACATACATACATACACACACGTTGTAGCCTCTCTCCCTCTCTGGTTCAGTCGAGTTTAATTTTCCCCACACTAAACCGGTGCAGTGCGACATAAAGCTTTCCTTTATATGACTAGTCGTAATTGTGTTTAATATTTACTTACACTTCTCAAGAAACGAAACCAACACTGTGTTTTGTCTGTGTACCCAGACCACACGAATACAGTATATGACATTTCTCTGTTTAGTTTTACGTGTGTGTATGTTCGCGTACACATATACCTGTTGAGTGTTGTCTGACTGTTAATCGACTGTACATACACAGATTGTTTTTTTTGTTGTTATTTTTTTTTAAATAAATACTTAGTTTTAAACTAAAACTAAAAAGGTAGCGTCCATGTTTGACAGTACTTTTTTTTTATAATAACCACCATCCAGACCATCTGTTACAACAGACATGTATTATTATTTCTTTTTTAAAAAAGAAAGAAAGCTCAGTGTGTTACTCAACAAAGTCAACTGTTATTGATGTAAAAGTGACTGAATAATTGAGAAAAGGTAGAGAAAAAATTGTCACTTCCCAATGGAAATGATAGCCAATATTGAATTTATATTAACCATGTATTGTATTAGTAAAAAATAAAAATAAATAACTCCGGCGAAAGGATTGTAAACTTGTTAAACTTTTTTTTGCTTCTCTAATAAGAGAGTTTGTTGACATTATGTCTTCTTTAAGACAGAGGGTAGAGCCCAACTGTTGTGGAAATGATTTTTTAAGTGTCAGCCTAAATGAATGAGTCGGAATTAGTATATCCAATAAGGCACACGTTGTTACACTTTCAGAGTGAGAGAATTTACTAACAACGACAATGTACTTACAGCCTTCATTACAAACATATGGATACACACCTACATACATAACAACAAACTAAACACATCTATCCACAGGTACAACAACAACAGTATATCAATTAACACACGCATACACACATTCATAAATTAACGCTTGTATAATTTAATTTACTTGACACTCTCCTATTTCTTATTGATACTTACACATAAGCTAAGAAGACTAAAAAAAAAAAAAAAATGACGCCCACGAAAGTTATTTAAAATAACAATATTCGATATTGTTTTTTTTTTATTATCATTCAGAAATTCACTCACCAATATTATTTCTAATGTTGAGTGAATTTCTGAATAATTAAAACAAATTGTTTTTAAATAAGTTATCAGAATATTGGATAAATTCCTAAATATAAAATTATCCTTCTTCCCCACACACACTCACAGACAGGTGTAGATCTGAGATCTTCACAGATGATGTATCCATTATTTGGCTAACAACAACAACAGTTATACATCTTTACAAGTGCCATGTATAGATTTCTATCTATGAAGATAGATTTACACATAATGTTACACATTTATATACAGAATGAAACATTTGTGTAAACTTCCACTCATGCCTACGAATATACTTTCTAATGTATGCAGTCATGCATCTATTCACACACACACACCCACATTTACAGGTAATTGTGTGTAAATGTGCACACCGCATGTTGTGTTGCATATGCTGAGATACTAATTAAAATTCATATATGCCATGAAGATGAATCAATATATTTGTATGTAGCTGACTCTTGCACACCAGAAACATATAAGCAGACAATAACATATACTCTCACGCATTTAGCTTGCAAATCCCCTGAATTAGCCTCATACTACATTATAAGCTGGATGTTTCTATGCAAGGAATATAAAACTGAATTCTTGAAGGGAGAAACAAGAATAAAACCATCCAACAGTAGAAGTGGTAATAACAGCAGCAGTAGCAACAGTAGTCACCATCACAGTGGAGTTAATTTTGAGATGGGCAAAGAGTTACACCCTGCTTCTCCTGTTGCAACTTAAAGTATTTCCAGCACACATACACATTCATAGGTGATACACATGTGCAAATAGGCATGTTGATGACAGCTGTCAGTGCCAACTTAGAAGTATATCAAATATTTTGGTTAAAGGAGAAGAAGACAGAGAGAGAGAGTTGACAGATAAGGAATTTAGTAATTTTGAGAAGCGTAAGTATTAAAATAAAAGCAAAAAATTATATACGCCATTGAAACAAGCCTTAGTGGAAATTGCTCATAAAATGACTTTGTGTAATTTCAAAATATATTTGTTAGTAATACAATCCAACCTCTTTAATCCGGCACCTTTAGGACCAGACCACTGCCGAACCAAAGAAAATGCCAAATGACAAATCACCTCTAAAAAAAAAAAAACTATGTATACATAGTCTTGCCAGCTCATTCTCTCTCTCTCTCTCTCTCTATATATATATATATATATATAGATATTATTGTATTATCAAAGGTAGAACAAAGCTTAAAACAGGAAATAAAACATTAATGCTTCCAAACAAGGTTTTATTGTTTCATGCAATACAAAGGCAAAAAATGAGCCTAAAACCAAAAAATAATATATACTTAGTATACTGTAGTAGGACTACATTTGTAATTCAAACAGGAAATAATAGTGTATGTAGTGTAGAATAATTAATGCTCCCAAACAATTGTTTCACATAATATGAAACTGCAAACCCAAAAATAAAACAGCACTGTTGGGTATGTAGTGGGCCCAGGCATATAGAGCATCTGTAGCTCAGATTACATTTGGTTTATTCAAAAAAATATTGGACCATGGGAGTTGCTAGATTAAAGAGTTCAGACTATATATATATATATATATATATATATATATATATATATGATTACTCTCTCTTGTCAAAAGAATACATTCTCTTCATGTAATTACTGGATGAAAATGTGCACATATATGACTCCTCAGTCCAACTTCAGTCTTTCATGTTTGTTTGCAGATGCAACACTTGTATTGGTCAAGAAAAAATAAAGGAGTTTGTGAGGAAGTGTTAACACCACACTTACCACCTGTCCTACATGTGGTTTGACCAGACATTCCAAAATACACAAAAATGTATTTCAAACATGAACTTCAAAAGATTGGATATATATATATATATATATATATATATATATATATATATATATAGAGAGAGAGAGAGAGAGAGAGATGGATAATGTATTGTAATCCTTTTTAGAGGCATGGCAGAGTAATGGATAGTGGTTTGGATTGAGGGATTTAAGAGCCAAGTTCAAATTTCAGTAGGGTTCATTACATTCCCTTATGTGTGTGTGTGTGTGCATATATATATATGTTCAAGCATGTTTGGTCAAATAATTTACATGTATTATGTCTATTTATTTTAGTTTTAATCTCTTCAAGTCTACAAAGGATTAAAACTAAAATATATCTAAATTATTTAACCAAAAATGCTTGAAAGAAAATATGCTGCCTATATATATATATATATATATATATATATATATTTGTAGAAATTTGTCATTTATTAATAAATGATTAGTACTCAAAATTGAAGGTAGAGTGTTTATAGATATAGATTGTGATGATATAGGAATCAACACTGTATAGTTGACAATTTGTTTCATGCTTCTATATGATCTCCAGACATTATAACATGGAATCATGAAATTCACAATCACTATAAACTTTAAAGTGTTGATTCCTTGGTCTCTCTCTCTCTCTATATATATATATATATATATATATTCTGGAAAATGTCAGGATGTAAAACATCTTAAGGTACCTCATTTAATAACTGCATTTATATTACTTTCAAAATTCAATAAAATTATGCTACAACTGTTAGCATCCCAAAAGACATGGTCAAAGTAACCTAGAACATGACGATCAGCCACCCTGACATTAGAGTGGAAATTCATAGAAGGTCAGCATATGGATGTGCCAAATTTAAAGCCAATCAAAGTAGACTTGACTTTTCTAAAACAAATATCAATGATCAATTTGAATGGATTTACAAAGGTACTTATACTCTAGGAATATTGGTTTCTTTGTTTTTGTTTAGTGGCATATCAATCCATACAGATTATTTATTGCCAAAAACTGAATATGAAAACTTAAACTTTCTAATTAATTCAAGAGTATGAAATTATTTCATGATTAATTTATAATTACTTAGCTCCATGTTTTTCTTTTTTTCCAAATAATCTTACAAAATCAAACAAGGAATGAAAACTTTTTTCTACTTACAAGAAATGACATTAATCATAGAAAACCTTTTTTTTTTGACAATTTATGACATGTCTTTAATTTTACTATAAAATGTATTGATTGTCATTTTACTATAAAAATATACTGTTGGTTATTTTTTTATGAAAATATATTGCTGGTATTTTTATACTTTCCTAGTGTTTTGATTTTTGCTTGGGGGTTCACTATTTGCCCATAATTTGGACCCTAACAGGTGCTACCACTTCAGGTCATGGTGGACCTGGGAACAACAGCAATTAAGTTCCACACTCCTCAAAAACTCTAATCTTCTGATCAGAGGCCTTGCTGCTGGATGTAGTTTATTGTCATACCCAGGATGATCTGGGAATATTAATGAAAAAGATGGCAGGTAAATATTAAGTTCAATATTTATGAAAGTGAATTTAGTAAAAATCTGCTTTGTATTCTGAGTAACCACATTGGTATATTGTTGGAATTACCTAAGTGTAGTTAGGAGCCAATGAAAGAAGTTTATTGATTTGATTGGGCAATACTTAACCTTTGTACTCCCAAAAAATGTTGCATCAAAAAGACGTTTTTTCCTTTTACACTGTTAATATTTTAATTACCTTCACTCCTCAGCAATATTTATTCTTTTAAAAAGTGATGATTAGAATTTTAAAACTTAGACTTATGAAAGTGAATATATACATTTACTTCGTTCTTGTGAATTTACAACTTTGCTTTGAGAGAGAGAGAGAGAGAGGGGGGGGGAGATGGTTTCACATTCTACTGAACCAGAATATGACTTTTCTACAGAACACTGGCCTAGTGAATAAAAGTGTTAAGTATATTGCGTTACTTTGATGTGCTGTTAGTGTAACAGTAATCAATACAGTGAAATTAGCAAGCAGAGTTCAAATTCCAGCTTAGTCCATTGTATTGACTTTTGCACTAATATCCTTGGGAAAGAAACAGATATCTTTTCTCTCCCTCAGCTATGGGCTAAACAGCAGAGTAGACTGTGTGGCAACAAGTCTAAGAGACAAAAAACTTTGATTTCCAAATCCAAACTGTAAAAAAGGCAATGGGAAACTTTTTACCTGTCTTTTTCAAGAAGGCCTGACAATTCACAGATAATAAAGTAAAGTTTGGTTGGTTGTTTTTGTTTAGTGGCATATCAACTTTTATGAGCTATTTAATTCCAAAATCTAAATATTTTGTATACAATTTTAATTTACTTTTTTGGAGATAATAATGTTTTTTAGTGAAACATGTCTTACTAATTAAACCATAGCTGGGAGAAGAAGAGGTGGACTCATAACTTTCCCAATGGTATTTGCATGTAAATGAATATAACAAATCCAACTGGAATTAGAACTCTGCTCTCTAATTAACAATCCTAAGCCATTATCCATTACACCACCTGCATATCCAAGTTTACAGCATCTAGTATTCCCAGGTAGTCACCCATCTATGTACTGACCAATGACTGACTGATGATTGTACCGGAAACAGTGTTTCAATGTGACATAGCTGTAAGCCCATAAAGAAAGATATGGCATTTAAAGAAAAGAATTGTAAGTTAAATTCTTAAGTTAGTCAAACTATACACTCTGGTTCAGTAGAAGAAAACAACACCCCATAAAGATAATATTTATTTGAATTTCTAGTGATGAAGAGTATGATATAGTGGTTGTGAGTTCAATCCTTCAGCCAGGCAGTGTGTACTTGCATTCAATGGAAATATTTGATCTATAACTGAACAGTACTAAATAAAAATAAGAAGTAGATGATATCACTAGACATGAGCAATGGAATGAAAACAGTCCCCAGTATCCTTCATATGTGTGCCTGTGTAGTCACACCAATATAACAAATTTAGTCTGATAAAGTCCTAAAGATGAAATGTGTCATGCAAAAACGTTTTACTCTTTGTCATACATTTTCCCCCAGTATGGTTCTTAATATATAAAAATTTATATATCATTATATTATCTCATATATATATATTTCTTTTTAAAGAAAAACAGACTACTTTAAGGTACTTAATGGTATCTTAAAGTGGTCTGTTTTTCTTTAAAATATTATCTATGGATTTACATTGAGCTCTCAGGATTTCATCCTCCTTGGGATTGCCCATACGGATTACCAAGTTTTTCAAAACTTAACTATTTGTGTATATATATATATATATATATATATATATATATATATATATATATATATATATATATATATATATATATATATATATATATTTGCCGCATTCCCTCATTTCATCCTTTTAGTCCTCTAAGATATACACAGAAAATAAACTTGATAAGATGTGGGTCGAAACCAGTTGTTTTAGTTTTTAGTTATAATGCCATCAAAAACTTACTTATTCCTTGCTGTTATAAAATTCTGTACCATTAAGAATCTGTTCATATATATATATATATATATATATATATATATATATATATATATATATATAATTTTGCTGTTTATTGCTCACATCATCTTGACCTTTAAATACAAATACCCCCATAGATTAAAGAAAGGGTTCAGTGCAGTTCGCTGTAGGTTATTCAGATCAATATACACCTGAGGAAGGCTGGAGGGCACAATGGCTAAAATGTTGTCGTAAAAACAACAAAGGTGAGCACAATAATCTGAACCAAGTGTAAATAACCACAAAGATAAATAGTGCAGAAATAATTAACTGACATGAGAAGCACGAACTGTGAAGCAAGAACAATTTACCCTTATTGATTGAATAAAGGGTTATTTTTGAAATTCCAAGGTTACTGAATAAGTCAGAAACCTAGAAGATGCTAACCTCAAAGAGAAAATACAAAGATGAGGTCACTGTTATGAATAGATTACTGTAAAATAACTGAAGAATAATGACTGTAAATAACCTGAAACCCCAAAAGATTCATCTCTTTTAAAATGTAGATTTGAAGTTGAATATTTCATTGTGAAGAGTTATTTATAGAATTTTGGCAGGAAGAAAAACATTGTTGAATACGTTTAACTTACAGCAACCAATTAAAAACTGTTTTGTTAAATTGCTCTTTTGGGTGAAAACAAAATAGATGTTGATTACATTTGTTCTGAAGAAACCATATAAGAGTGGAGGATTCTCAAACAAATAATATTTTTTTATTTCATGGTAAAGGCTGAAAACTTGAGAGGATAAATATGTATACCCAGTTGCCATCAAATATAATAAAAATTCTGTTAATTGCCAAGAAAAAAAAATTGTATTGAGGAGAAGAAGAAGAAGAACTCAATGGGGAAACTAGTTATTTGATCAGCATGCTTGATTAATAAAAGGAAAGAAACTTCACTAAAATTCCAAAATTCCTTTGTCTTAATTATGATGAACATTTGTGAGATATACATATACAATTCTACTAAACAAAAAAGATGAAATAAAATATTACTTATATGATGAATCGATTATCAGATATTAACTAATAATCATAAATAAAAGAACTGAGCATTATCAAAAATAGTAGACTTAGAAATTGGTAATGAGTAAAGAAGATTCGTGCCAAGCAATTACAAATGGAATAGAGATTTTATATATTAGTAATAATGGCAATACTTTTAAATTTCAAACGGCATAAAAGTTGCCATACAACCTGGAGTAATATATTTAATTATTTTATTTTACTTACATTATTTGGACTATTGTCCTCATCTTTGTCGCCATATTTATTACAACGTTTCGGCCGTTGTACGCTCCGGCCTTCTTCAGGTGGTTGGAATGTCGAACTGAACTGAAAACCTTTATTTTGACATTCCAACGACCTGAAGAAGGCTGGAGCGTACAATGGCCGAAATGTTGTAATAAATAGGGCGACAAAGATGAGTACAATAGTCCGAATAATGTAAATAATGTACATAATACCTCATCTCAGAAATATAGACAGATATTGAATTTTAGCAATATCCTAATTTTACTTAAAAGACAACAAGTAGTGTGGTTATTAAAGAAATATTATTAAATGCCATATTTGTTTTTCAAATAGTATATTTTTAAAGCTTTTCCTGAAATAATACTCTTGCGATAAGAACAAAAAATGAAAATTAAGATGAAAGAAAATACTAGTTAAAAATTTATGATGGATTTCATAAAATGGTTGCTACTTTTGGAATGAAGTTGAAGAAAAAAACCCAGATTGAAAGAACTATTGGCTTGTGGTGAATTATTCGGTACAAAAATATAAAATTCAGCATTATGCACACGCGCACAAAAAGAAAAAAATGCTGTCAACTGCAGAAAAGAGAAAAATAAAATGAACTAAAAATATTGCATAAAAACTAACTGAAACTATATTTTTATTTAAGACATGCTATTAAATGTTGATGATAGATTTTGAATTATTTTTAAACATAGGAGAAAGTTGGAAAAGAAATTGACAAAAATGTAGAAGAAAATTTTGAAGAAATTTGGTAAAAAAGTAAACTTCTGCTTGTAAGATTCTTGGAAAAAATAAAAAATAAACATTTGATCTTCTTCAACCTTTCTTTCTTTTTTTAAATCCTTCAATTTATTTTGTTTTTACTTCATTTTTGTATTTAAAAAATTAAAAGAAAAAAGTTTTTATTTAAAAAGTGGAATTTATATTGAAATCTGTTCATTATCTTTCTCTAACATATAAAAATGAAAGAGTGAATGTACGACTTTGGAGTTCTTTTCCAAGACAGCTAAAACGACAGTATAAATTATTTTGGTTTCAGTATATTTATTTTAAGTTTTAAGTCCACATTATAAGTTGATCTATATATATTTTGTTTAACCATTTATGTTATCTATTTTTAGTTATATGTATATATATATAGGTCAGAATTCACACCTGAAGATTGTATTGACTGCATGAAACTCCAAGTAGTGTTATCGACATTGGATATTATTTATATTCACTAATATATGTGTGTGTGTGTGTGTGTATGTTTAGTTTTATATATATATCTATATATCTATGAAAATATTGTGAAGTGTTTTTGGTTAGGTATTACTGCTCTGTCTTGGTCTATATGCTATAAGTATTGAGCACTTTGAATTATAGGTAAGTGTCTGTCTTTTTTTTCTTTCCCTTTTAGTTTGGTGTCTTATCTTATTCTCTTTTGTGTTGGTGAAGTTGCATTTGCAAGCTTTAAACAATACTATAAAATCTTCATTCACTTAACTTAATTATAGGATGATATTTTATAAATTAACCAGTTCTTCCTGATTTTAAAAGAAAAGCACAATGCATAAACTCTAGAACAATTCTAAAAACATTTCTTTTCAACAAAATAACCAAGCCAGCTTGTAGATCAGAAGGTGAAACTGCAGTAGGAGGTGAAGTATTTATATATTTTTAAAAGTAACGTTCTTATATATGGAAAGACAGTGGGAAATCTATATAAAGTTTCTTTGAAATATGTTTCAGTGAATGTGATAGACAAGAAAAATCTTAAGTTTTTATTTATAATGTTCATACAGTTTTCTCTTTGGAAGGATTAAGGGAATGCAGAAATTTTCTGTAATAATTATTGTCCTAAGCACTATTGGCCAATTCATTAGTCATTTTCTAGGGGCCCATTGTTAATGTTTTTCTATGTTCATGTTATAAGATGTACTGTGTATAAGTATGATTTTAGGCTGCATGAAATGATGTGGGCATGACTTTGTGTTGGAGTGTCTTCTTAGAATACTACTAACACATTTGAACTAATGTTAAATAAAATAAGACTGATGCTTGGCTTGAAGTGCTTTATATAAAGAGCCTCAATATTTTTTAGTTGCTGTTGGCAGACCAGTTTCTTTAGAATAATGGTGTTAACAACCAGGATTTTTTTTAATGGGAGCAGGCAATTGTTTGTGGGTGTCAGGATGATTTTTTATGACATTAATATCATTTATGTGGCTTATCATTGTTTGGGAGAGGGTTATTGTCAGTGTGTCCAATGTAGGTTATCAGTTTATGGCAACAGACTGCAGTCTTATTCTGGTCATTTAAATTGAAATACTACATTGGTGTTTTTTTTTTTTTGTTTGGATTTTATAAGAGTGTTGTTATTTATAAATTATGGGGTTGGCAGATTTTAATTTTCTATAATATATTTAAGTTTTACATGTTTGCCTGTGTCAACGAATGAAATGGATTGTCTAATGCTGTGTCACATGGAGAATTCATTTTGTTTATCAATTCAGTGAATCTAGTTGCAATAAAAGCTATTAATGTTTTCTACTATTTTTTTTCATGTTGTTCATATTTAGTTTCTGTAGGAATAATTTTATCTAACAATAGTTCAATGTGTTGTAGTCTTCTAAGAAGACACTAAAACAGAGCCATGGTCATATACTCTAGTGCAACCCAAAATTACTATTACTTCTACACAATATACCTTATCACATGAAAATGGAAAAATATTAACAATAAATCTCTTGAACATGGCTAATGAATTGGCCAGAAGCAATTCGTGCAATAATTATTACAAACAGACTCATATATATATATATATATATATATATATATATATATATATATAGGATTAATACAAATATAAAATTTGTCACTTAGCTGATTGATTTTATATTCAGCAACCCAACTCCAGAGTTTCATAGACAAACCTTTTTGTAATCATTCAGTCTACTCATCAGGAGGTATTAGCAATTGTCTGCCAATTTTCTCATTTTCGTTAGTTTTATATCAAATAATTTATGTGCTTTTTATTGGTGTTTGGCTGATTTTTTTCTTGTGTGTGTGTGTGTGTATGGGTATGTAAGTATGTATGTATAAAGTATATTTGGGTAGCAACCTTTCTTTCAAACATGTCTCATTGAATATGACAGACAAATTTTATGAATTTTTTATTGAGTTTTTCTAGTATTCTTAAATTTTTCCATTTGTTGGGTGTAAGGGAGTGCAAAAATTAGTCCATAGTGTCTCTTTTCCCAAGCACTGATATAAGAAAATAGGGGAGAGGGTAGATATAAACTATGAAAAAACAAAACAAAAAGAAAACTAAAAGATAGACACCTACCTAAACAGTAACAAACAGTGCTCTATGTCAAGGTTACCAAGACAGAACAATTATGTTTTCCAGCATTATAGAAAGAGACAAAGTTTAAATCAATACTTAAGTTTCATGTTAAGTAGTGTGAAAATTAAGTATAGTCTTTCCATATATATATATATGGAAAGAGAGCAGTAAAGAAATGTGGCTTTCTGTCCTTTAAATCACTGAGGGTCAATAACTTGGAAATGTATAACAGAGCTCTCTCTTGTTTTATATTTTGGTATTAACCTTCAGTGTTTTTACTTGAAAGAAGGGAAAAACATTTAAAAAATTGAATTAATGAATTAATCAAAGATTTTTATGACTTTATAAGTTTGTGTATTAAAATTAAAGAAACAAAAAAGATGAAAGAAGATAAGTAATCATACAAGTTTAAGAATTCTTAAACAGATGATGAATATGGAAACTCAAAAAAAGGGAATATTG
The DNA here is from genome assembly GCA_963932145.1 of Acanthosepion lycidas. Taxonomy (NCBI): domain Eukaryota; kingdom Metazoa; phylum Mollusca; class Cephalopoda; order Sepiida; family Sepiidae; genus Acanthosepion; species Acanthosepion lycidas. Next base: position 58,412,514 of record OZ010584.1, read on the forward strand.
AATGAGAAAAAAAAGAGAGAAATGCTGTATGTTGTATAATAAAGAAAAAGTAATGCCTTCTAAAAGAAGAGGTGTGGGGTGGTGGAATCAGAGAGTGTAATACAGTTGTTTGTTGTTTATTGGTACCAATCGAGAGTGGCAGAGTGTCATGAAGGGGCAGCTTACAAATTGTAGTCTTTAAAGCCTCATTGTGGATTATGTTACAACTGTTATTAGTGAAAGTAATCTAGAGTATTTGTCATGTCAAGCAGATTGCATGCTCTGTGCTATTAGGGTGGGCAGTCAGGCTCTTGGAGAAGCTTGAAACAGGGATGGGTGGGTATCATGAAGAAGGACATTTGGGATGGAGGGAGGGAGAGAGGAAAGGTAAAATGTTTCATCAGTCTAATCAAAGATTTATCACTTGTCTAGTTGGGAATGAGACCGGATAGAGAAAGATGGCAAAAAAGGATAAAAACTAAGAAAATGTGAGAAGTGATCCATAGGAAGGCAAAAGGATCAGAGAGAAGATGAAGAGAGAAGAAAAGAGAAAAGTGATATAAACAGAAGGGAGAGACTCTTGAGTGGTGGATGCAAGAGATTAAACAAAGAAAGA
>OZ010584.1:58418108-58535608 GCA_963932145.1 Acanthosepion lycidas
GACTCCTATCCAAAATATAGAAGGAGAAAGCCAGAAGATGGAGGTCACATTGGCAAGATCATTGAGTAATGTTGAAATACAACATTTTTATCCACAAATTATAACAATGATTTAAAATCAATCATCATTTTCTTACAAAAAAATGTGTGACATGCAGTAAGGTGCAGGTAATTCAGCTAGTATATAAATAAGTGTGAATAAAAATAACCAACAAGATCTGTCTGTTTAATTTTTATTGTATTTTCTGATTTTTGAATAAGGTGTTGGCTATTGCATTTGAAGTTATGGATAAACTGTCCAAAGTTCATATTTTGTTATTTTTGTTCAAGTACTTTCTACTTTCACAGTCATTATCAAGAAGTGATATGATGTCTGTGTGGTAGTTAGAATTCTTTTGTCTATGTCCTGGTATTCTTTGGGAAGCTGGATGTTTGAAATGGTCTAGTGTGACATCATGTGTAACAGCTGTATGTACAGATACAAATACATGATGAGCACATAGCATAGCATTTATTGATGCGGAAAGCAGGTCTGGGTGTGTCAAGTTCACTTTCACCCAAATACTCTTAGTAATCTATGAATTTATCATTTCTCCCCTGCCTCCATAAGCTAGGGATTAATATCTATGCAGATTGGGTTCTCTGACTTTAGAAGGACATCTCTGAATTCAAAGTTGGTTGGAGGTGCAATTCCACCTTGTAAAAACATACTTGCTACAGAAACTACAGCAGTAATACCTATAGTATAGTGAGGCTGTGGCTTTATATTTTACAAGAGAGTCTTCTGGGCTGACATACATATAGATAGATATAGTGTATAACTTTGAGAAGAGTCATTAACATTACAAGCCTTGTTTTGAAACAAAGAAAAAACACTCTTCTCTTTTCTTATGAATTATAACCCGTTCAGGTGTAGGGTCAACCTTATCTTCTTCACATATCCCTATAAACTGTGCCTCTTGCTCTGTAACCATCTACTTCGAATGGATCTTTTGTTCTTGTACAGGGTGAACATCAGTGTAAAAAGAAAAAAAAAAAAGACTCTTCTCTTTTTTTATGAATTATAACCTAGTCATGACTAGAGTCAACTGTTATCCTCCCCACATATTCCCATAAACTGTGCCTCTTACTGGGTGAACATCATTGTAAAAAATTATATAATCAATACACCTGAAGAAGGCTGAAGACTGGTTGAAGCATGGAACCAACACCAACAATGCAAATGAGTTTGCATAAACAAAACTTGGAATATATGCTGAGGAGTCAATAGTAACAAAAATGGATGGATGTAAACAAAATGGAAGCAATAATCATATTCAAAGCTTGAATTAAAATATCATCCTTATTTCAGGAAGAATAAGATTTACTTGCCTCTGCCAGCGCAAACATTAAATATTATTAGCATGAAACTTAATTGGGATTTAAATTGGCTGTAACAGTTTAAATGAGTGATAGAGAGAAATAAAGATGTCATCAAATAATTAACTGATACCAATTGATAATGAAGTGCTTGACTTGAAATGACTTGCCTTTTAGTCTTTCACAGTAAAAGCAGCAAATTAAAAAAATTGATACAATGAAAAAAAAAAAAATTTCAACATAACCATTATCTGATAAGATGCCTGAAAAACACTTCACAATGGCTGAGTAATTGGAATGATTAGGAAATTTTAGGTTTTTCTTTTAGAATTCACAAATTACTGGATGGGGGGATATTTAGTCATAAAAGAACAGTGATGCTTAATTACTATTAACAAAGCCAGTGGCTGTTAAGAGTGACAATATATGACAACACAAAACAGAATTTACTGTACATCAATCAGCAACAGAAAAACTTTCTCGACCCAACTGAGATGAGCAGATAAATAAAATAAATAAGTAAAAAATAATAAATAAAACAATATTCAAATTACTTTTGATACAGGTGAAGAGAAAGGAACATAAGAAATAAAAAAAAACTATCAGTTACTTATGAAAATGTATAAATAATGTTAGTAAAAAATGTAAAAAATAGATTAAAATGCTTACATTTTATCAACAAATGATATTTACAATCTTGCTTATTATAAAATGCAGATTGTGTGTGTGTGTGTGTGTGTGTGTGTGTGTGTGTGTGTGTGTCTGTACGTTTATATGTTGGATTGGATTTCCTACATTTTTCAACCGATTTCAACAAAACTTCACAGGACTGCGTAAAATTACCTTGCGGTGGTTCTGATAGTGCCAAAAATTGGCAAAACACAATTGTTTTTGCACAAAATCAATTTGAAAACACGATTAAGAGGCATCACGAGAACAAAAGGGGGACAACTCATATTGAGTTATACTTATTATAAAACCCAGTTTGTTTGTGTGTTCGTTTATATATGGGATCGAATTTCCTACATTTTTCAACCGATTTCAACAAAACTTCACTTTTTTTTGGCAGGTAGTGTTTCTTATTGTCTTGCAAACTTTTTCTTTATTTTTACATTCAGAATGCTTTAAAAATTCCATTTACAAGATAATTGTTTATAATAAAATTCTATTCAATCGATAGACTGATAATGATTGAAAACAATGTTTTTGTTTGAGTTTGGGTTTGGCCAATTCGTAAAAAAAAAAAAAAAAAAAAAAAAAAATATATATAATTAAGACATGTGTGTCCATCAACCTTAGACAATAATCTTTGTCAATTTTATTTTTCAGTCTTTGTGAGGGTCAATACTTGATCTATCTCTTACTGTTACATCCCCGGGCAATGCCGAGCTCTACTGCTAGTTATTTATATTGCTTGGACCATTGTCCTCATTTTTACTGTCACATTTATGTTTTGGCCATTGTACACTTTGGCCTTCTTCAGGTATATTTGTTTAAATTTTGAAGTGAACAAAGTGACTTGACCTAAAGAAGAGAACAAAAAAAACTTTGAGAGTTATTATGGCAAATTAACTAAAACTGAGATAGCCAAAAAGCATGGTACATAGAATTATAACAATCTATTTCCATAGGCAAAATAAACGGTTTGGTTAACAGTGACATAGCCATAAGATTTTAAAATCTTGATTTCCACTCCTTCTTAACTCTTTAATAAACAAACATATTGTTTTCTATTTTCTAAAGTAAATCAAAAGCTACTGAACATTGCCTGATGATGGGATTAGTCCCAAAACACAGAAATTTCCATGTCGCAATGTAAAATATCTTTAAATAAAAATGTTATTAAAAAATATGATCTATGTTGTATTGAGCACTTTTTCAAAAAAGTAAATGCTAAAGAACTGTGGATTCTAAATCTGTTTGTTCTTTCTATTTATATTAAATATCTTTCTTCTCTTTTATGCCTCTGAGCTAAATTCTGATATTTCTTCAAGTAGAAGAATGAAAATCATTGTAATGTATTTAGAATTTAAAAGAGACACACACACACACACACATATATATATATATAAATGAATTGGGATCAAATATGAATAGGAAACATTTATTTAAAATGTATCACCTTTATAAAAACTTCATCAGATATGAAGAAAGAGAAAGGAAAAAAAAATTGTGGTATTTTTAATTTTGTGTTGTTTGTTTTTCATTGGTTAAGCAGACTTCACATATTTGTCTTGTCAAGCAGCGTTTATGTGTAAAATTTATGTGCATAAGTGTATCATGATTCAAGTTTGTCTATGTGTGATTTGGATGATAATGTATATTTGTTTGTATGTGTCTAATAGGTATTTTTATTCATATTTGTTGGTTGTCCACATGTTGATTTGGGATGTCTTTACATAACACCAGTTGTCGTGGTGGTGGTAGTAGGCAGACATAGATTAGCATGGATTTTATAAATGTTGGTGAAATAATATAGTGTGTTTGACGTGTGTTTATAGATTGCTATTTGTTCCTTATCCTATCATATGTGATTATATATATATATATATATATATATATATATATATATACATATTATGAAATAGACAAAGTCCGACAATTATTTTAAGACATTTTTATGTTTATACATGTAAATGTGTTTATAATAAAGAGTATTAAACAACATATACCGGCCTAAATGTCCAAGAACTTTTCGGAGGACAAATATTTTCTGTGAAAATTTTTGGGACATTCAGGCCGGTAAATGTTGTTTAATACTATTTATTATAAACAGAGCATTTACTTAAACATTTGTATCTATAAAAAGAATGTATAAACATAAAAATGTCTTAAAATAATTCTCGGACTTTGTCCATTTCATAATATATCTATATATCTATATATATACATACATACATATATATATACACAAATATATATATATATACAAATATATATATATATATACACATATACACATATATATATATACAAATATATATATATATATACACATATACACATATATATATATACAAATATATATATATATATACACATATACATATATATATATATATACAAATATATATATATATACACATATACACATATATATATATACAAATATATATATATACACACATATACACATATATATATATATACAAATATATATATATACACATATATATATATATACACATATATATATATATATACAAATATATATATATACACATATACACATATATATATACACATATATATATATATACAAATATATATATATACACATATACACATATATATATATACACATATACACACATATATATATATATATACAAATATATATATATATACACACATATATATATATACAAATATATATATATACACACATATATATATATACAAATATATATATATATACACATATATATATACAAATATATATATATATACATATATATATATAATTATTTATTTAAAAATATGATTCCAACTCGCTACATAAGAGGTCTCATGTTTCAAAACAAGAGCCGAAAACTTCAAAATAATATTTGAATTAACTTGAGTTAAAGTAGGCTCTGTTCTATCTTCAAGTGAAATTTTTTTGGGGGAATGACTTATTTCTGAAATTTACGAGTTTTAATAGTATGGTCAGAATTGAAATCAAAAATTTCCATGGTAACATCAAGGGCGGATTGTTTAGAATCGGCAGGGGTGGGGTGTTATTAATTTGTATCAGTATAGAGTTACTTTCATAGATGCCGGGTCACGGTAAGGTGGGGGTGGCGAAATTTATGATGGAGGAAGTTTTCGCATAGTCAGGCTTGAGCGTCTACGGAGATTTATTTATTTATTTTTATTTTATTCTTTTATTATATCTCTTTATGAAGGGGATTTGTGTATATGAAAAGGCTATAACGTTTGTTATTTGATGACTTCATAAAGGGTTATCAATTTTTGTAGGGTATTAAAACTATGTATATGGGCTATGGATTTTAAAATTTATTTTATTGTATGCGTGTTTTTAGCTAGTTATTCAGAGCGTAAGTTTGGTTGTGTCAGCAGAAAACCGTTAATTCTTGCCTGTTGTTTAATAGGTTTTTATTGTTTAGAAGCTTAATAATGTGTAGTTTCTCATGGAGGCACAAAGGGCATGGGTCATCCCAAGTTTTGCAAGTTCTAGTCATGTTAATGATTTTCCATTTTACTTTAGGTGTCCTATTTTTTTCTTTCAGGTGCCAAAAATATTTAGATAGAGAGGTCTGATGTCTAAAGTTTATGTTGTTGAAGGAGCATTTATGCTGCCTCCATCTGGTTTTAAAGGCATTTTTCGTGGACCCAATGTATATCATATTATTGTTAGGGTTCTCCGTGGATGATATAGTGCATTGGTATACCACAGATTTGATGCATCACTTATTTTCTAATGGGCAGTCTACCGGGTTTCTACAATCACATAATTTTTCCCTATCATTATCTGATTTAAGTGTAGAGTTATTAAAACTATTCAGGTAAGGGGGTTTATTATTGTGTCTTCTTATTATACCTTCTAGATTTTCAGTGCAGCAATAACTCAATTTTAGTGTGTTCTTATTGAACATATTACTAAGCCTACTTTTGGTGGGAAAGTGTTTATCGATTAGAGCTAAGAACTTCTGTCCTAGTTTAATACTAACCATTTGGTTGAACGGAGGTGTATACCAAATGATGTTTCTTTTCCTGTTTTTTTTCTTTTGGTTATTGCAATTGTCCCTATATTTAATGTTAGCATTTTTATAAACACTACTTTTTAGGGCAGTGTTATAGAAGTCATTATGTTGGTGGAATATTACTTTGTTAGCGGAGTTACTGCTAATTCTATTTTCTATTGATGAGGGTATATGTTTAATAGTGGATGGAGGGTGGTTTGACTTCGTATACACGTATATATATATGTATATATATATATATATATATATATATATACACACACATATATATATATACACACATACACACACATATATATATATACACACACACACATATATACACACACACACACACACATATACACACACACACACACATATACACACACACACACATATATATATATATATATATATATATATATATATATATATATACACACACACACAAATCTCCCCACCACCTATAGGTTAAATATTAAAACTTTTATCTGGAAAAATCATTATCTTCCCCAAAATTGTTAATGCAATATTCAAACACACAAAAAATGAATTATTTGTACAATCCCCCAAAAATGATTCAGCTTTAAATAACACACAATAGCTTGATAAGCTTTAAAAATCAATCAACCACTTACAAATACATAATATTAAGTGAGACACTTATATAATCAAAATAAGAAAAAACAACTTTGATTTTAAGCATTCAAAATATAGCAATATATGACTTTTAAAGATTTTGATCTCATGAATTGGAAAAAATGCCCTGCTTAAATTTCATTAAAATTAATTCAAGTAAGACACATGCAATTTTAAAACATAAATTTCCTTGAAATTTTTGTTTCTTCTAAAGTCATAGAAAGTCCTTATTTCTAAATTGCCAGGGAGTAATGAATTCAATTATTTGATCTAATATGAGTGAACAAGTAACATCACCTCACCAAGAAGTGAACAGGATTGAAACCACACTTGCTAATATATAAGGATCTTACTTCTGATTTTTTTTGTTTTTTTACAGTTGCTATCTCCCAGCTATCTGAGGAGGCAGGCTTACACATTTTATTAAACAATATATATGCATCTATGAAATAAAATAAAAAAATTATCAAAATATTCAACAAAGAAAGAAACAAATGCAAACACATTAAAATAAATAAAAAAAAGAAGAAAAAAAAAAATGAAGAATTTTAGATGTCTGCAAACCTCAACTATGTTACTACTAGCAGAAAAGCAGACATGGAAATGCCACTGTCATCTGAATGGCTTTGCAGTTTGTCATATCTAAAGAGGATCTTCTTAGAGAAAGTCCTTTTTATCCAGGAGGAACGGAGGTGGGGGTAATCTTACCTCTGGCCAATCTCTTGCTGGCATTTGCTGGGGTTTAGCAGTTATTATTACTTGTGCCTTTAGGGTTTTTAGATTTAAGAACAGTTAGGCTGAAGAAATTGGTTCTCTTCTTCACCTTTCTCAACAGGAATGCTAAACAGAAAGAAACATCAAAGCATTCCCTAACTATATATATATATATATATATATATATATATATATATATGTGTGTGTGTGTGTGTGACCCCCAGAAAGAGGGCAATTTGATGTTTGGGATAAGACATCTGCTCCTAGCAAAAATTTGAAAATAGATGAAAGAGCACTAAAAATGGGTTTTCTGTCAAAAATCATCTACATTATAAGAACGAATGAATGTGTGTGTGTGTACTTTTTGTTCCCTTGATTTAAGCAATATTATCTGTGGTATTTGTATATTTGTATTAAAATAAAAGAAATACTTTGAAAATGTTATATGTCTATTAAAATTTTTATTGTTCAGATCTTGATAATTTTCCATCCTAAAATGTAAATGATTAAAATTAATACGTTCACTTTAACAAAAATCCTTGACTTTTTCAATTTGGCTATATTTCAAGACTTTCTCAAATCATCATTAACACAACAAAATATATTGTGGAAGTCTGTCAGGGTGAAGGTATGGCTTTGTCAAAATATTCAACATGTCCACAAATAAAAAAAAAAAAGTAAAAGAGGAAAGCAGTTAAAGGGCAATAAAAAAAAAATTATATTCACAAATTGTTACTATGGGTTTTGTGTCCAATTACTACTTTGGAAAGCAAAGTTTTCATGTGACTAGAAATAGATTAGTCAAGGGAAATTTTTTTGTTTTTTTACTTTGATTTCAACTGTCTACTTGAAATTGTCTCCTATTTGTATTAAAAGCTTGGATTAAATAGGAGACATAAAGATCTATGCTTACATTTAATAGAAATCTGTTAAATTTTATTTGAAAGTAGATTATTGAAAAGAATAAAATTTCTAATAATCTTATAACTATAAATGCTTAAAAGTTTAAACTTTGCAAATAAATAATTTGATATATCTTTTAACTATTGTGTAAATTTTATCTTTCTTCATAAATTATAATTAAATTTTATTCTCAATAGGGATACTGTATTTCATCAACAATTTTTCATAATGTCATATAGGACATAAATGAATGGAATTTCCATTATTTACATTATTTGACTATTGTCCTCATCTTTGTCGCCATATTTATCACAACATTTCGGCCGTTGTACGCTCCTGACTTCTTCAGGTGGTTGGAATTTCGAACTGAACCCTTTATTTCACTCACACGGGTAGACTGTTCTAGTTCCATGTGCCATGTTTGATGGATGTCAGTTATCAGTTATCTCCTGCTAATTTCCCTCTGAAAGTTCTCCACTGAGTGAAATAAAGGGTTCAGTTCGAAACTTCAACCACCTGAAGAAGGCCGGAGTGTACAACGACCAAAACGTTGTGATAAATATGGCGACAAAGATGAGGACAATAGTTCAAATAATGTAAATAATGTACATAATACCTCATCTCAGAAATATAGACAAACCATGGAATTGTCCGTTTATATAAATAAGCAAAGTTGAGGAGAGTTAGCATTAGGGCCACAATTGCTAAGTGTATCTTCAGGTAGTAAACCTTCTATTTCATTACTTACCTACGAGTTTGGCTTGCTTATTTATTTCTCTCTGTTATCTTGAAAACACAAGATACAACACATAAAATAGGTTTTCATTTTGTTTGAAACTGATTAATAGAATATATTCTAGTAATATCCACTACAATTTGAATCTAATTTGTTTATTTTACCAAAATTTAATTTATATAGATTTTTAAAGTTTTTATTCACAAACACTGCAAGATAATTCCAATTATTATGGATTGAGGATTTATGTCTCTTAAAAAGCTATTTGCTTGGATTTTATATACACCTTAATGTAGTGTTAGATTCTCCAACTTATGAATTGAGAAATGTCTCATTTTAATAGATATATATATATATATAATTTGCCTGTCTGTTGATGGTTGGAGAATGGTCAGACCAACATTTTAAAGTTAAAAAAAAGTACAGTTAAAGGATTAAGATATATATTATATTTAATAATTTTTTTTCAACTAAGATACTAATTATTTTGGTTTTCATCATATCTTTTTTTTTTTACCTCATTAAATTAGAGAACAGACTAATCCAAATCTTGCAGTTAATGATTCAAGATAAATATTAGATTTAATGATTTTTTTTTTAGTACTAGGTTATTATTCTTTTTAGTTTTCATCACAACTTCTTTTTACATATCATGTGGTTTCGCATCAAAACTGGTAATCTTTTCAAGATAAATACAGCCTTAGTGATTTGTTCCACACACTGTGACAAATAGAATAATAGCAGACTGATTTAAGAATTATAAAAAAAAATGAAAAATAGTTTCATTCAAATTTTCTAGAAAATTACCTGATACAATTTAGGACACTTGGTGATGAAAAGTAAATGAATGAGTGAAAGAAAAAATTTATGTTAAAAACAGGTTTGAAATAAACACTGAATCATAAACTCCATCTCATAATTACAGACATTTTGGGTGAGAATTCAGCTTCATAGCAACTTGGCTTTTCCCCCTTCAATCTTCAAATATGTTAGAAGAAATTTAAACTCATGACTGATTTGTAGTCTAGCACCTATCTATCTTAGTCTATCCTGTATCTACCCTAGATCTATCTACTTCTATCTCTGTCTACCTTAGACCTATCTAAGTCTGCCCTAGACTTATCTATTACCTATCTATCTATCTATTTGATCAAAAGAAATTTTTAAAACATTCATTAAGTAGGTTAATTTATCAATGGTTATATTTAAGGATATTTTACTTGGACATTACCTAACAAACTATATCAGAAGGGGCATAACTCTTTTGTTTTTAGTATCGTATATTTTAATGTCATATGAGAATAATCAGATGTACTCATGGAGACCAAGCTTGCTTCTGTTTTTAGCATCATATAGATTAATCATTTTTGTTACAGGGACCTGATGTAGTCAAGGAGGAATTACTTGCTTTTTTATTAGTATCATCTAGATTAGTGATTTATCATACAAGAAGGGCCTTACATAGTTAAGAAGGGTTAATTCTTTTGTTAATATTATCAAAATGTTTACTGACTTATTTACACTGTTTTGAAAATACTTGTATTTTCCATAAGAGCACAAGAATTTTGGTAAACAATTTTCAAATATTTTTTCCTACACTTATGGGGTAAAAAGTTATAAAATTTTGATAAACATCATCAAACGTGACTGCAATAAGATGTAGTGTCAAATGGACAGTTTTTTTTCCCATGACACAGCTTTTTATTAACTAACTTTACTCTTTGGCAATGATGATTTGAAAAAGCAATGATTAGAATTGGAATAAAACCTAAACATATGATGGAAGTGAATTTATACATTTTTTTTTATTGTTCTTGAGAATTTACAACAAAAATATTAAACACTATTTATTAGATTGTTTATTTACAAGAATAATTTTACAACATTCTAAAAACTAAGACAATTAAAACTAATGCAGTGCAATTTTTATCATTTACCAATTTATAAAGAAATAAATATTAAAACAATTTTTATTCATAAACTTATAAATATTTATTAAATTATTAAAATATGTGAACCAACTATAAGGAAATCCTTATTATTTACCATTTTATAAAGTTTGAATCAATTGGCAATTAGCACAAGTTTTGCTAACCATTCCAATAATATAATAAGTAAATAATGTAAATAAACAATCTAATAAATAAATAGTGTTTATTATTTTGTTGTCAATTCTCAAGAAAAAAGAAAATATATAAATTCACTTTCATATGTTTAAGTTTTATTACAATTCTAATCATCGATTTTTAAAACAAACATTACTGAGGAGTGAAGGTAGTTACAAACTGAATTCATGGGAAAAATTCTTTTGAAACTGTCTTATTGTGGGTACATCTGTCTATGTTTGTCAAAATTTCTTAGATTTTACACTCCTATAAAAGCATGTTGGAGTTGGCAGTGTGTCAGCAATCTTAAAATTTCTCCAGTTGGTATCGGTGAACATTTTCTGCAATAATGTTTTTCCCATTTAATGAAGGCACAAATTATTCAGAATAATTCATAGTTAAAAAACAAATATATATATATATATATATAAATATATATATATATATATATATATATATATATATATATATATATATATATATAGAAGCAGAGTTGTGAAAATGTTTTCTTTTATTTATATTCCTTGAACCTTAACTAAAACTTTTCAATTAGCAGAGCCAGATGAGTTGGCATATATTGATCCCTGTTTTTTTTTTGTTTTTTTTTGCATTCTTTTTTTGCTTTATATACATAAGCTTAGTTCAATGTTCAATGGTCTTGCAATAATTTGAAGGTCAAGTGAAGTAAATTCCTAATGTCAAACAATTGACCCTTATTCTGAACTAGTAATAGGTCAGGGAACACTCTCTCACAAAAAAGTGGGGAAAAATGGGTCAGAGAAGGTATTTTATATTTTGCTATACTTGTGCATCTTACAAACATATACTCTCCACCATCTGAAGAAAAATTGTTGATTGCCAATAGAAAAGTAATAAATATTTGCTTCATTATAAGAAGCATCTACAGATAGAATATTTTTACTAAAAATTTTCTAAATTTATAGCTATGTTCACTAAGGCTGGTGCAAAGGTATCCCCCTCACCGAATCTATGGTACCCCTACCCCACAGTCTATGATATGGGGGACCCTTACTCTACTACATCTCAATCCTCATAAGGTAGTATTCTTTAAAATAAAAATTTTATTGTAACCTAATTATGCACAATAGTAGATCATCAGCAATATGGGTGAACAATTCAACCAGAAATATTGAAAATAAATACAATGTAGTTAAATAAAAATTAGAGACATGTCATAATAGATCATTTGTGGCAAATAAAGAAAACAGCAACCGGTGAGTAAATTCAAGCTCTCCCAGCTGGTATTTCAACCTTGAGTCGTTCCTTCTTGAGTTCTGTCTCAAAATCGCACTAATAGACTGTTCTTGCCGCCAACCGTGAATGTCATTCCAACAACTCCCCGCACTGGGAAAAAGTAGTTGCTTTTATATTTGTCCATATACCCATAATCACTTGCGTCTTCCTGTGATCCCATAATTCATTGCGTCCATGTCCCATAATGCATTGCATCTTTATTGCATAAAAATGCAATGCAAGTCTCCCCTCATTCTTTTACGATATCTGGCCGAGGACGGATTACGGCAGAGCGGTAAGTGCTTTTTTCTCCCTTATTTCAACTGCAGTAGCTTTACATGCTAAACAAATACGGGCTCTTTTTTGGCGGGGACAAGGCAAGTTGCGACCAGTTGTGCTCGTCCCAGGTTCTGTCTCATGTTCGTCACACTCCCCCCTGATCTCCTGATCACACAGATGACAGTGCAGATACGGTCTTTTGTTCCGGGTGCTCCTCCGAAGGGGGATTGGTCGAGCTTCTTCATCAGAGGAGCTCTCATTAGACACGTCCCAATTTATTGGCAAATTACCGCTATCGGAGTGATCGGTTGTTGAATCCAACTCTACGTATATTGGCTGTTCACTATCCTCAGTGTCTTCTTCGTCAGTTGTGGGATTTGAGCCCAAGAAAGGGCGCAGGTCTCTAACATGACGAGGCGTCCCATCAACCCGCACTGACTGTTGACTCACCACCTCGGTCACACGTCCGGTTCCAAATTTGGTCGTGCATTTACCACGTGGAGTCTTAACCCAGACAATGTCCCCTTTCTAGTATTCCCCTTCAGTTATTTGTGATTCAGGCGGGGGTGTCGTGTCGATGCCTCTCACCCGGACGTGGTATGTGTGCAGTACATCAGCCGGTGCCGTGGAAGGTGAAAGGTTGTCCTTAGGTGTGACGTTATGCCAGTAAACCGCTTCCAAGACTGAGCAATTTTTCCTGGCCGCTATGGTTTTGACGCTTCTGTGGTTGCGTTCCGCAATGCCATTTCCAGACGGCACGTAAGCGCACCGGAACCTTAAATGCACGCCCCAGCTGCTTACAAATTCCTTAAATTGTCTGCAAGTGAACGTGGTGTCATTGTCAGTCAGTATTTCAGTTGGCGGGCCTCGTTCATAGAAGACTGTCTCCAGCTGACGAATGACACCAGCAGAGTCTTGCCGTCATACTGCAAAATGGGAGGGACCACAGTCAATGAGCGTAAGAAAATGTCTACCATTGTAATGGGTCACGTCCATTGCTAACCTGCTCCAGTTTCTTCTCACACTCAAATTTCCTTTTTTCCAATGCACTGGTGCTGGATCGATCGATTGGCAGGCTTCGCAGGTTCTAACAACAGATTTTATCAGTTCCTTAGACACCTTTGGATCTACAGTCCTAGCAAAGTACAGTGTTCTTTTAACACCTGGGTGCCCACTCTGCTGGTGGATTTGGGTCACCTGATGTTTGTTCAACTGGTTCGTTGCAGTGGCACAACGTTCACAGAGCAATTCCACATTTTCTATCCATTCAACAATGGGCATATCCGTTGGGGCGCCACTGAATTCTGGAATCAAACGGACGTCAAAGACCTTGCTTTCCATTTTGAAGAATCAATATGCCGAAATAGCTTGTGGCAAAATAAAGAAAGCAGCAACCGGTGAGTAAATTCAAGCTCTCCCAGCTGGTATTTCAACCTTGAGTCGTTCCTTCTTGAGTTCTGTCTCAAAATCGCACTAACAGACTGTTCTTGCTGCCAAACGTGAATGTCATTCCAACAACTCCCAGCACTGGGAAAAAGTAGTTGCTTTTATATTTGTCCATATACCCATAATCCCTTGCGTCTTCCTGTGATCCCATAATTCATTGTGTCCATGTCCCATAATGCATTGCATCTTTATTGCATAAAAATGCAATGCAAGTCCCCCCTCATTCTTTTACGATATCTGGCCGAGGACGGATTACGGCAGAGCAGTAAGTGCTTTTTTCTCCCTTATTTCAACTGCAGTAGCTTTACATGCTAAACAAATACGGGCTCTTTTTTGGCGGGGACAAGGCAAGTTGCGACCAGTTGTGCTCGTCCCAGGTTCTGTCTCATGTTCGTCACATCATTCCATCTTAAATAAATCAACAATGTTTTGTGGCAATTTTTAACATCAACTTGAGATTTTTCTTGTTAAAAAGTTAAATAATTTTAACACATTCAACCTTACGGATAAAAAAATAGTGAATTTTATGTACTATTTTTTCAATACTTAGCATGAATGAAATAAATTCACAAATTTGGACAAAAAAAAAAAAAGACCCTCACAATTACATCAAAATTTGCATAGTTGTACTTAATTTGTAACATATATAAATGTAGGTAGAAAAAAAGAAAATGTTGATAAGATAGCAAGTATCACAAAAGTACTACCTGGGGCCCCCCAGTCAGGTTCATCCCCCTCCTCGTTTCAGAGATTCAGTTGGTAGTATGTACTGGCCATGCTAATAAGAATAGTGAATCCAGGCTCTAAATACACTGGACACTTTACACAACAAAGTAATATACTATAAGCTCATAATCTGAACAAGAGGCATCACTATCTTTCAACTTAGATTCTACATATTTTTTCTTCATTTTTTTTTTTTTTTTAAAATAATAGTAAATACTACTGGGTGCCTAATATAAAGGTGTGTGGGCGGGTGTAATAACAGTGTTTGGGGGGCAGAATTTTTTTTAAAAAATAAACTGGGCTTTCTTAATAAAAGGAGACTTAAAGAATCATTTAAAGGTTAAAAAATTTAGAATTTAAATAAAAAAACTTTAAAACCAAAACATTAAATTATTCAAAGAATGGACTGTTGTAATTTTGGAAAGAAAAAAAAAAAAAGAACATGGCAACACTATTTGTTAGGCACTGCAATCATAAAAGTGTGCAAGTAAAGACTTGAACCAATGAAAATAATACCTGTTCTACCAATTGTGAAAATATGAATAAATGCAATGGTTAGTAGGGTCAGAAAATTTTTCTCCTGCTTCTATTAGGCACCTAAGAGTAATGATTTCTTGATAGAATCTCATATATATATATATATATATATATATATATATATATATATATATATATATATATTAATAAATATACATATTTTTTCTCACCAGCAGCACAACTCGGAGTTTCATGCGCAATGCAATCTTCAGGTGTTGTCTCAATTCAAGAGGTTTGTGTTGTACTTAAGATGCCAAGTTGTGCTGCTGGTGAGGAAAAATATGTATATTTATTAATATACATTTTATAGCTCTGTTATATTGCATCTAGTACTATTTTATTAACACCAGCACTCAATGTGTTATATATATATATATATATATATATATGACTTTTTGTAACCCTATGCTCCTGTGTTATGAATCAATGTACTTTTGTTCAAAAGTAATGAAAAAGGCATTAATTTGTTTTAGTTCTTGAAAAAGGTTACCCCTAAACTGGAAATTCAGTTTTGCCATATATGTAATATGAGTAAAAAAAAAAAATCAAAATATATCAGTAGCTTTATTTTTCAATTTGCTAATGATGTAATTGGATAGTACTTATGTATTTTTAATGTATTTAACAAGTTATATCTATAGCACAACATACAAACTCACAAATAAACAAGAACAAGTTCTAAAAAGGTTCCCAAAAGCCATAGTACTACTGTACTTATATACAATTTTAGAAATTTTGTGTTGGGGTGATATTTTTTAAAAATAAACTGAATTAAACCCTTCTTTGTTATTTTTTGATATGTCCCGGAAAGGGATATATTTAAACAAAGTAGCTAGGTGGTTTTGGCTACTATAAACAAGTAGAATACGGTAACAGTAATCGACTGGTATGTGTCGTAGTCACAGGTAAGAAGTGTAGATCAATGACATAGTCCAATGGGCATCATTATAGACTTAGCCCTCAGACTAAGGCTCTCTTCTGATTCTCCTACACGTCCATCGATATTTATAATGGACACCAGCCAATCACACTCCAGTGAGGGGGAACACAGGTGTATACATATTCCATTATATCATTTTTAAAAAAAAGTGCATCAAATTATGATACAGGAAATCAATTATTTTACAAAAAATCATATTCCATATATATATATATATATATATATATATATATATATATATATATATATATATATATATATATATATATATATTCAAAATGGATCTTTTTTATTAATTTCACTGCTTAAGAAAAATAAAAAGATCAGGAATAGGAATTCAAACATGTGTACCTACTAAAAATAACATTTATAGTAATAAGAAATATATATATATATATATATATATATATATATATATATATATATATATATATATAAGATTTAAGAATATAATAGTAAAACAGATATTTTCATATACTGCTCAATATTAAAAATATTAAAATAATATTAATATTAAAAATAGAGCATTGATAATTTGGTAAGTTACTTAACTGTAAATATCAATTTTGGATGTTGTTTCCCTGACTTCAAAGTTTCTTGGAATTGTCCATTCTCCAAGGGGACTGTTGTTTTTAAAAAACATATTGAACTTTTGTGAAGCTTTGTGAAATTGCTTATAAAATCTACATCTCTTTGAATATATTGTTCAAATTTTGATAAATAAATCTTTTTTTTTCAACATGAAGCCTATTTAATTTTGTTTGTCTGGGACATGTAGTTACTCAAGTATTCAGATTTTAAATAATGTCAATTTTGTAGGGAAACTCTATATATTAAGCCTGTCAATAAAAGAAGTCCTTTCAAGGGGCAAAAATGTTTAGATAACAGTAAATGACAAAAGCTTGAAGCCAGGAATATGAGAGATATAATCTTCTAAATAAGAATGATTGCATGCATTTTACTCCATATAATATCAACTTAGATTTCAAAAAAACTTTTAACAGGATTAAAGCTAACTCTAGATTTGAACTATAACCCAATAAAATATAAAGCCCTTCATGTACAGAATAAAAAAAAAGAATTATTAAATATTTCTATGGATTGTAACAATTTGTCTTCCTTCTTTTATATTATACGCTTATTGCTCACATCTAACATCTGTATTTTCTCCCCAAAATAATTATCTTTAAAAACTAGAAAATATCAGTGTAATATATATATATATAGTTTTATTGAAATCACTCTTGGTAATCCAGGAAAAAGTTGACATATAAACATATTCTTAACAGATTTCCCAATTTAGCAATGCCCCTGTTCTTACTACTGGTTCTCTAAAAATAAGCATGCAAATTTATCTGCTAAAAAGAAGAGATCCATGTAAATATTCCAAACACATGTCTATATTCTACTCAGGGGAGATAATCTAATAACCCCCATCATTGGACACTATGTATTTTTTTTATTTTGTTTATTATTTTTTAATATTGCTTCTTCTTCCTCTGCTGTTCTTTGGCTTACTACATGACACAAAAGTCATTTCATATAAACTCACCAGATCCTGCAAACAAAAATCCTATACATTGTACTGTTGGGATTAACTAGGAATTTGAATTTGGTATCAGAAGGTTTTTATTTTTTGATGATTAGTTTACGGGCATGTTCAAAATACTTAACCGCAACAATATAGATAGACATTCAAAAACGAATCAATCAACAGGCAAGTGAGTAAGGAACACTGATTATCAGATTTCAATAGAACAAAATAATGCATTTATGTACAATTATACAATTTTGAGAATAACAATTGATTTGAACTTAAATGGATAAATGAAAATAGGTGCATTTGGCTGTGTAGAATATTATTGTGAATGTTTGAAGGTGTTTGCAATTCCTATTCAGATTTGTTCACAAAATTAAACTAAGTGTCCAGTTACGTACTAAATTGTCCTTTGTGCTAGTTCAGTTACTAGTGTGTGTGTGTAAGTATGTTTGTATAATTGGCAGGAGTTGCGTACCTTTAGTTGTGTAATAATTTGATTGTTTGTTTACTAATACTTATTAAGTAGTGAGAAGAAAATGTCACTTTTCAAAGTATTGTAAGTGATGTTCTTGAGAGAGATAGAGTGTGTTTGTGGATTGTTGAGTCAGATATTTTGCGCGGCAAAGTCCTGGTTAGTCAGAGTTTTGACTTGTGTGGGTCAGTTCGGTATCTCTCTAGGAATGTAAATCTGACTGGTGAATTGGACTGAAATTCGTCCTTTTATTTGTTTTGGGAAACCAAAGTAGGCTCCCAGTGGCCTGGAGGGAAAACAGATTCTTGACCATGGATACACATTCTAGGGTCGTCTCGACCAATAACAAGCCGAGTTTCACAATGTGTGATGTTGATTGGTCAAAGCTAATTCTTATAGAAGAGTCTATTTTTAACGGGGGTGAGTAAACAAACATTGACGATTCTATAGTACCTGCTGGATTCAAAAGTATGTAAAAAAAAGGAGATAAAAATAATTTTCTAACTTAAGTCAATTTAGAAATATGGTAAATATCAGTCATTTTTAATGTTAATAAAGCAGAATTCATCTATGACAAAATTTGACAAAAAAAAAACAAGAGTCACACTCTGCTGTATCAATATAAACTTTAAAGTTTATTATTACTAAGCATTAGAAATAAAAATATTTCAACTTTCTCTTTCTGATATTAAGTATGTCTCAAATCCAGTAATCTTTTCTTTGTTTCTAATGACATTTTTTTGTTTCATAATACTTTGCTTAGCTCTTGGAAGGCAACTTTTGCTATACCAATGCACCTTTGAATTCCAGTGTCACACTTTCTGTCTGTTTTTAAAACACTTTTTAGATATTTAAATAGTTGTACTTGTTTGATTTATGTATCTCCAATTTGTAATTTGCATGTTGTCCTGTTCCTTATTGCTGTTATGCATGCAGAAAATATAATCAATGCAATTTTAAAATTATATAAGTATTTGTTTCATTCAGTCAGTTCAGTAAACTTCTTTTTCTTTGTGCTGTGTCCCTTCAGGATGTTGGCAATCATGGCTCTCCATAATTTCTTGCCCTTTGGAAATTTTGACTTTTTGTTACCTCTCCTAAACCCTGTTCTGAAATCCATTTACTCAAGCTTGTTAGGTAGGTTATGCATTGTTTTCCTCTATCCCACTTGCTCTTTGTAAATTATGTTTAATCATTGAAATGTGTGCACATAGCATAGCGATTAATGGTGCAGATAGTGGAAGTGCATGCTGGGTTCAAATTTCAGCCAAGGCCATTATATTCACTTTCACACAAATACCATTGGAAATCCTCCATCTCTTCTCCTCTCCAGGGGTTAATAGCAGGGCAAACTCTTTAGCTTTGGTTAACAGTCTAAAAGAAAGGAAACTTTGAATTCAAAACCAGTTAGATGTATAGCTAGAAAATCCATCCCATAAAAATTTACTTGGGCACCTCAGATTGGTGTAATGGTTAACAAGCTTATCTCACTAGAACAATTATGACTTTCGGCCTTGTGCCACATCTAAGCTTTAAAAAAAAAATAACCCTAAAATCTTACTTGCTACAGAGAGCATGATGAGTCTGACTGTTACATAAGGGAGTCTGTGGCCCTATGTTACATTGGGGAGTCTGTGGCCCTATGTTACATTGGGGAGTCTACAGGACATACAACAAGAACATAAATATATGATTTACAGACTAATTTCCATTTTTCTAAACATTTGAAATATAACTTTTCTTCAAAATAAATTTTCAAATAGACTATGTATTTCTGTGGCCTAAATTTAGGATTCTATGCATGGATTAATATTAGTGTTTAAAATTAATGTTTCTTATGTTTCAAAAACCAAAAAAAACTTATGCAGAGAAGTAAACTGGTTTAGGCAAACTAAGCTGTTGAAAGATGACAAATGTACCTGGAGAAAGATACAAAAACAACGGTTTTCAAAACCATCATGTTGTTCATCCTTCTATATGGAGCAAAATCTTGGGTCATATATCAGCATCATGTCTAGAGGTTACATTTACAGTACTGTTCCCATATCATTCACACTTTATGCTAGAGTAGCTTCACCATGAATACTGAGATTCTTAACTCGGCTTAGACCAAGGGGTTACAGAAAGTGAAAATAAGAGTAAAGAGGGGGTGTTTGAGGAAAGGATAAAGAGAAGGATGGGGATCAAGATCAAGGCATCAGAAGATATCGATTGACATTACATTTAGATTTTTGAAGATCATAGTTATCAGGGAAGCAAGTAAGAGGAAGGGAGTTTTACTGTCGGGAAGTGTCAGAGAAGAAGCTGTTGGAATAGAAGAGGCAGATACATTTAACTGTTTTGACAGTAAAAGGGCGGGACCAAGATGCCAGCCTAGTAGCACGCTTATATTCTTCAGTTGGGGCACCAGTGAAAATAGCTCATCAGAGCAGTTGCCATAAAAATATTTGTAAAAAAGACAGAGAGAAGGCACATCATGTTTGTGGGAAAGTGACTGGAGTCAAGATGCAAAAGAACTTGCCACTCCCCAATTTATAGGCAGAAGCACACAAATGCATGCTGGGATTTTTTCCTAACAAATAAAATAAGCTGGTTCTCAGTTTCATCTGACTTAGTCTATATCTGTCTTGTTTTGAAATCAGAATTCTATGTTTGCTTGTCTGAAATTGCCTTTATGTGTCAGCCGTAATTCTTAGTTCATGATCTTTTTGTCATATTAATGCTGCATTGCATTATTACTGTTAATTTCTCTTGCATATATTGTTTGCTTGCTTTATATTAGTTTTTGCCCTATTCTTTTCTTTTTCTTCTTATTGCTTATTGCAAATTTTGTCAATTTTGTTGCATTTGACCATGGCTACCCTTTTCACAAATAAACTATTAATGTTCATTGAGAAGTGAGACATTTTAACTTAATTTTTGTTGTTGTTCTTAGCATACACTTGTGTACTAAACACATGTACTGGTATGACCAAATTATTTCCTCACAGTGACTCGGTACTGATTTTGTACAACACTCTTACTTATTTTACAAATATTTTTCTCTATGTCATGATTCTTTTGGACCATGTGTATTAAGCATAAAAATTATTGGAAGTACATTTATTTGAACCAATACACATATTTTAGAGGTTGAAAAATTCCCACCAGCATGACTATTTCAAATAGTACTTGCATTTGGTACAAAATAGTAATGTTTAATTCAACGAATCTTTTGGTATGATGACATGAGATTAATTTTTAATATTTTTTATTCACACTATTAACATTGTTTGAATGGTTGTCCTCATCTTTACTGCCATATTCACAACATTTCAGCAGAGGGGAACAAAAATCAATGGGAATTATCTAAAAACAGAGATATCCAAAGGGCATGGCACAAGGAATTAGAACACTCTACCCCTACAGACTAAATAAAGAATTTGGTTTGAAATTCCAGCAAATATCATCTGAAGAAGGCTGGAGTATATAATGGCTGAAATGTTGTGAATGTGGCAATAAAGATGAGAACAACAGTTTGGAAATTGGAAATAGTGTAAATAGTTACAACACCTCATCTCAGAAATATAGACAAATGTTTTTTATTCATTTTTACTAAACCAATTACACAATAAAACTATTTGAATAATTCCCATACAAACTGTCAATTCTTAAGGTGGATTAAAAATATTTTTTTTTACAGACCTTTACACCCAACATTATATATATATATATATATATATATATATATATATATATATATATATATATATATATGTATGTATGTATGTATGTATATATGTATGTGTGTGTGTGTGTGTGTTATTCTTATTTCTGCTCATGAAATAAAATGTAAATATTTCTTGATCAATACTTTCTTCATACTATATTGTGGAAAAGCATTTTCAAAATCTAGCATCTTAATGATATTGTTTAATTATCACAAATACAGAGCACAAACAATAAATAGTGAGTATATAGTTTTCAATAAGAATTAACATATATGGATAGGATAATAGACATAATTATATAAGTATATAACTGGAGAATAATATGGATAAGTTTAGGAATACATTAACATGAACTGTAAACAGCATATTGATGAATGAAGCTAGAAAATTTGTCCTGGAATTAAAACAAATTAGATGTTTTGCATTATACTTGAGCATAATAATTTATTTATATTCAGACTAAAGTTCTCATCCTTGTTGCTATTATGAGTGTAATATTTTAATAATTTTACATAAAAAAGTAATCACAACTGAGCAGACAGTTTTTTTTTTAGAGAGAGAAGTTATCATTTTGGTCTCCAGCTCTTCAGGAACCAAAATGTTTAATGCCTGGTTTTACATTGACTTCTAAAATCTTGACAATGCACTGTACAAAGAAGCTGTATCACCATTCTATGAATAGTATTAGGTTGGTGCAAAAATAATGCTGTAATAATGTCGTTAATACGTCAAAAAACAACATTATTACGTCATTATTTTTGAACCAACCTAATAAATACATTACATATGAAAATATTAAAAGAAGGGAGTATATTTTATATAGTTTTATACTTTTTTTCATTTTATACATCAATCTTTTTATTTAATTAACTTGTCTTCTTGATTCTTCTTTGTGCTGTGTCCTCCCAGGACATAGGTGATCATGGTTCTCCACAATTTCCTGTCCTTTGTAGCTTTTAATAAATTTGATCTTTCTGTTATTTCTCTTAAACCCTCTTCCACCATCCATTTACTCAAGCTCATTAAGTATGTCATTTTCTCTGTCCCTCTTGCCTTCAATCTGTCCAGTGAGTATCAGATTTTCAAAGAACTCCTTCTTCATTATTTACCTGAGAAACTTCAACTGTCTCCTGATATTAAGTATAAGTTTCCTTTTTGTTTCCATTTTCTATAAAACTTCGTCACTGCTCACATGTTTGGTCTATGGCATCCTCAGCATCCTTCTGTAGAACCACATTTCTGTTGCTTCAAGTCTCTTTTTCATCTTTGAGGAGATTGTCCAGTACTACAGCAGGACAAATATCAAGTAACAATTTAGTACTCTTTTTCTTGTTTCTAGTAAAGTTTTTCTATTTCTTAGTACTCTGCTTAGCTTTTGGAAGGCATTTTTAGATATCCAATATACCTTCGAATTTCTGAATCAGACTTTCCATTCTCTGCTAAAACACTTTCCAGATATTTAAATTTTCATGCTTGTTTGATTTTGGTATCTCCGATATGCAATTCACACTTTGGGCTCATCCTTTTGCTAAAAACTATGCATTCTGTCTTCTTGCAGTTGATCTTCAGTCCTTCAGTCCTTTCATCTCACTTTCTTTCATTAACTTCTGTTTTTGGAGTTTTCTTTCTATGTCTGCTAGTAACACTGTATCATCTACATATCTTATGTTGTTAAGATTTTGAACTGATGTTTATTTTATTTTTCCTCGTTGTTAATTGTTAGTATTGTTTCATGAATAAAATTGCTTTGTTCAGCTTTTTAGAGTTTCAACTCTAAAATAATTATATATATATATATATATATATATATATATATATATATATACACAATTCTAAAAATAGCAAGTTCTGGTTTATGCATAGAGATAATCCTTCATACATTCAATTTCACACATTCAAACAAATGTGTACACACATGAGGGAGTTTTTGAAGTTGTCAGCACTTTGTATATTTAAACTCTAAATCTAGTAAAATTTATAGGTGTGTTTATTTTCCTTAGCACTGCTATTCAGAGAAAAGACACAAGTTTAAACCTAACAAAGTCGAATCATAATTTTGCTTCTAATTTCTTCTTCTTCAGTTTTTTACCAAATTAATATGCAAGGTGTGTGCATATATATATTAGGTTGGTGCAAAAATAATGACATAATGTCGTTTTTTGATGTTAAAAAATACGTCAAAAAACGACATTATTACGTCATTATTTTTGCACCAATCTAATATATATATATATATATATATATATATATATATATATACACACACACACACACATTTATATCCTGAAAAGAAAAAAAATTATACGTACACATAGGAAATTAGATAAAAAAACTCAACCACCATACTTTGTCAGTCGTTTTTAACAAAACTTATATATATATATGTGTGTGTGTGTATGTGTGTGTGTGTACGCATGATAAGAAGTATGTTTTATGAAGATATATATTAAGCTTAATATAAGTCTGGCAAATTTGGGTACCCAGTATTAATTGAACTTACTATAGTAGCTTGAAGAACTAACTTGTTGACCCCATTTTATGGGGATGAGAATATTATTTTATACAGTATATACTAGTTTATTTAGTACATGCAAGTATGTACTAGTTTATATAGTGCATATAGAGAAAAAAAAATGTATAAGTCAAGAATTACCAATCAAAATACTGAGATATGTTTTTGAATAACTTTAAAGACTTGATAGAATATTCGCAGAAAGATTTATTACAAAGAAAGGAAGAGAAAAAAGAAGAGAAAGAAAGGAAGGAAAGAAGAAAAAAGAAGAAAGAAAGGAAAAAGGAGAAAGAAGGGAAAGATAAAGTAAAAAGAAAAGAGAAAAGAAAAAAGAAAGAGAAAACAGAGAAAAAGAAAGTAAAAGTGAAAAAGTGTTAACTAAATTGTTTCATTTCTTGCTTGTTTCTATTTTATAGATACATAAAGCAAAGTAAACAATAAATAATATTCTAAGTGTGAAAGGATCATGTACAGAGAAATACAGCATGCCAACATATATTAAACAGATGTATATAATGAAACAGAATTCAAAGTGATATCTATTTTAAGTTTTGCTGACAAGCCCATTTAACTCAGAAAATGATATTCTGTATTTTAATAAACTGGTCTTTCATTATCTGTCAGTGGTTTTTATTAAAATATAGGAATTTTCTGTGGAGAAAAAGGTTTAATGTTTACTCCTCATAAATGCTTTAAAATCTGTTTTTTTTAACTGCAAAATAAATATGTTCAAAGCAATTAACAACAAATATTAATGATATTCTTTGCTGAAACAATTAGCAAAAGAAAACTACATAAACAGTTATGAAAACACTATGAATATTCCAAATGAATGTACCAGACTGCAATGCATAATGGGTAAAATTGCTATAATTTCAGTTTTCAAACAAGATGTAAGAAAAAATTTCAAAAAGTGCCAAGGCAACGGCTTAATAAAAATAAATAGGAAATATTTTTTGTAAAGTAGAGAATGAGAAAAATAGACAAAGGTCAGGTTGACAGGTGAAACACTCAAAGGATTACACAAAAAATAAGTATAAAAAAAGTATAAGAAGAATAATAAGTGTAAAAATAAGTATAAAATAGAAAAACACTCGTTTGCAACCAGGAAAATGTGAAAACATTCTAAAAGTCAAGAAAATAAAGTATATTGAAAAGGAATGCAATAACAATGGTCAAAAGTAAGAACATTATTGGCTATTTATTTATATTTATATATATATATATATATATATATATATATATATGAAGAAATATAGTTTTAATGTGCGCTATATTTATGGGATAAAGTGCTCAATATCAGAGATAGAGTGTATGTAAATATAAATATAAAAGTGAACATTGAAGTCAACACTGAGGCGACAGGCAGTTTCATGATAGACGCAATCGTCAGGCTGCCCTGACGATTATATATATATATATATATATATGTATATACACACACGTGTGTGTGTGTGTGTGTGTGTGCATATAATATATAAATGTCATCAGTTCTCAACTTGATTTGTATGCTGATAACAACTATTCATTCCTGACTTAATGGTAAGTCTGATCAGTTGCATAAGGGCAAATTGGCAGCTGAACTAAAAAAATAATCTACAAACTGTTGTTAACTGGAGTAAGAAAAGGCTTGTTAATTTTAATGCATCCAAAATAAAACTGCTCTCTTTTAATCATCTGTGAGAACCTTTTTTTACCTTCTTTCAGCATGGCTGATGCTAACCTCCAGGAGAGTGACATCTTGTTACTGCTTGTACTAATGTTTTCTGCTGACATGAACTGGAAAGATTACATTTAATTAATTGCTAGGTCTGCAGCTATGAAAGTTGGTTTATGGTGTTGGGTTAGACAATTTTTTTATTTATAAGTCTACGATTTATCCATGCATTGAATATTACTGTCATATCTGGTCTGGTGATTCAGCTATATATTTAGAGAATCTTGATAAAATCTAAACTAGAATCTGCAATGTCATTGGATTTTAACCTGGCATCTCAGCTTCAGTTACTTTGTCACTACCATAACATGGCTTCCCTGTACTTTTTCGATAAATATTTTCATGGCAATTTTTCTGATGCACTTTTCTCTTTGGTACCTAGACTTTATAAATTTAAGTGCAATACTAGATTGGCAGCAAGGTCTCATCATTTTACAGTTGAAATGGCTAAATGTAACCATAAGTTCTATGTTGACAGTTTCTTCTCTCGCATTTCTCACTTGTGGAACTCTTTTACAGCTTCTTGCTTTCCTGCCAACTTTGATCTTCAAAAATTTATATTTAATTTCAGAGTATAAACATGGGCTATCAAGTCATTCCCCACACAGGTTAAGCAAACAATAAGGGTGAAGCTGATGGTTCAGATTCATTCAAAATATGAGTAAGCTGGCTGCCTAGAACACTGGGGTGAGTATAGCATACTTATATCCTCACAACTAGTGAGTCAAATTTGAATAGAAGCAAGTTGGTCACTTAAGAGCCTACAATTGGAAGTGTTGTCTTCCCAGTTCACTGAGGGCCTTTTTGCAAATTAGAGAGACTGTTTCAGGGTACCAGTGGCAGGTTTAGCACTTGGTTGGAGGTTGAACACAGGACTGAGTTTAATCATCATGCTTTTAAACATTTGACCAAGGGATATGGGAAAACCTGCTATTGTATACTTTCAGATCACCTCAATTAGCTGTTGTTTTTTCCTTTTTTTTGTTAATTATATGAATTATTCCTTCAGTTCTATTCCCTTGTTTTTTTCTGGCCATTAGTTTTTCTGAGCTGCATACTTAGTGAATAGGTCTTTTTTGACTGTCAGGGTCAGGGGTAGAAATATTAGCTTTATGACTAACACTTTTCCTGTTTTAGCCAAGTGCCAAGTTGTTATTCCCATTTTCGTCTTCATGTATCTAAGAAGATGTGTTTCAAAGTTAAGGTTACATCGAATTGCATTTGGTGCTCCCATAATATGACAGAGGATCATCAAAACTCAATGGTACTACTGGGGCACTTTTGTTTATTAGTAATGATGCTGTGACCTGAAAGCCATACCTGAACCCAGGATCATCATCTTTTGAGGGCTTTATTAGAGGCACCAGCATTGCTGCAGCAATCACTGTATTGATTTACATACATATAGAAGAAATCATAATATTAATGAAAAACAAAGATATTCAATAAAAAAAAATCAATATATATATATATATATATATATATATATATATATATATATATATATATATATATAAAAGGCAAGATGTGTGTGCGTGTGTGTATAACGGATGCATGGCTGCAATTTTTGACGGATTTGCACCAAAATTTACAAGCACATGCTCCAAGATAGTGGGAAGGCCAAGACTGACTTTGCATTTCCCAACTCCCATTGGTAGTGGAAATAATCAATTTTTCATGCTTCTACAGCAGTTTTCATGTAGTTTGCAGCCATTTTGTACTGGCCAGAGTGAGAGCCAATAGCTGGCTGCCATGAATAGTCAGGAAGATTCTAT
This sequence comes from Acanthosepion lycidas, assembly GCA_963932145.1. Lineage (NCBI taxonomy): Eukaryota > Metazoa > Mollusca > Cephalopoda > Sepiida > Sepiidae > Acanthosepion > Acanthosepion lycidas. The sequence continues at coordinate 58,446,160 of OZ010584.1, forward strand.
TGGCCAGCGTGAGAGCCAATAGCTGACTGACATGAATGTTAACTAGCATGCAAAAAACTCGACAGTTGCATTCGTCACAAGTGGGAAAAATTTAAATCTGCATGGAACTTTACTCCAATTGGCTCATTTGCTTGCTTAAACTCAATGTTGATTCTGATTCCGCAGAACTGGGTTGGGTGTGAAAAAGTATTTGTTGTTAACATTCTTTTTTCATTCAGTTTTTGCAGTTACTAGTGCTTTTTTGAAGCTGATCGTTTTGTGTTCATTTTGTTTAGTTCTTTTTTTTTAACAGATTTAATGTTTAGTATAGAGCTTAGAAAAAATTCGCAGTGTGAGATAGGCAAGAAGTAAGGCATGTAGCAACATCAGCACAGCAAAGGGCACTCCTTTAAAGGCAATGAAGGGCAAAAGTATTTTATGTCAAGTGATAGTGATTGCTGTATGAGTCGTACGATTATTGAATCAAGCACGGTCAACGCCAGGCCATGCTGCTAGTGTATATATAATTTACAGATATGTACAACTTAGAAAAATATAAAATAGTTATTCAATAAAACTGCCCTTTGCCATGATAACTGCCTCCATATTGCCCCAGGCAATTCTTGTTTATGTTTAAACAGCAAGAGCTTCCAATGAAAGACAGAAATGAGGAAGTTACCAAATGTAAGAACAAGATGCTAAGAATAACCAAGGAGTACTAAGCAAACCTTTATACTTTGAAAATAAAGATATAACCAATAGTTACTCTAGCAGATACTAGTTTTGTTCTTGAAATATTAACAGATGAAATAAGATTTGTACTTCAAAATGCAGGAGAACACTAGTTGAAGATGACATAATAACACACCTTTTCAAAGATGCAGGAGAAAAATTAAATAAAGGATTATTATAACTATTTACTTGGTGTATACAAGAAAGCATCTCAAAACATCAATCTAGGAATAGCAATCCTACTTTACAAAGAAGGAGATAATAAAGACTTGGGAAACTTTTACTTTATCTGATTGAACTCAAAAGTACTTACTTAGAAATTAATAATAATAATACTCTAGATGAAAATCAGTCATGTGAACAAGACGGTTTTAGGAGTGGCTACTTAAAAAAAATTATTTACGAGCAACAGATCAACTGATAAAAAAAACAACAGAATATTATTTTTTTAGCTTTGATTGACTATGAAATGGTATTAAACTTGATAGAATCTAACTCACTATGAGAGCTGGATATTAATGAAAACTATATAAAAGTTATTGGAAGTATATACAAGAACAGCACTGCATTAACTTGACACTGATTAAATAAAGATTGCAAATAGAGGTTCCAAATTCTTGAAGCTCTTATAATAAAAATACATTAAATAAGAATGGGCTTTGAATATTTTCAATGATTGATTATAAAAAAAAATGAAGAATAAATTTCAAAATTCATGTTGCAGGCCTAAAGATATCATTGTTTTTAATTTTAACCCATTATATCTCATGTCTTGGTTTTATATTTTCCTTAATTTATCCATTAAACCATAATGTTCTCTCACAAAAATGCCAGTTTTTCTTTTTAATCCATTCACCTCAAGCAAGGCAATAATGCCACAAAGACACAAGGAGCTACTGTGAAAGAGAATAAAAAGACTTTAGAAGGAACTGGAAACCCAATACTGAACAGGAAACAAGAGATAAACCTCTACTCCTGTTCAAAAGACCTGGGAGGATTTTGACTTCAGCATCTCATCTTCTAATATATAACACCTACATTTTGTTCCTGATGATGACTAAAAGATGATGAGAGAAAGTTTGAAAGCAAAAAAAACAATAATAAAAAAAATACTACTGACAATTTCTGCATAATCTTGAACCAACTATTTCCTTATATGAAAACAAGAGAAACTAAATAAAAAAATTGACTAAGTATTCCTTGTCTGTTGCATTCAATAATATATTTTCACACAAGTTGACAAAAATTGCTAGGGATACACACATTAGGAAAGTAGTATCATTTGCATGAATATCACAGGTCATGAACTAAAGGAAAAATTTTCTTGGGTTTTGTGTTTTCATCTGATACGAATGAACTTTGGTTGTTAATTTGTTAAGGTTACTGAATGTCATAAGGAGAAATGGAAAAAAAAAGAAGAGAAATATATGTGGAAAAAAATAAAGAAGGTAATATTTATAAATATAATAATCCACTCTATGATTGCGAAAAATAGTCAAATGTCAGGTTCACAGCAATCATCAAATTCTTTTTTCTTATTTTTTTTAAAAAAAATTTATTTATTGCGCTGCATATTACGAATGTTTTTATCGAAAACCTTTTCCAGCACTTCTGAGATTGTATAAAACAATTATCAAAAAAAATATCATAGAGACAAATTTTATTAAATGTGAAAAATACAATTCTTTTCCTTTTAAAAACAGTGCTAGATTCATTACTGAATACTAAAATATTCACTATAAGAGATAGAAGTGTTTGACCTTGTAATTGTTTTACTGTAATTATGTAGATGATTTAATTTTCTATCAACAATGAGTAATAACATCTTGCAACTTTGAGGATCAAACAAAATGCTTTGTTAGTTTGAAAATTTATTTTTAACCCATTATATCTCATGTCTTGGTTTTTATTTTTCTCATTAAATTAAAGTCTTTTATCTTTTTCTAATACCAAATAAAATTAAAAAAAAAAATCAACTCATTTGCCAGATATTTTATGTATGATAAAGTACCAATAGTAATTATATTCAGATCAACTATTTCAACTGGTCAAATATTTATAGATGTGTGGATTTGGTTTGGTTTGTTTTATGTTATAACAACCCCAATGGGTTATTTAAAGCTGCCAATTTTTATTGCTGGTACAAAAATATATTGCTGGTAATTTTTTCTTCAAAAATGTATTTTTTTTAATAAGTATTTCTGGTATTAAAACCTATTTTTACACTTTCATAGTGTTTTGGTCCCAGTTTGGAGGGGGTTAACTATTTACCCATACCTGGGTCAGGATGGACCAGAGAACACCAGCAATTAAGAGGTGGTTCCACACTCCTCAAAACCTCCTGATCAGAGGCCTTGCTGTTGGATGTAGTTTATCATCTTACCCAGGACGTGGATGTAGTTTATCGTCATACCCAGGACGGAGATCTGTGGAAGATTCATGAAGCAGAAATATCATCACAAGACTTCTGGGTCAAGAGAAAAGATAGACAAGTAAGAAAAATAAAGAAATTAAAATTTTCTAAACTAATTGTTGAAATTTAATTTTCTTTCTATCATGCTTACAGGTTATTATATCATTCTGCAGTGGTATGCAATATACTTTAGTAATAAAGAAACAGAAAAATTTCATTAGTAACAAAGAAAAGAATACTAATCTTTAATGCAATATCAGTCCTCCTCTATGGCAGTGAATATTGGACAATTTTCTCACAGATGACTTGAGGCAACAGAAATGTAGTTCTACAGAAGGATGCTAAGAATACCATGTACTGAACATGTGGACAATGAGGAAGTTTTAGAGACAAGGGAAACAAAAAGGACTCTTATATTTGGAATCAGAAAGAGATAATTGAAATTTCTAGGGCACATAATGAGGAAAGAGGGCTTGGAAAATTTAACAATCACAAGATATGTTGAAGGCAAAAGAGACAGAGGAAATATACAATAACCTACGTAATGTGCTCATGTAAATGGTTGGCAGGAAAAGGATTGGGAGTTAAAAGACAAACCTTATTAAGATTTACAAACGATAGGAAGGTGTGATGGTCCACATAGAAGAATATTATGATTCAGAAATGACTCGCTGATTTGTTTTTATGGCTTATCAACACCCTGCAGGTTATTTAAAGCTAGAAATTATTTTTAGATTGTAAGAAATTTTTGATAAGAATCATTTTTACTGATACAATTCCTACAAATAAACCCATAGCTGGGAGGTAGAAGAGGTAGATTCATACCTTTTCCAAGGCTATTTGTGCGTAAGTGAATATAACAAACCCAACTGGAATTGGAACTCTGCTCTCTGATTTCCAATTCTGAGCCATTATTCATTTCACCACCCACATATCCATGCTTATAGCACCTGGTATTCTCAAGTGGTCACCCATACTGACCAGACTCAACATTGCTTAACTTTGGTGATTGCACCAGAACTGTTGTTCCAATGTGATATATTCACAGATGTACACATTGTAGGGGGTTGATATTTTTAGGGATAGAGTAAACTAAATAGAAATTATGTTGAGTAATACTCGTGTTTGTGGGAATGCATAACAGTGTATGGGTAGAGAACTTCTTTTTCATATGTATATACATGTAAAGTTCTATTAAAGATGTTGAGAGACTTACATTCAATGGAATTATATGTAGTCATATAGGCCTTAGGGAATTGTATGCTGTGTACTTTCTGTGTTGTGTTCAACATGACATTATATTCACTGATGGCAAAATGTACCCCCCACAGAGGGTAAACAAGACATGTTCTACCTCTAAGGTATGCTGTGGCTGAAAGGGAAAAGAGAAGAGAGAGAAATTTCTGTCATTTTCTTTTATACTGCTTTTTAGCAGTTGTTAGCAGAAGTTCTTTGGCAGACAAGTGGGGTAATAGACTTCATGTAACTTAAGAATATCAGTCATGATACATCCCCAAGAGTGGCTGAGGCTGCTAGAAGATGAATGTTTTTATCGAGTCATCATCTCTAGATATGTCTACTCATTAGTACACCAATTAGTTTTGAATTCAGAGTTTTTGTTCTGGACTGGTTGCCAACAAAATCCAGAGAGCCCAGCGTGCTCTACTATTTAAACCATAGCTGAGAGGAGAAGAGATGGATTCATATTTTCCTTAAGGGTATTTGTGCAAAAGCGAATGGAATGAATTTGGCTGGGATTTGACCTAGTCTTACTAATTTCTCTTTATGAACTGTTAACCATTACATTACCCACAAATCTAATAATAACTTGAAGATAATAAATAGTTTGGTATTGTAAGAATATGCTTTATAAGTAGTAAGATTTAATGCTGGGAATTTTTAAATTTTATTATTATTTCAACTGCACCAAAGATTACCTGGACATAACTTGAAGAAAAGTAATTGAATTAAAAATAATTCTTCAGTAATTATAAATTAGAACAATGTTTTTCAACCTTTTTAATCGCATGGCATGCTTAAAACTATAGTTAAACTTCCACAATGCAATTAAATTAGGATGAGTAAAAAAAAGTATACTTTTATAATTTATTTATTCACACAAACAAAATTTATTATAATTTGTAATGAAAAGATAATTAATTCCTAAAAAAAAACTTATATTTATTTTCTATTTATTATAATTTAACATTTAATGAAATATTTGAGCTTGATGCTTTTTTAGAATATCGTCTTTGCATGGTTAAATTTTGGTCAGACATGCATTTAAATCTTCAAAGGATTCTAGATGATTTTTAATATTGTTTATTACAGAAAAGCTTGCTCTGTATATGCTTTGAAAATGATTTAATTAATGACCTTTAAAATTTTTTGCAGCACACCTATCCTCTTATGGCACACCAGTTGAAAATCACGGCATTAGAACAATTGAAAAGTCCATAACCTAAAGAAAGAAATTAGTGATGGTATTTTTTTTTTTGTTCCAGTTCTAGGAATGGACTTCTTCAGAGTATGAAACCTAGTAAAGAAACCAATCAAAATAGAAGTACCACTGTAACTAATAATTAGGCAATGATATATTTATCCTTTAGAAGAGGTCAGCCTCATTCCCATCTGCCTACTCAATGACTGGGTAGTGTAGTGCAGTACCAGCATTTCATAACTAGGTTATTGCTTCTTCGTCTAAAGATTCTCACAGATGGGCAGAAGATTAAACTCAGTCTCAGCTGTAGGGGCAATAGGAAAGATATTCACCAAAGTTGAGTGTGCTGGGGGAAAATGAGTTGCTAGTGGAATGAAAATAGAATTAACAATACCCTCAACTGAGCTACCCTTTTCCTACTGTCCCCATCTTATCCTTTCTACCATTGTCAACCCTAACCCTGCACCATACACACTTCATACTGAACAGAAAGATTATGGACAGTAAATATGCACTCAGACACACACATGGGTATGCACATATATGCACATTTACGCATGCATGTCAGCTACCTTGCACTTTGCAATCCAGTTCCATAAGAAGTAGAGAGCCTTGTGTACCCTGAGGGAAGTTTTTTTTTTCTACTTTTTGTTGCACAAAGTGGGTGGAATAGACATTGAGAGAGAGAGATAGAGAAGAGTGAATAACAAAAAAAAAAAAATAGTATATTACATAGGGAGGGGGAAAATAATAAAGATATATTAGGTAACAATTTTCTTTCTTTTATTCTCCCCCCTTTCTATGTAATAAACTTAAAGAAATAAAAAAAGAAGAGATGATAATCACAGATAAAGGGAGAAAATCAAGGTACCTAAAAGTTATGGGCGGAGGGGTGTTTTAAGTAAGAAGAAAACTTAAAAAGAGGAGAAACAAGCTAAGAAGAGAGAGAGAGAGAAAAGGGTGAGTCTCACAAGAGAAAAAGTGTACTACAAATAACCGGAAATGATAAAATTGTCAAAAAAAGAAAAAAACAGACAAAAAAACACTTCATTTATATACTGTGTCCCTTCAGAGTGTAGGCAATCATGGCTCTCCACAACTTCCTATTCCTTGTAGCCTATAGCAACATTTGTCCCTTTACTATCCATCACAATCCCTGCACTGTCATTCATCTACACGTGCTTGTTAAGTTTCTCTCTGTCTCTTTTGCCTTCAATATAACCTATGAGTGTCAAATTCTTCAAGCCCCCTTTCCTTATTATATGTATCCTACAAATTACAAATGTCTCTCTCCTATTCTAAGTATAAGCGTCCTATTTATACCTATTGTCTTTAAAATTTCCTTGTTGCTCACATGTTCTGTCCACCACCTTCTCAACAACTTTCTGTAGAACCACATCTCTGTTGCCTCAGGTCTCCTCTTCATCTGTGAGGAAATTGTCAAACATTAGGAACAAAAATAAAAGAATTTAAAGGCAAGAAAAAGATGGTGAGATAAGAGCAAGTAAAAGAGAAGAACTTTTTCCAAAAACAGAAAAGAAAGTTTTATTTTTTTAAAATAATTGTAAAAGGAAAAAGAAAAAGAAGCAATATAAAAAAGAGAGACAAAAAGAATGTAACTAATTATTAAAAAAAAAAATATTAATCTAATTGGAAAGGCGATTACAAAAAAGGGTGGGGGAGGAGGTGAAGATGCCTAAATAATTGAAATAAAAATAATAATGGTAAATTATTAAGGAAAGTGGGAGAAAAGTACAAGCAGGAGCAAGAACGGAATAGGCAAAGGAAAGGGAAAAGCAAAAAGCAATAAAAGGAAAAATATAGAAGAATTTCTGTAGATAGGAAAGACAAGATCCATCAAGGGAGATTATTCTTTGTAAAAAGAAAAAAAAAAGGAACATTATTGAAAAATGCAGATAATGCCTTATAGAAATTACCTCATAATAGACAAGGGTTTACACATCCAAACATGAACAGCTGGAAAGGATATATAAACAATTCCATTTCATAAGGCTATGAATAGTGTCATCAATAAACATTGCAGATAACAAAAATGGTTGGGAGATTGTACTATAGAAATGATTCATTAAAATTTAGTTGGCCAGTATAAAACACACTCATGTTCTTTTACTAAGCCTATGGCAAAGTAAATGATGAAATTCTCAGAAGCCCTATGACAAGAAAAACAGTAGCACTTCAGATAATGACACAAATATTATATCAGGGCAACCAACTTTTATTCTGAACTGTACATACCAAAAAACTTACATTTGATTTGAAAATTAGAAACTCTCAGTTGGAACATTGTGGCTTATTAAAGAACATAGCTGAAATAGGAAGTGACTGTTTTTTTTTACAATGATGTTCACCCTGTAAAAGACTCAAGAGCCACTTGAGGTAGAGGGTTATAAAGTAAGAGGCACAGTTTATAGGAATATGTGGAGAAGATAAGTTAACCCTAGATTTGAACAGGTTAAGATTGTAGTAATCTTGTGAGTTGGTTCCATAAAGCAGCGGATCAAGGGAAGAAGGTGCTTGAGCAGAACTTATATCCTCAATGTATAATACAAAGGGAATGAGGGTGGTTCAGTACAATCTCCTTGTCCTTGTAACGGCATTCACCCGAGGTGGGTTGAGCCGGCTTCAATATTGGAGTTTCATGGGAATTTGGAATTCACAAGCGGTCCCCAACCCGCATGTATAGCACATGAGATTTGATTATAGTGGTGAAGGTTTCGTGCAGGACCATCCACACTTTTTGAAGGGCCTATTTCAGAGACCTGGTGCACTATGTGCCACAAGGAGTACAATGTGCATGGTATGGCAAGTCTTAGCTGTGAATGTCATAACTGGTGGAACTAAGGAATGTAGTTAGTTTGAACACATTCCATGGAGATAGCAATTGAACAGTGAGAAGCTTTTTATGTTGCATCTATGGAAAAGGAGTTTTAGGGTGGAAAATAATTCATCACCCACAAGGATGTGATGCTTTTAGACTCTATCGAAACTGGAAAGTGAAGAATAACCAGCTCCTGCCCATATATGGTAGCAGTAAGAAAGCTTGGAATATTAATGACTCTTTTCAAAGTTATAGACAATGTCTGGTAGCTGTGCAGTCGTGTAATGACTAGGGGGCTTGGAATGATAAATCAGAAAGCTGCGTTCGAATTCCAGTTGAATTTGCTATATTTATGAAACCCTCTCTTCTTCCCTCAGATATGGGTTAAATAGTAGGACTGGTATATGGAAAAATCATTGTTATTGCTCAAAAATTGTTAATGCAATATTCATTCACAAATAATAAAGAAAGATGTATTCTTATAATCCAAAATATGTTTCAGCTTTAAATAACATGTAAAAGGTTGATAAGTCATACAAATCAGTCAATCAATATTTAACATTTGGGTCTTAAAACTAGAATAATAAATTAACTATAAATTTATAATAATTCATGTCTACAGCATAAGTAAAAATATCCAATAAGATTTCAGTTAATTATGCGCCAGTAGTTCAGTTTGTAGCTCACATCTTGGGCTGACCCTCTTGCTAATGTGGATGGCATAATAGATATCACTTCTGAATGAGAAATCAGAGAGCACGGTTCAAATTCCAGTCAGGTTTGTTTCATTCACTTATGTGCAAATACTCTTGGGAAAGATATAAATCTATCTCCTCCCCTATTCCCCAGCTCTATAGGGTAAATAGTTGGTCTTATATATATATATATATATATATATATATATATATATATATATATATAAATCATTGTTATTCTCAAAAAATTAATGCAATATTAACTCACAAAAAAAAATGAATTATTATTATAATCCAAAATATGTTTTGGCATTGTTGATTGGACTCAAAACTTTCACCAATCACAATAAACAGATGTTCCCTCAGGTAGGCCATGAGCATCTATTGGGATTTAAACTCAGCCCAGAACTCAAGTAGAACTTGTGCATAGAATCCATCATTAAAAATGCTGGAAAAATGATTGGTTCCCTGTATTGATGTAGCAAGTACCGACTCCTCCTGGTTATCCTCTACCTTTACAATAGCCAGATCAGGCCGAAAATGGAGTAGCGTTGCCATTTATGATCAGGAGCTGCTCAGTCTTAACTTTCCACTCTTGATAGAGACCAAAAATGTCTCTGCATCCTTGCCGGTGACAAACTATTTTCCACCCTGCAATCCCTTTCTTGCAGACGAGGCATCATGGGCCTCTCACTGCTCTATTGCTATTTCCAAAGTGTTCACATAAATTACAATCCTTATTTCCACCAGTTCAACCTTCATGGCTAAGACCTGCCATGACACACACACATTGTAGCAAACCACCCACATTCCGTTCATATTCCATTGGTAAAATGTAATTTCCACTTGAGCAGATTCTTCTCACAAACCTTGTGGAATTGACTCTGAAGAGGATGCTTTCCGAATGACTACAATCTTGACCTGCTTTAGCCTAGGGTTAACCATTATCTTGCACAAATACCTGCATAAGCTGTACCTTTTACTCTGTTACCCTTTACCTCGAGTGGCCCTTGGGCCTTGTACCGTGAACATAATTGTAAAAAAAAATATAAATAAATAAAAACAACCCCAAAAATGGTTGATAAGTCATTAAAAACAAATCAATCAATTGATCAACAACTCTTGCCAATGACCACACATTGTCATCTTATAATTGATAGTCCTTTCTTCTTGCTTTCCTTTACTACCTTGTCTATGAGTTTCTATTCTGTTTTATTCTGAGTCTGATGGTGTCATCTGCATATCTTATGTTGTCAAAGTTGTGCACATCAATAATAAATCTTGTTCTCTTAAGATCACCTAACTGTATGGGTTAAATATATAAGGTGTGATGATCTATCCTTGTTTTATGCTTCTAGTCAGGTGTTTAGATCTGGACTATCCCACAACAGCCAGTTCATGTTTCTGAGGCTAACAGTGTAGATATGCTGGAAAATTAAAACTGACAAATGATTACCAAGTGCTTTTCATCTAATTAATGAAATGCAAAAAATAATCTCAATCTCAAATTGAGAAAATATGTTTACATGGTAAACAAACAGTTTATAAATGTAGATAAGTAAAAAGTATATTTTACTTTTCTAAATGTTATATTTGCTTTTTTATTTTTTTTTTTTTTACCCAGAAGCGAAGTCATCTGTTCAGTTACCAGGCATGCATCAATGCAAATACAAGCCTCCCCACCATTCACTTGCAATATACACATTTTGTAATAAGTTATATAGCAATGAAGGCTTATATAAGGATAGATCATCACACCTTATATATTTAACCCATAAGAATTATTATGAGAAATCATTTGACATGCAATACTAGCACCAAGAAAATCCAATTAAAGGTTGGCTATATATGGAGGGGAGTTAGGGTTGTGTTCTAAAAGTTTGGGAACCACTGTTTTAAATAGCACTGAACACTTTTGCCTTCCAAAAATTAAAAGTATTAAAAAACAATAAATTTTCATATAGAAATAAAGTAAAGAGCACTGAACTGCTATATAATATCAATTGCCTATATGGCTGTGAATGCTGGACAATTTTCTCACAGATGAAGATAAGAAGACTGTGAATGTAGTTCTATAGAAGAATCACTAAAAAAGTTAGGCAAAGTATTAAGAAACAGGAAAGTTTCATTACAAACAAAGAAGAGAGTACTAGACTGCTAAACAATATAAACCCTCCTAGATGGAAGTGAATGTTGGACAATCTACTCACAGATTATAAAGAGACTTGAGGTAACTGAAATGTTGTTCTACAGAAGGATACTGAGAATAACACAGACTGAATATGTGATGAACAATGGAGTTCTTGGAGAAAAGCTGTCTGAGTAGAACTTTCTTTTTATGTTTGAAACATGGAGGAAATGAAGATGATTCAACTCCATGGAAGTAGCATTGTGTGTTCTAGATCTGAAAGGTCTGAACTGGTGGAACCAAAGACTGAAGCACTCATCTGAACATCTGCCATGGAAATAGCAAAAGACTAGCAATATACTTGCAATATTACATCTGTATGATAGAGGTAACAGAGTGGAGAATACCTGCATCTTTAAATCTATATACAATGTCAGACATGTTTCTTTTTATATAAAGGTCTTCTTCTATGTCCCCATTTCCTGTTCTTTTTAGCTTTTAATAAAGTTTGTCTTTTTGTTATTTCACGTAAAAACTGTTCAGCCCTCCATTTACTCAAGCTCACTAGATAAGATACAATGATTTCTTCTATTCTTGTATCCTTTCTAAGCTCTCTTTCCTCATTAAATGTCCTAGATTTTTCAACTATTTTTAATGTTAAGTATAAGTGTCTTTTTTTATTTTCATTTTCTCTAAAACTTTGTCATTGTTTGGTTCATGATATTCTCAGCATCCTTATGTAGAAGCACATTTCTGTTAATCTCTTCTGCTTCTGTGAGGATTCACTACCATATAGGAGGACGGATATTATGCAACAGTCCAGTATTCTTTTATTGTTTCTAGTGAAACTTTTCCGTTTCTTAATACCTTGCTTAGCTTTTGTAAGGCAACTTTTGTTATCCCAAATCACCTTTGGATTTCAATTTCATGAAATTTAACATTATTTACATTATTCGGACTATTGTCCTCATCTTTGTCGCCATATTTATCACAACATTTCAGCCGTTGTACACTCTGGCCCTCTTCAAGTGGTTGGAATGTTGAACTGAACTCTTTATTTCGCTCACTGGGGTAGACTGTTCTAGTTCTATGTGCCATGTTTTGATGGATGTCAATTATGAGTTATCTCTATCTTAATTTCCCTCTGAAAGTTCTCCACTGCCTTAACTGGGTATTGAACTCCTGTCACTGGATCTAACCAATGCCTTTATCCACTGTGCCATGTCCTTGAGGTATGAATATCTGGGTATTATAAACCTGTCTTCAGCAACCATTTTTACCAGTGCTCATATTGCAACTTTTGTTGTTATCATTGATTTTCTCTGGCACTCCTTATTATTGGTTCCCATATTGTATTCATTTCTATGCTTGGTCGGCTCAGGAGATTTTTGTGGCCTAGCATATGTGCTGATTCCTTAAGTTTACGAATTTTCCAATGGTGTTCCTTGTCTATGAAAACACCTAATACATATAGAGCTAAATTTAAATACATATAAATAAACAATGTGTTGTTCTCTCATGCAAGTAATGAATACTTTTTGTCAACTTTTTCCATTCACAGGTGCAATGCCAACAGCAATGGCTGACAGGACAAGAAAGCAGATAATATTTTTCTTGTTTTCTTTTTCTGGAAGAATTCAAAGTTTTGAAAGTTGAGAGAACATGCATTGGAATGCAAAAACACTTACAGCTGTTACCGATCAAATAAACTGAGAAAAAGAAAAAAAAATAAGCTAAACAAACTCAATTCACAATTTTATTTGATTATCGGTCTAATCTATTTATCAATCTATTTTTAAGAGAAGAAAGGTAAAATTAAATTTTGGTATTGATGAACTCCGGCATCTTATTTAAACCTTGTTTGTCCAAAGACAACAGCTTCAATGCTGATAATATAAAAGAAAAATAGTAAAGATGAGAGAAAGTTTCATGCAGATATTTTATTTTAGTTAACATTTATTCTTAAGCTGAACTAACTTTGGTACATAATCATGTAACATCTAAATTCAAAATTGCAGATACCAAAAATCAAGCAAGTACAAAAATTTAAATATCTAAGAAGTGTCTTAACAGAGGACAGAAAGTACAACACAAAGTGTATTTGGATAGTGAAAGTTGGCCAAAATGTAAGCAAATTATTAAGAAATAGAAAAAATTCATTAGAAACAAAGAAAACAGTATTGAACTATTATGTTATATCAGTCCTCTGATATGATAATGAATTCTAGAAAATCTCTTCACATATGAAGAAGAGAATTAAGGCAACAGAAATGTGATTCTAGAGAATGATGTTGAGAATACCATAGACTGGACATGTGAGTGATGATGAAGTTTTAGAGAAAATGGAAATAAAAAAAAAACACTTATACTGAGAATCATGAAAATTTAATTAGAAGCAAAAAAAAAAAAGTACTGAACTATTATGTAATATAAGTCCTACTATATTGGTAGTGAATGCTGGAAAATCTCCCCAACGATGAAGAAGAGACTTGAAGAAACGGAAATGTGGATCTACAGAAGGATGCTGAGAATATCACAGACTGAATATGTGATCAATAACAAAGTTTTAGAGAAAATGGAAACTGATGCTTAGCATCAGAAAGAGATAGTTGAAATTTCTCGTGCACATAATAAGGAAAGAGGGCTTAGAAAATTTGATACTCAGAGGATATATTGAATGCACAAGAGACAGATGAAAGCAATATATAATCTACCTAACAAGCTTGTTTAAATGGTTGCCAGAAAAAGGATTAGGTGAGATAACAAAAAGACAAACTTTATTAAGAGCTACAAAGGAAATTGTGGAGAGCCATGATCACCCACGTCCTGAATGGACATGACCCATAGAAGAAGCAGTAGTAGGCAGTTTAACTGAACAATCTGCATTACTGTTGGTTGAAATTTATAAAATCTTTCTCTGAAAAAAGATTTTCAGGAAAATAGGTTTCTGAAGTCCACTGTCATTGCTCTTTCTTGTATTGATGGAATTTCTTCCTAACCTTTTGTTTAGAGTAGTGTGGAAAGTCAACATCTTAATTATATAATTATTTTCCTTTCTAGTTACATGTGCTACTCATTTTAGTTGTTGCTGTTGTTGGAAGTCTCAAGCAATGTGGCTTTTTGTTACTTGGCAAATTTCTTTGTAATTCTGTAGCGACAGTCTATAGGTTCTGATGAAGGATGGTCTTCTTTAAGACATAGAGGATTCATTCACTTGAAGCTGTTTGTATTCATTTGTCTGAGAAAATGATTGCATATAGCAATATTTCTGAATGACCTTGACGCCATGCATGACATCCCTATGAACAATTCTCCATGAGGAGTTATATGGTTTCTGGTAATGGTGAGATTTGTCATTTCCATACAGGAAACAATGGTAATTGGTAATTGTTCTGATAAGTTTCACAAAGTGCAATACTAGATTGGTAGTTAGGTTTCATCATTTTACCATCACAATTGCTAAGTGCAGATATAAGTTCTATGCTTATAGTTTCTTCTCCCACAATACTTATTTGTGAGACTCATCTACTTTCTTGTCAATTACAATCTTCAAAAAATTTAAATTCAACATCATCATCTTCTTTTTCCTTAATTCATGGTCTTTTATATCCTCTCTCTCCTCAGCAACGTTGTCTCAGTTACTTTCACTCTCTGTAATCTCTTGTGTTTTAGGGACTTTATTGCCTTGCTTTCAATGAAATGAATTTAAAAAAAAGAAAAAAAGTGCAGGAGAAGAACATCACAAGCAAAATTTGACAGGAATATACCATCTGCCCATGATGATTAAGAAAGGTGTTTATTACCTACACCAGTCACTTGTATTCAAGTCCAGGTAAAAGATTTCAAATAATTTTCATTATAGGCAAGCCTTCATCACACACCAATATTTTAGTGTAACACAATCTTCCAGCAACTACTGACCTTTTACTACACTAAGTTTAGTAAATACAAAAAATTCATAGGAAAGAGAAGTATCCCTCTTCATGTGCCATATCCCTTCAAGAAACAAACAATCAAGGCTCTCCACAACCTCCTATCCTTTGTAAATCTTAATATAGTTTGATTTTTCACTATCCCTTCTGCTATCTTGTCTGTTATCCATTTAAACAATCTTGTTAAGGAGGTTACTTCTTGTTTTCCTTCGGCTTTCAATATATCCTATGTGTTAAATTCTCCAAGCCTTCTTTCTTCATTATGTTTTCCAGAAATTTCAATAGACTTGTTTTGATTCTATAAGCCTTCTTTTAGTGTCCCTTTTCCTTAAGACATTTTCCTTGTTTATGTGCTTCATCTATGGAATTCTCAGCATCCTTCTGTAAAACCACATTACTGTTTCCTCATTTCTGTTCTTCATCTGTGTAAAGATTGTGCAGCATTTACTGCCATAGCAGAGGACTGATATTGAATTACGGTTTAGTATTCTTTTCTTTGTTTCTAATGAAATTTTCTTACTTCTTAATACTTTGCTTAACTTTTGGAAGACATCTTTTAGGAAACAGAAATGGGGGATCAATCAGAAAAGTGCACTGCAAAATCCTTCTTCTAGGATTTTTATTTGTCGTAATTTTTTTTATCTCTCATTCCCATCAGTGCCATTAGGCTCTCCTGTAGAGCAACAGTCTTACCATGTTAGGTATTGGTGACATATGTAGCAAGTAGGTTCTTATGGTTCATGCCTATCTAGTTTTGGTTTTGAATTCAGAGTTTTCCTTCTCCTAGACTGGTTGCTAACCAAGTCAAGGGAACCGAGTCTGCTCTACTATTTAACCCCTAGCTGAGAGAAGAAGAGATGGAATCATACCTTTCCAATGGTATTTGTGCAAAAGCGAATGCAATAAATTTGTCTGGAATTTGAACTTGTTACACAGAATCCACTTTTCATGTTGATAACAATGACACTATGTGCATGTCCAGTGTTTTATCAATTCATTGTATATGTCGTTTTTCTTTTTAACTCTTCTCAGTAGAGATAAAAGTTATTATTCCAGAGAATGCCTTTCATTCAATCAAGGATTTCTTTCAAACATGATTTTAATGACGAAATTAATCAATTTCTAATAGATTGTCTTGGTAAGCCTATATATAAAATTCCACAAAAAGTAACATATTTTTTCTTTTAGGATTAGAGGTATTTGCATGCACATGTGCAATAATTTATATGCTGGAAAAATATGAAAAAGATCATTGATGAAATTTTGTAAAAATCATGATTAAGTTAAAACGGTCATATTGGGAAAAGAACCTCAGATTTTATCTCATAAAAGAGGAAAATCTGCACACAGCTTGAATACAAATATTTGTATAATCAATAAAGATCTACAGAGGAAAGTTTGCAAAATCAAAGATGCAGAATACAAATCTTCACCAGAGAAACTGATCAATAAGCTGAGGGTAGAGCAGGCAGTTGTCTACACCTACACTTAATATTTCATCCTTTTCTTTCTATTCACAAGAATAATAAACATCTGGCAATTTCATAACAAGATAATCATTTCACTCCAAGCAAGGCAATAAAGCCACTAAGATGCAAGTGGTTACTGAGTTTCATAGTATCAGAAAAAGAAAAATATCAAGGTGCAAGAACAATAAAAGAACAGGAATTAAGAAGACAGAAAATAACAATTGACATTCCATTTCAATTTTTAAGATGAAACTTGATTGGAAAGGAAGAGGCCAGAAGAAATTTCCACAAGTGAGAAGTGTGAGAGAAGAAACTGTTATCATAGAACTTATCGTTATATCTAGCAATTTCAACAGTAAAATGTTTAGACCTACCTGCCAATCTAGTAAGGCATTTAAATTTGTAAAGTTGATGTACCAAAGAGGAAAGCTCATCAGAACAATTACCATGAAAATATTTATAGAAAAGGCACAGGAAAGCTACATTACAGTGGTGGGAAAGTGATTGAAGCTGGGAAGCCAGGTGAGGACCAATAACATTGCAGATTCTTCTTTGGATCAGCAGATCAGATGTGGCAGCAAAATAAAAATCCATGGACAAATGGTCAACTCATAAAATGTGTAAGACTGATTTTAGGCAAAAAAATTGTCAACATTGTTGGAAACCAATTGTGATAAACAAAGTATGGTTAATATTTCAAAATATTTTCTGCAGTTCATCTAGAGTCAGTTTTATGTCATTATCTTTGTCTCGTAATAATTGTTACATTTAATATATGTAAATGATATGCAAATGGAACTATCATGGAATAGATATATTAAGGAATACAGATTGGCAAAGTTGTGGATTAAATGTATAAAAACATATTTGGTGTTACACATGGCTGAATGAAGGCATTAGGATTTATATGATTCTAATCATGAAACATATATGAATTGGTTAGAAAGCATCTAAAGAGCATTATTCCAGCTCAGGTATTTCTACTCTGCTTTTTCATTCAGCTGGAAATAGTCAAATTGATTTAAATAAGGAGAGCCCATTCATTATTTGCATCAGATGGCTTGAAACCTCAATCCTCTGTTTAAAGACTATTTCTTCTTTTATTCTAGATTAGAATAAAGTATGAACTCTCAATCACACTACAGAAGCTGTATTTTTCTACACCTAATCACTAAACAAATGGTCACAAACAGTTCACAGTCATGCTATCAATATTGTGAAATGTGTTCATGCGATCTGGTTTTGGCTTGCTAATCTCCTTAGACACATCACTGAATGGTGACTACTACATTGCACAGCTTCATGTCTATTTACCCCCATTAATGGACTTCATGTACCCCAACAAATAATGGGTTAATTCATTAGGATAATGTACCATGACATTGTGTCCAATTTGCTTAAATTTCTAACAAATAGTGTGGCCACTACAGTTGACTGACCTGAGCCCAATTCAGTGTGTTATGAGATGTGGTGGAGAGGTTGATTCATATGCAAGATCCTGTATGTACATTTATCAAGAGAATATGGCTCAATATCTCTCCAGAGGTCTTTCAAGCACTTATGGAATTTATGCCATCTTAAACTGCTGCACTTTTTAAGGCTATAGAGAGTTTTATATGATATTAATCCCTCCATCCCATGACTTTTGGTATGTCTGTGCAGCTTGTAAAATTTATTAAGACATGTTCATTTAAATAGTTACATACCAACTACATGACTGGACTTAAAGTATGACTTTTATGAAAAGGTTTTTTATTTGTGGTAACATTTATTTTTTTTAAATATGGTTATGGAACTTATATATATGATTTTTGCTAAAGATACTGGAAAAACTGTTGGTTCTTTGTACTGCTCCAGTAAGTATCTAACTGCTCCTGCCTGTCTTGATAGAGTTCAAAAATGTCTACACAGCCTGATGAATTATTTTTCCCTCTACAACCCCTTTCCCCATAGACAAAATGTTATGAGCCTCTCACTGCTCTATCACTATTTCCATGGCATGTGTTCAAACAAGTTATATTCCTTAGGCCAACTAGTCATAATCATTACAACTGGAACTCACCATGCCATGTACACAAGTGTGAATCATTTCCATCCCCTTCATGCTCCACTGGTAAGAAGTAAGTTTCACTCAGACAGCTCCTTCTTAAAAATTGCTGCTTTATGGAATGGACACCTGGTAGGGCATTTTTCAATCACTACACTCTTGACCTCTTTAAATCTAGGGTTATCTTTTCTGCATAACCACATGAACTTTACTTCTTTCTTTTTCTTATGCTCATACTACACCACACAGTAACCGTCTACTTTGAGTGGCTCTTGGGTCTTGTATTGAATAAACATTAGGATAAAAAAAATACTTATACAGTATCAGTAGTCCATCTCCTTGACCAATCCATATGTAAATTTAAGTTTGCTACTCACTGAATATCCTGCTATCATATGTGAGGCTAAGTTCAGAAAATATCTATATTCAGGGTTCAACTAACCCAATGGCTTGATTTGAAGGAAACTACTTTTAAACTAATTTGACTGAGAAGAAACAATACTCAGATGACTAACTCTTCACAATACAAGATAGAGGGCATTCAGGTTAGTTAAGCAGCAGCAACTGAGATGCAATCAGCATTCCACTAACAACATCTGTTTATGAAAACAGATGTCCTGCTACACAATAGACAATTTTCGAAAAAGAACTGTCTTTATATCCATGAAAAGTTAATTTATTTACAGTAAACAAAGATTTCAAAGTTATTTTTTCTCTTTCTTTTCTCTAACACAAACAAAATTACAGAGGAATTTCTTCCTCTTCATCAACATGAAAGTATTTATCACATTTGCACACAATATGCTTACAATGAATACTGAGTGTCAAGTGCATCAAACTGGGATTATTGTTTTGATTAAAGCAATATCAATAAATGGGTAAACATCTGAAAAGCATTTGATAGGCAAGTATAAAACCTGTATGATTCAAAGTATAGCCACACATTATAATTGCATCAATTTATTTCGTATAAATTTATTTTGAAATCTTTATTTCTTTACACAAGCAGCCAAATAAGTAAAAACCTCACAGATCCAATATATAAACAGAATTCATAAAAATATTTTTCCAGAAATTTTAAGATCTAACTATTTTCAAATTTCCAACAATATATTCTGAACATGTCTGTAATTATCTTGCAAGAAAACAAACTTGTACTTCGATTAAGTTTGGTTGAAACAGAGCTCAGCACAAAAAAACCCCAAAAAAAACCCAATTCAGTTTCAACTGTGTCTGGTTCATTATGCGATTGACACTTCCTTTGTAAAAATGAATTTGCAAACTGATAGTCACCAGTTTTTGCTTTGAACAACTCACCACAGATAACTGCACCAAGATGATTCAGTACTTTTCATTTCTATTGATTCATACATTAATGTTTTTTATTTATTTTTAATCATTTCACCTCAAGCGAAGCAATAAAAACCACTAAGGGTTACTGAGACTGAAAGAAACAGAGAGGGCAACAAAAGAACAGAATTCAAACTGACAGATGATGATGATGATTTGCATTGAAGTTAAATTTTTGAGATTGTAGCTAACAGGAAATCTGGAAGAGAATTCCACAAGTGAGAAGTTTGTGAGAAGAAACTATTAATGTAGACATTATGGTTACAAATAGCAATTTCAACAGTGAAATTATGAGACCTAACTGCCAATCTAGTACTGCACTTAAATTTATGAAGTCAACATAACAGAAAGGAAAGCAATATTTATTTTGAAAATACAAAAATATGACACAAGGCCAAAATTTCTTTAATTTGTCTTATCTTAAACTTAGCTAGCCACAATTACTGAACCAAACATACCACAGCATTCCTTACACCAAAACAGTGCATTATTACTTACCATTCTTGTTATGGCCACCATAATACCTCAAAGTCCTAACTAGTTCCCATATGTACAATTTATGTGGGGGGGGATAAAATAACAACTTTTAAAAATGAAAGCTAAATAGGGGAAAGCGATATTTATTCTGTTATCTACAGAAATGTGGCACAAGGCCGAAAAGGGGATTGGGGAAAGGACGGTCTTCTTCTGTCTTAACTATAACTTAGCTAGCTGCAAATACTGCTAAATACCGCTAAAGAGAGGAAAGCTGATCAGAACAATTACTGTGGAAATATTTATAGAAAAGGCACAGGGAAGCTATGTTATGGCAGTGGGAAAGTAAGTGAAGCCAAAGCCATTTTTAAAAATTCCTTTCATCTCAATTTTCTCAACCCATATCTCTACTGCACAACACAGCTCCAACCTACTCATGATTCCTTCTATGAACTTGAGTCAAAGTCATAACCAACCCAGTCAAAGACAGACTGCTCATTTAAATAACAAGAATCTTATTTGCTATTGTTATTTTATCTTTTTCTGATGCTTGTTTAACAACTATATGTCTGTTCTTTTTCATTGCTTTATTGGTTACTCACTCAGTTCCACAACACTACTACAACCTTTATTTTGAAACAAAAGAAAAAGGAAACAAGTTGAAGATGGTGTTTGGCTCAAGCTAATCTTGCAAAAAAGGTGAGACTTCAGACTGTTTCATGCAATGGCTGTCTCAAACTTTCTGAATGTCTGATTCTTGGATATTAATAGCAGAACTACAGTGAAAAATCCAAACAACAGAAATAAGATGCTACAGAATCATCTTCAGCATCTCTGATGTATACCACATCACAAATGAGGCAGTGTGAGACACCATCAAACAAGAAACAGGTCCATGAGGAAACCTTATAACCACCATCAAGAAGAGGAAATTGAAATGATATCGGCATATCATAAAAGCCAACATTATTTCCACTGTTATCCTACAAGGTACCATTTTAAGCAAAAGAACAGACAGAGAATGGAAAAAATGGTCTGACAATGTCACTGAGTGGATTGGAAGATGATTGGATGATTTGTTTGTTTAATGGCACATCAACCTCTTATGAGTTATTTAATGCTGAAATTTAATTTTCTTGGGAGCTTTGAAGTATTAGGTTGGTGCAAAAATAATGACGTAATAATGTCGTTTTTGACATATTTTTTAACGTCAAAAAATGACATTTACGTCATTATTTTTGCACCAACCTAATAATAAAAATATGATATATGTTATTCTGCTTTCACAATTGAATACATTGTAGATGATACTCAGATTTTGTGCATATACATGTTTGTGTGAATATAATTATAAGAGGCAGTGATATGTGTGTTGTAGTTTTTTTAACTTATATTTTGGAATACAGTTTGATTTAAGAAATTGTAGGTTATTATATGGATTTAATATCATGAAGGAGTTCTTTCATGTTGGTAGTTTGGCTGATTTTGTTTAGCAGCATATCAACCACTATGAGTTATTTAATACCAAAATCTAAATAATTTGAACACAATTTTATGCCTTCAACTAAATATATTTTGAATGCAGTTGTATGCCTTCAACTACAGATAAAATGTATTGCTGGTCATTTTGCTTTAAAAATGTATTGTTGGTCATTTTACTATAAATATGTATTGTTGATCATTTTTACTATAAATATGTATTGTTGATCATTTTTTATATAAATATTTATTGCTGGTATTTTTACCATAAAAATTTATTTTTATACTTTCATATTTTTTTGTTTTTGTTTGGGATTTCACTATTTGCTCATAGCTGGGACCCTAACAGGTGCTACAACACTGTGTCAGGGTGGACCCGGGAACAACAGCAATTAAGAGGTGGTTCCAAGCTCCTCAAAATTTCCAATCTCCTGATCAGAGGCTTTGATGCTGGATGTAATTTAACATCATACCTAGGACTCTTGACGAGAAGATTTATTCACAAAAACTCAGACATTGGCATGTAACCATGACATATATGTAGAGGGAGTTGGTCAGCTGAACAGTAACTCTTACAACCACACCCAGTCATGGGAATGATGATGATGAATCTTACAAATTATCCCTACCATTTTATTTATATTTTTTTACATTTAAAGTGTTCATTGCACATATAATGTCAGATTACAGTTTAATCACAAATTCTATTGCTAATGTCACATAATGAAGTATGGGAGTTTATGACTCCCATGCAGAGATGTTTTTAAGAATATTTCATTAGAATAAACAAAAATATTTTTGACAGAATTGTACACTAAAATAAATCATAAAACCAACAGAGAAATATCCATCAATAAATCCGTTAAGGAAATTTAAGCACACTAATGAGCTTTGGTACATTAAATAATTTGTACTGATGCATGTTGTAATTAATGAACACTGTCACATTAATTATAGCAAAGAAACCAAAGTGATTTGTAGCATAAATAATTAATAATATCAGCAAATACTTTTTTTTAATAACAACATTTTATTTATTTTTTATATAATTAATAATAGGTTTTTTATTTTATAAAGTGCTAAAATTAATGCTTTATATGAACGTGTTAAATAAAGATAGAACGTTATTAAATGAAGGCATCTCCTATTGTTTACAAGCATTTGTTTCTTTCATTTCTTAAAGTTACTTTAGAGTTACTTTAAAGTTAGATTAAGAGTAAAAAATGTCAGTCTATTTGATTATAATGTTTGAAACAATGTACATTGGATTACATTTAAAAGTCTTAAGCAGAATTCATTGCTACTGATTGAAATTCTATGTGCAGAGAATTAACAAGACAAAATAAGATAATCATAAAGAGACAAAATCAAGTTCTTCTGGAAAAACTGCATGTGAAATGTGTACATTTTTTTCTTTTAACTTAGAGTGAAATGTGTTTGTATTTTTTAAAAGAAGCTTTTGCAAATTATTTTTTATGCCTCCACCTTCCAAAGATTCAGATTTGCTCATATAAATTTATTATTGTTGTTTTTTACTGAAACTAAAAATTTATGAAAATATCTGCAAATAAATATACAGTCAATATAAGAAAATAACTGTAAAAATTTGTTTTATTGCCAATCTTTCTTCAGTAAAAAGAAAAAAAGAAACAAACAAAACAATACCGTCATACACACATCTGCTTATAAAGGAGTAAAAGTAAAATAAACGAATAAAAATGAGGTTGCAAGTGCAGATAGATTCATATAAGAAAGAGATATTTATGACCTAAACAGGTCATAGAAAGAGTTTCACAAAAAGAAAAAAAAAAAAAAAAAAAAGAAAAAGTAAGATGATACAAAAATAAAAGAAAAGAGGAAGAGTGAGAGTTTCAAGAGCAAAATGTATATTTAGCACTCACACTTTGAAAATCAGAAAATATGAGCCATGAGGATGAAAGTAATTATAAATAGGCACAAAACATGCATACTCTTCTTTTGAATGAAAAAATTTTAAAAAACATTCTGTCCAAAATATTACACATACCTCTTATAAAGGTAGCACATACCTATGAGAACAGAGGAATATTTGGGAATGATTCTGAGAACAAAGGAATATTTGGGAATAAATTCTGGGAATATAAGAATATTTGGGAATGATTCTGGGAATAAATTCTGGGAACATAGGAATAATTGGGAATAAATTCTGGGAACATAGGAATAATTGGGAATAAATTCTGGGAACATAGGAATAATTGGGAATAAATTCTGGGAACATAGGAATATTTGGGAATAAATTCTGGGAACATAGGAATATTTGGGAATAAATTCTGGGAACATAGGAATATTTGGGAATAAATTCTGGGAACATAGGAATATTTGGGAATAAATTCTGGGAACATATGAATTTTTGGGAATGATTCTAGGAACATAAGAATATTTGGGAATGATTCTGGGAACATAAGAATATTTGAGACTGATTCTAGGAACATAAGAATTTTTGGGAATGATTCTGAAAATAATGAAATATTTGAGAACATTTCTTACAATATAGGAATATTTAGTAATGTTTCTTAGAACATAGAAATATTTGGGAATGTACTTATCAATACACTTGCTTCAGTGGTGAATAGTGGCCACACTAATCAAAACATTATAAGATTAAAATTTCAACTCAAAACTGTGTCAGGCTACAGACCTTTGATCCTTGTCATGTTTGGGTTTTTTGTGTGTGTGTGTATATATATATATATATATATATATATATACACACACACACACATGTGTGTGTGTGTGTGTGTGTGTAAACAATAAATATTAGTAAATATAACATCCAGTAAAAATAATTGCTTTCTGCAGTTTTGATTTTAGAAACTTATCCAATCCAAACAAATAAGCACTGTTCTAACATAGAGCATGAAATAGAATGAACAGATTAAGGCCAATTCTATACTATATCTATAGGATGGACTTGTTAAAGCCAGATCTATAATATACCTACTGAATGGATATATGTACTTGAACCTGTTCAGGAATACAGATCTCACTTCATTTAAAGATTTAGGAAGGAAAACAGTATTTGCAACATTTTTTTTTTTTTTGAACTATGACCAAGTTTATTGCAAAAAGAGTGAAAGAAAAAAGAAATTATCTCCTCTCTTAAAAACTTTTCTTACGTTGCATCGATTATAAGACACAGAGGAGGCAAGAAAAATTCTTAGATGGGAAAATTAACCAATCACAATATCGCATTGAGTAGCTTGAGTCCCAGAATGAAAAATTAAATGGGAAACTGCAGAGAGACAGGAGAAAATTATAAAAGCTCACGGCAAATCTAATGAACACATGGGACGCGTATTTTTTATCAGTTTTGTTTACACAGAATAAGTTCCAGATTTTAATTAGTTACTCATTATAAATGCATGTTGTGTGTGTGTATATATATATATATATATATATATATATATATATATATGTGTGTTTGTGTAGGAATGTTTTTTTATTTTCCAAACGTGGTCAGCACATTGTGGGCATGTTTATAGATGATATTATTGAGTGTTATCTTTTTCTTTTTATTATTAATGCTTCTATTATTTTCTGCTGCTTTTTATTTTAAGAAAAAGCCATCACAACTATGAACAAGCCCACTTGTGTTGACCATATTTGGAAAATAAAAAAAACATTCACATCATTATATATATATATATATATATATATATATATATATATATATATATATATATATATATATAATCTACATATTCAGTTAAAAAATGGAAAAAAATTCTTAATATTGGCTAATAGAATAACTGATAATGCTCAGATATATAGAACAATGCATACAGTTTTTACAAACTTTATGTCCAGAAAAGAAAACACTCGTACAAATGCCAGAAAAATTGAATGAAAAACCCAATTGCAGTACTTTGGCAGTAATCTTTAATGAAAGATGCTGCTCAAATACACAATTTTATATATATATATATATATATATATATATATATATATATATATATATAAAAGGTGGATGGCAGTGTGTTTAAAACATTTGCTTTCTAACCATGAAATCTGTGTTTGAATTTTACTATTGTCAAAGTCAAGAGAGTGATTTCTTGATGTTATCAACCTAAGGATGCAACCCCAGTGTGCAGCACCTTTAGAAAAAAAAAAAAAAAAAAAAATTAAACAAAATCTAAAAATTCTTGAAGGTATATACATAAAACTGTTGAAACCTAATATGAACAAAAACTACGAAATCTCCACAAATATTCTTAAATGCCTATAATTGGTAACAGAAGCCATTGGTTTATACCAACAGCTTCCCATACTTAATACTTCTCGTTTTCACTCTCATGTGGTCATGAGTGATGTCATGAGTTGCAATGCGATTTTTGCTTCCGCATCTCGTATACATGAGTTTGTCGTTACTTTGAAATTTTTCATGCAACAAAAACAGACTATCATTATTGTTTCATTCGAGTATTGTTTGATATATTGAAAAGTAATTGTCATCTCTGATAATGGCTTATGTAAGCCAAAAGCTTAGATCAGATTTAAACATGTATCAATAAGATGATTTCCTTTCATCTTTCAATGATAATATTATTAAGCTTATCAGACAATATGAAAGGAACTTACTTAAAACAAATAGACAAAACTTGTCTATATTATTTAATGAAACATACATCAATGAAAAATTGCTGCCTAAATATACACAAT
Organism: Acanthosepion lycidas; assembly: GCA_963932145.1. Taxonomy (NCBI): domain Eukaryota; kingdom Metazoa; phylum Mollusca; class Cephalopoda; order Sepiida; family Sepiidae; genus Acanthosepion; species Acanthosepion lycidas. Next base: position 58,472,835 of record OZ010584.1, read on the forward strand.
ATATATATATATAAAAGCATGTACATACATATATAATTTACAATAGAGAGATAACACCTTCAGCCAAGCAAAACATTGTCATCTCTATAAGAAAGACAATGCACAAAATAAATAGCAAAAGTTTTAATTAATATTTAATATAATTTATATTTCTAAAATGGTCTTTTTTCAGATCTTTGACTGTATTAGGATGAAAGAAATAAAAGACCTTGGTTACTAAAAGTATGTATATTGTATAAGCTTCAAACATGCTTACATAAACCTATAGAGTAACCAACTGAAAAGTTCAAATTTACTGCTGGAGACAGACAACTGAAGGAAGAAGATTAGAACTGATAGAAAGCGTTTGGTACTGAGAGATTTCAGCGAAAGGTGGGTAACTATGGCAAGTCTGGTTTATATGAATGAGGCTAGCCTTGTTTTTCTTTATTAACTCTCCCTAATTCACAATGGGGAGAATTCCTGTGGAGCCTTCCTCTGGTTAGGATAGACCCTTCTTGAGTACCTAATTAATGTGAGTAAGTGTTGTTGCTAGCCTGTTCCCGGTTTCCAAGTTGAGATCCACAATCTTTCTAGTTTGTTTTTTGTCCCCATTTTTTTTTATCTTGACTTTGTCAGTTTCTTTTTTCCCCCATGGCTGTATTTATTTTATCCTTCCATCTCCTTTAGTGAGAGAACCTCTTGATTTTGACTGAGGACTGAATACAGCAGACTTTTATTTCTTTAGGGGTTAGACAAGTCCAGCTAACATTAGTTCTTTAGTTTGTGTAATTTTGTTATATTTTAGTTGGTTTTGGGGGTTCATCCTCCTTCTTCCTTATTGTTTATTATCAACAGATTTTTATATATAATTTTTTACTCAACAATTTTTATGTCATGGGGTGTTTTGTAGGTTCCTTTTGTGTGTGTGGTATTGCAGTATATGTAAGATTGAATGATGATAGATGAGTTCTTGTGGTTGACATGCAAATTGTAATGAATGAATGGGTCATGAATCTGATTAGCTAGGTATAAGATAGACAGTGTCAACCAGCCTCAACCCATTCCTCCTTTTAGGCCTTGTACCACAATTGTTGTATGTTTTCATGCACAATAGATTATGACAACAGGTGGAAGAGTTCAAATTTACTGTTGGAGACAGACAACTGACAGAAGAGTTCAAATTTACTGTTGGAGACAGACAACTGACAGAAGAGTTCAAATTTACTGTTGGAGACAGACAACTGACAGAAGAGTTCAAATTTACTGCTTGAATACAGCACCTTATGAAAAAGTTCAAATTTATTTTGAGATACAGCAACCAACTAATTCAATACAAAAAGAAAGCATTTTTTAAGTTCAAGAGAAAGAGAAAAAAGTTCTTTGATTCAACCAGATGATTGTAACAAATTTCTATGCTTTCTGAAAAATCACTTGATCAAAAATACATAAGAAAATCATTAAATGTTAAAAAAAAGATACTGAAGATAAAACACACTGACGCTGACAAATTTTCACAGCAGCAAGAAAAAAATGTAGAACTTGATTTTAGATATTTCAATACAGTCATTTTTTTTCCTGTGCAAGTTTTATGATTTCAGTGGGAATCACTTAAATTTTCATCACTTTTGTTAGCACAAAAAAAAATTTTCTCATTAAAAGTCTTCAAGTGCATCTTTGGTTTAAAACTGGTAACAATTCTGATAACATGGTATCATTAAAAGTTTTCAATAAGTCAAGAATGTAAGAAAGAAATTAGCATCGTAATCTTATGTCATTGCTTATAGTCTACCTCGCCACCAAACCACATGTTTTATAAAAAAAATTGAAGCCTTTTTCTGCCTGAGAGACCTTGCACATATTCAGCAAAATCAACCAATGGCAATTTTTGTTACAGAAGACCAGACACACAAAAATCTTCTAGTTTAGAAAAATGCTTACAAGATTTGTCTTTTGAGGAAATGTCACCTCTGACAATTTCTTCATCTTTTTAAGAAAAAGCTCTTTACTTATTTATTTATTCCTTCAAGGGAACTAAATTGTTTTTTTGTTTTTTTTTATTTATGAAATCACCAATGTCACATGGTTATTATTGAATTTTAAATTTGTTGGTTTGTTTACATTTTAAATGCATAATTTCTAAATTTTATTTTTCAAATGAAAAATTGCAATAAGGAGTAAATAATGATTCTAAAGGTAGAACATAAGTTAAAAGACAAAATTGCACCCCATGATCACAAAAACTTTTATGCTCCCACCTCCCCACACACACACTTAGGATGGCCTGGTTTAAATTAAGTTCTAAAACAAACTAAACTTCTGTAGAAAAACAATCTTATAAATAAAAAAGGTAATTAGAAAAAATATAAAAATATATTTAAAACATGCAGTAAATAGTGAATATCAAGTTTAAGAAAAATTACAGAATAAAGAAATCTGGCTAAAAATATGTAAGTAAATACAATGTAGACATTCAAATTATTATACTCACTTCTGTATCCACAGGTGAATATAAAATATAACAGATTGTAAAAATAAAAATGTTTTCTTCCTCCAGCAATAAAATAAAATAAAATTAAAAAAAAAAAAATTATGAAAATAGCGACTAAAAGTGAAATATCTATATATCAAAGCAATAAATATATATGTAAAAAATGTAAGTATAAGAAAATATATACATATATATATATATATATATAGTTATATAAATAATCAATTAAACAAACCTGTCTAGACCAGATTTGGCTCCTCTTGGGGGTTCGCTGTAAACAAAGATGAGCAAAATGAAGAGAGAGACATCTCACAACCATCTCGTGACAAACTCTTTTTTTTTTTTTAAACTATTTAAAGGTTTATTTTATATGCCCATAAATTTTGGTGTACAAGTCAACATCAAGATTTTGAGTCCCAAATTCATATTTAAGTCTATACTGGTCAAAGTTGATTTAACTTATCCTATACAAAATAGCCTTCCTCATAATCACTGTGCACCATTTACTCTAACCAAATGTTTGTTTACATAAACTAATAGTTCAATATAATTAGACAATTCAAGATTACAAACAATTTCTTTCTGTTGCATTTATTGTAACTGGTAGACAGCATGTTATAGGCAAAAAGTTTCACTTATTCATAGTTTTGGAGAGATTTGTCTTTGTTTTTAAAGCTTAAAATGTTGAATTATACACCATAATTCATAGTATGTAAAAAAAATTAAAACAAAACTAGTGTTTGGCAGTGCTAAAAATTGTGTGCTTAAAGGTAAGGCATCTCTTCTTTCAGACTTTTTATCAATATTTAAGGAATATAGGCACACATTCAGAAAATTACAGAGTATAGTGTGAGCTGAGAAATGAAATTAATGGTTATACAATAACAAAGCAAAAACAAAGAAAAAGAAAGAAAAAAAAAACCAAAGCAGAACAGACGCAAAAGGAATTAAACCATAGTAATTCTTATCATAATGGAAATCATCTTTTTTTCTTTTAATAGTTGAGCACAATGTAGTTATCTGTGAGAGATCAAAAGTTTAAAAAATAAACTGCAAGACAATAGATCATATTTAAAATTTTTAAAGAGACAAAAGATGTTCTGTGGAAAGAATTTAAACCAGACTGAAAGTAAAGAATTAAATAAACATGCACATATCATGCTACATTTTATATTATGATAATCTTGGATTATGCATTACAATAGCTGAAAGAGAAAACGTATATATATATATATATATATATATATATATATATATATATATATATATATATATATATATATATATATATAATGTAATGAAAAACAAACCACTTTAATGTACCATTACGATAATTTATTTCACCTAAATCATTTTTAAGGATTCAGGATCATCAGGTAAATCTTCCAACAACGAATTGAGAAAAAAAATGGGATTAGAAATTGGTGGGTAGTGTAATTTTTGTAATTTAATAGAGGGGGTTGAGAGTGGTAGTTAACCAGACAATATAAAGTATAGGGAGGGGTTAATTTTATATCTCTCTTAAGTATGTTTTATATTGGAGTAGGAGGAGTGACAGAAAACTTGACCTCTTTAGATGGTTAATAAAACGGAAATGAATTGTAGAAAATGTATACAAGTGAGTCTTACGGTAAAGAGAGGGATAGGGGGAGGGGGAAAGAGAGATGGAGTTGTTATAATTTTGTTTTAACAAAATTATGTAAAAGATAGTTTACAATGTTTGATAGAAAATTCGATGTCTGAAAAAAATTTTGTTATTAACTTAAATGTTTAATTTTTTAAGTAAATAGTTTCAGGACTAAATATAACTATTATTGTAATAAACATATTTATCTAGGACATAAAGAAATATTTAAAATCTTAATAGTTTATTCACCCGACTAATTGTATTTCCACAATATAAAAAAAAAAAAAAAAAAAAAATATATATATATAACATCTATTTTAATATTTAAAATTAATTTATGAATGTAATTTATTTATTATATTGGTAAACTAAATTAAAGATTAGGTTTCATTATTTAATAGATCCTGAATCCTTAAAAAAGGATTTAGGTGAAATAAATTATCGTAATGGTACATTAAAGTGGTTTGTTTTTCATTACATATTAGCTCTGTCCTAACATTGAGCTCTCAGGATTTCATCCTCTTTGGATTTACCAATTCGGTTTACCAAGTTCCTTACAACTTAAATATATATATATATATATATATATATATATATATATATATATATATATATATATATAGTAGGATTTATCAATTTCTAGGCTGATAGGCATTAATTTCACAAAAGACAGGTGTCCACTCAAACACGTGTATCCACTAAATGTTTATAAATACTTTGATCATGTAAAGCCTGAGGGTCTTAGCAAAGATCATCCTGCTTTCACCATTGTAGACTGGCACTACAGAATCAAAACAAAGAACTGTACCAAATAACACATACCACTTCACTTGAAGACTAGCAACAGCTAAAATGGATAGCATGTGTAACTTGAAGAGAAAACAATGACAATCAAGATGTTAACATTTTATGCCACATCAAATAGAAGTTTCAGAAGGAAAACCTTATTAATACTGGAAATAACAGTTAGTGGACTTGAGAAACCTCTTTTTCTAAAAAAGTGTTTTAAGAGAAAGATTTTATAAATTTCAACTGAAAACAGTACTGGCTGCTCAGTCAATGAATGCCAAATAAAGAAATGTTTAATATTACCATTAGCTAAGTAATAATAAATTATACATATATATATATATATATATATATATATATATATATATATAGATAGATAGATACAATATAAATATATATATATATATATATATATATATATATATATAGATACAATATATATATATATATATATATATATATATAGATAGATAGATAGATACAATATATATATATATATATAGATAGATAGATACAATATAAATATATATATATATATATATAGATAGATACAATATAAATATATATATATATATATATAGATAGATACAATATAAATATATATATATATATATATATATATATATATATATATATAGATAGATACTATATATATATATATATATATATATATATATATATATATATATATATATATATAGATAGATAGATACTATATATATATATATATATATATATATATATAGAGAGAGAGAGAGAGAGAGAGAGAGAGAGATAGATACAATATATATGGATAGATACAATATATTAGGTTGGTGCAAAAATAATGACGTAATAATGTCGTTTTTTGACGTTAAAAATACGTAACAAAACGACATTATTACATCAATATTTTTGCACCAACCTAATACATATATATATATATATATATATATATATATATATATAGATAGATAGATACAATATATATATATATATATAGATAGATAGATAGATAGATAGATACAATATATATATATATGGTATATATATATATATATATATATATATATATATATATATATATATAATCTCTCACAAACACACAGAAAACCTGCAAGACAATGCTGATTTTGACATTATGAAAGTATTCTTGTTGGGGGTGTAGATATTCTGATAAAAGTTTCAATGTCTTTGACTGTCTTGAGATGTAGTAACACTCATTCTGGTGCAGCATCTGTATATGCTGCAAGAAAGCTAGTGGTCCAATTTAAATATATGAAGAGAGGACATTATAGTCTCTCCTAAACAAGAACCTTGTCCATATTCAGTTTGTGTGACTAATTATGTACGTTTCATGCTATGCCAATAAACATATATTTATTTTATTCATTTAGAACTGTATGTGAGTGGAGTGGATGTCAGCCTTTCAAGAGGTTGAATGGTCATTTTGAGAATTCCTGCATAAATTGGACATAACAGATATGTAGTGCTTTGATACTGACAATATTGTCCAAAAAAAACACTGTTATACCTGTAGACCAGTTTCTAGAAAGCCATGTAGTACAGATGCTTGCTAATATCAAAGCATTTTTTTTCATTAGAAATAAAGGAAAGAGTACTGAACTGTTATTTAATATATGGCAGTGAATGCTGGAGCATCTCCTCATGGATGAAGAACTGTTGTCTTGCAGCAACAGAAATGTGGTTCTACAGAAGGATGCTGAGAATACCACTGACCAAACATATGAGTAAGGACAAAGTTTTAGAGAAAATGGAAATAAAAAGGACACTTATTTCTAGGGTACATAATGAGGAAAGAAGGCTTGGAAAATTTGATACTCACAGAACAGATTGAAGGCAAGAGGGATAGAGGAAAATAATGCATAACCTCTCTAGCGAGCTTGAGTAAATGGATGGTGGAACAAGGTTTAGGAGAGATAACAAAAATACAAAATTTATTAAGAGCTACAAAGAACAGAAAAATGTGGAGAACCATGATGGCTTATGTCCTGAAGGGACATGGTACGTAGAAGAAGAAGAAGGTAACCAGTATGGTATTCATAGAAATGGTCAAAATCAATGTGACCTTAAGATTGTCAACATAGACAATTTTTCTCTTGTAGCTGAACTATGTAAATGCAAGATCTCCACTAATGCTGAAAAATTTGTTGATAACATTATATTGGTATTGCAAGAGGTCTAGCTGTATGATTGAATAGCATTCTGTAATGTTTAGCAGTGAAAACAGGTTTTGCCTTCATGTAAATGATGCTCATTTGAGTGAATAACACACAGGCCCATCCCCTGGTACCATTTCTTTTCTATGGTTTATTAACCCTTTGCAAGTTATTTAAAGCCAGCCAGAAAATATTTTAGATTTAATTTTTTTGAGATAATAATGGCTTAGTGATACAAGTTTTACTAATTAATCCATAGTTGGGGGAGAAGAGTGGATTCATACTTTTTCCAAGGGTAATTGCACAGAAGTGAATATAAGAATCCCAAATGTGTAACTGTGCTACTTGAAATATTGGGCAACTACCCTGGCCATTTGTCAGAAGTACCCCTCTTTGAACATGTAAGGGACATGATGGAATGATACTTGACTTGAAGCCCACCTACAACTCTTGATGCAAGAGATGTGAATCTATCAAATGATGGTATTTGCTTTATTTATGACTGCATGCATGTAGGGGTACAAGCCTGTGTTAACACCCAAGGGGGATATATACAGAGCATCAATAAAGGGTCTGAATATTGTTGATCCACACCTTATTTTGTAACCTGTGTTTGTATTTATCTGTATACTGTAATTCAAAGGTAAAGTGGTATTTGTTTGTTCTTCAGATGTGAATTCAACAGTAGATTAAAATTTTGTTTTGTTTATTTACAAGATCTAATAATTTAGCATTGTGCTGATATATTAGTAATGGTAATTATTTTGTAATCTGTATTTGTATTTATAAGTACATGTGATCATTTACTGGAATTCAACTCTCTTGCACTCTTAATTTTGAATAAATCGAAACATATTGTCTTGTAATTTAATTTTCCATCATTTTATATATATATATATATATATATATATATATATATATATATAGTGTTCAGCTGTCTTTCATGTTTGGTGATGATCATAGCTCCAAGAGCTAGGAGCTTGTATAAAACAGTGATTAAGTTTAGGGTGTGAGTGCACAGTCCTCACTCCTACCATCTACACTCAACAAGAGATTCTTCTAGTGGCATGCAAAAGCTTAAAACAACCATTGCCTTTTAGGAGCTGCAGGGAACTGTCCAAAGTCCACTCTGATTAGACCTGGCCTGTGCCTGTACCCCAGTTACAGATTTGTACTCAGTGTTTACTCCTCTAGCTATTTCTGCAGCTCCAAGATACCCCAATTATCATGAGTTGCCATGTGCATACATGCACATGTTATTGCACTCTGTGTGTTAGATGGCTATTGATCCCATGAGAGGATTTATCTGGCCTTTGGCAGGTCATGTTTTTAATCCTGCTGGCAGTCTAGCTACTCTCCTCACCAAAAAAGCCTGGGGAAATGATTTAGTTGCTGATATCCTGACCATGCAGTAGGTAGTATTGGGTTACAGAGTAACAATAGTGACCTATATCCATATAGTGACCTGACTCTAATATATATATATATATATATATATATATATATATATATATATATATATATAAGTCAGATATAAATAAAATATATCTCTAAAGCCAATATAAATAAAAGAAAACACAAGAGGAAACTTTTTATGCCAACACATTTTGTTTCTTGAGAAACTTTATTTAGGAACCTACATTTATACACAGATGTAACATGCAGATAAAATATCATTAAGTTTTCCAATTTTTAAGTAAAAATTCTAAAATTTTTTGTGTAAGGAAAGGTAAACTATGGAGGACACTATGCAGCATAAGTTTTTACCTACTAAACAAAAGTGAGTTAATGTTGTTATTGATTTTTTTCTTATATATGTAATTATCATTTATTTTTTATGTTTTTTTTTAATTTCATTTTGTTTAATTAAGTTATTTTTAAATGGTCATTATTTAACCATTTTCTTTTAATTTTAAAATTTATTAAGATTATGTATAAGTATGTTGGCTTGGGAAAGACATTTTAAAAATCAACAGCACAAGGTAATGTTCTGGCAAGAATTGAAAATTAAATTTACAATAACTTTTTGCTGAAGTTAGTTATTTTCTCTTTTAATAAGTACAGCATTTTAGATAAAAATTGTAGTTGAAATTATTTACATGTATAACTAATGCAAATCCCCTTTCCCATGTAGGAAATCATTTTTATGTTCAAAAATATATTTTTTTAAATTTCCGCAAGTTTGTTAAGGGATAACAGTTATAGTTTATTTTATATATGCCTGCTTCAGAATTAATGTTATTGTCTGTTGTTATAGTTTTAGATGTAGCTGTAATTATTCTAGATTGGATGAATTATTTTGAATAGTAGATGTTAAGGAGTTGGTAGGTAATATCATATATTTATTTTTATCTAATTCATTAGCATTATTATTGTTATTATTGTTGTTATTAACATTTTTGTTGTAGATTTTGTATGCTTTTCTTTTCACATTGTGAATGAAATAGTAAGAATATTGAATTTTTTAAAAGCATTTTTAATATATATTTCTTTTTCAGGGGTGCAAATTCCTGGCAATCTTAAATAAAATCCTATAATCATTCTGAATTTTATTCTATTACATTGTTGAGAATAATAGTTTATGAGGTCATTCTTGATTGTAGACTATTGTAGTGTACCTATGGACAATAATGGGTATGTCCCCATTTATATAAATACAATAGTAAATACTGTATGTTGATCTGAAGTTGGAGATTCATTGTGGAATTCACTTGACTCACTTCTAGCAGTTGACTACTTCTCTACACGCCTCTGGCAAATCTTATATGTGTTGTTTGTGTCCTAAGTATTATCGTTCAACCCTCGTGTGATTATTCTATCCAGTAACCTTCCCTAGGTTACAACATAGACTTTACGTAAACTTTTAGTTGTAAATCATTATTGGATCTATTTAGCATATGTAGGAAGGCTAATGTGTTATTAGTTTTGGTTTCAGAAGTAAAAACATGGGTTTAACACTATCAAGTCTATTTACAAGATCTGGTAAAATTATGTCATGTAGATATATAATTAGAGTATCATCTATATATCTGGTTGTGTGGGTGGTGTAATGAATAGCAGCTTGGAATGTGAAATCAGAGAGCCGAGTTCAAATTCCAGTCAGATTTGTTACATTAGTTTACATGCAAATCCCCTTGATAAAGGCATGAAATTCTTCAGTCATGAATTAATTAGTAGGAGTGAATCTGGAAAAAATCATTAAAAATCGTTAATACAATATTCCCCCCAAAAAATCTTAAAATCTAAAAAAGTGTTTCAACTTTAAATAAACCAAAAAGGGTTGATAAGCTGTAAAAAACAAAAATCAAATTAATCACAGTAGAGACAATGGTGGTGGTTGTATTATTTGTTGATGATGGTGATGATGGTGCTGGTGGTTGTATTATAAGGGGTGATAATGATGATGATAGTAGATAGAGACAGTAGCAGTAGTTGTATTATTTGATGATGATGATAGTATTGGTGGTGGTAGTAAATAGAGACAATGGTGGTGGTGGTTGTATTATTGGATGATAATAATGATGATGATGATGGTGGTAATAGAGACAATTGTGGTATTATTGGATGAGGATAATGATAGTAGATAGAGACAGTGGATTAGAGGATGATAATAATGATGATGGCAGTAGATAAACAATGGTGGTGGTGGTTGTATTATTGGGTGATGATGATGATGATGGTAGTAGTATTTAATAAAGACAATGGTAATGACTATATTAGTGGTTGATGATGATGGTATTTGATAAAGGCAATAGTGGTGATTGTATTAAAATGATGGTGGTGATTAATGATTGCAAAAGTGAATGAGGGTGAATTATCAGTAGACAGTTGTTGTAGTAAAAGATGATGCTGATGGCAATGGTAATAGTGGTGACATTATTAGGCACTACCAGTAGCTCACAAAAGTGTTGGTAGTAGTAGTTGTAGTAGTAATATAGATGATATTGATGGTGTTAAAGATTGGGTGGTATTGATTGTTATCATTAATAAAGAAAAAAATAAAAGGCTGTTGGTGGGCAATGTTGAACAGCTTTATGCGAAGGAAAAGACCCACGTTTTGCCAGTTAATCATGTAATGTTTCAATAGCTAAAGTTAAAATGAAGAAAAAGCACCCCACACATATATGCATTGCACTTCATCATTTTTGCTTAAAGCTATGTCTTTATTCAATTACTATGAATTAATGTATAAATGATGGTATGGAAATGGTGTGAAGCACATGTGTAGGCTTATCTGATGAATATTGTATGAGGAAACCTTTGATATGAGAAAAACTTTCCTCAAAGACTGAAGGTTATATAAAAGAAGATGCTAGTCAGCACAATCATATCAATTATAACCTAACAATAAAAACCAATTAATTATATAAAATGTACTCATAAAATATACTTCTATGTTACTAAAGGGTGGGTTTTTGCATATCCTGACATTTGGAGTTTAATATGAAGAAAAATTCTTAAACACTCCTAAAATCTACAATCCATATTTTTATATTGATAAATAATAATTTTATATCAAGATGTGCTAAATTTGTTTTAAATTTATAAGTTATTGAATTTGAAATTAACATAATGTATCTTGTTTTTATATCTATTTTTTTAATCAAATTCACCTCATACAAGGCAATAAAGACACTAAGACACAAGGGACTACTAGGTGTGAGAGAATTAGAAAACAGAAGTATTATTGTAGTGTGAGAACAATAGAAGAGTAATCAGGAAGATAGTAGATAATGATTGACATTGCATTTAAATTTTTGAAGATCAGAGTTTGCTGGAAGAGAGTTCCACAAGCAAGAAGTGTGAGAAAAGAAACACTTAGCATAGAACTTATGGTTACATCTAGCCAATTCAACTGTAAATTGATGAGACTATGTTGCTAATCTAGTACTGCACTTAAATTATTAAAGACTAGATGTCATAGCAAAGAACACATCCAAACAATTACCATGAAATTATTCATAGAAAAAGCACAGGGAAACAACTTTATGGTGTTGGGAAAGTGACTGAAGCCAAGACAATAATGTTGTTGATTTCTCTTTGGACTTTATCAAGAATCTCTAAATATATACTTTTTATTTTCTTTTTTTCTGTGGATTATGTATGCTTTGTTTTTTGTTTTTTTTTTGGCATTATAATTATTATATAAATAACTAGGATAGTGGAGGATCTTAAACATATCTTCACTGTATTTCTCTTCCTTAGGTAGATATTCAGGGCTGCAGATTCTAAGGTCTCTAAAAAGAAAACCAGATTTTATTTTAGTTATGATGTGAGTAAAAATTTATGAAGTTGGTTTTAATTGTTGACTTATGGTTAATGTTTAATTTTCAACCACAATCAGTTCAAATTCACAGAATATCAAGAAAAGCTAAAGTGTTATTTGTTTGTTTTTCAGATGTGAATTCAATTGTAGATCCAATTTTGTTTACCATATATACATGTAGATAGGTCACACACTTAGTTTGGGGTTGCCAAAGTGGGTATTTGTGGTTGACTTGCAGATAGGTCACACTATAATCTGGGGTGTTTTTAATATAACTAATATTTGTTAAATAATATTTCTGAAACTTCAAACTCTCTTTCTGCAGATCGGTTTCCATTTTCTTCTGCATAATCCACCACTTTCAACTTAAATTCTTACTCATAGTTAGGGTTTGCTATTATTAAAATTTGTAAACTACCAGAACCAGTAAAAATCAGGGTGAATCAAATTTTTGTATACCAGTAAATGACTACTCCATAACTGTAAGCAAAATTGTGATTGGTTGTAATTGCATGGTATTTACTTATCAAGTGCAGGTCTGCTTTGTTTTGAAGAAAATTTGGAAAACAATAATCACTTCAGTCCTAAAATGACTTGTAACTGATAGTCTTTTGTAATGAATCAGATAATATATGGTAAATATGAGCAGTTCAGCTTGAGTGCTTTTATTCGATGTGTGATGTGGTACTGTTGAAAAAGGCAATTGCATAAAATCAAAATGTTAGGAAAAATAGATTTTCTCCCTTGCTCTTGCTTGAGCCAAGGGTACTTGCCTGGACTACTGATACACCATAGTCTATTTCAGATTCACTATGATGTGAGTGGATAGGTCATACCCCTGTTTTTTATCAAAATTTTTGTGAAAAAATGTGCAACCTATCCTTGAGTATATACAGTAGTTTTTTATGAGATCTAATAATTTAGCATTGTGTAGATAAATTAGCAATGGTAATTATTTTGTAACATGTGCTTGTGTTTATCTGTAAATGTGATCATTTACTGAAATTCAACTCTGTTACTTGTATTTGTAATCTTGAGTAAAATGAAATATATATTCATTAGCTTGTAATTTCATTTTTCATCATTATATATATATATATATATATATATATATATATATATATTGTTCAGCTGTCTGCCATGTTTGGTAATAATGAGAGCTCCAAGAGCTAGGATATTGCACAAAACAATGATCAAGGTTTTGTTTGCGAGTGCAGAAAGTTTCAAAAATAAAATGAAGTAGCAAAATAGTTAATTGTAATATGAGTAGTGGCAATAAAAAGTGGATGGAATTGAGATGAAAGAAATATAAGTTTAAAATTAGCTATAAATGATAAATCATTGCATGATTTGGTCAAAATGAGGTAACCTTGCTATTTAAGGATCAATAAATATTTTAAAGGAAACAATGTATTAAGTTGAGTTATAATTAATTTTCATTTTTGGGAACCAATTGTAATGATGAATGTATCTTCCTAATAACCAATCATATGTGGCAGTTAAGATTTAAATTTGAAGTTTGTTAATGTACAACAATGTTCAGTGAACTGACAACAATAAATCTCTACAAACAATCTTCAAAAGCTGAGCTCCATGGAAGAAAAGTAATATTGTGCATGTAGTGGGATCATCAGAGTATTATCTTTTTTTTAATCATTTCAACCTAATTAGAGAATATAAGAAAAATACTATTAAGGAGAGAGAACAATTAAAGAACAAGAAGTAAGAAGACAGAAGATAATGATTGACATAGCATTTAAATTTCTGAAGACCAAAGTTGACTGGGAAGCAAGAAGCTGGAAGAGAGTTCAATAAACAAAAAGTGCAACAGGAGAAACTTTTAGCATAGAACATTTAGCGATTTCAACTGTATAATGATGATACCTTGCTTCCAGTCTAGTACTTAAATTCATAAAGTCTAGGTACCATAGAGGAAAGTTCATAAGAATTCTTAAAATTCAGTTAAACACTAAATGCACATTTATATGTCCAGCAGCTGCAACATATCCATACAAGTCTGGTCAAGAAGCATCTTGCAATTGTCAATAAGAAAAATGTTCTCCATGACAATGTAAGGTTATACAAAGTAAGAATAACAAACTTTTGGAACTTGGTTGGTTTGTTTTGCCATATTCACTTGACCTTGTACTAACTAATTATTACCTTTTACTCTCCTGAAAACCAGATTCAAGAGTTTGTCAAAAGATTTTCACATCAAAATTTGATTCAAAAGGTATTGAAGAGCTGCTTGATAAATGGCAACAAGCCATTGCAATAATGTTGAATATATAATTGGATAAAAATATAATTGTACTTTATTTTTTTTTTTAAGAATAAAGCTAATAAATCAAAACAGAAATTATTTATGACTCAATATATTCAGATTATGTTTGTTTATTCAATTTTTTATCTTTCTATTGTTTCCATTGCTCACAGGTGTAGTTTCTAAAAATCCATTTCTTCAAACATAAAAACACAAAATTTATCAAATTTCTATTCTATCTATTTTATGCAGTAAAGACCTTTTTTTTCTTTAGCTTTCAACAGCTTTCATTCAGGAAATGAAACAATTCCAATTCACAAACATCACACAACAGCAATGACAACAACAAAAATGAAATCAAAAAGAAAAGTAAATAATTGCAGAAAAGAAAAAAAAAAGGAATTCATGTTTTAAATAAAAAAAAAAGAAAAAAAAAAATTAAAGAAAGGAAGAGGGACATAATCTAAAAAACAAATACCCTTCCACACCCCCACCTATTGCTAGATCTGTTTATTTTATTTTGTTAACAATTAATGTTTTGATGTCCTTGATTTGTTCCGCCATATTTTCTCTCTCTCTCTCTGTCCCACCTGCTCCACTTATATCTTCTCATTGGAGGTTTGTTGGGATTCCAAAACCTGTTATTGACCACCACCACCAATAACAACAACAACAATAATAAAAAATAAAAAAAAAAAAAAAACCAAGTTTATAACAAATGAGTTTTTATACCAAATGAACAGTCAGTTTTTCATAATAAACAAGGCATATTTATTCACTGGGTGACAGAGGGCACAAGGATATGAGGAAGAAGTTAAGTGATTGAAAGTTGGCAAGGTGGTTTAAAGCTGTAAAGAGGTGGATTTTTGATTATGGCATGAGTCACCTTTGCCTATCTCTCCACCCTCCACTGAAAAGGAAATGACAAAATTATCATTGTCAATATTTGACATTGCATGACAATATTGGCAAGTTAAATATTTGTCTGACAATGAAAGCATTTGTGTGTATATGTGTGGATGGTGGAGTAGTTTAAGGGATGGATGAGGACAAAGTGGAACTACAGATGAATCAATGTATCCTCTTCCTTCTCCTAATTATCTCCCTGTCCTCCTCCCATCTTCTTAACCTTTACCTTCCCACTATTGACATACATCATCACCATAATCATCATTATGGTGATTTATTGTCTTTTCTTAAATTCAACATCTGTTTTATGACATAGTATAACAACCCTACTTCTTAATGACCTGATCTGTAAAAAAGAAAAAGAAAAAAATGAGATGTGAAAGGGAGAGAGGAAGAAAGAGAAGACGAGAGAGAACGTGTGTGTCAAACTTATATCTTTTATCCTTGTTTGAAAAGTGATTTTCTTCAGACTGAACATTAGAGAGGAAAAAAGAGTAAAGGAAAGAAAAAAAGAGAATCCATATGGATTGGAGATTTTGAGAGAGAAAGAAGAGAGGTAAACAATGAAAAAGAATAATAAGCTTCATCATTGAAATATTAGGAAAAAAAAAGAAGTGAAAAGAAGAGAAAAAGCAGATTAAAAACAACTCCAAAAGTTGAGCTCCGTGGAAGGAAGGTAATGTTGTGCATGTGGTGGGGGATTGTCAGGGTATTTTTTTTTTTTAATCATTTCACCACAAAAAAAGGCAATAAAGCCACTAAGAGATACTGAGTATTAGAGAATGAGAGAAAAGTTACTGAGTATTAGAGAATATTAGAAAATACAATTAAGGAGAGAGAACAATAAAAGAACAAGAATTAAGAATACAGAACATAATTGATATTGCATTTAAATTTATATCTAATGAGAGAGCACGTGCGTCAAGCTGATATCTGTTATTCTTGATTCAAATGTGATTTTCTTCAGACTGAACATTAGAGAGGATGAAAAAGTAAAGGAATACATGAAAAAAGAATAGAAAAAAAAGATAATCCATATGAATTGGAGATTTTAAAAGAAAAAGAGAAAGAGAGAGAGAGAGAGAAAAGAGGTAAACAAGGAAAAAAAATAATAGGTTTCATCACCAAAATATTATTTTAAAAAAAAGACAGTGAAAAGAAGAGAAAAAGAAGATTAAAAAATGAAGGAGATATAAGTTTAGAGAGTGCAAAATAAGACAATGAAAAAGCCCAGGATCTCTTTTTCTTCTTCTTCTTTATCAGTTGTTTTTGTTTATCATGCAGGTGTGAGAACATCATCCACATCAGTGATATAAACATCCAGCAGGTGCAGGAGTTCAAATACCTGGGAAGTGTTTTAACAGAAGATGGAAAAAGTGAGAAGAACATCCGAACAGATATTGGACAAGCAAAAGAGGCATTCAAAAAGCTAGGCAAGGTGCTGAGAAACAGAAAAATTTGTTTAGAAACAAAGAAATCACTGCTGGATTGCTATGTGGTATCTATCCTCTTATATGGCAGTGAATGTTGGACAATTTCCCTAAGGATGAGTAAAAAACTAGAAATAGCAGAAATATTGTTCAGCAGAAGGATACTAAAAACTCCATGGACAGTAAGCAACAGAGATGTTTTCAAGAAAATAGCAACAAAAAGAACACATACTCAAAGACAGTGAAATTCCTTTTATACATAATGAGGAAGGGGAGGCTTGGAAAATTTAATCCTCACAAGGCATATTGAGGGCAAGAAAGATAGGGGAAGGAAATGAACCATGATTATGAGCTTGTATGAAAGTATGGCAGAACAGGGGGCCTTAGCAAAGAGAGAAAACTGCTAAGAGCCGCATAAGAAAGAAATTTGTGGAGAGCCATGATCACCTATGTTCTGAAGGAATGTGGCACATAGAAGAAGAATATGCTAAATACATCCACCTCTTGTAAACTCAAATTAGCATCAGAATTAATAGAGACATATAAAAAAAATATTTTACAGTTAAAAGACAAATTCAGTCTAACAAAATCATTTTGGATACAAACCAAAATATTTTTCAACACCAAATCCTTTCTCTATCATGAAATAGTTACTATTTCTGCTTTTCTGTTATACACAAAATGTACGATTGTTATGAAGCAGCAGTAATATTAAATTTATCAAAGACTACAAAATTAAAAAGAAAATTAATTCTAAGTATAAATTAGGATTTATATTATTTAGTAATATACTATAAATTTAGTCATTTTCTCATGGATACATAATCAAATTTAGTAAATTTTCTCAAGAACTTACCATTCAGGCAGTTTTAAAATTAAAGAAAATAATTTTTAAAAAAAGATATTCTTTTTTATGATTTTTGAAGGTACTGCAAACTTTTTGAGGGTATAAAAGTTAAAATTTTAAAAATGTTCAAAAAAGTAATACAAAATAAAAATACACTTAAAAAAATTAATTTTTCACCAAAATAGTTAAAAAATAAAGTATGAAAAGTATAGCATAGGGCATTTTTGTAGTGCATCATAGATTACAGTAAATATTTTGCATGCATATAAGGAACTAAATACAAATAAAGGATTTAAAAGAGATACCATATTTATCAGCATCAACAATTCTATTTTCTTTTCCTGAAACAAGCTTAAAATTTCTTTGATATTATATAGACTGAATGTTACGTTTTATTGTATTTAATTTCATACTTCTTTCTTTAATAATTTTCAAGTAAAAACTGGTGTGTAACTTTGCGGCATTTAGAAAATTATTAGTATATTATTTTACAAATTATTATGGGAGATTATAGAAATAAATACTTTGTAAGGAATTAGTCATTGTACCTTCTCAGACTAAAGTTTTCTGCTAACATGAAATAGGAAGATTGTATTGAATCAATTGTTTGGTCTCTTGCTAAGAAAGTTGGGTTCCCTGTGTCATTCTAGATAATTTTTCTCACCAGAATCTATCTTGTGTATTTATAAACTAGCAGCATGGCCTTGTGTTGCTCATGCTTGATTCAAAAATTGTACGACTCATACAGCAATCGCTATCACTTAACTTAAAATATTTTTGCCCTTCCTTGCCTTTAAAGGAGTGCCCTTTGTCGTGCTGATGTTGCTACATGCCTTACTTCTTGCCTATCTCACACTGCGAATTTTTTCTAAGCTCTATACTAAACATGAAATGTGTTAGGAAAAAAGAACTAAACAAAATGAACACAAAATGATCAGCTTTAAAAAAGGACTCATGACTGGAAAAACCGAATGAAAAAAGAATGTTAACAACAAATACATTTTCACACCCAACCCAGTTCTGTGGAATCAGAAACAATGTTGAGTTTAAGCAAGTGAATGAGCTAATTGGAGTAAAGTGCCATGCAGATTTAAATTTTTCCCACTTGTGACGAATGCAGCTATCAATTTTTTTGCATGCTAGTTAACATTCATGGCAGCCAGCTATTGGCTCTCACTCTGGCCAGTACAAAATGGCAGCAAACTAAATGAAAACTGCTGTAGAAGCATGAAAAAATTGATTATTTCCACTATCGATGTGAGTTGGGAAATGCAAAGTTGGTCTTGGCCTTCCCGCTAACTTGGAGCATGTGCATGTAAATTTTGGTGCAAATCCATCAAAAATTACTCACGTGCTTTCGTTACACACACACACACACACACACACACACACACACACACACACACATACTGCCTTTTATAGATAGAGATCTACCATTCATCCATGCACTGAATATTACTGCCATATCTAGGCTGGTGCTTCTGCTATATAGGTATTCTTGATGAAATACAAAAAGGAATTTGCAATATTACTGGTCCTGAACTGGCATCTCAGCTTCAGTCCCTTTCCCACCACCTTAACACAGCTTCTCTATGATTTTCTATAAATACTTTTATAGTAATTGTTTTGATGAACTTTCCTCTGTGGTACTTAGACTTTATGAATTTAAGCACAGTACGAGATTAGTGGCAAGATCTCATCATGTTACAGTTGAAATGGCTAGATGCAACCATAAGTTCTATGCTAACAGTTTCTTCTCTCACACTTCTCACTTATGGAATACTTTTCTGGCTTCTTACTTTCCTGTCAACTTTGACCTTTAAAACTTTAATTACAATGTCAATTGTTATGTTCTCTATTCTTAATTCTTGTTCTTTTATTGTTCTCTCTCCTTAAGGGTTTTTTTTCTCATATTTTCTAACACATAGTAACCCTTTGCCTCTTTGTGGCTTTATTGTATTGCTTGGGGCAAAATGATTAAAAAAATATATCAAGGGACTTTTATATCAATTCTGTCCAGTATTTTTAAACTTGTAAAAGATAACATGAGTAGATCCTGGAAATTCTGGTTAAGTCAATGTGTGTAGTTTCTGTATTTGTCAACTCTTTAAAAATTATGATGAAATGATTCATTCTGACTTGATAAGTAAACATTCTTTTATATTATTCAAGGTTATTACTTTGATGTTTAAGTATGTGTCAAATTTGATAAAAAGAGAACTAAAAAAGAATTTTAAATTAAATTTGACTATTTTAGATACTCATATTTTCTTAAATTTAATTTAAAAAAAAATGAGAAAAAAAATTAATCAAATTTTGTTCCATGGACCATAAACATATAATTGATGCCTCCCTTTGTTTAGACTAAGCCTGATAAAAAGCTGTATTTCTGTAAAATCACACACTATTAACAAGACACTGTCACTTTCTATAATATAGTGAGTTAATGGTCAGACACTGATTTTACTGGGTATTAAGATCAAAAAGTAGAGAAAAAGACAAGAAAGAAGGAAAATAATGGGGAAAGAACAACAACAAAAAAAAAAAAATAGGGACAAAGTTGTATTTTCAATTAGTTTTTTTATTTAACTTTTAGCATTATTAACAGCCCTGACTTTCTCTTTCACTTCAATCAAGGTAATTTGAAATGTTATCAGAGTAGGACATGACAACACAACTGTGAAATTTTTGCATACTGAATATTGTTTAGCAAGTGAACTCTCCTGAAGTAGTAGGGCAAACTTTTTGTTCAATAAATAAATCTCCTCCAGGGTGCTAAAGGTTTTAACATTTAAACTCTTTGAAAACAAGATTTTGTCCAAGAAAAAAAGAGAGAGAGAAGGAAGTCGAAATAAAAAGTCACATGTTGATTATACCTTGTACGTGTAACCATTTTCACCATGGGGAGTGAGGAGGAAGATAACACCATGGTTGGTGATAAATGAGCAGTCATTGGCTAGGATTATGTTGTAAGATAATTTTTTAAGCCCAAGTGCCACTCAAGGTAGAGTTACTGAATGAGGTGTGTGATATGAATGTAAGAGGGGTAGAAGGAAATGAAGATTAAGAAGATAAGAAGGATAGATAGTGATTAACATTAACTTGAAGAGGTTAGGATTGTAGTGTTCAGGAAACTTCCACATGGAAGTCTGTTTCACAAAGTAGCAGTTCGCGGGGAAAAAATATATTATGGGTGAGTGATTGTCATACATGCTATTAATTCTAATTTATATTTTTTTAACATATATTAAAAATAAAGAAAGCACATGTGATTGATGTTTAGCAAGGCGAACAGTGCTTAATATAAGCAAATCACAAGAATCAGAAGAAGTTTTTAAACAGCACAAAGCTCAGAAAAAAATAAGAAGCCTACAAAAACAGCTTCTTTTTTCTTTCTGATTTCATGTTTGTTCAAAGATGTTGATTGAATGGTGATTTCAATTTAGAAAACTAGGAGAGAGGAGTGAAGATATGAGGGCTACAGCTCTGGTGGAAAATCTGTTAAACCTTGATATATGGACAAGCCAAAAATAACTCATTTAAAATTCAACAGCATTGATGAAAAGATAAGGTGTCCTTTTTTTGTATGATAACACCTGCTCTTGTATTGCAAAAATAACATTTGTAAAGTTGAATCAGTTGAAGATGGAAACTTCATAACATTGTGTCTGTTCCAATTCTATCAAGCCTGAAAAATGATAATTCAAAAGAGAATATAAATTACCATTTTTCTTTCAAGCATCTTGTTGTAGCATACCTACAAACAATAATGGGCATGTTCCCATTCATATAAATACAGTAGTAAACACTGCATGTTGGTCTGCAGTTGGAGATTCATTGTGGAATTCACTCAACTCACTTCTAGCAGTTGACTACTACATCAACGTGCTGCTGGCAAATCTTATATGTGTTGTTCTTCTCCTAAGTATTATTGTTCATTACGGACCTTCATGTGATTATTCTATTCAGTAACCTTCCCTAGATTACAACACATCTGTACCACCTCCTTACAGGCAAGAACTTGTTTTTCTTTTTTACTAATGTTCACCTAATAGAAGGCTCAAGTGCCACTCAAGGTAGAGTGTTACTGTGTGAAGTTGTATTAATGTAAAAAGGTGCAAGATAACAAGAAACATGGACAGCTAATTCTAGATTTGAAGAGATCAAGATTTAATTAGTGAATAAAATTTCAGAATTCAGGCAGAGACATTAGAAGTATGGAGCTGAAGTAGACTTTAGAAGGGACTGGAAACACAATCTGAAACAGTGAACAAAAGATGAACCTCTACTCCTGTTAAAAAAACAGAAGTAGTGCATCCAATCAGTATCAAACTGAATATGCTTCCTTTAAAGTCACCAAATGAAAAATTCTTGAGGGAAGGAACAGATGACTTATTGCCAAAGAAAGAATAAAGGTTAAGGAGTAAATAATTTGATTGAATAAATAATTATTTTACTATGAATTTTATGTGCAGGAATGAAACAGATAAATTGTTTTTTTTTTAAAGTAAAAGATACAATTTCAGTAACTATAGTGTATTGGCTTTTATTTTTCAGTTTTTTCCTAGGCTCCTCTTACTACAAAAAAATATTCAAATTTAGATCTGTCTGTTCACAATACATTTTGATAAATTATAAATATTATTTTATGAGAAACATTATAATTTGTCTTCACCATAGATTTTTTGAAATTACCAAGAGGGCTGGAGATTTAATTCAATTCAAGGGAATCATGAAAAACAGAACAATATCATTCAATTCTGCAAAGACACACTATACCATCTGGTTTACATATAATTGATGAAAAAAATTACCTTTCAGCAAGACAACAATCCAAAACATTCTTATTATGTCAAGTGAAAAATTACCTTAAGTGAAAAAAAAAGAAGTAACAAAATTTCAGAAATTATGACTTGACTACCTCAATCTCTTGACCTCTCTCCCATTGAATTAGTATGGGATGAATTGGATAAGAATTTTGAAGAGAATAAGTGTGAGAGTGAGCTTTTTCAGTGTTTGAAGAATGGTTGAGAAGGTCTGCCATCTAGTTTTCCAAAAACTGTTGGAAAGAAT
This sequence comes from Acanthosepion lycidas, assembly GCA_963932145.1. Taxonomy (NCBI): domain Eukaryota; kingdom Metazoa; phylum Mollusca; class Cephalopoda; order Sepiida; family Sepiidae; genus Acanthosepion; species Acanthosepion lycidas. The sequence continues at coordinate 58,495,668 of OZ010584.1, forward strand.
GCCAAGAATTTTTAAATCCAAAATTAAAGCAGGTCGTGGTTTTATTGATGGAAATAAGATATGATGTTGTTGTATGAAATTATTTTTATATTTAAGTGCTTATTTTTTGTTAAAACAAATAAACTGCAGTTATTGAAGTTCTAGCTTTTACATGAAAAAAAAAAAAATACAAAAATATATTTTAAGGTGTTTTTAAAAAATACAGGGTGGCTCTAAATTTTTTGCCTGTAGTGTTTTGTGTGTGTGTGTGAGAGCTTGCAACAATTGCTTCTCTGGCTATGGCTTTGAGAATGGTAATGTTGTTTCATGAAAGCATTGATTTCTCTTGTGACTTTAAGCAATCCATTTCTTAATGTCATTCAATTTTAACACTAAATGATGGCAACTAGAAGTATATTAGCAATTTCTATCTGATTTCTGGGATAAGGAGTTAGCATTATCTACATTCAGACTAATGACCTCATCTTTGTTGTTATTATCACAGTGTTTCAGCTGTTATTCTTCTGCATTTCTTTTGGTGCCTGTCAATCAAGGGAAACCATCAAGAGATTTCCATCTGAACTATTTATTTAAACTATGTGGTAAATTGTTCTCATTCTGCTCTCCATGTCTAGAGGATATCTTGTTCTTATTTAGTACTGCTCAGTTATTGCTTACCCTGTTTCAACTGAGTTTGAATTTGTACAATTTGACCCAGGTATTGAACTCACAATTACTATGTCATAAAATTCACAAGCCAATGATTTTAATCCACAAAGATATTCCCACAGAACAATTAACAATAGATCAAATAGACAAAATAAAGAGTTCAGTTTGACATTCTCTGATGGTTACTCTGGTCTGGATGAAGAACAAAGTGTACAATGGTTGAAATGTTGTGCTAATAACAAAAAAAGATGAGGACATTAGTTGAAATGTAAATATATGAGAAATATTAGCTTTGTGGATGCCAAAGTATGACATCAGCAAAGGTGGATATAAGTTAATGAAAACAAAATGTTGTCAGTTAAAAATACATGCAAAATAGAAGAGACTAAATATAAGAGTTGAAGCAGGAATTATGGAGGTTCTTTTTCTGTTCAAATAAAATAAGATGTATTACAATCTTTCAAAAATTATTTTGCAACTGCTGAAACTAAAAGAAAACAGAAAGAATTATTTGAGATTATTAGACTTTTATTATTAATTTTTGACTAGTATTTCTTGCATCTTAGTTGATTCCCTGTGTTGTGCTAGACAATTTTTCTTGCCAGAATCTATTTTATAAGTCTACCATTTGTCCATGCTTTGAATATTGCTGACATATCTGGTCTGTTGCTCCTGTTGTATATTTAGAGATTCTAGATAAAATCTAAAGAAGAATCTGCAATTTTATTGGTCTTGGCCTGGCATCTCACCTTCAGTGACTTTCCCACCACTGTAATGTAGCCTCCCTCTGCATTTTCCATAAATATTCATGGTTATTGTTTAGATGAACTTTCCTCTATGGTATAACTTAATGAATTTCAGTGCAGTACTAGATTGGCAGCAAGGTCTGATCACTTAAATGTTGAAATGGTGAGATGTATGTAAGTTCTATGTTAACAGTTTGTTCTCCTGCACTTTTTGCCTGTGGAACACTCTTCCGGCTTCTTGCTTCCTGGACAACTTTGATCTTCAAATTTAAATGCAATGTCCATTGTTATGTTCTGTCTTCTTAATTCTTGTTCTTTTATTGTTATCTCTCCTTAATAGTGTTTTTTTTTTTCATATTTTCTAACACTTAGTAAACCTTTGCATCTGTGACTTTATTACCTTGCTTGCGGTGAAATGATTAAAAAAAAGAAAAGAAAAGAAGAAAAAAAAAATTGTCATTCTGCATTTTTTTTTATCAAGCACCATGAATTGGAAATAAAGGAGAGACTTTCAATGAAATTCAAACTCACAATCTGCCTCTTTCCTTTATTCATATCTTATCAATGGTTAATTCTTCATTTTCATTCTGTACTAATTGCTAACATTTAGAGAAAGCAACAAAGATGAAAAAAAAAAATAAGAGTCAAAAATTAGTAATAACTGACAATATTTCTTCTAATAAATTAAAATAATAATATTACTACTAATATTGGTATTTTTTTTTTTATAAAATGCAATACTACATTCTGTCCTCACTGTAAGTACATTTACAATGTAAGACAAAGTAGAAAGAAAAGTCAATTGTTCAGTTTAGGTATTTGTGGATTTTACATGGACACAATGTAAAAATATATATTGCAATGACAAAATGACATTTATGGCTTTACAATTGTTTAAACCATTTTATCATAATATGAAATGGGAAAATGACAGTATCTGGTTTAAAATCAAAGTGGAATGAAAATGAATCACTTACCAGGAAGAAGTGCTGCTTCTACTTGATGGACTCCGTACCTGCGCTTCGGACACACTTGCTATACGGGTTGCAGCTGCATGGAGAGGTTCTGGCTTTTCTGATGTTTTGCTCTGCATTTTTTGTCGGCATAAGTCCTGAAATAAGTGCCACCCCCAACCATTAGAGCAATAAAACAGTGTTTTACATATTATCAAGAGAGAAAAGGAAAACAGTCTCGAAAAATTACCATTGTTTACTTTTACATTGTTTCATGATGCTTTTTATTTTAAATGCCCAACAAAAAATGGAAACAGAATATGAAGAAAAATAAAAAAAATAGATAAAACTAAGAAATCGAAAGAATGTTATTAAATTCCATAGAAGACATTTTTACCAGAATACAACCTTGGAATTTTTAAGGATTACACAATGTTACCAAAAAATTGCATAATGTTTATTAACTAGCAAACTATCTGTCAAAAATGCCAGAATTATTTTTTTATCGATTGGCTTTCCTCCCTAGAATCAGAATACTTGTGCACTCTACTGAGAATCAAAATGTCACTCCTTGGCCCTTTGTCTACAATCATTACACACACATACATATATATAAATATATATATATATATATATATATATATATATATATATATATTGTATAATAGAACAAATAAGAACGTTATAAGAATGGTGGCTGATGTAAAAAATAAAAATATATAAACAGAGCCAATATAAAAAGCATTAAAAAAAACGATACTCAAACCTCAATCTTCCCCATGGCACATTAGCCTGTTCAAGCATTTTAGCCTACATAAATCACATTTTCTGGCTATACCTGCATGACAGTTCTGATCATAACAGATGCCTATTTGTAGCTGCACATAATAAATATAAATGTGTCATTGAAAGAGCTAAGTTTCTGTTTGCTGAGAGAATGAGGCACCATATTGTATCTAACAACTTTAGCTCTTGTGACTACTGGTGGCTCTGTAACAGAGTATTAAATAAGAGCAAGTTTTCTATTCCTCCTCTCTTTAATCAATTTGATGTGTTAAGATCTACCAATAAATTCTCAAATTCTCTTTAAACTCTACTCTTGACTCAGCTGGAGAATCATTGCCCGACTTTCCACTTAGAACCGAGTCTTTTTTGAGTGATATGCATATAACCTCTTACATGGTTTCTGCTATAATTTCTAATCTGGATCCCCATAAAGCATGTGGACCTATTGTATCCCTATAATAGTCCTTAAGAAATGTGCTCCCGAACTGGTTCCTATACTCTCTAAACTAAGTGCCTTGCTGCCCCTTGCTTTCCTGTTTATTAGAAATCCTCTTCTGTTGTTCCAGTCTTTAAGAACTCAAATGAACTTTCTGACCCTACCAACTATCAGCCTATTAGCCTTCTTATATTGCTGGTATTTTTTTTCAAAAATTTATTGCTGGAAATAATGTATTGCTGGTAATAATTTTTTACAAAGTATTTCTGGTATTAAAACCTATTTTTACACTTTCATAGTGTTTTGACCTCAATTTGGGGGGGGGGGGTTAATTATTTACCCATAGCTGGGACCCTAACAGGTGTTACCACCCCGGGTCAGGGTGAACCTGGAAACACCAGCAATTAAGAGGTGATTCCACACTCCTCAAAACTTCCTGATCAGAGACCTTGCTGTTGGACATAGTTTATCATCTTACCAAGGATGCAGATGTAGTTTATCATCATACCCACTTGGTTCACCAATGATTAATTCCAAGCCATTATTCATTACACCATCTGCACATCCAAGCTTACAACACCTTGTATTCCCAAGTGGGCAATTATCTAGGTACTGAGTGAGCGAGGTTGACATTGCTTGGTGATTGTACAGGAACAGACATTTCAATGTGATGTGGCTGTAAGCCCTCCTGTGAAGTAATTTCACCTATTCACTGTAATACCATGATTCCCTAAGAATTTCCTCTGATCAAGGAACAAACCTAATTGTTGTTGCATACCTATTGACGATAATGGGTATGTCCCCATTCGCATAAATACAGTAGTAAATACTGTATGTTGGTCTGCAGTTGGAGATTTGTCTCCAGCTGTGCTGTTCAAACTCTCTGCCTCTGGGCAGCGAGGATACTCAGATGAGATTATGTCAAAGGGCAGAGTCTCATCTCATGAAACAGCTACCTGACCCCATCTTATACAGGATCTATGGGGAATTTTCACCCAAGCATACAGGCTTGGATACTCCATGTTAAATTCAGCCTTGTGCCACATCTGACCGCATGGGTGGTTGGTAGATATCCTGCAGTTAGAGATTCATTGTGGAATTCACTTGACTCACTTCTAGCAGTTGACTCTTTCTTCTATGTGATACTGGCAAATCTTATATATGTTGTTATTGTCCTAAGTATCATCATTCATTACCAGCCTTTGTTTGATTATCCTATTCAGTAACCTTCCCTAGGTTACAACACTAAATTAAATGTTAAAACTGATTAAATCAAATAAAATCTGCTAAAAATCGTTTCACAGAGATGCAATATCAAAGTCTTTTTTTTTAATTTATTTTTTATGTTAATATGCTTTCTTGGTTAAAAATATGTTTTGAATAAGCTGTTGTCACAATATGAGTGATGGTAAAACAGACAGCTCACAATCTTCAAGCATTTCTGTCATGCATATATATTGGTCACAGCAAGCTTTCATACCTAAAGATATTAAGTATAGGAAAAAATGCAACGAAAAGATAGTCTTTTTCATTTTTTGTAGGTTCGGAAGTAACCAGAGATAGATGAGAAAGAGATTATTGCTTTGCCTTTAAGCAAGGGACATTCATATCTATGTCTTCTTTTCACTTGACAAGGACAGTGGGAGGGGGAAGAAAAGATGAAAAGTGTACTAATTGAATTGTTTCTAAGTTAACCAAGTGCTTACTGAAGGTCATGTGACCTTCAACTAAAGACACGTGATTAACTGGCATGATTCAGTGTTCAATATAAATAGTTAAAAAAATTTGGATAAAAAAAAAGCAGAAAATGATTTTAAAAATGTAAATATTTCATAACTTGTCATATTTCATTTACTTATGAGTAAAACCATGTGTTATACTACCTATTCTATGGTAATGGACTCTTCCAGAGACAATAAGTAGCAGTAGCGGTCGCCAGTTCAGGGTAGGTGGTGTTGAGCAAGTCAGACATTGAAGTATCAACCATCACAACTAGATTGCTGTGTCCTTAACTCTTATTTCCAAGTTCTAACGTTTTGTACGTCGAACTTAATTTAGGACGACTTATTAAAATACAAGCCTCCACTGTGAAACGACTCCACAACATATTTTGGCGACGAGGATGAGATCAAAATATGTTGTGGAGTCGTTTCACGGTGGAGGCTTGTATTTTAATAAGTCGTCCTAAATTAGGTTCGATGTACAAAATGTTAGAACTTGGAAATAAAGACACAGAAATCTAGTTGTGATGGTTGATACTTCAATGTCTGACTCGCTCAACACCACCTACCCTGAACTGGCGACCGCTACTGCTACTTATTGTCTCTGGAAGAGTCCATTACCATAGAATAGGTAGTATAACACATGGACTTTTATTAATGACCTCCATTGGTTTAATACTGCTGTAAAGAAATTACTTTTAACAGAGTCTAATTAATGTTCTTAAATAGCCCCATTAGTTTGAGAATTTCATATGGATGTTATGCATAGCACTAAACCTGTTCAGAAATATCTAAACTGTCAGCTATATAAAACTGATTTCTAAGATCAATGGTGAAAAAAAGGTTTTGAGTAAAGATTATCCTTCTTTAAACATTGTGGACAGGTGCAACAGAATCATCAAAAAAGAACTGTACCAAATAGCAGAAATCACATCACTTGAGTACTTCCAACAGCAGCAACAACTAAAAGGGATAGCACATGTAAATTAAAGAGAAAATGATGACATAATGAAAAACTTAATATCCCACACTACTTCAAATATAAGGTTACAAAGGAAATCCCCCATTAATATGGGAAAGAGTGACAACAGTTTCAGGACTTGGAAAACCTTATCATTATCATTACCATGAAAAAAAAAAAAAAATGACAAAAATTTTTACTTGTGTTGTTGGGTTAACTTTCCTTCCTATTCCCCATGATTGGCTAGTCATGTGACCTTTAACAACCAATCAACAGAGCCTTGTCTTGACTCAGATCACAATCTTCTGGGAGACACTTCTAAGATAACATATGTCTCAGGACTTGTGAGTAGAGACAACTTTTTATAAAATCTATTATTTTTCCCTTTCAGAGTCAAAGAGAAAAGGCATCTAACATATATACTATACTTCGTCAACATGTTTTCTTTCTAGAAAATAAAAAAGAATTCATTTATGTTATTGCAATTTTCTTTAACTGTCTTTATTTTTTATTTGATAATAAAATACGATATTATTTGCATAATTGTTGATCCTAATTCATAGTAGGAATCATTTAAAAAACATTCCACCCCAAATTTATAAACAAAACACACAGATGCATGCTGGGATATTTTCCTAGCCAATAATGTAGGCCATTTCTCGTTCTCATTAGACTTAGTTCTCTTCTTTCTTGTCTTGAAGCCAGAATGCTGCACTCACTTGTCTGTACCCCCTTTTGTGTGTGAACAATATTTTTATTTTATGAACATTTTGCCTTATTACTATTGCTTTGCCCTACATATATTGTTTGCTTGCTTAATATTATTTTTGCCCTGTTCTTTTTCTTTTCTTTCTCTTGTTATTTATTGCAAACTTTGTCAATTCTGTTGGGTGCTTCTGCTAATTACATTTAACTACGGCTTTTTACTCAACAGTAATTAGCTGTTTTATATAGAAAGATACTATCTAGGTTACCCAACATATATTTTGTAACCTCACAATCTTGAACAGATGTTATATGACCAAGTAATTATGAGATATGGTGCCTACAATATATTGCTCTATGAAAAAGAAGTTTCTTTCATGGTTATTATGTTAATGAATAAGGTCTTGAATTGCTATATATGAACTTCATAGATTCATTATTGTTAACTTTTGCATTATCTCAAGGGTCTAATAAAGCAAAACCTTTTCATTAATCATATATTATTTGATTACCTAGTTTACCTGTAGTAACACTATTGATTAATTGATACCAATTTCAGTGGGAAAACACTGACTTGTGTAATATTATAAAATCTGACATAGTTACTATGTAAATCACATAAACCTGAATAACTTGAAGTTGCACTGAACAATTTTTGTCCAATTTTAAATGATTAATTTAGATGTCAAAACAAAGCTAGAATTAAATTTTTAGGAAGTTTTAAAATGTTTTATTAAAGTTATTAAATTTACTATATACCAAGTTGAGTAAAAGTTTTTTTTGAATTTTCACCAATGATTTTTGGCAACGTTTATTTCAATGTTATATCATTAATTTGACACAACTTGTTGTGTAATTGTCAGTGAATTGTTTATCCTCTATATATTAACATTAATTGCTTATTCTTCATATTAACACTAATTATTTATTCTTTATTTTTTTAACTTTGATAAGGAGTGAAAATTGTATTTAGAGCCTTTTTATGCTATCTGTGGAGAAAAGGGCTGAGTGCAATGACAGCGGTAAAACAAATTAAAGATGTGCAAGACCCAGGAACTGTCAACGAATGGTTCAGACATTTCAAGGAAGGTGACACGAACCTCAAAAACAAAACCAAGGTCAGGGAGACCTGTTGTGGAAGATGAGGCCTTGCTTGAAATGGTTGAACAACAGCCAAGCACAAGCACAAGCACTCGTACATTGTCAGCAGAAATTGGTCCTACACAAAGCAACATTTAATTGACACCTTCATAAGCTTGGCTTTGTGAACAGATGCTGTTGAGAAGTTCTTCATGAACTGACCAATGATCTATAATGTGTGAACATTTACAAAAACAAATGCTGGTTAATCCTCAAGATGCCCATTTTGGGTGTCAAATTATAACTGGGGATGAAAAATGGATCAATTTTCGTAATCCTAATAAGAGAAATCAGTGGCTTTGTTCTAGCAGGAAATGAGCCATGGCTTGGAAAAGGTGGTAATCATCATATTACCACCTTTTCCAGGCCATGGCTCATTTCCTGCATGAACGGAGATTGAATAATGTGAAGAGGTTGAAAAGAGGTGCAGGGAGTTTTTGTCTCTAAACCAGACAAATGGTATAAGTGTGAAATTGAGCTTCTGACAATGATGGAAACAGATAACAGAATGGGATGGGAGATATTTTGATGAATAAACACTTTTTGTATGTAATTTGTTTGAACTATTAATTAAAGCTTGAAATCTGAAAAAAAAACAAAAAAACTTTTAGCTTTACTTTGTAATCCTGCACTTTTTATTGGATTACTTGGAAATAGAGAGGGAAAGGAGATGGGCATTGCCAAATAATCCCCATTGCTCACCCCCCCAATGCAATAAATTGTACTCTGATAATTTATTAAGGATGACTTTATTTGATACATAAATTTAATAGAGAAGTCACTATTTTAATATGGAATATTTTTATATTGTATTATGTCTTCTATCTCTGGAAAAGATATTACTAATTACTTTGTTATCTATTCAAGTAGTATAACACTTACTGGCATAGAGAATGAAAATGGCATTCCAAGTTCAAATTCTGACTGATTCTGTTTTGTTCACTTTGTGCTAATGAACTTCTTTCACCTATAGATTAAATAGAAGAGGCTCTCTTGCCTTGGGTAGCAGTCAATCTAGAAGGAGGAAAACTGAATTCAAAAGTAATCTAAAGAGGGATGAGCTCTGTCAGGCTATCTTGCCCTAGATGCATCCTCATATGACCCCCCGCCAATAAATAAATAATTACAGGTGGATTTATTTTTTCATGGCTTACCAACCATTTGTGAGTTATTTAAAGCTGATCATATTTTGAATTGTAAAAACAATATTGTTTTTTGCTGAGTTGAAGTCCTACTTTTTAAGCTATAGCTGGAGGAAGAGACAGATTCATATTTTTTCCAAGGTATTTGTGAGTAAGTGAATGTAATGAACATGACTAGAATTTGAACTTGGCTCTCCAATTTCTTATTCCAAACCACTATCCATTAAACCACTTGCACATCCATGAATTACAGAACTTGTGATTCTATTCATAAATTACAAAGAACCACCATGGAATTTTTTTTGCTTCAATTTGTGACTGCTACATAAGTGATAAAGCATACAGGTTTATTAAGCAGAAAATATTAGGTTGGTGCAAAAATAATGATGTAATAATGTCGTTTTTTGACGTATTAACGTCAAAAAACGACATTATTACGTCATTATTTTTGCACCAACCTAATATTATTACTATTAGTATTAATAAATTATGTGTTTATTTGTCATCAGATGTTTGAACAGATGTCCTATTAGTAACAAATGGGATGAAAAAATACAATCTAATATTAGTATTTGTTACTTAATTCTATTTATCTATTTTTCTAAATAAAATTTAAAAAAAATTTAATTATATATGAAAAATATTATAACCTAAGGATTTGAATGAGTGATCCCTGAGAACCTTGGCAAAGATCATCTTTCTTTAAACATTGTGAATTGGCACTACAGAATGCCAAAGAACTGTACCAAATAACACCTCACTTGAGGACTACCAACAGGGGTAACAAATAAAATTAATTTTTACATGTAACACTAAAAGAAAATAATGACATAATCACTATTAACATTCCACACCACTTGAAATAGAAGCTTAGGAAGGAAACCCCCATCAATACTGGAAAGAGCAACAACAGCTACTGAACTTAAGAAATCCATTTTCCTGAGAAGGGTTTTATAAATTTCAACCGAAAGCAGTACTGGCTGCCAAATGTTTCCTCGTAGGAAAATGGCTAATATTACCATTACCATATAAGACTAATTTTTTCAACAGCCATAACTATATACTTTTAAACCCTTTTTTAAATGTTGGTATATCCTGCAGTGACTAGCATCTTAACTGACAATCATTATAACAGAAGTTTGTAAAAGACTTCTACTACAAAGACTAGTACAACTACTAACTCATAACTAATAATTACATCCATTATAACTAATAACTAATAATTACATCCATTATAACTAATAACTAATAATTACATCCATTATAACTAATAACTAATAATTACATCCATTATAAAATTACTCTATAGCTTAAACAATATATGTTTTTAAAAATATTCATAACTATTGCAAATAAATCATATATAGAAATGAAATTTCTAAAGAAAATGAAAAAAAATTAGATTAAAAGCCCTTCTTTTAGGTGCTGCATGCCTTCAGGATATGAGTGATTATGGCCCTCCACAATTTCCTGTCCTTTGTAGCTCTTATTAAAAAAATTTTTCCTATCTTTCCTAATTCCTGTTCTTCCAACCATTTATACAAGCTTGTTATGTATGTTATGCACTCCTTTCCTCTGTCCCTCTTGCCTTCAATAGATCTTGTAAGTGTTAAATTTTCCAAGCCCTCTTTCCTCATTATATGCTCTAGAAATTTCAACTGTTTCTTCCCGATGTTAAGTATAAGTGTCCTTTTTGTTTCCATTTTCTCTAAGACTTCATTATTACTTCACATGTTCAGTCTATGGTATTCTCAGCATCCTTCTGGAGAACCACATATGTTATCTCAAGTCTCTTTTTCATCTCTGGGAAGATTGTCCAGCATTCACTGCGATATAGAAGGACTGATATTCCATAACAGTTCAGTACTCTTTTCTTTGTTTTTAACAAAATCTTCCAGTTTCTTAATACTTTGCTTAGCTTTTGGAAGGAATCTTTTGCTATCCCAATGCACTTTCGGATTTTAGTATCGGACTTTCTGTCCAGTTAAAACACTTCTAAAATATTTAAATTTTTGTACTAGTTTAATTTTTGGTATTGGCAATATGTAATTCACATGTTCAGCTGTTCCTTTTGTTGATAACTATACATTCTATCTTCTTACAGTTGTTATTTAGTCTTTTCTTCTGGTTATCCTTTACTGCTTTTTATAGGAGTTCTTGTAGTTTCCTTTCTGCATCTGCTACCAACACTGTGTTATCTGCATATATGTAATATTAAAATTGTGACTGCCAATATGGAATCTTGGTAGAACTTATAATTCTCTCAGGATTGTTTCACTGTAAAGGTTAAATAAATCTGGTGAGAAGACATATCCTTGTCTTATACACCTTTCTATTTTTGTGCATTTACTGAATCCATTTTCTATCTGCATGCAGGTAGTTGGCTTCAAGTATAAGTTCTGTACTATGTTAATATCTTTCCCAAATAAATCAAGCTTACCTTATAGTTCAAACAGTTATTTGTGAATACTTAAAATCAGAGATAATTGAAATTTCTAGCACACATTATGAGGAAAATGTTCTCAGCGTATTTGACACTAATTTGACATACTGAAGGCAGGAGGAGCAAGGGAAAGCAACTTACCAAATGTCAAATGTTACTTAGAGTAACAAGAGAACGGAAAGCTATGGAGAGCCATGATCTCTCATGTCCTGAGGGAATATAAAAGAAGAAGATATAAATATGATTTTGTCTTACTTGGTAATCTTTAGATGCTTCTGCAGTGTCTGGATTGCCCAACTGAGCCATCTTCTGCCTCGAAAAATGTTGCCGCTTAAACATATAGAATATAACTACTGCCAACAGAGCAGTTGCAATTGAACCGCAAAGGGCAAAGGTCAATGTATAATATTTTGGTGTTTTTCCTGCTGTTTCCTCAACCTTCACCTGAAAGATTAAAAAGAACAAAAACAAATTACTAAAATTAATCAGTTATTGTAAATAATTCTTAGATAAGGTAATTACCTCTCTTTTTTTTTCTTTTTACTGTATTGAGAGATGCAGATCTCCCAACAAAAACTGAGAATAGGCAGAATATATCAGAAACAAGAAAGTTTTAAGGAGAATATGAGCTACAAAGAAACTGCTGCCAACAAATAGAAAGATGTTTTGGGGGACAGAGAATGAGGAAAGAAGATTTGGAGAATTTAACACTCACAGAGTACATTGAAAGCGAAAGAATCAATGAAAATAAACTTGACATGTTTGGGTAAATGTATGGGAGAACAAGTGGCACAAAGACAAAGAGGGGTCATAAAAAAACAGGAATTATTTTGAGCCACAAAAGATATGAGGTTGAAAAGAGAGAGCGAGAGATATCATGCTGTAAATGCAACATATTTGAACATATACTGTCATTTTGTCATCCAGTTAATAAAATCAAATATTAGAAAAGATCAATTTCTGAACAAAATATGAAAATCAACATTGAAATTACAAAGAAAAACTGTTTGAATCCAGAAAAGTGAGTCATTGCTGAATTTTCTAACATGTTAGTCTGACAAATAACTTGCCATTTTGTTTATGTTTGTCTATTATTGCATCTTTTAAATTACAGATACTATATTTTCCATTGTTTGCATATTAGTTTTTAAAAATATCCAAGACCTTTAAAGATTTCAGAAACAATATACATATCATGTTGAAATGGACCCTTATTTTGTGTCCGTCATTTTAGATAAACTCTATCTTTGTTTTAATTGTAAAGATTTTAGATAGTAGTTTAATTTATAATGTGTGTGACAAACCATGTACTGGGTGGTCCCGTATGTCAACCAATGAAATGTTCATTGATAACAAAAATGCATAGTGTAGCTGAAAACTTGATCAGTCTAATGGTGTTGTTTTGCTCTCTGTGTTTGCTGTAGTTTTCATAGAAATAACTTGGAGGCATTATTTTTGGAGCATCGTTTCTAGAACTCAAACAAAGAAAACCAACAATAGTTGGTTTTAAAATATAAACAATGATTTGTTCAGCAATCATGATAAGGAAATAGAATAAAAGAAAAACTGAGAGAAAAAGTACAGAAAAGGAGAAAAGAAAAAGAAAGAATGGAAGAAAAAAATAAGGAAAAGGAAAGAAAGGGAGAAAAAAAAAAAGAAAGAAAGAAAGGAAGGAAGGAAGGAAAGCAAAGTAGAAAAGAAAGGAAAGCAAAGTAGAAAAGAAAAAAGAAGAGAAAAGGAAAGTGATGGAGAAAAGGAAAGCAAAGAAGAAAAGAAAGGAAAGCAAAGTAGAGAAAAGGAAAGCAATGTAGAAAAAGCAAAAGGAAAGGAAAGCAGAGAAGAGAAAAAGAAAGCAAAGGAGAAGAGAAAGACAAAGAAAAAAAGACAGAAAAAAGAAAGAAAGAATGGGAGAGAGGAAAACAAAGAAGAAAAGAAGGGAATGAACAGAATTGTCTGCCAATGGAGATGTGACAACATGAAAACAACGAGAAAGAAAAAGTATAAGAATAAGATATGAAAAGAAACTAGTGGGAGGGGGTGCTGCCAGAGAAATTAGGAGAATAATAATATTGCTAATCATTTAAATATACTCATTAAGAACAGATGTCGCTTTCTTGTTTCAGAAAGGCATAAACATTTAAACTTCAACACAAAGCAAAAGAAACAAGGTGATTACAAATATTCTTGAGCAAGATTATTAACAAAAGAGGAAGTGGAATAAACCTGTATAGATAATATAAAAGTTAGTTTCTGCTTTGACTGACAGTAAGTACATAGAACTGATAAAATCTAATGCACTGCTGTCAGATTATTAGCTATGTATGGATGGCAGTGGGAGTGGTAGTGGTGGAATAGATAATAGGAGCAAGGGAGATAACAAACTGAGCCAACCCCGATATAATCTGATCTGCTTCAAATAGTTATGTCAAACACAGAGAACGTTAGTAATCTTTTTTTAATTGACATAATCCAACTGACTATCTGCGCTCCTCATCATCGTTAAAATCATCAAAGGAATTCATTGTCGTTCTATTTTGTTTTTTGAATAAATCTTTTACTTGTAGTTTTGTCTTCCCATTTAGAATTACTTCCATTCTGCTAAGTTCAAATTTATAATGAGGTTTGTTGAAAGTGGAACACTGTAAAACAAAACAAATAAACTTATATAATAAACTATATTTAATAGGCACACAGCACAATTTTATCATTGTTCAAATAAAAATGTAATGAGAATTATTTGAAATATAAAATAAAAATAATCTGAAAACTGTTCTATATAGATATTAACTAAGCTATGGTTAGTACAGCATAAGAACACAACAGAAAGGTAATTTGTGACAATGAACCCCCATACGGTGGCTAGGATCAAAGTGTAGTATCTGCGCTTTGTGAGCTGCCGGGTCGGGTGTCTGTCGAACTCTCTAATGCAGAGAGGAACTCAGACGAAGCTTTGCTGAAGGGCAAGGTTGCGTTCGGGGAGGTAGACAGGACCTGAACCCGTCTAGGTGGGTTCAAAGGTCATATTTTTGGCCGAGCCTACGGGCTCGCGGGCTACCCACATTAAACCGGCCTTGAGCCACATTTAATCCTCGTGGGTGGATTAATAAATACCATACTGAATGTAATCTTCCAACACAATGTTCTTTTTCTAACTGATCTATTATAGGTGTACAAAACAATGTGTTAACCAGTCATAATCAAATTTTCTAATCCTCACTATGCTCAATGCTACTTTAAACAGATCGTGGCTCTCCACCATTTCCTATCTTTCATAACACTTTGCAAAGTTTGTCACTCCCAAACTCAGTTCTATCACTGTTTCTCTCTGTCCCTCTCTCTTGTGAGTGTCAAATTCTCCAAGCATTTTTTCCTTATGATACATCACAAAAATTTCAACTGTCTCTTTCTGGGTCTATGTATAAGTGTCCTTTTTGTTTCTATTTTCCTTCAAACTTCCTCATTGCCTACATGTTTTGTCCATAGTATTCTCAGACTTCTTGTCTCAAGTTTCCTCTTCATCTCTGATAAAATTGTCCAGCATTCACTTCCATATAGTAGGATTGACAGCAGTTAAGCACTCTTTTCTTTTTTTCTAATGAAATTTATTTTCCTGTTTCTTAAAACTTTATTTAGCTTTTGGGAGGCATCTTTTGTTATTCCAGTATGTCTTTGGATTTCTCTCTTTTACATATTCAATCATCTGTTATAACACTTACCAGTGCAATTCAAAACTAGCAAACCACAGGCTGCAGACATTCTCCTAGGGGACAAAATTTATAACTCATATATATTAATAATTTCCTTATAGATTTTGAAATAAACTGGATAAATTGATTAATATGTACAGCAATAAATAAATGTCCTGTGACTGTCAAAATCTCCATATGCGTCTGAGAAATTTCAGTTATTGCTTTCTGATTCAAGTGTCATTTTTGTTTCCATTTTCCTTAAAGCTTCCTTGTTGCTCACATCTTCTGGCCACATTATTCTCAGCATCCTTCTGTAGAACCACACCTCTTGCTAAAAATACTATGATGATTTTTCTTTTAAAGTCTTTGTAAAATTATCAAATACAGATAAAAATCTCACTATATTTCCTTCCAATTATATCACATTGAAACACCGGTTCCCATATGATCACCATAGTTAAGCAATGTCAAGCCTGGTCAGTACCTACATAGGTGACCACTTTGGAATACCAGGTGCTGTAAGCTTGGCTATGTGGGTGATATAATAGATAATGGCTTGGAATTGTTAACCAGAGTCAAGTTCTAATTCCAGTTGGGTTTGTTATCTTCACTTATATACAAATACCCTTGGGAAAGTTATGAATCCACCTCTCCTCCCTGCTATGGGTTAATTAATAAAACTTGTATCAATAAAAAATTATTATCTCCAAAAAAAGAAAATTTTTTTTAACAATCTAAAAATATTTTTTGGCTTTAAATAACCTGCAAAGTTGATAAACTGTAGAAAATGAATGAATCAATCCAGTTAGTTTAATCCAATACTAAGATGCTACAGAAGCAAAACAAGATCTCGAGCCATGTTCTTAAATAGCCTTGTCTGATTCAGAATTTCATTTGGATGTAATGTATGGTGCCAAACTCATTTAGAAATATCTAAACTGTCAGAAGATTTTATATATATATATATATAGAGAGAGAGAGAGAGAAGAAAATGCTTAAAAGACTAAGGATATAAGAAAATTATGAAAAAGAGAAATAAACAAGATATTCGACACATACACTCACGTGCATACACAAGCAGACACACACACACACACACAAAGAAAAAATCAAACTCATGCCAATAACTACAGCATAAATTAATTTTTAACTTAATATAAAAATAACGAAAGTGAGAAAATGCAGTCAATCGCTGAAATCTCCTGATGAGTGGACCGAACGATTATAAAACGGTTTGCATACGAAATTCCAGAATAGAGGTGCTGAATATAACATTAATCAGCTAAGTGACAAATTTTATTTGTATAAATTATATATATATGTGTGTGTATGTGTGTAAACTGTCAGCTTTATACAAATGTTTTCTCAGATCAATGATTAAAAATGAATTTGAGCAAATGAAGCCAGTAGATCCTAGGTAAAACCCCTCTTTTTCAGACCTTGTGGGCTGGTGCTACAGAATCACAAAGAAAGAATGGTACCAAATAACAGAAATGACATCACTTAAGCAACAATTAAAATGGATATTGTATAATAAGAAAATAATGATACAATCAAGCTGTCAATATTCCATACTATTTCAAACAAATGCTTAGGAAGGAAATCCCCATCAGTACTAGAAAGGGTGATAACAGCTAGTGGACTTTAAAAAAATCCAATTCCTTGAAAAACTGTTTCAAGAGAAAGATTTGATAAATGTAAACTGAAGCACAGGCTTTTCAGTCAATGAATGCTGAATGTTTCCTTATAAGGAAATGGCTAATATTACCATTACTAATGTTTCGAGAACATTTTTTTTTACATGAATATAATGACTATCCCTCAACCTACTTGTATTTGTTCCTTTGCACTTTGTGCTGGGAATTTTCTAAACTGACCCTCTTTTACAGGTCTATGATAACTTAGTCTTAAAGTCCGGGAAAATTTGGAAAAAGTAGCAAAGGTATGTACTTCAGCTAGTAATTTTATTAGTCTATCATTTATGTCCAGTTCACACTGAGACATGTTCTAATGTGAATTTACTGGAAATAACATCTTTAAAAGAATTGATTAGCTAGATCTGTCATATATCATTAATTTTGATAAACTTTTTATATGATAATCATCTCAATAAAGTATTAGGCCATAAGGCAGACTTGAATCATGTTGGGGTGGGAGAGTAGAAAATTCTCATGTCTTGGTTTTGAAATTTCCAAAATCTATAAAATATAAATTATAGAATTATTCTCTTATCATCAAAGCATTGGGTAGAATCCCCAAAATCTCCAAAGGGGAAAATAAGATTAGATAGGCATTTGCATAAAAATAGTGACTATACAAATAGTATTTGTTAATAGGAGAAGGATTCTGGGAATTCTGAATGTTTTTTTTTTTTTTTTTTTTTTTTTTTAATCGATTCACCTCAAGCAAGGCAGGAAGCCACTAGTACACAAGGGGTTACAGAAGATTTGGAGTGAGAGCAGAAAGGAGTGATAGAGGAAAGGATGATGAGAAGTATAGTGGATAGATCAAGGCAACTGGAGATGTCAATTGACATTACATTTGAATAGTTGGAAATTAAAGCATTCATAATTTTTCCTGGCAACAATTTCTGATTCCCCCTCTTCATTTCATACCTGAGCAAGGGCTAACAGATCAGCAAATGACTCCGCCATTTGTTTTTTTATATATATTAGGTTGAGTCATTTCTATTTCTGGGAACCAATTGTATTGTTTGTTTGTTTATTTATTTGGGTTTTATGGCATATCAACCACTGTGGGTTATTTAATGCCAAATCCAGTTTATATGAATTTTAAATACCAATTTTGTATGGAATAAAAACATATAGCTGGCAACATTGTTTCAAAAACTTATAGCTGGCAACATTATTGTTTCAAAAACGTAGAGCTGGCAACATTATTGTTTCAAAAATGCACAGCTGGCAACATTATTGTTTCAAAAACGCATAGTTCACAACATTATGGTTCCAAAAACGTATAGCTGGCAACATTATTGTTTCAAAAACGTATAGCTGGCAACATTATTGTTTCAAAAAAGTATAGCTGTCAACATTATGGTTCACAAAACGGATAGCTGGCAACATTGTTTCAAAAACGTATTGCTAAACAACATTGTTTCAAAAACGTATAGCTGGCAACATTATTTTTTACAAAAAAACGTATAGCTGGCAACATTATTGTTTCAAAAAAGTATAGCTGGCAACATTATTGTTTCAAAAAAGTATAGCTGGCAACATTATTGTTTCAAAAACGCATAGCTGGCAACATTATTGTTCCAAAAACGCATAGCTGGCAACATTATTGTTTCAAAAACGTATAGCTGGCAACATTATTGTTTCAAAAAAGTATAGCTGGCAACATTATTGTTTCAAAAACGCATAGCTGGCAACATTATTGTTCCAAAAACGTATAGCTGGCAACATTATTTTTCCGAAAACATTATCTGAGGCTGTTGGATGTAGTTTATCGCCATATCCAGGACATGGATGTAGTTTATCGTCATACCCAGGATGTTTAAAAAAGTATAGCTGGCAACATTATGGTTTCAAAAACACATAGCTGGCCACATTATTGTTTCAAAAACACATAGCTGGCAACATTATTGTTTCAAAAACGCATAGCTGGCAGCATTATTGTTTCAAAAACGTATATCTGGCAACATTATTTTTCCGAAAACATTATCTGAGGCCTTGCTGTTGGATGTAGTTTATCGCCATACCCAGGACGTTCAAAAACGTATAGCTGGCAATATTATTGTTTCAAAAAAGTATAGCTGGCAACATTATTGTTTCAAAAACGTATAGCTGGCAACATTATTGTTTCAAAAAAGTATAGCTGGCAACATTATTGTTTCAAAAAAGTATAGCTGGCAACAATTTTGTTCCGAAAACATGATCTGTTGTATGCAGTTTATCGCCATACCCAGGACGCGGATGTAGTATATCATCATATCCAGGACGTGGGTAAGATCTGGAAAAACTAGGAGTTCACTATTTGCCCATAGCTGGGACCCTAACAGGTGCTACCACCCCGGGTCAAGGTGGACCTGGGAACACCAGCAATTAAGAGGTGGTTCCACGCTCCTCAAAACCTCCTGATCAGAGGCCTTGCTGTTGGATGCAGTTTAACGTCATACCCAGGACGTGGATGCAGTTTAACGTCATACCCAGGACGGGAACCAATTGTAATGAGGCATGTATCATTGTAAAAATTACATGGCAGTTAAGAATAAATTTGAGTACACTGATATTTCTTAGTTTTTGCATGCCAGTGGCAGTGTATGTAGTGGATTAAAGAAAAAAATTTAGCTCTTTATAACAATGCAAGGTCGCAAACAGCAAGAACTTGGTTGGTCTGTTCTGCCCTACTTGCCATAATCACCTGACCTAACATTAAGCAATTATTACCTTTGTTGATCACTGCAAAATGATGGGGAAAACTTTCTCTAATGAAAACTAGATTAAAAAGTTTATCGAAAAACCTTTTCACATCAAAACTTGCAGAGTTTTACTGAAAACGTAATTGAAAAGCTGCTCAATAAGTGGCAACAAGTCATTGCAAATAATGATGAATATACAGAATTCAGCAGAAATACCGTCCAGATCTACCTTTCAGAAACACCTCCCACATAATGGTAAGATATTAGATAGATGAAGACACCACTGCCATTAAATGTGGTATTGCAGTTAGGAAAAAAGGGTACTGCCTTGACTGTGTGTCGTCCAATCAGCATTGTTTTTACATCATATACGACACTAATATCTTACCATTATGTGGGAGCTATTTCTGTTGCACACTGTATAATTGAATAAAAGTAATTGTAGTTTATATAGAAAGAATAAAATTGATAAATAATAATGGAAATTATTTATAATGTATCCTTATATATATATATATATATATATATATATATATATGAAAGAAATAAATGTTTGAGACTACAAGAGAATCTGAGGGGAGATTGTCCAGCATTCCCTACATTTCTTAAAAAGGGTTTATATATCTATATATATATGTGTGTGTGTGTGTGTTTTACTAATCCAAATTCTGTTCTGCTGCTAATAAGCAACTTTATTCTATTGGTATTTGTGGTAAGAAGTTTGTAACCAAACATGGAATATAAGGAGGAGAAAAAGAACATTTTTATGAAGACAGAAAATGCATTAAGTATGCCAATCTGTCACTGTTTCTTAGACATTATAACATATAGAAACCATTCTGCAATGGGGAGGGGATGTGATAGCCAAATGCCCTGTCTGCCACAAACAATCTCTTAATGCCTTCACGGTAAAAGGACAGTTCCTGTGAGAATTTTCTTTATTATTTTTTTTTTTCGATGGTGCTATTGTTGGCTTGCAACATAGTTAATTGAAGAGTGCCACATGCGCACATGTTTCTTGTCAAGCAAGTAACACATTGAGTCTAACCTCACCTTGACTGTCATTCCCAACCCTTATTCTTTTCTGGAGCCAACCTCAATTATATGAAACCAAAAACTAATGGTCAGCCACATTTTCCCTGCTACGGCATGACAGTTTGGATTTGGTAAATGGAGTGGTAAGTGGAGTGGTTCTTTTGAGGCAATGCTGCTTTCTTGTATCTGTGTCAACCTTCCTTTCTTGTTCAATTTTTGCCATGGCAGACATTGGTAATCTGTATAATGGTAAATAGGAAGTTCTTAATTTACCCCAGTTGCTGATTACAAATCTGTGGCAAACAAACAAACAACAAATTGAATTTGAATTGTCCGATTTATTGTAGCTTACCACTCTGTACTCAATTGTCAATTCATATAGACTAATTCACTACTAATATGTTACTTATTCACGAATCAATATTATTTATTAGTAACATTAAATCTGGTGCACTTTTTCTTTTAACCCAAGAAATTCTTTGCAATAAAACCATGTAAGATCTTTGCCATTAGCCATTCTTATTTGCCAGAAGAATTCTCCCAGTATCCATTTGGTGGTATTGTATAAATCAGTATAAAATGAAAAGGTATAAAACCATCTCACTTTAAGTACAGGATACTGCAGTGGCAAGACATGTCTCATTTCCCCTCTGGGCAGATTTCTTAGCCTCCATAGCAAATACTATGTCACATACAATATACTACTCTATCTCCTATAAAAAGAAATCTCAAGAAATCACAATATCTCCAAAACAACCTATCATATAGATATATATCACCATCTAAAACAAAATAATATCCCTCTTCAACAAGAGAGTCAATACCACTACAAATTGGTGACTCTCATAAACTGCTAATCTAATGCGCTAACAATCTTACTTAGTTTTATTCTCTATTTATATTATTATTTTGAAAACATGTATCTACATTATAAACCATTCCATACTTGTATTTTTGTAAATGAAGTAAATAAATGTTGAATTCATTTATTTTTGAGATTTTTAAAATTTCAGAACTGATCATCATTACAGATCCTTCGTCTCAGACAGTTTGAAGTCACCAGCAAGCAAGTAATAGAACTTGACTAGTAGCATTCAACACTTTCAGTTGCAACATGTGTAGAACAATAAAAATTCCTCAGAGACTAAATAGGATTGATGGAAAACAGGTATTGATAAAAGCAAAGTGAAGACAAATATTAAAGTATTTGACAAAAGGGACACAACTCCTGTTCTGTAACCCTACTGTAAGCCTATGAACCAATTCTCACTCTGAAGACATTTTTTTTTATATCCTGTAGAAGAAGGAGCATTTTTGTTTTTTAGCTGGTAAATATATCAATATTGTGAAGATTTATTAGAAATGATCAAAAGGAAATTTCTTTCCTTTTTTATTATTTAGATCTTTAAGTCTTCTATATGACCCCTCCCCCACCTTGCAATCCCCAATACCATCATGAAATCAATCATTCTTTTTAATCTGTGATACCATTTCAAATTCAAGCTGCATGGTTTGGCTACAAAGATGGCTGCATCTGATTTCAAATCGACGCAAATAATACTTTAGGTTAATTAAAGCTTGATTAAGCCAGTGAGCCACAGCTGTACTACATTTGGAGTCTGTTACAGCACAAAGAATGGCTCAGATTGGTTGGTCTTCTTTCCTCCAACAACGACATATCCTGTCAGCACATTACAAATGAAATGACAGACTTAGCTTCAAGACAAGAGCTGCGTCTGCTGACTTTAAGGAATCATTATTAAGGATTGCTCTTTTTAACTCTTCTCTATTTCCACCTTACTCTGAATCACATCATATTTCTTCAGTCAGTTAATCCTGGGAGGTTCAATGAATATAAAACACTTCTTCATTCCATCTCCACTAGATAGCAGGAATCAATCAAGGGGTAAATTGAGAAACTAACACTAGTGCTCAGTTTGCTAACTCCTTGCCCATCATGACAACTTATTTTTATTTGTTTTTTTAAACTTTCTTTCAGTAAAAACAGCCATTTTTACTCCTTGGAATTAGTTTTATTTGAAACAGAGATTGCTAGAAATTTAGCTGAGCTTCTGAGTCATGAAACAACCCTCCCACCCACATCTGTTGTATTTAAATTTAATTTACAGAGGTAAATCAATATGTTCATAGCTTAATGGTCAAAAACATTAATTTCTACATAACAAATAATTTCAAACAGAATTACTTTTCTTGTTAATGCACTTAATTCAGTATTTAATATTAATAGGACAGATTAAACATTGTACAGTGGAAATTTCAGATAAAAATTCAGCTAATAACTCTGCATCAGACTATGCACTTATTGATTCAACTCTCTCTCATATATATATATATATATATATATATATATATATATGTGTGTGTGTGTATGTGTGTGTATGTTATATATATATATATATATGTTATTTGGGCACATAGTTGAGTGGTTAGAATGTTCACTTTCTGACTGTGACACCTGGGTTTGAATCTCACCATGGTCAATTTGTCAAGAAAGTGACTCCCTGATGTTATCAGACTGGATCGAGTTTAATCCCAGTGTGCGGCACCTTTGGAAAGTTCCTGAAAACCATACCACAGGTTGACCCAAGCCTTGTGAGTAAAACTGGGTAGACGGAACTCTTGAGGGTTGTTGATAGCTGCGCTAGCACAAAGTCATGAGTCATCATGGCCAAGGGCTTCAGCGTGCTGGCCTTGTTCAAATTGTTGATCACGTTAGATAATGTTCTATCCCAGAAACTGTAACTAAGGTCTGCTGAGCATAGTTGCAGTATAAATCATAGGTTGGCTCTGTGGGTGTTGGACAAATGCAAATATGCCTGAGCAAGCATCTGTAGTAGGGATTGGCTAGCTGCCCTAGTAAACGGGTATCCTCAAACACAAGTGGCCAGCTATCATATATATATATATATATATATATATATATATATATATATAGAGAGAGAGAGAGAGAGAGAGAATTATGTGAAATATAACAACATTAATAATGATGATGATGATGATGATTACGGTAAGGACTTCTGGTTCCACTAGGGAATGCTGGAATTGAGAAGGCATCTAACAGGCAGCTTAAATAAATGAATTGTTAAGTTTCCCACTTGTCATGTTGTCTTTGTGTTGCTTTGACTTTTCAGCAGCGAGTCTCATAATATATTAGGTTGGTGCAAAAATAATATCATTTTTTGACGTTAAAAATACGTCAAAAAACAATATTATTTTTGCAACAGCCTAATATTTTTCCACCCTAAGTCCAGTGGAACAGTTACCTTGCAGTACTGATTCCTATGTCCTATCTCACTCTCTCTCCACATGCACACACACACGTGTGTATGTGTGCATATATATATATATATATATATATATATATATATATATATATGGAACCCACAAAAGAACTATTAGGTTGGTGCAAAAATAATGTCGTTTTCTCACATAGTAACATATGTGAGAAAACGACATTATTTTTGCACCAACCTAATAATAGCACATGATTTGGAGATCACTCAAGTTGTCACACCGACAGTTAAAATATATATATATATATATATATATATATATATATATATATATATATAGAGAGAGAGAGAGAGAGAGAGAGAGACAGACAGACAGACAGAGATAGGACATAGGAATCAACACTACATGGAGACTCCTCAGGTAATCTTCATATCATGTACTATTAGTTTTTTGTCAGTTCTATATATTGTTTAGTATATTTTCATCATTTCTAAATTTTGATATTTGAAATAATTTTTATTAGATTTATGTTAGTGGATTTTATTTAGTCTTTTGAGTCATGAGGTAATTGCAGGTAGCATAGTAGGAAGTTGTTTATGCATCTGTTTTAGGAAATTAAATTTCTGATTTTTTCTTTAGGAGACTGATTGTTTTATAGGTGTTGTAAGCCGATACTGCTTTTCTTCTTTTCTATGTTACATTTGGTGTGTTTTTGTTTTTGTGTTTTTAAGATTCTGTTTACATCTTGAGAGGTTTTTCCTGGTTTCTGGTAAAAATTTGAATATAAATTGTCAAACGTCTGAGTACATTTGGCTTTCATAAGAAACTATTAAAGAATTTTTAGATGATCTGAGAGATTATCCTTTCTAATTACTTTATTTTATTCTAGTAGAAGACAAAAACAGTGTGGCACTTGGTGACAATCAAACTCATTACAATAATAATGGTCTGAGAGACTCACTTCTTATTACTAAGTTGTATTTGGTCAAAGCCCACAGTTGTGAGTGGACCAGGTGAAAATGAAAACTACTACAGTAAGAGGTCAAATTGTTGACAAACTTGAAAAGAGATAATTAGATAAGACAAATTTCAGACATTGGAGGTGAATGACTTGTGCTGGAAGCACATTCTAATTGAAAAATACAAGGACTAAAATAAAAAAAATATTCAATAAACTCAATATTTTCCATTTTAAAATAGCATAAGTATTTCACTTTATACAGAGCATATTTGCTTGGAATTTATGTCACTTTAATTAAATGTTTTGTTCTTAAGGACTTGTGCATGGTATCAAGTTGATTGATTCATTTTTTACAGCTTGTCAATTCATTGCAGGTTATTTAAAGCCAGAAAATATTTTGAGTTTCTAAGAATTGTTTTCTGGAGATAATAATGGTCTTAGTGATACAAGTTTTATTAATTAACCCATAGAAGAAGAAGTGGATTCATGCCTTTCCCAAGAGTATTTGTGTGTAAGTGAATATGATGAACCCAACAAGAATTAACAATTAACAATTCTGAGCCATTATACACCCGTACATCCCTGCTTAGAGCACCTGATATTTCCAAGCAGTTACTAATCTAGGTACTGACCAGGCTCAATGTTGCTTAACTTCAGTGATTGTACAGGAACAAGTGTGTCAATGTGATGTAGCCATAAGCCATATCATCATGCATGCCTAAAAAAATTATTTGACAAAGTTAAGAAATCAGATCCTGCATGAGTTGAAAAAGAAAAACAGAAAAAAAAATTTTCTTATCAGTAAACAGAGTGTATGCAAAAATTATGATAAAGGAATGGATGCTGAAAAGTTTTTGGCTCAACCTTGAAGCTCTTTCAGAAATAATTCTGATGGATGTTGAGATATTTTTGGGAAATGTGTCAGGCCAAGAACTTTTCAGCACCCATTCTTAACAGCTAACATGATTCTAATGAAACTGATGCTGCAATGGGAAAGATAATCTGAACTTTAGTTCAATACACTAACTTCATCATCTCATAAAAAAACAATTGTAGAAAATATTTCAAGAGATATTACAATGGGAATGAGGTCATTCACTCACTTTAGCACAGTGGAAAGATGTGACACAAGGTCTTTTTGATGTAGGTCTGCCTTTGGCCAATCCCAAAATTGCCCATTCCTCCCACCCACTATCATGCTGACATACATATCCCACTGACTCTCCCTTTCTGTGCAATGAGGGGAGGTGCTACTGCAGGGTTGGAATTCCCGGAACAAGGTGTATTTTCTCTTATAAAATGTGGAGAACAGATACTACGCATTTATGCTAGCTAAAAGTAATCTGCTTTATAAAAATGTATTAGGATGGATCCAGAAGTTCATAGCTTTACATGTAGTTATTAGATTAATTTTGATCTAAAATTTTCACTATATAATGTCTGTGTTAGGGTTGCATCAATTAATCAGTTGACAATTAATAATTATTGTCAAAGAAGATTTGAAAAACAAATTAGGAAACAAACATCAGAGATCAATACAGTAGATAAACATTTGTAAATTCATTATAATTTGTAATACAATTTGTAAATCCATTATGATATTTATAATACTATTTGTAAACCTATTATAATATTTGTAATAGTACATAAAAAGTTTAAAAAAGGATACTCTTACAATTTGACTATAGGAAACTTCTCAAACTTTTTCTTGCATATGCACAATTTTCAGGATCATTAAGGCAAAAGTTTTACCAAGTTGTCTCATTGCTCTATCATTATTTCCATGGAAAGTGTTCATATGAAGTATACCTCTTAGTTCCACTAGTTCTAATCTTCCTGACTAAGTTTTGGCATGCCATGCACCTTCTAGTGAACCAGCCTCATTCTCTTCCTATTTCATTGGTGAGATATAAGTTCCATTTGAATAGCTTCTTTACATGAATCACTGCTTTGTGGAACAGACTCCCCAAGAGGATGTTTCCCTAATCATTAATGTTAGCCTGTTCAAGTCTAAGTTCAATTATCTTCCCAAAATATCCCCATAAACTACGCCTCTTATTCTGTGACTCTTGGGCCTTGTACAGGGTGAACATCACTGTAAAAATAATAGCTAAAGTTTTAGCTGATTTTTAAATTTTGTCAGTTTTAATTAATGAATTCCTGTCTATCAATAAAGACAGAATTTGAGACAATCTAAATTAAAACTGATGTCATTAAAGCTGTTAATAAAATATAAAAAATGCAAAATGAGAACATGACCAAGTGATTAGAACATTCACTTTCTGACCATGAGACACAGTTTCAAATCTCAACATTTGTCAGGAAAGTGACCTTAATGTTATTGGCCTGGTGAGGCAACCCCAGTTATCCAGAAAGTACCTGAAGGGTGAGGTAACACCAGTTATCCAGAAAGTACCTGAAAAGCCATGCCACACGTTGACCTAAACTTTCTTAGTAAAATTGGGTAGATAGAATTGTTTGTTAATTGGTTATGTGAGTACAAATTCACAAATCATTGTGAACTGCCCTTGTTCAAACTGTTGATCATGCCAGATAATATATTCTCTCCCAGAAATTGTAACTAACGTCTGCTCAACATAGTTTTTTTTTAATCATTTCACCTCAAGCAAGGTAATAAAGCTACTAAGATGCAACGGATTACTGAGTGTGAAAAAAAACATTATTAAAGAGAAAGAACAATAAAAGAACAAGAATTAAGAAAACAAAAGATAATGATTGACTGGAAAGCAGGAACCAGAAGTGAGTTCAATATGTGAGAAGTGCAAGAAAAGAAACTGTGAGCAAACAACTTACATTTACATCTAGCAATTTTAACTGTAAAATGATAAGATTCAGCTACCAATCTAGTATTGTACTTAAAGTTGTAAAGTCTAGAGACCAAAGAGGAAAGCTCATTAGAACAATTACCATGAAAATATCCTATTATAACTACTTTTATATTGTACTATATTTTACTTGTCTCTTCCTTTTTTTGTTTTTTAGATCACATGACAGTTACATCCTGCCAACAGCTCATAAATAATGGACAATTTCGTTTTGACAGCTGAAAAGATGGAAATGACATATCAGAGATTCTACTTGGGTTTAGTGAAAAAAAGTGAGAGAAAGAAAGAATAGAAGATAATAAAACTGTTTAACATCTTAAATAAACTATTCTATTTTGATTGTGTGGAAAGAAATATCAAAAGACACTACTTGGTTTCAGTAAGAAAGAAAGAAGGGAAGATACAAAAGAAATGATGCAAATTCTGATAAAGTATTTATTGGTATATGAAATTCATATTAAAAAATATGTACATATTACTGTTGGAATGACACACATAGGACATATTGAAGGCAAAAAGAGCAGATGTAAAAAAGGGAAGTAACCCACCTAACAAGTTATAACCACTAACAGCAATGCCTTTTGATATTTACAATTGGAATACAAAGAAAATAAGGAAGATTTAACCCCATTTGACAACAGAATACTTTGATTAATTTTTTGAGGTTTAGTAACATATTGTCATATTTGGAAAAAATTCTAATAAAATCTCATGTGAAAAAGTAAAATGACATGAAATAGTGGCAAATGGGATCAAATCTCCCTCATTTCCTTTGTATTTCAATTGTAAAGAGGAAGTTCCATTGAGGCAGTTTTTTTCCAAAAGAACTGCTACACTGTAGAACAGTCTCCCATGTTGATGTTTTCCTGAACACAACAATCTTAACCTCTTCAAGTCAAGAATCAATCATTACCTATCCTCCTTATCCTCATAATCTTCACTTCCCCTTTCATTCACATCGCACAACTCATTCATCATAATCATTTTAACAGTAACCATCTACTTTGAGTATATCTTGAACCTTCTATTGGATGAATATTAATATGGCTTGGAATCATTTTGCAAACACGGTTCTCTCTTCATAAAAATGTAACTAAAACAATACCAAGTGTTGTTCCAAGACTTGTTTAGATGATTAAAGTTGATTTTTTTATTTTATTGCCTCTCTTGTCACTATAATGTTTCGCCTAATTCATTTTATGGCCTTCTTCAGGTGTACAATCCTTATAGAAAGAGACCAAAACATTGTGGTAATAATGAAAAGAAAATCTTCAGTTCTACAAACAACTCTTAGAATGACAATGACTCATCTTAGAATTATAGAAAGTCCACAAATTTCAATAGGGTGCCCCACAAAAAAAAAACAGAAAATTTTGAACAGTTTATTTAATTTTTGTTACAGTTATTTGAAACAAAAGTAAAAGATAGAAATTTAGTAGCTTAAACAGAACAAAAACACAAATGTTAAATGTGGGGTTCAAACTAAAGAACTTTGTTAAAATTTCTTAACATTTATTTTGGTCCCTAAGTTGAATATTCTTTCTTAAAGAGCAATCACCTTGTGTTGACAATTTGATAACTGTGGCATCCTGGAACAACAAAGGTTAAAAAATTTACATGTTAGTTAATTTTTTTATGTTAGGTAATTTTTTTCATCATATAGTAAATCTTAAATTTTCTGCTTTTTTTTTTTTTTTTTTTTGTGGGGGGACCCTGTATATAAAACCAAAAAAAAAATAAAATTGAAAACTTTTTCTTACAAAACTAATGAGAGAAGTAAGCATTGAAACCTAATACCGAAATTATTACCTATTTTTTATTTATATATATATATATATATATATACACACACACATATATTATATAAAATACATATTTCATTATGATTTGATTTGCAGTCATATATGTTGGTAAGGTTGAAAGCAAAATGATGTTGTCACTGAGCTATTAATGAAATATCTTGGCAAGATTCTTTTATGAATTTATTTTATTCCATTTTTACTTTTATTTTATAAAAGAAAATCTTACTGAGATTGCAAAGCAGATATTAGAGTCACAGTGGTGCAGAGTCAAACTGACTGGTTACTTTTGCTAAGGCTTTGCTTGTGAACATCACAGCCAATTTTGGGAGGAGCAGTAGGAGGAATACTACTAAATAATAAAAAGAAAAAAAAAAAAATTCTTTTTCAGAGGAGTCAAGGAAGTGTTCAAGGAGACAAATCTACTACAGGGGTCCACAATTCCCTTAAGGAGAAAGAGAAGAAAAGCTGCTGTTGAGGTGGGGTTAGTTTTGATAGAAAGAAGAAAAGAGGTAAGAAGATAGAAGATGTAGAGTGGAAGGGAGGAGGGCGAGATGTCGATTTTTCTCCCAATTCTGGAAATGACAGCTAAGAATGACACTGTCTCCAAAATGGTAGCATTTTGCCTCAAGGTACATCCTTGTTCAGCAAAAGAAGATCTGGATGTTCGCTATTTCCCTGTTTTTGGGTTTTTTTTTTCTCTACTTTTCTCCTTCATCTTCATTATTTTATTACTCCTTTTTATTATTTTCTTTTTTCCTCAATTATTGCACATTTCATAATTTTCACTATTTTCAATTCAGTTGCGACTATCGAATTTCATTCTTTCTTTTCAAATCTTATTTTCAGAGATTCTTCTTTTCATTACTTTTATTCACTCTCTATAATGCTTCTTCTTTATTTCTTTTTTATCCTTGTTATTTCTTTCATTACTTTTTAATTATTTTTCTTCTTCACCTTGACTCTTTCATTCTACTGTCTTTCATTATTTTTCATTTTTTGGTGCCTTTTCACACTTTTTCTTTCTTTTTGTTATAATTTTCATCTTTACTTTCCGTTAATTTCTTCATTCTCTCCTTCATTCAGCTTTAAAAATTATATCTTTTCACTTTTTCACTAATTTTCCTAATATTTGTTTTTCATTTCTTTTTATCAAAATTCTACCTTCCACTTTGTCTTTCTTTTATTTTCCACATGTTTCCTTTCTCATTAATACAGCTCTCATTATCTTAGACCCTTCCCCACTTCTCTTTCTACTTCTCTCAGCCTTTGCCTATACCTTTCTTTTTTTTTTTTTTTTGAACCAAGCCTCATTGGCCCTACAGGTGGCAATATATTAGACAGAAAAGAAAAAATTTTATCCTGGAAAAATCATTATTCGGCTGAAAATTAAAATGTTTTCATTTCCTGGAGTGCAGAAAATATATGTATGGACTTTAAATATTTTTTTTTCTTTCTTTATTACAGGAGCACCTCCTCCCACGAAAAGTCCTCCCCAAAATCAAACATCTAAACAAAACTGAAACAATAAAGAAACATGCTTTTAAAGACAGAGAGTGTGTGGGGAAGTCAACTGTCATTCATCACACACACACAGAGAAGCAGTGATACAAACTTTCTCTAGCATAATAAGTTTGGTTAATTGAATTCATATACATATGAATACATATATGTGTATGGTTTCTCAAGTGATGTTATAGTTGTTTTTACTGCTTATGAACAAAAAGACAGGGAGAATATGACTTGGAAGATTGAAATTTCATCAGGAAGCATTGAAAAGAGAAAAGGACGCCTTGAAGATAACATTTGCATGCTGGGATACATTTAGCTAGCTATCAGCTGAAATTTTTGCCAAAAACAAAGAAGCAGCAACATTTAAAGTTTATTACAAACAAGCAATTAAAACAAATATGTAGCTTCCCAAGGAATCTCCAATGAGAATTTAAAGAAAAAGAAGCAAAATAAAAGATAGAAACGTTTATCAGAGTCGCATATACAGGTTGAGTAAAGTCCAATTTGGAAAGACTGGTGATTATGATGGTGGTTCAAGGAGAGTTTAAAGATATGTGATTAATTTTTGAGGCATTTAAGTTTTAAAAAATTCTTGAATTATAATAGAATTGATTAGAATTTCACTTGCCTCAGTTATTAATACTTTCTTCTTATTGTGTGTATATATATATATATATATATATATATATATATATATATATATATATACATACACACACACATTGATTATAACATTAATCAACTAGGTGAGAAATTTTATATTTGTATTAATCCCATATATATATATGTTGATTGTCACTTTGCAGAAGACATTCTCTTCACTTGGTAGCTTTTTATTGCGCTTATTTTATTCAGAATTTTCATTCATAAATATATATACATATATATATATATATATATATGATTGTGACTTCTTTGCAGAAGATCAACTCTTCCCTTGGTAACCATTTTTTGTGTACTTTTCCTTCAGTATTTTCATTCACAAATATATATACATACATCTATATGCATAAACATATATACACACACATTTTCATAAAGATTACAGAATGAATGGTGTTAGATAATACTAAAATAACTAGAGAGTGTTACTTATGTTGAATAAATTTAACATGAAATTTTCATGATGGAATTTATATATATAACAAAGATTATATTAGTTTGAAATATTTGGTATTCATTCATTTTTTACCTATAAGTAAAATAAAAAAATACATTCTGAATCTTGTTAATACAAATTTAAAAAACTGAAAAAACAAATTCAAATCACTGGGAACAGATCTTTGCTTCAGTAACACATTTCTATATATTGGTAATGGTATTATTAGCCATTTAATTATAAGGAAACATTTTGGCATTTATTGACTGAACTGCCAGTACTAATGTCAATTGACATTTATTAAATCTTTCCCATAAAACAATATATAGCTATATAAATGTAAATATAAAATAGTACACAGTGAGTGCTGGTAGTAATAAAAAAAATTCCTTGATGTAAAATAACAGAGTTAAAGACTATACTACTAATAATTATGTATTCTTTCCTCTCCTCATAATGCTACTCAGAGTTTCATGTATCTAGTGATAGTCAAGCACAAATTCTATAATTATATGCATATATGAAGATATATAAAGCAGAAGTAATTTTTTCATAAGTTAGTTAATTTGAGACAGAATTATGATTGACTGTTTTAAAGAAGCTTTAGAATTATATGAATTATGAACCTGTTTCACATATGTATATAAAGAAACAAGTAACTCTACATTTATTATGAGATCTTAAGATATATTTGATGGCTTTATTTTCTGAAAATTTGCAGAAAGAAATATTCTCATCTGGTATTGGGTTAGATTATTGTTTAAATACAACAAATAAAAGCTAAATTCAATAGTTCTTTTAATGTAAGCAAACAATGTATCAACATCGAAAAGCTAGTCAAACGAATTACGTTTATTGATACTTCTATTCAACTCCAAATTAATGTAAGCCATAAGATTCCTATTTTTGGAATTTGTACACAAGTATACTTTCCCATAAGGAGAACTAAATATTACTGACAGAAACACATTAGAGGATATTGAGAAAAATAACCAGATCTAACATTACTTTATGTACAATATCTTTCAAGGGAGAGTTTCATGATTGAATGAATGATAATCAGAATTTTTTATTATTATTATTATTATCAGTGATTCAAAAATAAGGCATTGGATATTTTTTTAGTTTTTGTAATTAAATTCTGATCAAGCGATATCAATATGTATGTAATAATACAATTATTTCATGACAGCTTTATCTTCTTTTCTTTTTTCTTCTATTTATACAGCAAATACAGAAGAAATGCTAAGCATTAATAAGAATCCTGTAACAGCAAGCAAGACTGGATTTACAGATGTATTAACATTCAGCTATTTGATTCTTTTTCTAACTTTAGCATCTTTTTTCTTTTATAATTTGAGAATTTGCAAAGCTGAAATTAGCATTTGATTCCACCTCAGTAATTAATGAAGGCTTACAGGCGAGAAGGGCGGCCATATTGAATTGAGATCCAACCAGTCAAGAAAAAGAAAGAAATAATCCACTGAAAAAACAGATTATAATTAGGAAAAGATCAAAGACTTTAGGATGTGTGATGTTTCTTTCTCTCTCTTTCGTTTTTCTTTTTTTTTCAATTTCCTTCTTACCCAGGGACCCAAAATCTTATAACTAGGTCTCATACCCATAACCAACATACCCACTCTCCTTTTCTCTTAGAATATAATTATGTCTAGTTCTGCACAACTGCAACAACCAAATTTATTTCGCCAATTTTTCTGAAATAGAAAATTCTGTTGATAGGCATAACGAAGACGTGTCTCTGTTCATAAGAGGATAAATCTTTACTCTCAAAAACTGCCTCATTGCATACTATAAAACATTCTTCTTCTATGTGCCATGTCCCTTCAGGATGTGGTTGATCATGGCTCTCCATAATTTCCTGTAATTCGTGGCTCTTACTAAGGTTCGTCTTTTTATTATTTCTACTAATCCTTGCAATGCCAACTAATTATAAAAGTACATTAGGTAGGTTATTCGCTGCTTTCCTCTGTCCCGCTTGTCTTCAATATGTGTGTGAGTGTCAAATTTTACAAGCCCACTTTCCTTATTAAGTGCCATATAAATTTCAATTATCTTTTTCTAATGCTAAGTATAAGTCTCCTTATTTTTTGTTTCCATTTTCTATAAAACTTTGTTATTGATCATGTTCAGTCCAAGGTATTTTCAGCATCCTTCATTTCTGTTGCTTCAAGTCTCGTCTTCATCTGTGAGGACATTGTCCAGCATTCACTACCATATAGGAAGACTAATATTACATAACAGTTCCGTATTCTTTGTTTCTAACAAAATTTCCTGGGTTTTAATACTTTGCTTAGCTTTTGGGAGGTATATCTCGCTATGCCAATGTGCCTTTAGATTTCAATGTTGAATTTAGATTGTAAGACTTTTTTTTGATGATTTACTGATAGCATGTCCTACTAAATAACCCATAGCTGTAGCAGGGGGATACCCTTCCCAAGGGTATTTGTTAGCATGTAAGTTAATACAATGAACCTTACTAGATTTGGAACTTTGATTTCCAATTCGGAGATGTTATCCATTACACCATCCACACATCCAAGCTTACAGCACCTGGTATTCTCAAGTAGTCACCCATTTAGGTATTGACTAGGCTCAATGTTGCTTAACAATGGTGATCATTATGAGAACTAGTGTTTCAACATGATATGGCCATAAGCCCCATACAAGCTACAAGCCTAGATTTAAAATTTCTGACTTAACATTAATTTTTTTTTTTATTTACTATGTACAGGTAATTCCTCTCTGAATGAATTCCATAATAACTCATCTGAGAATTCTTTTTAATTTTATATCTCTTCAGGACATAAGTGATCATGCATCACCACAGATTCGTTTTAGAATTGATTATCTGCGAATTACCATGATTTCTTGAGATAAAATACAGGAGTATTTTTCCTTTGCTTTCTACAGTGTGAAATTCTGAGTAGTCAGAATTTCAATTATTTATTATTTAACAGGTATTTATTGAATTATTTATTATTTAACAGGTATTTATTGAATTAGATGTTATTTTCAATTTCTATTTTGAGTAAATCTTGGGAAAATAAATTAAAATTCACCAGAATAATCTAAGGAAAACCAAATTAGTTACATTCCATCATCACCAATCGAACCCTAAACTACCACCAGTCATGATGAATGGATATCTCCTCAGGGAATCCCCCTGCCTTGAGCAAATATTAGGCCCCAAACTCAACCTGGATCTCAAGTGAAGCTTGTAAATACAATCCATCACTACAGATGCAGGAAAAATGGTCAGCTCCCTGTTCTATTCCAGCAAGTACCTGACTCCTCCTGCTATCCCTATCTTTACAATCACATCTAAAATGGAGTACTGCTGTCATATTTGGTCAAGAGCTACTCAGTCCTCACTTTCCAGTCTCAATAGACTCCAAAAGTGTCTCCATGTCCTTGTGGGTGACAAATTATTTTCCTCCCTGCAACCTTCTCTCTCACAGACGAGATGTAGCACACCTCTCATTGCTCTATCACTACTTCCATGGAAAGTAATTGAATGAATTTCCACCAGTTCTAACCTTTATGATTAGGACCCACACATTGTAGCAAACCAATTCCTCCATGTTCCACTAGTGAGAAGTAAATTCCACTCAAGCAGCTCCTTCCTGTGATCCACTTGTCTGTGGAAGCGAATGCCAAGTAGATGTTTTCCTGATCACTACAATCTTAACCTGTTTAAGTCTAGAGTTAACTGTTATCTCCCCAACCTAACTGTAACACTCTAACTGAATTGGCTCCTGGGCCTGGTTCAGGGGGAACTGTATAAAAAAAAAAAAAAAAAAAAAAATCATCTTCTTACCTTTGTCATTTGAAAAGAAAATTTCTTAAATAAAAAAAATGACCAAAAAAATATGGGTTCTTAAAGACAAGTGGCATTCTTCTGCAGATCACATCATGACCAAGAAAAAGAAAACAAGGAAAAATTTAAACCCTGACATAATTTAGTAAGAAAGATTGAAAAATTTATCAAAATTAATTTGCAAAATGTGAATTAATTTTTCATACTGGGAATATTCGCTATGGTACCAAGACTTTTTGAATTTAAGCACAGTACTAGACTGGCATCAAGATCCCATCAATTCATAGTTGAGCTGGCTAGATGTAACTGTAAGTTCTATGTAAACAGTTTCTTTTCTCACACTTCTCACTTGTGTACCTCCCTTCTGGTGCCATGCTTTCTAGCCAACTTTAATCTGTAAAAATTTAAATGCAATGTCAATTGCTATCTACTGTCCTCCTGATTACTCTTTTCTCTTTCCACTCATTATTAATGCTTCTGCTCCTAATTCTTCCACTCCCTGTAACCCCTTGTTTCTTAGTGGCTTTACTGCCTTGCATGGGGTGAGACTGATTAAAAAAAATAGTTAATATATTTAACACCTGTTTCTTCTCTCTCTCCTCAGTAGCAAGATTAGTTTTATTACCAGCTAATACCAAAACTCAGTTCTATTGCAACAGCTGAACCAATCTGCTATGAAGAGATCTTGAAGGCAGTTGTAGATGCCAGTGATAGCACATGATCTAAAGCTGTAACTTTACAATAAACAAGGTCAAGTTGCTACACAATATGAATAGTTGCTACATATAATTTTATTATTAATGAAATAATATATGCATCAATAATAATTTTTGGCTGGTTCATTTTAAATTTGGGAACTTTTTAATGTGCTATGTTCCTTCAGGACTTGGGTGATCATCATTCTCCACAACTTCCTATATTTATAGTTCTAAGTAATGTTTATCCCCTTACTATCTGTCAAGTCTCTGTTCTGTTATATATTTATATAAAAGATCAATAAGTAGGTTACTTGATGTTTGCCACTAACCTTTTGCTTTGAATATGTTCTGTAAGTTTCATATTATCCAAGCCTCTTTCCACGTTATATTCCAGAAATTTCAACTCTTTTGGATTCTAAGTAAAAGTGTCCTTTTTTGCTGCCATTTTCCTTAAAACTTCCACATTGCTCACACACTCCATCCCTGGTATTCTCAGCCTCCTTCTGTCGAACCATATCTCTGTTGCCAAATTTTTATTAGAAGAGCAAAACTATTTTTAAAAATTGACTCCGTGTGTTTATATACTGTGTTAGGTCAAATAATATTTTTGTAAAGAAGTGACAAATTAGCCTTAACCTGCATAACTTTTCTATCGCATTTCATGCCAACTTACCTAAATAGCCTATAGAAGCTATAGATAATAAATAACCTTATAAATATTTACTTACATTCATTTTTATAAATGACAAACATCTGCCATTGCTTTTTTATCTTTAATTTCTAAATTAAAGTCTTAAAATACCTGTTGAGGTTACTAAAATTTCGAACTATTCCACACCTCCTTGTATATAGACAGATTCAATCCAGTAGTGAATACAACTATTGGAAGGACAGAACAGATCCCAGCTAGTATATTTAGCTACCCCACCACAAGGGCTGCATGTGGCACAAGGCCAGTTTAACGTGGGTTCTCTGTGCCCATATGCTCGGCCAAAAATATTCCCTTTTTGAACCCACATAAGGGGCAGTCTACCTCTCCGAATGAGACACTGCCCTTTGGCGGAGCCTCATCTGGGTTCCTCTCTGCCTGAAGAATGAGAGTTCGACTGTTTAGCTGGAACAGGTCACAGCTATTAGGTTGGTGCAAAAATAATGTCGTTTTCTCACATATGTTACTATGTGAGAAAACGACATTATTTTTGCACCAACCTAATAGTATATTTATCTACCCCCTCCCCCACAAGGGTTGCATGTGGCACAAGGCCGGTTTAACATGGGTTCATCGAGCCCATAGGCTCGGCCAAAAATATTCCCTTTTTGAGCCCACATAAACATATTCAGGGGCAGTCTACTCCCTGAACGAGACTCTGCCCCTCAGCAGAGCCTCATCCGGGTTCCTCTCTGCCCAAAGGCAGAGAGTTCGACTGTTTAGCTGGAACAGGTCACAGCTAGTCTCTGTAGTACATTGACTTACAGATACTTATAGGTAGTTACTAGTTATAGTGTAGTCACTCATGGAGGTGACAGGTTATTCCATTACATCACAACTAAAATGGATATCACCTGTAACTTGAAGAAAAAATAATGAAATAATTAAGATGTTGACATCCCACACTACTTCAAACAAAAGGTTAGGAAGGAAAGACCTATCAATACTGGAAAGGGTGCTAACAGCTACTAGACTTAAGAAATCTATTTTTCTGAAAAATTGTTTCAATCAAAATATTTGATAAATTTCAACTGAAAGTAGCACTAGCTGCTCGGTCAATGAATGCTGAATGTTTCTTTATAAGGAAACAGCTAATATTACTATTGGCATGTCATAAATATTTAAAAAAAAAAAAAAAAAAAAAAAAAAGAGAGTAGACATTCTATGATGAAAAATAGCTTTTTTTATACTGTTGTTCATCCAATACAAGGCACAAGAGCCACTGAAGGTATAGGATTACTGAATGAGATTGTTGAAAGGGTATAATGGAGGAAGTAATATTACAAAGCAAGTAATCTTACTGCTTATAAAATATTATAATACATGCACCGTCTCATCATAGACTAGTGTTTAACAAGCTAGTTTATCTTTTACTACGATAATGAGTTTGATCCTTACTAAGTGCTCCACAATTGTGACTTTGTGCCAACTAAACTAAGTTTACTAAATAAATATATTTACTAAGTATATTATTAAAGTTAAGACCAGTAAATTAACTCATGATATGGTTTGTATTTTCTTGTTTGGCTAATTACTGAAATGATATTTTTTCTTGGAATAGAAAAGCCGGTATAGAGATATACACATTGTATGTGTGTGCGTTTGTAGGATATATAATAGTATCCAAAACAAAAGTGAAGATGAGACAAGAGAAAGCTTATGCTCTCTTTGAGAAAATCCTACAATACCAAATGGCTCTAACACAGATATAGATAAAACAAACAAGCAGATGGAGAGACTTTCTTCAAGTGAAACCTGAAGTCAGGAAGTGATAAGGTAGGGTAATTAATGTGATTTATGATATTAACTTATCCTCAGAGATCCCAAGACATTTTCTTAACATATAATTTTGTCTTTCTTTTAGTCAAACTGATGAGGCCAAGCTTTCATTCATGAAATATTTTCCACTTTGTTTAATCATCTTCACATTGATATGTGCTATACACCACAAAATTAGTTTTTGATGACAAGTAGCTTTGGCAATAAGGTTATTTGTCATTCATGTAAAAGTAAAACCATTCAAATTTCTCTATTAAATAAACATCTACTTTTTTTTTTTTTTAATCAGTGTAGCCAAGACAGGCTTGTAACTGTCTCTGAAATGAGAAGTCGGAGTAAAGCAGACCGAGATTACCACCCTTGCTCTTATTGCAATTGACTACATGGTTGCCATGCAAAATGCAGCCGAGATGGCTTCCCTGACATGTGACAAACACAGCAATGACAAGTCAAGCACTAGTCCTGCTTCAATGCTAATTGTAAATATTGCAAAGGGTTGTCTCTCACATTATTAGTCATTTCATGTTTTATTGGTATGTGAAATAATACTTATTGGAATCTAAAGGTTTATCTGCTAAATGATGGAACATATGTGCACTAAGGATAAAAGACTGTTTTTCTGCACTGATATAAACAAATGAAAGTCATTTGTATGAAATCTT
>OZ010584.1:58538108-58545608 GCA_963932145.1 Acanthosepion lycidas
TTTTTAATTCTGGATTGGGTTTGTGGTTGTTTGCTGCTACAATTGACTTAAGAAATTTACAGAAAAACGTAGAGATTAAATGCATAATTTGGCTCAAAAGGTAATCCTCTTTATCTTGATATATTTTTTCTTTACTAAGGTCTTATTACAATTAATATATAATTTGGTGGAGCTTTGGATCTATCACTTCCCACCCCATTAACAAGGGTGTACAAAATGTTAGCTGCACTTTCATCTTTTAATTAATTATCCATGTTAAAACAGTTTAATAAAACAAAAACCATATTGAAACTATGAATTTTGGAACAAAAATGATATGAAACAAAATAAACATGAAAATATGTTTTTTATTTTATTTTATTGTTTACAGATAAAGTAACTATTGTTATGTTGATATATTTAGCCATAAATATACCTTTTTGTGATTATAGAAGCACCAAGACAAAAAAGACTCTTAAAAATGTATCGTTCAGCAGCAGGAGTGGGTTTAACATTTTGTACACCTTAGAATACCTAAAAATATCTGATTAAATTTATTAAATTTAATTATGACATTAACATTACATAACAATGTTCTTAATAAATCATTTTTATTAACTTTGAGGTATAAAATGTCATGTTCACTCCTATTTTACGTATTTTCGCAGTAAACTAAATTCAACAAGATTTTTTTTTAGAAAAAACACAAATTACTCATAATAAAAAAATAAATTTTATCATCAACACATTTGTTTTTATGAATGACAATATCATAGAGAAAAATATTAAATTAAGTTTATGCAAAAATAATAGCTTTTTTAGATAAATTTTGCAGTGTAAACACAAAATCCAGGAAAAAAGTTTTCACAAGAAAGTTTGGTAAAAAGTAAACATTAAAACATTATTAAAGTTAATTTTGGGGGGAGAAACTTTGTAGCATAATTTGTAATAAGAAAGCCTAGAAAAATAATAATAATAAATAGTTATTTCTTTAAATCAAGTAAAATTAAAATATAACATTCTGATATAAGAAACATGGTAAAAATTCAACATACTTTTTTTCATTTTTGAGATACAGATTAAGCAAAAATAAAGTTGTTCATTAGTGTATTTGCTATTATGAATAAAATTTTCATAGAGAGGTATATTAAAAGAATATTAAATTGGCTTTAAGTGAAAAATGTTAAATTAACTTTCAA
The DNA here is from genome assembly GCA_963932145.1 of Acanthosepion lycidas. Lineage (NCBI taxonomy): Eukaryota > Metazoa > Mollusca > Cephalopoda > Sepiida > Sepiidae > Acanthosepion > Acanthosepion lycidas. Next base: position 58,539,287 of record OZ010584.1, read on the forward strand.
ATAACAACACCAAGTTTCCTAAATTATATTTTTTAGTAAATTTCCTGAAAGAAAGAAAATATAACAATCTTATCCTTCAATTAAATAAACTAAAGTTATTCCAAATGTAAAAAGCAAAGATTTCTTAAGCCAACTACTGAATTGAACTACCACAAACCCAAACTGAAGCTAAAAATCTTTACTCTCAGTGGAACAATGAGATTTGACATAGGCCTCCAGTTCTGAGCAAGAGTTACACTATGACTTGGACTTTAGTAAAGAACACCATGAGGTAAGCACAAACTATATATACTAGAATTTGAACATGGTTTGCAGAGTCCACTTTCTATGCTGTTAACCATTTGACCATCTACATTTTCTGTTGATTGTAAACCCATAGAAATCATTGATGTAGCCTTCATACCATTTATGACATCATATTTATATGAAGTAACTTTGCAGGCTCTTAGGGTTATTAAAACTATGACAAGAAACATATATATTTCAGTTCACAGTCTGCAGAACACTTCTAATGAATCTAAAACCATTCCAATGGTGAGAACAGCAGGAAACTTTCATCATTTTCTGACCAAATAGTTAATGGTAATGTCAGTTGAAATTTATAAAATCTTTCTCTTAAAACAATATTTATCGTAATTGTATTATTAGCTGTTTCACTAGAAGAAAACATTTGGCATTCATTGACCGAGCAGAGTTGGCACTGCTTTCAATTGAAGTTTATAAAATCTTTCTCTTAAAACAATTTTTCAGGAAAATAGGGTTTTTAAGTTCAATAGTTGTTATTGCTCTTTTCAGTACTGAGGGGGGTTTCGTTCCTAACTTTTTTTTGAAATCTACTGTTATCACTCTTTTTTAATATTCTAAGCTTCCTAACCCTTTGTTTAAAGTAATGTAGAAAGTCAGTATTTTGATTATGTCATTATTTTTTCTTTGTATTACATGTACTATCCATTTTAGTTGTTGCTGCTGTTGGAAATTTTCAAGTGATGTAATTCCTGTTATTTGGTAAGGTTCTTTGTTTGAAGCCCAAATCTATAACCTCTGATGAAGAACAGTCTTCTTGAAGACCTACAGGCTTCATTCACTTGAAGCCATTTTTAATCATTATGTACAAAGCCTAACAGCAAGATCCCAGAAGCCATAAAGTTCAAAGTGCAAATGTAATTATCTCTGCAATTTAAAATGTTTAATGATGTTGTTTTAAATTGATTATTTATTTTTTTTTGCTTGTGAAACATTTTTATGTATTACTTGCTCTTATTAAATTTTTTCTTTTATATGAGTATTTAATGAAAATGCAGAATAGTTGATAATGTATGGAATTGCATTTTTCATCTACAATTGCATCAAATAGGATTTCTAAATTGTTCTAATAAACAAAGAAAAATATTAGCTCTGTGTTTTTATTATGCAAAAGTGTTTGATAAAGTATTAGAACTGCTAGATAACCTTGACATATTTGGGAAGGATAACAAAATAATCCAGAACCTATGCTGGTAGCAAATTGTCTAGAAACAGATAGAAAATGAGTTCAGTAAATATACACAAATAGAAAGGGGTGTCAGACAATGATGTTTCTTTTCACTGGACTTTCAACTTATAAAGTGAGGTGATTCTGAGAGAATTATAAGTCCTAGCAAGATTCATTATTGGCAACTACAATCTTAACAACATAAAACATTCAGAAAACAAAGTGTTAATAACAGATGCAGAAAGGAAACTACAAGAACTCCTATGGAAGGAAATAAAGGAAACCAAAGAGAAAGGCCTAAACATCAATTACAAGAAAACTGATTGCTCACAAAAGGAACAGTGCAAAATTCAAATTAAAAATTTGAGATACCAAACTCAAAATAGTACAAAAATTTAAATATCTGGGAAGTGTTTTAACAGAGGACATAAAGGGCAACACTGACAAGTTTGATAATCCAAAAATTCATGGAAAGATCCTTGAAAATTGTTAAAAATCAAGATTGTTAAATCATCATAAATTTTTGTGGTTGTTTTTAATATTCATATGAATGAGATGAGATGTTTAAGAATCTTTGGTAATTATGTTACAACCAGATGATCTTCCTGACTTCTCTTTTCCTTCTTAGTCATTAGACTGCTTGATTCAGTAATGTAGAATATCTTTGATCAGTAAAAAAGACTGACCCATTTCATGAGGTTTCTGTTACAAAAAGGTATGACTGTTTGCTGTACATGGTCTTTCTATGATCACAATCAGTGAGGCTACTGCAGAATTCCACGCACAAAGCACAACCACTGAACTCATCTACCTCTGCTGTTCTCTCACTCCTGCTCATTTTATTGAGTGGCTAAGTTTTGGAATTTGCATAAGCCACAAATTTGTCTCACAAATTCTGAGCTATAAGATCAGGTTTTTCTTAAATATTTAGATCAGCCATGTTTTCTTCCAAGTGTCTTACATACAACCATGTTTTTTCCAGGAGGTAAGCTGTTTTCCCTTTTACAGTTTAAATCAGTTCAGTTGACAATGTTAAATTCACAAGTGTATCTCTCTCTCTCTCTCTCTCTATATATATATATATATATATATATATATATATCAGTATTAGATAAAATCCAGGATTCTGGATGCATATTTTAAAGCAATTACTTGATCTTGTTTAAATCCAACATTCCTATGACAATAAACTTTATGTTTTAGATACAAAAATAAAGGTAGTAGATACTGATTTTGAAAGGTTCTAATGAGGGATATACATTTCTTAAACAGGACAATTGTTTTGCTGTCATTGTCCATTTTTATATATGTGTATATACATAAAATTAAGTATCAGAAAAAAAAATCATAACAACTATAGAATGCATATTTTATCACAGATACAATAAATTTGTCTTTATAATTTACCCCTGAAGATGATGTTAGAAAAAGTCGAAAGTACTTGGGTTAAAGAAAAAAAAAACTATGGCAACTTCCTTGACGAATTTCATCTGAACATCAAGGAATTGATTAGACAACTGGGAACAGTGGAAAGGATCACTATAAAAAAGTACACACAATATGTCTATATTATTCAATGAAACATGTTTGAATGAAGTTATATATATATATATATATATATATATATATATACACACACACACACACACATATGAATAAAGACAAAAGGAAAACCTTTCTTTACAGTTTATCAAGGCAAATGTAAAGATTTGATGAAGTCCACCAGAGGATGAAATCAGTAAAGCAAAGTTTTCCTTTTGTCTTTATTCATATTGTCTTTTTTACAGATATTTTTTATTTATATCAGAATTTTTACATTATATATAAGAATATATATATATATATATATTATAGGTTACATGAAGATTTGGAAGGGTCTTCTAGATTCACTGCAGACTCTTGGATTGGTTAGCAAGGTTAATATAGACAAGCTATGCCACTTCTACTCATGAAAAGAATATTTATTTTACACAGGAGATATTTTTCAGTATAATTTTCTTCCTTGACAATGCATTTAATTTAGTGGTAAATATTAAGCGTACAGACTGAACACTGTATGGTGAAATTTGCAATAAAAATGCAGTCCTTATCTAGTATCAGGCTATGAGCATTTCAGCAATGATAAAGTTTTAGAGAAGATGGGGGAAAAAAAGGACACTTATACATAGCATCAGAAAGAGAGCTGAAATTTCTAAGGCATACAATGAGGAAAGGGAGCTTAGAAAATTTGACACTCACAGGTCATATTAAAGGGAAAAGAGACAGAGAAAAACAGCACATAATTTAGGAGTGATGAGAAAAAGACAAAATTTACTAAGAGCTACAAGAAATTGTGGACAGCTATTATTGTCAACATCCTAAAGAGAACAGGTTTATATAGAAGATGATGATGATGAAATAGGCACAAAGACCAATGGAAAAATACTTAAGAAAGTTTAACATTATTTACATTTGGACTAATGTTCTCCTGTTTGCTTTTATTATTATAATATTTTGTCTGTTGCACTCTCCAACCATCTTCAGATGTGTGTTGATTTGGATAACTGTCAGGAAGTTTTGAATTGAACCTTTCATTTAATCTGCAGTGGTGTAGAGTTTTCTCATTTCACAGTCTATATCTAAGGATATCTCATCATCTTACAATTTACTACTTTCTACTGAGGTCTGAGTCTATCCAAACTGGCCCAGGGATTGAGCTCTTAATTGCTGTACCATCAAATTCATGAACCAATACTTTAATCCACTAGGCCATTGTCTCATGAGACAATATTGAATCAAGAAAAGAAACAGACAGAATAACATTTTTAAAATATAAGTTAGCTTGAAGTATGACATTGAAAATCATTTGCCAAGGTGAGAATATGAATCAAGCAGATCAATTCTGAAATATTTAATCTAAATTATAGTGAATAAAATATTCTCATAATAAACTTACAAGAAAAGTAGATAAAATATCAATTTTTATAAGAAATCTATATGTAATTTTTACATATGCCGAATTCTAAAATATGATTTCTTATTGAAGAATAGGAAATATTTCAATGGATTCAAATTTAGAAAATTAATTTAAAATCAAAAGAAACAAGAAAAATATAAGAAACAGAAAAATCTTAATTTCTTCTCAGATACCAATTTTTCCCCAATCCTATGATTCCATGTCTTTATCTACCCAGAAGGACTATTCTTCAACCCCCACACTTTCAGGAAGCCTACATTTTGCCTTAGGAAGCATTTATTTTCATTATATATATATATATATATATATATATATATATATATATATATATATAATTGTGTATTTGGGCAACAATCCCTCTTTTATACAAGTTTCATTAAAGTTAATGTTGTAGCATACCTACAGACGATAATGGGTCATTCACATAAATACAATAGTAAATACTGTATGTTGGTCTGCAATTGTAGATTCATTGTGGAATTCACTTGACTCACTTCTAGCAGTTGACTATTTCTTCTACACGCTGCTGGCGGATCTTATATGTGTTGTTCTTGTCCTAAGTATAATCTTTCATTACAAACCTTTGTGTGATTATTCTATTCCCTAAGTTACAACAGTTAAAAATAAATAAACATCGTTGATAATGTCTAATAGCTGAAAGTACTCTGATATATAGAACATTTAGAGAAGTTTTACACACTTTATCTCCAGAAAAGAAAACATTTATACAAACAAAAGAAAAATTAAATAAAAAGTTTAATAGCAGTACATGGTCAGTCGTCTTTAATGAAACTTATATATATATATATATATATATATATATATATACATACACGTGTGTATATATATATATATATATATATATATATATATATATACATACATACACGTGTATATATATATATATATATATATATATATATATATATATATACACATACATACATACACGTGTATATATATATATATATATATATATATATATATATATATATACACATACATACATACACGTGTATATATATATATACATACATACATATACGTATATATTTTATTCAAGGCAATATAGATATGTAATTATATTTATAAAATTATTGATACTATTAATACAGTATGCAGTAGAAATATGTCCCACATATACCTCCCAGAAATACATTTTACTGCCTTACCATTGTATGGGTGGTATATGTGGGTGGTATTTCTGCCACACCTGTGTTACTTTGATATTATCAAATATTAAGGCTGGTTGTTTTCCTTCTTTTATTTTTTTTTAAATCTAAAAAAAAATTTTATAATAAGGATGATTTTCATTTATAAAAATAATGTATATCTTCCAGCAAGAGAATTATTTAATATTTTATTTTAAAATTTAAAGAAAAAAAAAACACTTAGCAGAATAAGTGTATGTTATCAGAATCATTTTGAACATAATTTTCCTTCTTTCTGCATGAGGTTGTCCATTTTATGGTCAACAAGCTATTTTTGCAGATTATTCATGAGTGTAAAGAGTTTGAATCTTGTTATTGTGGCCTTGTATCAGACTCATTTCTTCATATTCCAGTAGTAAAAAGTAACTTCTTAAGGGCAACTGCTTTGTAGAACAAACGCCCAATCTTGACTTTTTCAAGATTTTAGGGTTAGTCGTTATCTTTCGTGCATAACACTATGAACTTCACTTCTTGCCTGTATGTATGCTCATACAACATCATGCAGTAATGCTCTACCTTAAGTGGCTCTTGGGTGAATATTAATATATAAAAAAATTAAACACACACATATACCTACTGTACATTTCATCCAAAGTTGATTATAGTGTTTTTGGCATGGACGTCAATTTTATTAAATGGGTTCAGTTTAAAATTGACATATTAAAAAATTGATGTAACAAAAAA
>OZ010584.1:58550608-58598108 GCA_963932145.1 Acanthosepion lycidas
TCTTTTTTTTTTTTTTTATATGGGGGTAAAGAGTAAGATTTTGTGCTATTTTACTTATTAAAATAAATAAAGAGAAAGAAAATTAAATCCAATTCATAGATTGATATAAATTAACAGAAGCAAATCTCATATTTATTTCACCTATCCATTTTTACATTTTCTTTTCAGTGAAATAAAAACTGAAAGTTTTTTGTTGATGCTAACTTCATTTCTTCTTTTGTATTGTCCAAAATGGGTGACTGACTGCAGTAAGCTGAAACCCACTGATGTGTACTGAATTTTCAGATTTTCTATTAAGAAAGCAATTAAGCAGTTATTACAAAAGTCATTGGGGGTACAGAACAAATGTATGGTTGCACATTAACAGAGAAATAGTTTTATACAGGGGAATGCATATTTTAACAAGAATAGACAGATGTGAACAATGGTAGATCAAGCAGATAAAAGAGAGAAGCATTTACATTAACAAATAAGATTTCTATACAAATGTGCATATGTATACTAGTGTATATATATATATATATATATATAAAATGTGCATAGGTTATAAAGAGCAGAAAGAAAACAGAATCGAAATTCAGTTGAAAACAAATATTATTTTTTTGTTAAGGCCATGTCTCCAGATAATAATGGCTCTCCACAGCTTCTTTCTCTTTAACAGCTGTGAATTGCCATGATTTCTTGCGAAAGGTAGTGGAATGATTTACCGTTGTCTTCAAGAGGGTTTTGAATTCAGAGTTATTCATCTCCCAAGGCTAGAGACCCTAGACTATCCAAACATTTAAGCTACAGATGGGTGGAAAAGAGATAGATTCATGCCTTTTCCAAGGGTATTAGTGTGTATTAATAGTGTATTAATAGTGTAGCTAGGCTGGAATTTAAACCTAGCTTGCTGATAACCATAACACTACCTGCACATCCCCAATATATCATATATATATATATATATATTTATATACAATATTTAGAATAAAAATTTAAAGGCATGCACCAGCTTAAAAGAAGGGGCTTTTTAAGAAATTATGTGCACATACCCAATGAATGATTGCAATCCAAAACACATAAAAAATCTACATTGAAGATGATTAATATAAAAAAAAAAAACTTATTTTTACAATGGATTTTGTTCATTCAGGAACTTCATCAAAGGCAGAAAGTTTACAAATTAATGAAACATACTGCAAAATAAGTTTCCCTATTTTGTCAACAGTTTAGTATTTTTAACCTTTCATATATATTATATATTATATATATATATATATATATATACACACACACACACACATATATATATTCAATATTTTTATTACTTCAAACTTCATTTTTATTTCATTTTCTTTTATCACCTTGCATTTTGCCTACAAGTTGGGTTACAGGTCAGTACTTGAGGACTACCAACAGCAACAACAACTAAAATGAATAGCACATGTAAATTGAAGAGAAAATGACATAATCAAGATGTTGACATTCCACACTAATTCAAATAAAAGGTTAGGAAGGAACCCCCCATCAATAATGGAAAGAGTGATAACAGCTACTGAATTTGAAAATCCTGATTCTTGAAAAATTGTTTTAAGAGACAGATTTTGTAAACTTCAACCAAAAGTAGTACTGGCTGCTTGGTCAATGAATACCAAATGTTTCCTTGTAGGGAAACAGTTAATACTACCATTACCATTACTAGACTAACACCTCAATGCTCTGCTATGATATATGGGTTTCAGAGTTACCTTGTTAACCCCAGAAGAGAATATGTTTATAAATGATTAAATTATGATTACCAATCAAAATAATGTTAAAATATAAATAGATGAAAAAAAAATGTAATGTATAAGTATGGCTGAATCATCAGCTGAATTTGTTTTTTCTTAAATATGCCTGTCAAACTGCATGTGCGTGTTATATGGCTGGTAAATGTGTATCATGATAAATCTCTATGGAATTTTAATATTGTAAATATCAGCAGTTTTTGAGATTTTAGTCATTGACACACAAATACAGAAATGTTATTTAGATTTGTATTTGATAGAAAAAAAAAAAAGAAGAAATATTAACAGGTGAAAGATTTTTTATATTAACAGAGGGCAGGGGAATCATGGGCTGGGCAGAGGAAATCAAAGGAGTTCAACTATATTCAGGCCTCATATTTATTCTCTGATCTATATAATCCCCCACCCTCATTTTTGTTAACAACTTCCTCATTCATTCTCATTCCAGTGGGTGGAGTTCAATTTTTTGTCCTTTTATTTCTCTGATTGTTTTTTTTTTTTTAAATATTTAAATTTAACTTGAAATGGTGGATAGGTTTTTTTTTTTTTTTTATCTAACAATTATTTTTCTCCAAGTCTATCAAATGAGAAGAGAAATAAATAAATTAAAACTAGTAAAGGAACATGGCCCTTTGTAATTTACAGTACATTTCTGTTTTCATTTTATGGTAAATAATTGGAAGAAAAAGAATCCCTTACTCAACCCTTATCTTCAGAAACTACCATCTTGAGACAGAAATATAGTGTTGTTGGAAGAACTAACTTGATAAAAAAGAATGTTTCAATCTATTTTCTTTTTAAATTCTAGAAAAATACTTACTGATATCTAGAGGAAAGACAGATAAAAGCTACAAAAAATTTTATACTTGATGTTATACATACAAATAATGTGCCTGCACACAGATATACATTACATATTTTTCACATACATAGATCTGACAAAGAGATGCATACTCAGACACTTATACATATATACATACACCCAACCACACAAAAAGTTCTCTGCAGTTTGTGACACACAGAGACGTTTTTGTATGCAAACACAGTTCAAATCTACACAGCATATTCACACAAGCATTACATAACACACAATGCATCTGTAATATTACATATAATCCAATCAAATTCAAATAAAAATTTAGATATCATTTTATTAAAAAATAAATAAATAAATAAATAAAATCAAACAGAAGGCATGAAATGGGTTCCCCTCTCAAAGAAAACTTAAAAGGAAGGGAAAAAATTAATATTTTTTATTTTCTGGCAGAGTGATTTTTTTTCGAGAGAGAGAGATGTGTGAAATGTTTGTCAAGGCTTGAGAAAGACTAGATAGATGATAACTGAACAGAAATCGTTACTGATTTGATAATTCATCGAATTATATGTGGAGAAATGAGACAAAGTGGAAAGGCTTTTTATTGACAACCTTCGTTAGGTAAACATCTTCAGGTCAGAATGAAAGACAAATCCGTGTTTAACCCCCATGCCCTGCAAAAAAAAAAAAAACAGATTTGTCTTTCATTCTGACCTGAAGACACCTACCTAATAAAGTTGAAATGCGTTGTCAGCAAAAAGTTTCTCCACTTTTTGTTTAAATTCTGTATCTTAAAAGTATATTGCACATACCTTTTGTAGTTGAACATTTATAAAGTGCAGATATCAGTATAAAAAAAAAAAAATTGAACACCAAATTTAGGTAGGTGAGGCTAACAATATATACTTACCTTGTGTGTGAAACTATTTAACTCCTAGTACACGACATATATACACATCTTTTTATCTACCTTTAAATCACTTACACACGTCAACATACTGAATAAGAACATATAACCACATGCAGACACATAGCTTGTGATAAAAAAAAAAAATCCATCAGGATCATTACCACACACTCCCTCTCCTTTTTCGGAGTTCGGAAAGGCAGCAAAAGAAAGTTGAATGAATGAATTTAGCGAGCAAGACTGTTCACCCACATTGTACACACTGAAGCGTGCATGCCTGCATTGATTACAAACGGCATTCTTATGACCAGCAGCGACAAACCATTGACAAAGCTGACGGAGAATTTATGCTTGGATGAGTGACCGTAAAATTGGCTGCTGACAGCATGGCTTGTCGATGTATAGGGTTTTTCTTTTTTCCACTGTTAAATTGCAACCAAATCTCTCTCTCTCTCTGTAATATGTCTGTCAGTAAAAACATCCTACTTCATAAGATTGGAAGAGAGGAGATTTCTGGGTGTGAGAAGGGTGGAAGAAGCCACTGTCCCCACCCTCTTCATCTTGGAAACTTCAGAAGAAATGAGGAGGTTTGGGGGAAATTGTTGTTGGAAAACCAATGTTAACAGATATAAAAACTCATTTCAAGTTAGGAAGCAGCAAAGTGAAAAGAGAAATAAAAAAAAAAAAAAAAAGGTAGAGTATATCTTGCATTTGTACTTTTGTTAGCCATTTATTTGTGGGTGGGAGTTTAGATTATAAGAGTTTCAATCTTTCAGTTTGATATTAAACATATTTTTACTATTTTCCATTGAAGAAAAAAGAAACAAAGAAATAAATAAACTTCTTCTTCTTCCTCATATCTAGTCAAATCATTGATGAAATATCTTCCTTTTGTTTTTTCTACAAATATTTTCATAGAAATTGTTCTAATGAGCTTTCCTCCTTGCCACTGCATGAATTTAAGTGTGCTCCTTGATTAGCAACTAGGTCTCACTGTTTTACTGTTGAACTAGCTAGATGCAACCATATGTTCTATTCTAACAGTTTCTTTTCTTGCACTTCTTGTCTGTGGAACTCCTTTCTGATTTCTTGCTTCCCTGCTACTTGTAGTCTTCAAAAATTCAAATGCAATGCCAATTACCATCTTCTGTCTTCCTGAATCCTGTTCTTTTATTGCCCTTTCTCTTCACTAAAGTCTTCTCATTCTCTTTCACTCCCAGTAACCCATTGCATCTTAGGGAAATTATCATCTTGTTTGGGGTGAAATGAATAAAAAGTGAAATTCTTTAATCAATAAAAAAAAAAATTACTCTTAATGTTTAGATACAGTCACAGCCATCTCAGAATGGAGTAAAGGTTGGTGAGGCTAGTCTGGTTGATGATTATTACTGATTAGTGAGTTCAATCCTCACTGTATACAAAATTACTTACTGCATACAAAATTTGACTGACCAATGAATCCTAATTGTTTAGATATCCAATTCATAGTAGCAGCTGTAAAAAAAAAAAATTGATTGTAACAAGCACTTTGTATAAAGCAAGCTTATATTTTGGTGGGAGAACAGAGGGTTTCATGACTTTCCTAAGGTTATTGGTGTAAAAGGGAATGCAATGACCTTAGTTGGAATTTGAACTTGGCTCACTGATTCCTCTTTCTGAGTCAGTAATCATCACACTCTCTTGACAGCCATGAGAAATGACAAATATTCAAATGTTATTCTGTTAATTATAAACTTTAGCATCATTATTTTTGATTATTTTGATCGTAACATTTTGTATCATTGTCACATTATCTTATGGTCTGTGACTCTAGGTTCATGGTTCTTCTACCATGTTCTTTTTACATTTGGTGACCATTATAGTGGCCTGAAAAGGTATTTGGCAACTGTAATCAGTGTTCTCTAAGGAACCGAGTCATTTGTGTTGTCACATTTGCTTCCAATGCTTTCTTGAGGCCAATACACTAGATTTGGCTCATCTCTGCCTCTTGCTGAAAATCAAATTAGATATTTTCTCATTGGGAGAAAGCTTTCTTCTTATGATGTTAAACAGTACAATGCATATAGTTATAACTCGCTACTTTTATTATCCTCACTAGGTAAATTCTATTAATTAATTCAGTAAAGGAGTGAGAAGAAATGAGTGAGATAGATTACTAATTTTTTTTTTTACTTTCCCATTCCTCCTAGCATTTAAAGGCTCATGGGTTTTCAAAGATGTATATATACCCACTAAAAAGTTTAAGGGAGAAACTCCTTTTATAAGGAAGTCTTTCACCTTCTGCTTAAATGAAAATACGTTATTTATGTTCAACAATTTTGGGGTCAAATAAAAAGCCAATCAGACCCACTACATAGTTACTTTGATAAACAAATCTGTTTTCTTCAGTTTCTTATCTTTATTTATTTATTTACTTATTTTATTGTTATGACTAATGCTAATATTGTATCAAGACTTACAACTTTATGGAAATATAAGACTTAAGTGTTAACAGTCTGATGACCCTATCAACTCACCAAAAATAGCTTGTCTAGATACTTGAGACACTTGACCATTTATTTGTCTATATTAATTCTAGACTTTCACACATTGGTGTATCATCTGAACTCCATGGTAGCAGATATTTGTATTTTCAGAAATATATTTAAAACTGCTTGTTGGGGTCATTTGTTAATTAGTACATTTTTTCCAACTAGTAACAAAACCCTGCTTTTTTTAATTTCTAATCCTAATTCTTAAAATTGTTTTTCCTTTACTTTATACACAGCTTGCAGTCAAATCATGCTGAAAACACCGGTTCTTGTTCAATCACTAAAATTAAGCATGTTGAGTCCAATCAGTACTTAGATGAGGGTCTGCTTTGGGACACTAGGTACTGTAAGCAAACCCCTAAAAATCTAAAATATGTTTTGGCTTTAAATAACCTGCAAAGGGTTGATAAGCCATAAGAAAACAAATGAATATTTTATCAACATAATGTTACAATTTTTGCCAGTGCAATTTAATTTCATCAGGTGTAAATTGCATCAGGTAATTATCAGAGAGCTTTGAGCTGAATCTCTTATTTGGTTCACATCTGATGTTTTCCCAAATATTTCTCAGTCCAATTAAGATGGTTTATAGATCTAAATGACATGGATTGATGCTGCATTTGTAATGTTTTCTTCTTTTTTCTTTTTAACCAAACTGAAAAGTCCAGTTGATATAAAATGAAAAGGCAACAACAAAGAAAATGATGTCTTTATTCTATGCCTGTACAAATGAATGTCCACAAGATATAAGCCTGCTAGCACAAAGTGCTTGCTACAGTCAATTCATTTTGACAGCTGGTGTTATGAGATGAATATCTGAGCTTAGCAATTTCTGATTACATTGGCAAGTCTTAGGAGACAAACAAGAGCTGAGACAACCTTGAGGGGAGAACAGTTAAGCTCATTAAAAAGGATCATTAGAGTGATAAAGAGAAGCTACATGTTCAATCCTTGGGGAGGATGCTGGACATCACAAAACAGGATGAGAACATCACAGCCTCCTGAGGAAAATAAAGAATTCCCTAAATGTTAATGGATTGAAAATGCTCCTGAGAGAAGGTAGGAGAATACATTGGCTGAAATATTATGATGTGAACAGCAAAGATGTAAATGTTTGTCTGAATAAGCAAAATATATAAATAAATAAATAAATAAAACGTTGCTTGCAAAAAATCTCACTTTTGAAAATTATTAGGTTGGTGCAAAAATAATGTTTTCTCACATGTGAGAAAACGACATTATTTTTGCACCAACCTAATATCACTTTTACACTGAAAAAAAAGAGAATGCTTACTTTCTCATTCACAAACAGTTAATCTGATGATATCCTGAATTTATATAATTGATTTGTTTTTTTACATCTTATAAATCCTTTTTGGGTTGTTTAAAGCCAGAAGATTTTTGATTATAAGAATAATAATGTTTTTGTGAGTGAATATTGCATTAATAATTTTTTTGAGAATAATATTTCCAGATATAAGTCCTGCTAGTTAACCCATAGCTGGGAGAGGAGGTGGATTCATACATTTCCCAAGAGTATTTACACATAAGTGAATGTAATGAATTTGACTGTAATTCGAACTCAGCTCTCTGATTTTATAAGATGAAGCATTATGAACCAGGAGGCACGGTGGAGCAATGGATAGTTGCTTGGATTGAGGAATTGGAGAGCTGAGTTTGAATTCCACGCAAATCCATTACATTAACTTACATGCTAATACTCTTGGGAAAGAGTCTTCTCCCACTAGCTATGGGTAAATAGCAGGACAGACCAGGTTCTAACCTTGGACAGCAACTGGCCTACCCCAGAAAGAAATGGCAACCTACTGTGGGAAAAAAAAATCTGCCTTGTCAGTCATGTATCAAAAGATACATGATTGCCTAAGCATGTATCACGTATAGCACATAACTGACTGATTAATTCTTTTAGTGGTTTTTCTTTCATCTTAATTAGAATTGATTTCATTGCAACTACTCAGACCATCATTTTATTGTCACTACTAAACAGTATGAATAATAAAGAATAAGCTGTTGACAATTTGCATTCCTATTGTCTGAAGAAACCTGTCTTACTGTGATATCTGTTCTAACTAATTGAGGTATGAATATTCTTATGGCTAGCAGAAAGTAATATCTAAAAATATATAATTATCCTTTATTTTTTTTCCTCCAATCTCTCAGCATTGCTGTTTGATGTTATTGTTCTGATTTGGCTTGGTTTATTTTGTCTGATAGCATATCAACCTTATCCAGGTTACTTAATGCCAAACTCTGTCATACAATAGATAGATATAGATTTGGTTTGCATGAGAGTCAATGTATTATGGCGTATTAATCTTTTCCAGATCATTTCATAATGAATTGTCATAAAACAGGTGGACATAGATTTGGTTTACATGAGAATCAAAAGGTTGAGATAGATCTGGTTTATTTTATGATATATCAATCTTTCCAGGTTATTTAATAATGAATTGTCATAAAATAGACAGGCAGGCATAGGTCTGGTTTACACTAAAGTCAAAAGGTAGAGATAGGTACAGTAAACAAGTAGCCCTTTTCTTTGGGAGTTACTATCTGCATCCCAGTGCAGAAAGCTGTCTTCTTAACTCCCAATAGATAAAGCAAGGAATTATTATCAAATTTAGAAATAATCCAGATTTGAACCAAATATATAAATATAAACAAATAGGTAGTTATGGCATTTGTTTTTTGTATGCAAATGATAGTTATAGTTTCAGTTACCTTAAAACTGGAGAATTTATTCACCAGAACTAAATTTTGAAATTATGAACATAACTAATTAGAACAAGTAAAAAATATCTCCCTACAACACCAACAATAAAATAAAAACAGAAAACCTGTCAATTCATTTCAAAAATTGATTTAGTCAAATATTTTATTATAATATCTGATATTTTCTGATGGAGAATTAAATAAATTGAAAAATCATTTTCTTTAGATCGTCTCTGAACATTATAAAAATTTTCTGAATAATCAGCAGAGGAGGAAACCAACTGAAGTCAGTTCAGATTTCATTGTTGTAAATTTTAGACAAAAACTATTGAAGTTGCACCTTAAAGCACTCTTAACTTATAATGGTTTCAATTTGTACAAAATGTGTGCATATATAATCTGAAAAGTATGTTTGTAAAGTGTGGGCATTTACCTTTAAGAGAAAAAGAGAAATTGTTTATTTCAAGCATAGTGACATTTTTGCTTTTATTTAAGCTTGCAAATATGCCTGATTATGAAATAAACTTGCATAGCATCACCCTCATATATTTTTCTGTTTTTCAGTATAGCATGTCAGTCATTACACTATTATTAAAGCATCTGCTTTGGATATAAGGTAAGATAATGTATTGTTTACCAGCTCATCAACCTTATGGGTCATTTCATGCTGAATTAGGTAGTTTTTTTACATCAAGTAATTTTTAAACACGTTTTTATATTATTCTTTGACTGCTTTGTAGATAGATTTTTTTGGATGTGAATACTTTGTATTGGTAGACAAATATTCTGTGGAGATTTTTGCATGTGTTGTATCTACAAGAGTTTAAGAAGACCTGTTTCCTTCAGTAAACCTATTAAATGAGGAATGGGAACTTTTGGTATATTATGGTTGTTATACCCCAGGTTGCTGGGATGAACAAAAAGGAAATGAAAATAAAAGACAAGTGTATTTTAACCCATAATAAAACAACTTTTATTCATTTACCATCTGAGAACAGCAAGGATTTATTCGGATTGAAACCATGAATTCCATGTGTGCGTCAGCTTGTCACCATATTCAATCCAGAAGTGCCGCACTCCAGACAAGGGAAGTAACTCAATTGTATTTTGAGTTATACTTTATAGGGGAAGAAAATTAGCTTCCCCTAACAATAGTGTTTATAGTGTATTTGCATATATCCTTTGCATTCTATCATTTATGTGTTTTATAGTTAATTGGTGTTCACAAAGTGTACATTTTGGATATATTTAATTTATGTTTATATAAAAAATGGTTGCCCCACCAAGATTCTCATCCCTCAACCATTGAAGCCAAAGCTTAGTGACAAATGATATCACAGGAAGAAAAGGGATGCTATTCAACATCATTATTCTATGCAAGCACAAAATATAAATTTTGCCAAAAAGAAAAGAAAAAAAATCAAGTGCATCCAGTTCACCTAAAAAAAAATGAAAATAAGTGAAGGAATATTATCAAACACTAACAATTTTAACCCATTTTTTAGGTTTTAAGCCAAATACAAAATCACCATGATGCCAGAACAAATAAATTTAAAGTCATAAACTTCACCTCATCAGTCTCATAATATGATCATTGAGCCCATGACCAGCTCCCTCCATATGTCACAGTTGCAT
The DNA here is from genome assembly GCA_963932145.1 of Acanthosepion lycidas. Classification (NCBI taxonomy): domain Eukaryota; kingdom Metazoa; phylum Mollusca; class Cephalopoda; order Sepiida; family Sepiidae; genus Acanthosepion; species Acanthosepion lycidas. The sequence continues at coordinate 58,560,998 of OZ010584.1, forward strand.
GCCAATGCCTGAGTGTCTGTGGATCTTCTAGTCAACCCATTATTTTCTTCTGTTTACCTCTTCTTTTGCACATTGCTTGTGAAAAGAATGGCAGTGGAAACATTTTTCTCTCTAATGAATTGTCCATACCGTTTAAACTTTTTCAACTTTACAGTAATTATGAGGTCTTCCATTGAGCCAGTTCCTTACCTGACAGTGTTTTGCACTGCATCATTTGTGATTCAGTAAAATGCTACACCTGGCACATCAAAGGACTAGGTGAAACAAGGGGAGAGGCTTCAGTGGACATCAGATTGAGGAAGGTTATGTAATCTACTACAGGGAAGAAATCAACCATTATATTCATGATGTAGAATTCCTTGTCAACAACAGTTTGTTCACTATATCATACCAGACAATTTTCTTCACCAGAGTCTATCTTCCACATTTATAAATCTGTCATTTGGCTATGCATTGAATATTGCTGCTATATCTAGTCTGGTGCTCCTGCTTTATATCTTGAGATTCTCAACCAAATCCAAAGAAGAGTCTGAAATGTTATCTGTCGTGACCTAGCATTTCAACTCCAGTTATTTTTCTATAGTAAGCATATTACTAGATTGGCAATTAGGTCTCATCATTTTACTGTTGAAATAGCTAAATGTAACCATAAGTTCTATTCTAATAGTTTCTTTTCTCACACTTATCACCTGCGAAACTCTTCTGGTTTCTTGCTTGCTTGCCATATACAATCTTCAAAATTTTAAATATAACATTAATTGACATCTTGTTTTCTTGAATAGTGTTCTTTTATTGTTCTTTTATAAAATCTTCTCATTCTCTTTCACTTTCAATAATCCCTGACATCTTAGTGGCATTATCACTTTGCTTGGAGTGAAACAATTAAAAAAAAGACAAAACAAAATCATCAAAGAATCAGTCCTTAGGTGCTGTCGGTTTATCACCATACACTTAATAGGATTCAAAAATCTTGAATTTGGGATTGGACTTTGGCTGTGACTCTTACCACTGAATCAATATTGCAAATACAAATAAAATATATTGCCTTCATGTACCATATTTATCAAAAATGATGAACATTTAGCAATTAATTTTGCTGTAAAAAAAAAAAAGAAAGGTAATTTTTTAATTGCATTGTGCTTATAAAATGAACTTTTCTTGCATATTCTTGTTTCTGTCCAACAAAAAAAAATTGCGATCTGGTGTAATCAATGCAAAAGAGATACATGTAGTGATCTTCCTTGTACTGGTGACATGGAAAGTTACAGATGATGTTCACCTAATATTACACATTCACTATTCTCCATAGTTACCATGCGACCACCCATTTTTATTATATGCACTTAAATTATTCTACTATTTCAAGAATTAAGTACACATATGGACACCATAAGATAAACACCCAGAAAAATACATACATGCATACATACATACAATCCCCACTTTCCAGCCTTAACAAAGTTCAAAATCATTTATGTGGGCTTGTGGAGAGATGACTTATCTTCCACCCTGTAGTCCTTTTTCCCACGGACACAATGTTGTTACTCTATCCCTATTTTCAGGGTGAATGTTCAAACAAGCACCATTCTTTAGTGCCACCAGTTCAGACCTTACACACAAGTACCACTTTGCTACAGCCACAGGGTTGAATCGCCTTCATTCCACTCAAAGAGCTTCTTCCCAAGAACTGTTATTTTGTGGAACAGACTCCCAGATGGGTGCTTACCTGAACATTACAGTCTAAACCTCTTCAATTCAATCATCATCTATCCTCTAGATCCTGATAATTTTCACTTCACACTTCCTCACCTTAAATTCATATCACACACATCATTCAGTAACCGTCTATCCTAAGTGGCTCTTGGGCCTTGTTTTGGGTGAACAGTTAGTAAGAAAAAATGCATACATACATACATACATACTAATGCCATAAAATGAACACCTGACATCTATCCAACCAATGAAAACAAAATAACAAACTGCACTAACCCATTCCAAGAAACAGTGAAACATGTCAAATTTATAAATTTTTTACATGTTCCTTATTTAATCAGACAAAAATATACAAACATACTTGCTGTATTTTATTGTAAGATTTTTATCAATTTTTAATAACACTAAGATTTTAGCAATATACATATGCAGTATTATGTTACAATAGACCATACATTCAAATTTGACACCAGACCAGGTGCATCAGGAGTTGATTTGGGTTATTCCCATCGACTGAATCTAGAACCACATGACCTTACATGTGTATCCAGTGTTACAAGTGGGGAAAGAGAATGTTGTATAAATGAATGTATAAACAACCACTCCCAGAGATGATTGGGGCATTCTCTCACACTTTGTGGTAGAGAATGTTAAAGTCCATGTATCAAAACCCAAGGTGACATAGTTTGCATCAAAGACTGACTGGGAGTAATTTTGTCTGTACACACATTTCATTCTGCAGGTGTAAAGAATTTTTTTGTGGCCAATTGATTCCAATAGAGAATCCCTCCACCCTAGCCATCTACTTCAGTTTAGAAAACTATTCACCCTCTGATGCCATGTCATCGATGTACTGGCTGCTTACATAGCTATGGAGCCTAGTCACTATCATTATGCTAGATGCCCATTAACCCTTCAAGAAGGTTCATCCATTCCTTGAAAGGTCTTGTATCAGTTTGTTTGTTTGGGTTTTATGGCATATCAACCACTGTGGGTTATTTAATGCCAAATCCAGTTTATATGAATTTTAAATGCCTATTTTGTATGGAATAAAAAAAAACGTATAGCTGGCAACATTATGGTTCCAAAAACGTACAGCTGGCAACATTGTTTCAAAAACGTATAGCTGACATTATTTTTTTACAAAAAAACGTATAGCTGGCAACATTGTTTCAAAAACGTATAGCTGACATTATTTTTTTACAAAAAAACGTATAGCTGGCAACATTGTTTCAAAAACGTATAGCTGGCAACATTATTTTTCTGAAAACATTATCTGAGGCCTTGCTGTTGGATGTAGTTTATCGCCATACCCAGGACGTTCTTGTATCAGTAGCACTCATAGAATAACCTGACATTATATATATGCTGTAATCCTTTCATTAAGGCAATAAAGCCGCTAAGATACAAGTGGTTACTGAGTGTGAAAGAATAAGGAAAAAAGACATTATTGATGAGCAAGAACAATAAAAGAGGAGGAATCAATAAGACAGTAGATAATAATTGACATTATATTTAAATTTTTGAAGATCAAATTTGGCTGGAAGGCCAGAAGAGAGTTCTACAAGTGAGAAGTGTGAGAAAAGAAACTGTTAGCATAGAACTTACAGTTACATCTAACCAATTCAACTGTAAATTTGATGAGACCTTGTTGTTAACCTAGTACTGTGCTTAAATTCATAAAGTCGAGGTATCACAGAGGAAATTCATCAGAACAATTACTATGAAAGTATTTATAGAAAAGGCAAAAGGAAGCTACATTATATCAGTGGGAAGGTGACTGAAGCTGAGATGCCAGGTCAGGACCAGTAACATTGCAGATTCTTCTTTGAATTTTATTAAGAATTTCTAAATATATAACAGGAGACTATACGTGGTAGCAATATTCAATGAATGGTAGACTTATAAGTATATAAGATAGATTCTGAAGAGAAAAATTGTCTAGCATGACACAGTGAATCAACTTTCCTAGCAGCAGACCTAGCAGTTAATTTAATATAATATTTCCACTCCATGTCAGCTAAGAACATTAGCCTGAGAAAGTGTAACAATTCCATTTTCTGGAGGTTAGCATCAGCCATGCTGATAGAAGAGAGAACAGGGTCTCTCAGACGATTAAAAGAAAACAGTTTCATTTTGGAGACATTAAAAGTAACAATCCATTTCTTGCCACATTTAACAACAGATTGTAGGCCATTTTTGAAATCAGCTGCCAGTTTGATCGTATCAATCTGATCAGACTTATTATTAAGTAAATGGTTGTCTCATCAGCATAGATACCAAGGTGAGAATTGAGGACAACAGGAAGGTCATTTATGAAAATTAGGAATAAAATAGATCCATGGATACAACCCTAGAGAGACACCTGCATTAATGCAAAAAACAAAATGTAGATAAGTGACCATTCAAGATAACTTTCATTTCATGATTTCATAAGAAAGATTGAATCTGTTCAAAAATTCATTCAGAAATATCATAACCTTTCAACTTATGAAAAAGACCAGTATGTCAACCTCTCTCAAATACCTTCAAGATGTTCAAAGCAACAGCCCGAGTTTCATCATCCTTATCTAAAGGTTGTTAGACTCTTTTAGCATGAATCATTAATACATCAGCAGTTGCCCTAGAGAAGTAAAAGCCATATTGCTTATCTTAAAGAAGATTCTGCAATGTGAAGTGATTACTTGATTTTCAACAGTTTTCAAGATTATGTATCCATTGCACTAATATCACATATTTGGATTTAACAACAATTTGATAAAGACTACAGAAATTTAACAGCTGAAATCTCTTAAGAGCTGATAGGGTTAAAAACAATATTTTCTTTCTCATATGTTAGTTTGTTGTAAAAATTCTATTTCCTTCTGACAATGAAGCCTTCTATATCTTGATCTTCATTATATTGCTCTGTGTCAGGCAAAGTCATAAGAGCCCACATAGTTAATTTACTTCAATGAAGAAAAATTTTACTCAATCTATCAGAAATAAAATCAAATCTTATTTTAAATATTAAATTAATATTTTTAAGTAAAACATATCTCTCTTTCCTTAGCTATCTCTTCCTGATCTGAGTAGAAGCATTCTTTTTTTGCCCTTTTAAGACTTCCTTGTTGGTTACTCACTCTGTCTATAGAATTCTCAGTATCCTTCTGTAGAACCATATTTCGGTTGCTTCCAGTTTCTTTTTCATCTGTGGCAAGTTTGCCCAGCATTTACTGCCATAAAAGAGGATTGTTATCACATACCAATTCAGCACTCTTTTCTTGGTTTCTAGCGAAAGTTTCTCATTGTGTGTGCAAGGAATTTAAACAGTCTCTTCCTGATCCTTGACATAATTGTTGCTTTTATTGCTATTTTCTTTGAGACTTCCTTGTTGCTTACTCGCTTCATCCATGGAATTCTTAGTATCCTTCTGTAGAACCACATTTCTGTTGTATCCCGATTTCTCTTCATCTGTGGAGAGATTGTGCAGCATTATAGAATGGATATCACATATAAATTTAGCACTATTTTGTTTGTTTGCAATGAAATGTTATTGTTTCTTTCTACTTTATTTAGTGTTTGCCATTCATTTTACAGTGTTGGAGTTTTTATACCTTTTTTTTTTATTTCTGAGGGCCTTTTTCCTATTGCTTAATATTTTCTAGTTCGTGTTTATAAGTGGAATCATGAAATCTAAAATATATGACTGAAAGTGAGAAATAAAACTATGGGGAAGTGCCAAGGAAGCTTGAGCAATTCTTCCATGGTATTTCCATTAAACCTTTAAATCTCAACCTTTGTCACATTCACCGAAAAATCAACTTCCTTGTTATTGGCCCAAGAAATTTCAGATGTCTTTTTTTAATTCTGTGTATAAGTTTTTGTTGCCATTTTCTTTAAGGCTTCCTTGTTGTTTACTCACTCCATCCACGGAATTCTCAGTATCCTTCTGTAGAACCCTATTTCTGTTGCCTCCAGTTTTCACTTCATCTGTAGTGTAATTGTCCAGCATTCACTGCCATATAAGAGGATGGATATCAGACTTTTTAAAAATTCCTTCAAGTTGAACTGAGAATTTTTCAGCACCTTCTCTTATTTAACAAAACAGTGATATTCCAATTCTCTGGTCTTATTTAACACCAGATTGTTTTTCTGGTTTTAATATCTATATGAGAAGAATCTGAAGGAAGGCTTTTTTCATCAAATATTCTACAATGTCTCAAATCAGGGAAACAATGTAGCAAAAAGATACCTTGGTTACACTGGCAGCCATGATTACAGCATCTTTTCTTTTTCCTCTCCATACACAGCCCAACATGATGAAATTCAAACTAATAATTAAACGATAATCTTTTTAATCATTTTTCTATTCTTTCCATTTTTTATCCTTCACTATTTTTCATGCAAAGCTCTACAGGCAAAATTTAGTGAAAATTAATCCTACCAAAAATACTCAATTTTAAAACATTTTTGGCATGTGTAAGTGAGAAAATGAAGCTATAAAAAATAAAAAGAAAGAGAAAATGAGAAAAATAAGGGGAGAAGAAAAAGAAAATTATAAAATGAAAATTGAGGAGGAAAAAGAGACAAAAGCAAATTGTACAAAGAAAAAGAAATGAATATCAAAAAATCAGAGAACATTGAAAAATGAAATGAAAAAGAAAGTGTGAAAATGAAGATGAAAAGAAGAAGAAAGTGAGAAAAAGAAAATATACAAAGAAAAAGAAAATGGAGAAATAATAAAAGGAAAGTGTGATTAGGAATAAGAGGGAAAAAGGAAGAGAGATAATGATGGAGAAAAAGAAGAAGGAAAGAATGAGAAAATGAAGATGCAAAAAAGGAAGGAAAAGAAAAAAAATGAGAAAATGAAGAGGGAAAGAAAAAAATGAGAAAATGAAAAAGGAAAGAAAAAGTGGGTATGATGCTGTAGGAGGGAAAGAAGAAGAAAATGAAAATGTAAAAAGAAAAGGAAAAAGAAAATGAGAAAAGGAAATGGCAAAGTGGGAATGAAATAGAAAAACCAGAAAATGTATAATATCTGTAATATTAGGTTGGTGCAAAAAATAAGGACGTTTTTTGACGTATTTTTAACGTCAAAAAACGTCATTATTTTTTGCACCAAACTAATAACAAATTTAAAAAGAGGCACCTGATAGTATGAACTTGGACACTTAAGAGTTGCATCTAATATCAGTTTGTAGTCACCAAGTTTTATTTCACATTTAAATCCCCACAAAGGTTTTTGTATTTGTAATGGAGAATATTCTTAGGGGACATTCTGAATTGTTCTAACAAATAATACAATCATCATAATCAAAAATATGTTCTTCTTCATTTTACAAGTGGTTCAAAAATGAAACATAACCAACCAGGATTTTTTTTTTTGTTAATGCAAAGAAAGCAAAATTTGTTGCTCGTAAGCTGACTAAACAACATATTTTCATTGATTATAAAGTTGATATTTATAGCTTGATGTTAGGGAAATTAATAACAAAGTGGAAAAATCTTTTGTCCTTTAGCTGAAATTTTATACATTTAAATTTAAATTTTAACTGATTGAAAGGGAGGTAACATCAACTCCATTCAAATGCCTGTCTGTATGATGATATATGAACTAATTATGATCAACATCAACAGGACCCAGTAAACTTATAGTAATTGGAGATCCATTTAATCCACTAGGATTAATAGATTAAAGCATTGGTTTGTGAATTTGGTGACAGTATAATTGTGAGTTCAATCACTAGGCCAGGCAGTGTGTAATTGGACATACAGTGGAAACAGGGTGAACTATAACTGAGCATTACTAAAAATAAGAACTAGATGAAATATTCCTGTAGGTTACCTGGATCAATATGCCCCTGATGAAAACCAGTAGGTACAATGGCTGAAACAATGTAACAACAAAAATGTGGACAATAGTCCACTTATAAATAGAATATATATATATATATATATATATATATAAAATTGTGTATTTGGGCAACAATCTCATTTTTATCAAGTTTCATTAAAAACAGCTGACAAGGTACATCAATTAAGTTTTTTGTTTAATTTTTCTTGTGCTATAATTTTCTTTTTTTTCTGGACATAAATTATATAAAAATTGTATGAATATACGGTTTCTCCGAGCACTTTTGGCTATACTTTTAGCCATTATCAAGGATGATTTTATTTTTTATTTCTGATTAAATGTATGGATCATTTATATATGTAGCTAGAGTTATAAGAATCTTTTATTTCCAAAACACAGTCAGCACATTGTGGCTATGTTCATAGTTGATGTTATAAGTCTGGGCTTTATCTTATTTTATTAATAAGGCTTCAAATATTTTTAGCCTTTATTTACATGTGGATGAGGCTATAATGGCAAACAACTAGTCCAAAACTACTAGATTTCATCAGGAATATAACACATGGGGGAAAAAAAAAATCACTCACAAAAAGTCTATTGAGAATAGAAAAAGGCATGCTTGAAAATTCCGTTTTTAACATCTTTTCTCATCATGTTTCTATTTCATCAAAATGACTTCTAATATGCAATACAATAAATCTTTCTTTTCAAACTTATTATCAATATTCTTATTGTTTTTTATCCCTTGAATTTCTTTCATTGTCCTACTATATATGTGAAATGAGAACAAATCGAATATAAATTTCAATGTTCATAACATTAATTTAACAGAGGACAAAATACAAAAAGTAGAACAAAATTCTTTATTTTAGAATATTATATCAATATCCTAAAATAAAGTGTATATATATATATATATATATATATATGACAAATCAGATGAATCATGTCACAAAAACTTTTTACAATTTGTCACATCTTTTCTTTCAAAACAGTTCTTGATATATAAAAATTTATATATTGCATTTATATATATATATATATATATATATATATATATATATACATACATACATATATATATACATACATACATATATATATATATATATATATATATATATGCAACAGGCTTGAAAATGCAAATATTCCAACATGATTAAGCTCAAAACAAAGAATGATCCTCTCAAGCAAATTGGCAGTATTGATTAGGTATCAAATTGAAGCAGTTATAAACATTAGAGATGTTCAACAATAAAGTGGCTGAAGCATTGGTCTGTCACTATCCAGAGCAGAACAGTTGCAGTTTGGGCATTAAAAGTGTCTCAGTATAGCAGCAGAAGTGTTAAAGAGTGTCAGTGATGTTAGCAGCAAATTGAAATCCTTCTCCATCATTTATATAGATTATTCTAGATTGGTGGGATTGAGTGATGACCAGGTCATCATTCCTGATCCTCTTGAAGTGTGACAGTTTGCCAAGAGGAACGTGAATGGTCAGTTCAGAAATTGGACTCTAATAATTCATTATCATTACATTATTCACTAATAGGATTGGCTTCAAGATTTGTTCATTAGTGTCAACAAATGAAGTTTTATTGGAGCTTTATATCTCTCCTCTCTACATTACATTAGTTATTTTATAGTTAACGACAGTGGGATCAAAGTCAACATCTTGAGCCGAAATGATGATCATCTAATATATACAAAATTTGTGTGTGTATTTTAAAAACCTGCAAAATTAGATATATATATACAGTCTTTGTGTGTGCATGTGAAAATATAAAATTTTGACATCAAGTAAATGTTGTTTTATCAATTTTACCTACCAGCATGTGTTTTATATCCTGTCCAACATAGCAGTTCTTGCTTAACAAAAATAACTAATCTACAAATTGAATTTTAAAAATCAATTTTTTCTTATTGATTTCAAATCTTTTCCTTTGTTGTTGTTGTCCTATGTGCCATGATCTTTCACTATGTGGACAATCATGGCTTTCAACAGCTTCCTATCTTTTGTTGCTCTAAGCAATGTTTGTCTTTTTATTATTTCTCCAATTCCTTGTTCTGTTGTCCATTTATAGAATTTCATAAGTAGGTTACCCACATTCCTCTGTTCTTCTTTCTTTTGATATACCCTCTGAGTGTCAAATTTTCCAGGCCTTCTTTTTTCATAATATGTCTCAGAAATTACAACTGCCTTTTTTAAGCAGAAGTTTCTTTAAAATGCCTCTGTTGCTCACATGGTCCGACCATGGTATTTTCAGCATCCTTTTGTAGAACCACATTTCTGTTGCCTCAAGTTTCCTCTTCATCTATGATTCATCTAATTGTTTAGCATTCACTGCCACATAAGAGGTTTAAATATTATATAGCACTTCTTTTTTTTTTTTTGTTTTCTAATAAATTCTTTTGTGGATATCTTTTATAAGCCTATTTTCTGCCCTGAAAATAGTAACCACCTGAACATTACTTCCCAGTAAAGGGAAATGATATATAAAGGGAAGTAAGCAGGGTTGATATTTTTAATTGTATATTTTGAAAATCTAACAAACATTATAACACGTCATGTGAAATAAATAACTAACCAAATTTTGTAATCTATTGAATGGCTACAACAATTTAACATTTTATGGCATATACAACACTACCAAAGAATGAAGTGACTTGACCTGTGTAGTATTGGGCATCAGTTAGTATTTCTTAAAGGCAGAAGGTTATGTATACTACTTTTGACTTTCACATTAGTATTTGTATTCATTTAACTGTGGAAGGCTGAGAGCAGGAAAATATGACCCTGTAAAAATATTGAACTTGTCCACAAAGAAAAAGTAAAGGAAATGAAAAGAAAAAGATAAGTTCAAATGAAAAATATTTATATTCCAGAAATTGTAGAGACATTTTACAAAAATTGTCCAGTTTGTTCTTATGAGGGCAGTTTTCATACAACAGGAAATAGACTAGACACAAGAAAATTTCTTAATGACCCTTTTTACTATTACAAATTGGATTGTTACTTCAATTACTACTCAAACTGGTTACATGACACATTGTCTTATTTATAACTGGTGTGTGTACGTAGTAGTAGACACAAAATGTGAACAAATATTTAACAGAAAATGCTCAGCTCAGTTTGAAAGAATGTTGCTTGAAGAGTATAAAATTTCTAATAACTATACTTGCTTAAAAGCTGAAACATTGCAGATTATTAATTTGCTGTTTTAAATGTTCTGTAAATGTTATCTGTGTCTGTAAATTATAAATTAAATTTTATCATATCTTAATAATTTTCAATAAAAAGTGATTTTATTTTGTCTAAAATTGATTAATATGTTCTAACAATTTGTCAACTAAAATTTGAATCTGTTTAATTTGTTTATCTTACAAAATCTTAATTTTTATAGAATTTTTAATCTTTTTCTTCAGAAACGCTACATATCAAAAGTATTTTCCTTTGTTGTAAACCTTTATCCTAGAGCTTATTTTTCATATCTAAAATTAATTTATGTTTTCATTATATTATTCACATTATTAATATTATTACATACCATATACTATACTATTCAACTGTACACTTTGTTTTAGATGTTAGAATGGCAGATACAAGAATTGAGATTCTGGTAATTTTATGGCATTATTTTAAAGTGGGTCTCAAACCTGCTGGAACCACCCACAGAATGCAGGCAATTAGACCTGTCAACTTTCCTTACATCAACAAATTTACCAAAGAAACATTGGCTTGAAATTGGTTAATGTTGGTACAAATTCATTGGAAATAACTGTTGTGAATTCAAAGAATATTTTTTTTAGATTTTTGGCCGTTTTTTTTTTAACTCTTTTTGTTTCTGTTTCTCTCTGTTTTTGGTAAAAGTTCCTTGCTTTTCTGAAGTAAAAGATTTAAGTCTTCAGATTTTAAAATTTTTATGTTAACAGGTCTGGGAAGTAGCAGGAAAAGAAACAGTATCTGACCATATGAAACTAGTTTAAACATTTAAGGATCAGGAAAAGCTTTACAAGAACTAAGAGCATCGAAAGATACCAAATTATAAGCATTATATAAGCTTAAAAAGAACTTAGAGAAGATTAAGAAGCAAATGTATTTTTTTTATGCATTTCCAGTATAAAATAGATCATTTCAAACAACTGACAGACAGGCAATTCTTTTGAGATTAGATATAAGAGATATGAACAAACAAGACACATTTTAAGTAGAATTATTCATTAACTTTTAATATGTAAATTCCGGAAATTAAAATTTAAGTTATCTAATCAAGTTTACTTTCCCTGGATTACAATGTATTTTTTTTTCCTAGACTGCATCGGACAAGTTCTAAAACAATTTCCTTTACCTACCTTTATCAACACATGGATTACCAGTTACAATAGATTAAAGATTCTGTGCTTTCAAAATAAATTATACGATTTAAGCCATGACATAAAATGCTTTACTCTTATAATGTGTTATCTATGATAGACATTTTGGGCAACCTCATCAGTAACTTGGCAGATGAAACAACATTTAAAGTAAAAATCATTGAATGATAAAGAAAATGATCAGTTTTTAAGAAAACTGTCGTCATTTTAGAATATATATATATATATATATATATATATATATATAAGTATGGAGATAAACCAAATAATTCAACATTAGCAACTGTATATACATGTATACAGAGATAAGCAAATAAATATTTATTTAATTTAATATAAGGTGTAAACAAAACAGTACTCAATGTAGTTAGACAGAGCTAAGATGTATATATTAATAAAAATACATATACTTACCTTTGTAGTGAAACTTAGTTTCATGATTTTCCCAAGTTGTCAGGCATAAATTGGTGAATAAGTGTTTCATTCACCAGTTTGTGCCTGACAACTTGGGAAAACCATGAAAATTTAAGTTTCACTACAAACATAGGTATATGCATATTTTTTAATATATATATATATATATATATATATATATGTGTGTGTGTGTGTGTGTGTGCACCCCTGAAGATGATCTTGGAAGAAGATCGAAACTACTTGGGAAATGAAAATAAAAGAAATTTAAACAGCTACAGCACATTTCTCTCATTTTTTAACATCAATACACGGAAGATTATTTGTGAGTATGAACGGATTTTGTTAAAAATTAGCAGGCATAATGTCTATAATTTATTCAATCAGACATGTCTAAAAGAGAATTTGCTGCCTAAATAAACAAATTTTATATATATATATATATATATATATAGAGAGAGAGAGAGAGAGAGAAAAACGATAGACTTGAAGATTGATCTTGTATGAAATTTAGAGTCACAGAATTTAGAAAACAGAAAATTCACTATATAATGGTATTATTATATTCCGTGCTAATAGGAATATATACTTGAAAAACAAGATGAATAAAATAAGTAAAGGTTTATTGTAAAATCCAGTACAATAAGAATAAAGGTAACAGTTATGCGCAAGGTCATCGCAAGTCAATCCAGTTGTGAGTGCTACTATTGGAAGATTGGTAGTTCTCGTGTAAGTCTGAGTCGTACTCAACAGATCTCAGCTAGACTCCGTAGTTCATTGACTTAGAGATACTATAGTACAGTCACTTATGGGGGTGAAGGGTTATTGCATTACATCAGGTATCAAAAAAGCTTTGTCCTCTATTTAAATTTTCCCGATTAAATATTAAAAAAAAGTTTTAATTTTATTTTCCCTATTCTTATTTTCATTTTTCAAACCTCTTTTCAAATACGTTCCGTCTAACAACACAAAATGTATATTTTTTCTTTATTTTCATTGGTCTTAAGATTTTGACCACTGTGTACATTAAGAATTAATGGATTTATTTTTAATCCAACATTTTTATTAGTTCGAATGTTGTTTTTAGTGTATACCCATGTTTGAATAGACACCCTGTTTTTTTAAAGAGTGCATATTATGTCCACTTTAAAAGGCAACCTTGGTCGGCTGTGATGCTGTGACACACGTGTGTGTGTGTGTATATATATATATATATATATATATATATATATATATATATATATATATATATACACACATGTGTGTGTGTGTGTGTGTGTGTGTGTATAATAAAATATACATCTTGATCTTCAGAGTATTATGATATTTTTGAAAGTGGGGCAATATCTTCATGTACATATTGATATGCTGATATTCCAACAGTTTTGTTCTTGCACTTCCTGCCTGTGGAACTCCCTTCTGTTTACTTGCTTCCCTGATAACTACAATCTTCAAAAATTTAAATGTAACATGAATCACCATTTTCTATCTTCTTGAATCCTGTTCATCGTTTGTCCTTTCCTAAGATCTTTCCTATATTAAGTTTTTTTTTCTCTCACTTTCACTCCCTGTAACTCCCTGTATACTAGTGGCATTCCTGCCTTGCTTGGGGTGAAATGATTAAAAAATAAAAATTCAGTACAGTAGTATTCTCATTCAAGTTTGGGAAGATGTCATTTACTTATTTTCATAGAAACAGCAAAACAAGAATTTAAATGATTAACATATCATTGTAACTTCAGAATGCAAAAAGTTCAAGACAAGACTTTTCAGGCTTCTTTTCATGAAATTCATACAAAGACTGCAGGTTCACTAAATAAAGAATAAATCATTGTCTAACTTAAAAATCAATACATAAAGAACAGTTTTAATACATAAATACATAAACAAATACATAATACATAAACTATAATGGATGTTGTGATATGGTTTCTATACATTCACTTTTATACTAACCACATGAACGAGTAGGTTAGAATGTTAACATTCCAAATATGAAACGTCGCTTTGAATCTCACCATGGTCAATAAGACGTTTTAATACCAAAATTCTGGGTAGACAATCTCAGTATGTTGCACAATTGTGCAGTGCTTGAAAACAATACTGCAGGTTGACCTAAACCATGTAAGTGAAATTGGGTAGACAAAACTGTTTGGAAGTTGTTAATGGTTGTGTGAGCGCAATGTCATGAGTCATTGTGACTGAGGATCTGAGTATACTGGCCATGTTCACAACCGGTGATCATGCCAGATTATGCACTATCCTAGAAACTGTAACTGAGGCTGCTCAGTATAGTTGCAGTATTAATCGCAGGTTATCTTTGTGGGTGTTGAACAAATGCAGATGTGCTTGAGCAGGTGTCTGCCTTAGGGATTACCTAGCTGCCCGATCAAACAGGCATTTTTATTAACCACTTGACTCCAGCAAAAACAAAAGTCTATATATAAAATAACCTCTGTATTTTTGGCTGACTACTGGAATATTAACAAACAAATGAATGAGAAAAATGGAAGTGTAGATATAGTCAACTGCTAATATTGGTTTCTATTTTGTAGATAAACATGGATATTCTTCTCTATATATATATGGCTGCTGGATGGGGCACCTCAAGGCGGTGTAATGGTTAGCAAGCTTGTCTCGCTAGAAAATTTATGACTGACTAGTTTGTTCGATCCTCACTGGGTGCCTCCTACTTCCGGCCTTGTGCCATATCTAAGCCACGCTTGGAAAATCACTATATGGCTGCTGGATGTAGAAACCAAAATTCTTTTGAGGACACCACACGACTGGAGTGCAAACTTTTATTAGCAACACAACACAAGATAATCATTGCAGAAAAACTGAGAAGAAGGGATGATGGGAGAGGGTGGCAACAGAGATGCTACAGGCAAAAATGATGTCTTAAATGAGATGCAGGAAATACTAAGATAGTGAGGACTTTGCAAGGCAGACAACCACCTGGATGCTCAGATACAGACAGTGCCTTCTATATTAGCAAAATGTTGACATGTGCTTCGGGCACACTGCTAATCTATAAAGAAAAATGGCAGATGGTGTTATTTAGAAGCATGAATCTACATGCCCAGGCACATAATGAGAAGGGTAGAAACACAGGAGAAGAACTATATATATATATATATATATATATATATATATATATATATATATATATATATATATAATAGTTGTGGCAGCAATAGTATTGAAGAAGATATATTTAAATTGCATTTATAACACTCACAATCACAATACAATAAGATGAACATGGACCTTTATGCCCACAATAAGATTGAGTATCAAAAGGACGGTTTTTCCCATGATACTACCTTTTTTTTTAACTATATTCTTGGCAGTGTTTGTTTTAAAAAGTGATGATTAGAATTGGAATAAAACCTAAAGACATGATGAAAATAAAATTTATACATTTTTTTTTTGAGAATTTACAACAAAAATATTAAAGTTTATACTTTTACTTATTAGATTGTTTATTTACAAGAATATTTTTATATTTACTAGATTCTAAAAAATCAGTGAAACTAATGCAATGCAATATTTATTATTTAGCAAATTATAAAGAAATGAATATGAAAATAATTTTTTATTCATAAATTTATAAACATTTACTAAATTATTAAAATATGTGAACCAACTTTAAGGAAATCCTTATTATTTACCATTTTATAAAGTTTGAATCAAGTGGCAATTGGCTGATGTTTTGCCAGCCATTCCAGTAAATAATATGATAACTAAATAGTGTAAATAAACAATTTAATAAAGTGTTTAAAATGTATAAATTCACTTTCATATATTTAAGTTTTATTACAATACTAATATTTGTTTTTTAAAACAATAAACATTGTTGAAATGTGAAGGTATTTATAAAGCAGTATGATGGGAAAAAAACATCCCTTCGACTTTTATTGTTGGGCATGTTTGTCTGTTTGCCAAAATGAATAAGATAGCAGTGGGAGCAAAATTGAAAGTTATATCACACTGTTGTGTTTTAAATGTGTAACCATGAAAGCAATGCACAGAATTTATATTATTATATTTCTTCTGTGTGCTGTATCCTTTCAGGATGTGGACAATCATGCTTTGTACAATTTCCTGTCCATTGTAGCTCTTAGCAATGTTTGTCTATTTGCTATCTCTCCTAATCCCTGTTCTTTCAACCATTTACACAAGCTCGGTAGGTAGGTTATTCATTACTTTCTTGTTTCTCTTGCCTTCAATATGTCCTGTGAGTGTCAAATTTTCCAAGCCCTCTTTCCTCATTATGTGCACTAGAAATTTCACTTATCTTTTTCTGATTCTAAGTGTCCTTTTTGTTTCAATTTTCTTTAAAACTTCCCCATTGCTAACATGCTCCATCCACAGTATTCTTAGCATCCTTCTGTAGAACCACAGTTTTGTTGGTTTTTATTTCCTCTTCATCTTTGAGGAGATTGTCTAGCATTCACTGCTATATAGGTTGACTGATATTACATAAAAGTCCAGTACTCTTTTCTTTCTTTCTAACAAAATTTTCCTGTTTCTTAATACTTTGCTTAACTTTTGGGAGGCATCTTTTGCTATTTCCCTGTGCATTTGGATTATATAATTTAAATTATAATTCATATAAACTCATAATGGAAACAATTTTCTGAATTATTCTACAGTAGAATTATGAGCAGTCATTTCCTTCAGTGTACACCTTCAGTCTTCAGATTGGAAACTGAACTTTGAACACATGTTGAAATAAACTCTAGCCACATAATTATCACTTGTTTTTCACTATCTGCTATGCCATGAATTTTCCAACACCCTGGAACAGACTCCTGAGAGGATGCTTTTCCAAACACTACAATCTTAACCTCTCCAAATCTAACATTAACCATTATCTTTCACACATATAAACTGCACACCTTACCTCCCTACTCTTACTGTTTATACAACTTCCTCCATTAACCTTCTACCTTGAGGGGCACTTAGGCCTTGTATTGAGTGAACATTAGTTAAAAAAAACAACAACCATAGTTCCAGAATAGTGCCAGATTATTCATTTTGTGAGACCAACAGAAGTCACATGATAACAATTATAATAATATGCCTCTGAATCCTTAATTATGCATCTCTTGTATCTCTATAATCATCATTGACTGTTAGAAACTTATATTAATTTATTATTTAATATAAATTATATACAAATTAAATGATTGCATAAATCTGGTAATTGTACTAAATTCATATGCTTTCATGTAAATTTTTCCACATTAAAAGAGTTGAGGGCCCATTAGTAGCCTGTGTGTGTGGCTATATATAGATATATATTTTCTTTGCCTTCTTTTAACAACATGGCTGCTTCTCTAGCACACCAAGTCAGTAGTATTAATAAATGTGCATGCGTGCATAGTATTTCATCAATTTACATTTGAATTGGCAACATGTAACTTCTATGCTAAAATTTTCTTTTCTGGCACTTTTCACTTGAGAACTTTCTTCCAGCTCTACTCTTTCCATCCAACTCTGATCTTCAAAAGTTTAAATGCAATATCAATCGCTATCTACTGTCTTCTTGATTACTCTTCTTCTGTTGTTCTTGCTCCTTAATAATGTTTCTCTTTTTTGTTATTCTTTCACACCTGTAGCCCTTGTTTTATGACTTTACTACCTTGATTGAAGTGAAATGATTATATATATATATATATATATATATATATATATATATATATCATTTCCCCTCAAGCAATGCAAAAAAGCCACTGAAATACAGGGGTTTATTAAGTGTGAAAGAATGTCATAAAAAGAAAACATTATTAAGGAGCAAGAACAATAAAAGAACAGAAATTAAAAAGACAGAAGATACATTAATTCTTATTTACTACAAGTGATATATTTCTGGGATCCTTGATTTTTTTTTTTTTCTTTTCTAGCCTAGATCAAAATGTCCCACTAAAGAAAAATGTGCCTGCCATCAAGAATTGAACCTGTATTCCCTTTTCCACCAGTGAAAACACTCCTATAGCAGAAGCATGGCATTATCAATGAGCCTATGGGAGGCCGTCATAATAAGGAAAGGAATTCTTAACTATTTAAGGAATGCACACTGCTTGTTGGGACATTTTGTAATCTACACTTAATAGATTCATCTTCATAACTGAAATGTTTGATTAGAGGATTCATTTTCTACAGCTTATCAACCCACTGCAAGTTATTTAAAGCCAGGAAAATACCTTTAGATTGTAATTTTTTTAAAATAATAATGGTTAGTAATACAAGTCTTACTAATTAATCCATAGCTGAGGGGAGAAGAAGTGGGGTTCCCAAGGGTATTTGCATGTAAGTGAATATAACAAACTGAAATGAACTTGCAAATTGGGTCTCCAATTAACAATTCTGAGCAATTATACATTACACCACCTACACATTTAGGTGCTGGCCAGACTTGACATTGCTTAACTTTAGTGATCATAGGGGAACCAGTGTTTTAATGTGGTGTGGCCATAAGCCATAATCGATATGTAATTTTTTAAATGAATATTTTTTTTAATTCAACATTAATTCTTACTATTGTAAACAAATTTTGAAATCCTTGTTTTTTTTATTTTCTTCAACTAATATCAAACTGGCCTACACATATTGGTCTATTAATAATTTCACTAATGTTGAAATATTTTTCAGCATAATCCACTTGTCAATGCACTTAATCTATTGCAGAATGAAAATTCCAAATCATAATTCAACTAATATCTATGTGACTATTTGATCTACCCTGATAAATACAAGAGTGTACACACATAGTTAAGAGCTCCGACTTGACTGAAAGATTGTGAGGACAATAAATAATAAATAAATGAAGAATTAGAAAAAACTGGTTCTTGTTCAAAATCAATTTGAAAAGATTATATTTTATCAGTTTTCTTCAACTTTATTTATTAACATCATCAAAGTATATTAACTGTTTGTGCAAGATTAAAATAAAAATACTTTTTCCTATTTTGTTCGTAACATTTTTAATGGCAGATATGCATTTATTTATTTATTTTTGAGGTAATTTCGTTATTAATGTTGCTAGTTTTAGAGGACAGGCAGCCTTTGGGATAAACTAAACTGGCCAGCCTACAGCACTTGTTATACAAGCTGCATTGTTGCCTGAGGTACTCACATTTAGAGTCACACTGTGAATGTCATGTAAGAAAGAAATGAATTTTGTAGATTTCTTTTACCTGCAAGCCAAAAGTTTTCTTTGGGGAAATAAACAAACAAGCAATACATATGCATGTATATTGAACATCAACAAATGAAGCAAATCTCGGATAATGGGATAAAAATAATATTAAATAATATTGGAACTCACTTCATTTCCGATTCCAGCAGTGGAGAGTTTAAGGCCAGTACTTGCTTCTAAGTCATCATGGTGGACTTCTGAAACATAAAAACAGATACTTATTATATAATTATCTACTTATATTAGAAGAATTTATTAGATAATTATATATCAGTAAATACTAAAAGCATCTATAGTGACATGGTAAATAATAAGTACATAAGAAAATCTGGGAAACTATTTTGAGATGTTTCATCTATGAACTGGTGTCATCAAAATAAAAGAGTTTTATTTCACAAGAACAAAATCTACAAGAGCAAACAAAATGTGATTAGTGTTAAGCAGCTGAACACTTGGTTTTTAACTTTAACTATATTATTAGGGAAATTTTTTTTCATCATTTCAGCCCAAGGAAGGTGATAAAGCCTCTAAGACATAAGAGGGCTACTGAGTGTGAAAGAATCTAAGAAAAAAAAACATTATTAAGGAAAGACACCAATAAAAAAGCAGGAATTAGAGAGATAGAATATGACAATTGATGTTGTATTACTACATGAATTTAAGCGTGTGCTACTGGATTAGCAACATGGTCTCACTATTTTGTATGTTCTATTTTAATAGTTTCTTTTCTTGCACTTCTATTCTATGGAATTCCTTCCTAATTTCTTGCTTCTCTGTTGCCTACAATCTTCAAAAACTTAAATGTAATGTCAATCACAATCTTCTGTCTTTCTGAACACTGTTCTTTTATTGTCTTTTCTCCTCACTAAAGTCTTCTCATTCTCTTTCACTCCCAGTATCCCCTTGCATCTTAGTGGCATTATTGCCTTGCTTGAGGTGAAATGATTAAAAAAAACACAAACACACACACTCAATGCATTAATTGCTCACTGTAATGAGTCTGACCATAATTTCAATTTAAAAATTGAAAAGTTTGAAGATTGAAGTTGAATGGAAAGCAAGAAGCCAGAAGAAAGTTCTACAAGCAAGAAATCTGATAGAAGTAATTGTTAGCATAGAACTATGGTTATATCTTACAATGTTAACTGTAAAATGATAAGAACTAGATGCCAATCTAATATTGCGATTTATTTGTTAAGTCAAGGTACCAAAGAGGAAAGCTCATCAGAACAATTATCTTGAAAATATTAGATTTCACCTAATTTCAACATTGTTTTTATTATTATTTTTTTTCTAAGGTTTGTGTATCTTATATCATTTCAATACTAACTTATCAAGAACAGAAGATCTTTGTTAGAGTAAATTATATTCATTTTCTTTTTATCAAAATAGCATTTTCCAGGTCAAAATTGTGATCTTCAAGATTTGGGTGGTTCACAAGTGAACTGATTGTGCTGCTTAATTTTAAATCTCTTTCATGTGGGGTATATTCTTTTCTTTCAATGTTGGGATGTTTTGCAAATGATAATCGAAAAGTGATAAAACCTCTGTTCTTATATTAGTTATTTCTAAATAAAAACCTATAATTTTTTTAATGACTTTTATTAAAATGTTATTTATTTCCATGATGGTGATTCCCTTTCTAAAGTTTTTAAATTTATAAAATGGTTAAAAGAAAGTTTTCCACTTTCTTCCTTGATGGCATGAAAAAATAGAAAAAGAATAACATTTTTAAAAATTAAGTGTTTATATTTATTTCTTTACTTTTTAAATCTACATTGAAAAGAAAAATAAACTGCCTGAATCACACACAAACTCATATAAAGATCTTAACACATATACATGCAAAAATCTAATAATATTTTTTTTTGTTATTATTAATGTCAGACAAATTAATTCATTTACAAGATGAATGCTGGGAACTGATTCAATTTGAGGTTTGTATTTATTTACCATTATCTCAAAGTTTGTTGACATGATCTTGAATAAAAAAAATCAGAAAAAATCTTAAGTGATTTGAAACTCCACTTTGAGTGTGGATTCACAATTTCTTATTTTCAAACAAGCACATCCGTCATTAAGTGGAAGCTAATTGTTTGCGTTAATTATATCATTTTATCATACAATAGAAGTGGGTGCATTTGTTTTTTTATTTGGAAGAAAATTTAAAAAAAATTCTAAGTGAGCATCAATAATGAAAACAAATAAAACACTCCATCAATTACAGGTTTTTAGTTTTTTAATCATTTCACCCCAAGCAAGGCAATAAAGCCACTAAGATGCCAGGGTTACTGAGAATGAAAGAAACACTATCAAGGAGAGAGAAGAATAAAAGATCTGAAATTAAGAAAACAAAAGATAATGATTGACATCGCATTTAAATTTCTTGGAAAGCAAGAAGCCAAAAGAGAGTTCTACAGGTGAGAGAAGAAACTGTTAACAAAGAATCTACAGTTATATCTTAACTATTTCAATTGTAAAATGATCAGACCTTACCGCCAATCTAGTACTATGCCTAAATTTATAAAGTCTCAGTAACAAAGAGGTGAGCACATCAAAACAATTATCATGAAGATATTTTTAGAAAAGTCACAGGGAAGCTACAATACAGTGGTGGGAAAGTAACTGAAGCTGAGATGCTAGGTCAGGACTAATAACATTGCAGATTCTTCTTTGGATTTTATCAAGAATTTGTAAATATGTAGAAGAAGCACTAAATTGGATGTGACAGTAATATTCAATTTATGGCTGAATGACAGACTTGTAAATGTGTAAGATAGATTCTGGCAAGAAAAATTGTCTAGCAGAACACAGTAAACCAATTTTCCTAGCAACAGATCTATCAATTCAACATAATCTTCCCACTTCATGTCAGTGAAAAATGTTACCCTGAGAAGGTGCAATGAGTCACTCTCCTAAAGTTTATTAATAGCAGTGTCAAGAGGAAAAATGTCTTTTGACACATTTTTTGTGGTTACGTTGGTTAAACTTGCCAATTTTTTAAATGAATGAATTATTTTTTCTTACCAACAATTTTGAATTATTTTCTGTCACAAGTGCACTTTTGTACTTAAAAATGAATCAATGTAAAACTTTGGCTGATGAAGGGAACAGATGTCCTGCAACATGTATCTATATATATTAGGTGCATTCAAAAATTTGCATGTACTTAATGTTGATGATGGCTGTTGACTGAATAATCAAATATCTTTTAAGATAAGACAACTACACCACTGAAAATTTACAGTGTACACTAATTTTACACTAACTTCTTCATCTATCTATATTTTTGAGATGAGGTAACATTGTTTGGACTGTTGTCCTCTTTTTTATTGCCATAAAAGCGTTGGTTGATTGACCAAAACAGTTTTGAGTTCAATAATTGGTCACAGTAGAGGGAACAAAAACTTGGAGAGGTGAGTTACCAAGAGGGATTAACTGAAACTGAGATATCCAATGGCATGGCATGTGGAATTAGAACAACCTACTTCTATCGACTCCATAAAGGGTTTGGTTCAAAATTCTAACTAATATCACCTGAAGAAGGCTGGAGCGTACAACAACTGAAACATTGTGAATATGGCAATAAGGATGAGGACAACAGCCTGAATAGTGCAAATTCTTCATGCACATCATAAAAATACATTTGATTAAAATTACATACAAATAAATTACTAAGTACAAGCTGAAATAATATGCTATAAAATTAAAAATAAGTATGAATTATAATATTAGAAAGTAAAATAAATAAAATTAGTAAAATATGTACAAGTGACCTATGTATTGTATGATCTATAACAACTCTTAAGCCCTGCAATGGATTTACTTTCTTTTTTTTTCTTTTTTTGCAAAGATAACACAAAAATTCATGTTTTGATTGCTTATTAGATTATTATATTCATGTTCATATACAAGCAAATACATGAATTTATAGATCTGCAAATTCTTTCAAATTCTACCAATCAGATTCATTATAAATGAGACTAGAGTTATCTTCAATAAAAAAAAGAAAAACAAAAAAAATCTGTAAGATTAAATAAAAATTCCATTTTGACAGAATTATTCCCCTTGTCAAACCTCACCTGAACTAATAACACAACCTCATTAACTGCTAAACAGTTTCTTCTTTTGATATATATATATTTAATATGCATTTCAGTCTTTAAGTTATTCATGCTTAAAGCCTTTGAACATCATCCTCATTTGGAGGTATTCTTTTAATATTCTGCTCATTCTAAATCAATTTAAAACAAATTCCTTTACAGAAAGCAAAATAGTCTTGCGGCTGTTCTAAGCAATAAAGCATAAATATAGAAAGAAATATAGCTGTTAATTCTTTACAGTCCCATGTAATTATTATTATCATCATTGCCTTTCAACTGTTTTAAACATGTCTTCAGTGCCACAAGCAAAACAATTAACACCTATCTATTTCAACTTGTCCACATATCTGCCTTGCAATCTTTTAAATGTAATTTCTATTGTTTGCTTTAGATTTACATTACTTACAGTAAAAAACTAATTTATTTTCTGTCTTCAAATAGTCAGGTACAAAATCTACTTTTAAAAAATAAACCTCTATACTTTATTGATTTCATAATAGTATCTGCGGTTGCTTTTTGCATCGGTTTATTTTATAAAATGAATAACAATCTTATCATATGCTTATGAACAAATACCAGAAATATTTTGAAATGAATCTTAACTTGTTTTCTAGCAATAGGAAATAGGTGACTTAACATTAGCTTATATATATATATATATATATATATATATATATATATATATATATATATTATATATATATATTATATATATATATATATATATATATATATATATATATATTATATATATATATATATATATTATATATATATATATTATATATATATATATATATATATATATATATATATATATATATATATATATATTGGGGAAAATGTATGACAAAGTGGAAAAAGTTTTCTTGTGGCATGTTTCATCCTTTAGGATTTCATTGGAGTAAATTTGTTATGTTTGTGTAACTACACATGCATGTGAATGAGGGATTCTGCAAATCCTTTGCAGGGCTTAAGAGGGATTTAATCTAGCTGATTTCATTTAGATTTTTTTTCTTTTCCTTTCTATCACTTTTGTTTGTAGATATCCCACACTGAGATAATAGAAGTTCTGCCAGGAATGGTGAAATCTTGTAAGAGCTCAGGCACAGATTTACCTTGTGTAGTTGTACCAACATAACAAATTTAATCTGATGAAGTCCGACTGATGTAAATATTTCTAGTTGAAACAATTCACATTATAGTGCTGTACTACAGTTATAAATGTAATAAAACTACTTTTACTTCTTGATTTCACATTAAAATGCAATATTCAAGAGATAATTACTCAACAATTTGCAAAAGTTATGCTGAGCAATATGCATAAGTAATGTTAATAAATCTTTCTTTGTTTGTAGAGCTATTGGTGCACTTGCACCAATCATTTTTTCTCATAGTAGTGTTAAATAACAGCATTTAGGATAACATATAATCTATATTTCTAATTAAAATTCATTATTATAGTGGTGTTAAATACAAACAGAATTTAGTATAACAGGCATACTTTATTTTTCAATAACATACAGTATTTTTGCAGTATTAAGCAAGATACCATAAAGATTTATTTCTCATTATAGATTAAAAAACATAAGACAGCCACATACATAATTAAAGTCCTTCAAAATTACAATGATCATCATCATCTGATACCATTGTCATTTAGTTTCCTCATATGTGTCCAAGATGGTTGTCTTATACTACAGATATCAGATAAAATCACATAAATTTATATAGATTTTGGGTGTCATTCTATGCATGGGTTCCCTTGTACATAGAAATATGTGGTGTATCTATCTATCTATCTATCTATCTCTATATATATAATAAAATGAATGAAAAGTGATGTGTAATGATTTGAGAAAAAGAATATGCTCCAAATTGATGTCATAAAAACCTCAAAATGAAGTTTAAACATTTTATATGTATATAAAAACAACATGAATGAAAATTGATGTGTAAAGATTTGAAAAAAAAAGGCTCTAAATTGATGTCATAAAAAAAAAACTGCCAAAAATGAAGCCAGATGTCATTTTGAATTGTGAACTTTTCAAAGTAAATTTCTTTCATTGCTAAGAAATTGGTTTATATGAATTGTTGCTCTAAAATAAAGTTGTAAAAATCCATTTGTTGTTAAGGGAAACATTTACTGTGCATAAAATGCAGCTTTCTAAGAGAAAACTGATTTAAAAGAACTGTTAAGCTGCCTTGATAATTTGATGTGCACATGGGAAA
Organism: Acanthosepion lycidas; assembly: GCA_963932145.1. NCBI lineage: Eukaryota > Metazoa > Mollusca > Cephalopoda > Sepiida > Sepiidae > Acanthosepion > Acanthosepion lycidas. The sequence goes on from OZ010584.1 coordinate 58,586,871, forward strand.
TTTTGTTCAAGGCCTATATTGTAATTTGTACTATATGTAATATGTAAAAAATATTATTGCTATTGTAATAAATGTTTGTTTCATGCAAATTTCACAACAGAGTAGGGGTTTTGTGTCTTTCATTTGCACTTATTGCACTTGCAATAAAAGATTTGATATTCTTTCTTCTTTTCTCCTAATAAATCCTTTTACTATTCCATTTTTAAAATAACCAAACTTCTCAACATGGGTAGAGACTGTTAGATTGGATATGTTAGGCTGGTTAATTCAACACTTGTTGGGTCATTTAATGTTGAATATAAGTCTTGTAAGACAAAAATGATGACAGATAAACAGACAGATGCCTGGTTTACAACAGGGTCTACAAATATCCACTCAAAAGGTGGCCTTTTTAGTGGAATGGTCCTACAGAGGATATAGTCAGTATAGCTGCAGACATTCCAAGATGGTAAACTGCTACAGTGCAAGAAAATACTGGATTTTAAGTAGACTAATTCTAATTAACTTGAGAACAGTCTGACAGTTATGGCATATAGATTCATAGATTTTATTTAGAGAGAGAATTTTATTTTTTCTAATTTGATATTAAGTTTTACCTTCATCTTGTCTTTAACCTACCAGAATTTGATTTCATCATTTTTTTTTAAAAAGAGAAGTGTTAAATAATATATAATTTTGTTTTTCTTTTTTTGATATTGACTTCTTAATTTCTCTTGATTTATTGTTCTCTCACCTTAATGTTTTTCTTTTTCTCATATTCTTTCACACTTGCATCTTAGTAGCTTTATTGCCTTTCTTGTGGTGAAATTATTAAAAGAAAAAAATATTGTAATTAGCTAAAATTTGATATGAAGTTTTCACTTTCTTGTGATTAAGGTTCACTCTATTAACTAGAATGATGATTATGTTGAATTTGTCAATTAAAATAAATGCATTTATCATTACTATGTCATGGACTTATTGATTTAAGTACATATCTATGGAAAAAAAAAATATATATCTTAGGGGTGTTCAAAAGTTCCCAGTACTCTATTCTGAAGACTAGAGACTATTTATACAGAGTTGAAAACTGGTTTTCTATCTGAAACTTCATTATAAAACAAAGATATATTTTTAAGCAACAGCAATTTATGAACTATCCAGTCTTGATTGAGTTCAAAAGCGTTTACATATCCCTGTGGGTGATGAATTATTTTACACTCTTCAACACCCTTTCCTAAGCATGACTAATCACTCAAGACTCACTATTTTCATGGCAAATACTCAGATGAGTTACATTCCTTAGTTCCACAAATTGACACAAGTTCTAGTCATCCTCATTCCCTTTGAATTTCATTGGGAAAGAGAAAATTCTACTCGGACAGCTTCTTCCCAAGAATGGCTAATTTGTGAAACAGAATCCTGAATAATACTTCCTTGATCACTATGGTATTAACCTCTTGAATTCTAATGTCAGCCGTTATCTAACTTATATATCCTCATAATATGTACTTGTTAATTCCTCCTCTTATACACTTACAACAACCTCATTCAGTAACCCTCTACTTTGAGTGGATTAAGGGAATAATAGTGTAAAAAAAAAAAGAATAAAAAAGTAATTCCTTTTATAAAATCTTGCAAAACTGAACTATTCAGTGGATAGTGTTTTTATACTCACTCCAAGAGGCTAAGATTTATAAGCCATCTTAATGCTGACCAAAAGGAAATTTCGTTATTTGTTACCATAAAGGTTTTTTTTTGTTTTTTTGTTTTTTAAAAAAAAAATATATATTTTGCTTACAGATAAATAAAGCCTTATCAGAGAAAGAAGAAAGTGGAGAGAGGTGTATATAGAGCTAGGGCAGATGCAAACTTCTACCAGCAGAGGGCACAACAACAAGCATTTCTTAATCTTGTCTCACTGTTGACTATTATTATCATTCCACATTACTGATTATGTCTACTGTCCTCCAGCCTCAGATTCACTAGTTTTTCAGTTAAGGAAGAAGTGAACACAAATTTAATCAAGCATACATGACATTCATGAATAGATAGTCATTATTTTTTTTTTTATTTGGAAGAAGGGAAATAGTTTGTGCTTGTAATACTGAGGTTTGAACAACTTGCTTCCAATCTTAATATTACCACAGAAGAATAAGAATTATTTTATTATTAATTAACATTAGGTCAGCATAAGAAATAGGATTTGATAATTTTTTTTCCTTTTTTCTTTAAGTACAGTATGGCACCATAACTGGTTGTAAATTCTTTAATTAGTTATTTTGTTTTATTTTATAATCAAGTGACTTAATTTAGGTAGATTGATAAATGTTCTGTTTCCATAGAAACCAGAAACTGACCAATATTGATTCAGTACAAAAGAATAAAAAATGAATGAAATGGTTGCATATATAAACAAACATTTATATAAACACATTCACACATAAAAGACAATGTGTATATACAAAGGCAAAGAGTAGGATATTCCAGAATTCAGCTTCCTAATAAACATTTTTTTTTTTACTTTTTATTTGTACATATTCTAAATGCGTATAGCATAAAAATTTATCTAATATTTAACAAAATTCAAATGAAGGTTATCACTAAGACCACAATGATAAAAACAAGAGAAATTGAACGTACTGGTCATCCCTAACACTACAGTGATAAAAGCAAGGCAAAATGAAGGCACTGGTCATCACTAGGACCATAGTGATAAAAATAAAAGGTAAAATGCTAGTGCTGGTCATCACTAACGCTATAGTGATATAAACAAGGCAAAATGAAGAGGTTGATCTGGCTGCAGGGCTAAAAACAAGTCATAATAAAATAATGAAGCTGCTGACCATCAGTAGGACTATCATGATAAAAGCAAGGGAAATGAAGGCATTGGTCATCACTAGGTTGCAATGAGGAAAACAAGGTAGAATTGAGTGAACACATTCAGTCAAATGTAAGGCATACGATACACGATACACTGTACATTATCAATTTTACAAAGAAATCTCTAAATATGTTCTACCTACATTTTATCCTCTTCGGAATATATATATATATATATATATATTATATATATATATATATATTGACCACTAATATTATCTCTCTCTCTCTCTCTCTCTATATATATATATATATATATATATATATGAATTAAGATAAAATGAAAATTTATATTTGTTGACATGTTTCGTCTTTCTGATAGATTTTATAAATGCAGATGTAAGGATTTTATTTTCCAACAAGTATTTATAAAATAAAATCCTTACATTTGACTTGATAAAGTCCATCAGAATATGAAACATGTTGGCTAAGTTAACTTTTCCTTTTGTCTTTTTAGTTATATCTGAATTTTTACTTTATATATATATATATATATATATATATATATATAACGTGTGTCTTGTTGATGTATATCCCTATATATATATATATATATATTATATATCATATATATATATATATATTATATATATATCATATATTATATATATATATATATATATATATATATATATAATATATATTATATATATATATATATATATATATATATATATATATATATATATATATATTATATATATATTATATATTATATATATATGAATAATCCTCTTAACACTTGTCATCTTAACTATGTTGTTTTTGAATCTACATTAAGTTTTTTTAACTTATTCTATGATCTTAATTATTAACTGAACAACATTTAAATTTTTAAATTAAAATCCAGCTACTTATAATTTCCAGCAATGGACAATTGTATAAATACTATATTTACAAGTAAATGATATTAAAAGTTATTGGAATAAAATTATTTCTCCTTTAGTGTAGTGCTATATAGTTGCACATGTACCTACTGCTATTTCCACTTAAGAATGTTTTTAATTTTTTTTAAATTTGTTGTTTATATACAATGTATTTATAGTGAAATTTCAAAAAGTATTCTTTTTCACACTTCTCAAGCACTGAATAAATACAGAACATAGAATTAACAGGTTGTGAGAAAAGCATCTAAGATATTAAATGAAAAGCAGCTGTTCAATATAATGCAGAAATACATTATGAAAACCATTTTTTGTGTCCTTTCACTTTTTATTCACTTTCTATATTTACAATTTGTTGCCTCTATTTATGGACATATAAACATAAACTCGATTAAAAAAAACAATTTTATTTTTATATGAAACAAGGAGTGTTTACTTCCATATGGAACAAGGATTGTTTACTTCCGTATGGAACAAGAAGAGTTTACTTCCATATGGAGCAAAAAGAGTTTACTTCCATATGGAACAAGGATTGTTTACTTCCATATGGAACAAGAAGAGTTTACTTCCATATGGAGCAAAAAGAGTTTACTTCCATATGGAACAAGAAGAGTTTACTTCCATATGGAACAAGAAGAGTTTACTTCCATATGGAACAAGGATTGTTTACTTTCATATGGAGCAAAAAGAGTTTACTTCCATATGGACCGAGGATTGTTTACTTCCATATAGAACAAGAAGAGTTTATTTTTGACTTTTTTAGCTGAAAAAGATCAATTTTAATCACATTTTGACAGTTGTCACCTCATCACAGTTAATACTTGTTGGCTGGACTTTCAATGTATAAATACATATAAATTTAATTTTATGGATGTCAGTAAAAGAAACTGTAAACTACAAATTGGAAACAACAAAAATCAAGAGAGTACAATATTTTAGAGATTGGAAAATGTGGCACCAAAATCTGAAGGTATATTGGAATAGTGAAAAATGCTTTCCAAAAACTAAGTAAAGAAACAGGAAAATTTTTATTACAAACAAAGAAAAGTGTGTAGAACTGTAATATTTGTCCTTCTATATGGCAGTAAATGTTGGGCAATCTCCTTACACATGAAGAAGAGAATTGAGGCAACAAAAATGTGCTCCTACAGACGGCTGCTGAGAATACCATAGATTGAACATGTGACTAACAAGACCATTTTAAGGAAAATGGATGCAAAAAAGATGCTTATACTTAGAATGAAAAAAAAAATTGAAATTTCTCGGGTACATAATGAGGAAAGAGGGCCTGAAAAATTTGACACTCAGAGGACTTATTGAAGATAAGTGGGACAGATGAAAACAGTGAATAACCTACTTAATAAGCTTACAAAAGTTACTAAAAGCCACAAAGGACAGGGTGTTGTGGAGAGCTGTGATCGCCTATGTCCTGAAGAGACAAGGGACATATAAGAAGTGATTCTAGTATTGTGATGTTATGACTTGGTTATTTTCAATATTTTTTTCTCAGCAGAACAAATTTTCACAGGTGTGTGTGGATGCATCTATGACATATCTTAAGATGGGAGATTCAATATATCATGATATTTTTCTTAATTTCTCAGGTAAAGCATTCTTGCTATTAACTTTTGACAATGTTTTCTTTCATCTTATTTTTGTTGATTGTTTACATCTGATAGAAGTAATAAATGCAATAGCCTTTAATAGAATTTGTTAGATAAGAATGTAATTCTTCATTTGTGACTAGTTTTTTGTTCATTTTTTAACTAATTGTTTACTCCAAATAGCAGTAAGAGACATAATTGTATTTAGCTGACCGAAGTTCTTAAATGAAGCTATGTTGTATTGTAATGTTGCTTCCCTGTGCCTTTTCTATAAATATTTTCATGCTAATTGTTCTGATTAGTAATTAGACTTAACAAATTTAAGCGCAGTACTAGATTTGCAGCAAGGTTTCCTTATTTTATAATTTAAATGACTAAATTTAAAAGGAAGGTCTATGCTAACAATTTCTTCTATCACACTTCTTGCTTGTGGAACTCTCCTCCCACTTCTTGCTTTGCAACTTTGAAAATTTAAATGCAATGTCAATCATTAACTTCTGTCTTCTTAATTCCTGTTCTTTTATTGTTTTTATGTTTTTCTTGTGTCTCAGTGGCTCAATTGCCTCTCTTGAAGTGAAATGATTAAAACAAAAAGAACTGTCTCACTTTTTTGACTAGTTTTTCTTTCTTCTTATTTTTACTGTTTGAATATGAAGAAGATACTTGAAACCACAGAAACATGGTTCTACAGAAGGATCTTGAGATTACCATGGACATAAAATGTGAGCAGCAATAAAGTTTTAGAGAAAATAGAAACAAAAAGTACACTTATACTTAACATCAGGAAGGGACAGTTGAAATTTCTAGGGCACATAATGAGGAAAGAGGAAAATTTGATACTTAAGGGACAGATTAAAGGCAAAAAGGACAGAGGAAAACAGTGCAGAACCTACCTAGCGAGCTTGATAAATGGATGGTGGAACAAGATTTAGAAAAGATAACAAGAAAGGCAAATTTATTACGAGCTACAAAGGACAGGAATTTGTGGAGAGCCATGATCCCCCACGTCCTGAGGGGACATGGCACATAGAAGAATTTTTATTGCATAATCAAAATCATAATTAATAGAAATTAATTTTTCAAATTATTAATTTTTGATGAGTTTTTCTTTCACTTTATTTTTGTTGCATTTTATCAAAATGACTACTTCACTTTACATTTTACAACCCTTAAATTAAAAGCAATATGGACTTAAAATAAAGAAGTAGCCTACAATGAGATTTGAACTTGCATCCTTATCCTGGCAAGTCTGTCTTACATATGCAATGCCTTACTGATTAGGCTGCTAAATTTCATCAGTAGATGTGATTCATATTTAGACATATTCCTTTGAATCTGAATTTCTCAACAGCATATGGTTTGTTTACATAAGCATCTTTAGGTGTCCAAATATTTTAGACATAGAATTGTATGTATTAAATATATTTATATAAGTTTTTCTTTCACATAGGTGTTGCCTTTTATCAAAACACTCAAGTTACTTTACATTCTATGATAATAGATAAAGATTAAAAATAAGAAAATAATATATTTTACATTCTATGATAATAAAGATGAAAAATAAGAAAACATATTACATTTTATATTCTATGATAATAAATGAACATGAAAAATAAGAAATAGTAAAAAAGAATTAATAAATACTTTAGTGTAGATGAGATGCTACTGTAAATCATGTTTTATTATGTTTTACTAAATAACATCTTTGCCAAAATAGTTTAGATATTAAGCCTTTCATTTAATTCTGACTCGGGTGGTTATTTCAAAGGTTCATGGCTGATGAAGGGAATAGAATTCCCAAAATATTTATCAACATTCAATTAAATAATATATTATGATTCTTCTTTTAGGTAATATGATTTTAGTTTGATGACAATAAAAACAAGGAAGTAATGCCATAAAGTCCAAGAAAAACATCAATCTCCAGTGAAACATTCCTATAATCACTACAAAAATTAAATTTTTTTTTTTTTTACTCTTATAAAAAACTTCAAAAGTGTATTTATATCAGTTTTTTCCCAAGGGATTAAAATCCTCCAACCCAGAAGAATGTACAACATACCTGAGTCAGTCTAAAACATATCAGATCTAACAACAGTTTCTCCTGCCAATGGAGACAAGTTTTTAAAAATAAATAATTATGAACATTTTTAATAATTACTTTGAAAGGGAAAATTTCTCTTATGTGGCCAGTGGCAAATAACAGACTGGTTGTTGATTACATTGGGTTTTAACATATGATACCAATTTATAGAACTGTACGTAGATAATGGTCAATCTATCAGTTTGCAATAATATCATCACAGTAACCCAGTGATCAAAAGAAAGAAAGAAAAAATGCATAATAAAAAAAGAACAAAAAAAAAATTTTTTGAATATGAATAATGAGACAGACAAAGTGTTTTTTTTTTTCAGTCTCACCTTCATCAAAAAACTGCAGAATATTTCCAATGAATAAGAATTAATGTTTATTTGTAACAGCTGTATCTATATTGAGAGGTCATAGGGCAAATTTCAGAAGAAATTGTGGCCAAGTTATTTAACTATAAAATTAAAGAAATAAAAACTGGAATAAAAAGCACAATTTTTTTTTCTTTTATATATTCAGTTTCATGACTCTGGAATAAGCAAATTTCATTCATATATATATATATATATATATATATATATATATATATATATATATATATATATATATATATATATATATATATATATATATATATACATACATATATATATATATATATATAAATAAATAATCGCCTGAAGAAGTACAATCATGGTATTGAAACATGAAAGCTTTGTGCAGTGATTTCAAAATGTTATTACTATAATCTCTTATAATAAAAATATAATAATAATATTTTGCTCTACTTTGTATTGAACACTTCTTTAAAAGTAAATGTTTTGAAATGTAGATTTTTACTCTATCTGTTCTTTTTCTCAATTGTTTGTGTGTGTGTGTGTATATATATATATATATATATATATATATATATTATCACTTTAAATATTATTTTTAGTGGGTATGAGTACATGCTCTGTTTATTTATTTACAGTATATTTTCCAAGTCAGGTAAAGTGTGTCTGATATAACGACAGTTCCCTCTGCTCAGAGAGATGCAGGTTCGAATCCTGCAAGAGAGCACATATTTTTCTTTAATAATATTTCTTGAATATTCAGGCTGGTAGACAAAAATAAATATATTGTTTGATAAATAAATGGAGTATCTACTCAAATATGAGTATCCATTAAAAAGAATGATTAAAGTGATAAAATCTTTTGGATTAATAAATAAAAAATCCATTACTTCTTTATATATATATATATATATATATATATATATATATATATATATATATATATAAATAAATGTGAATGTCAGTGTGTCATTCAGACTTTTTCACCTTTACTCCTAGAGGTCATAGCCCAACATATCATACCATTTTGGAATCGGGCCAACTCTGTGAGCAAATTAACAACATTCCGGGCCAGATCCAGACCTGCAATCCTTAAATTTGGGATTTTCATTACTGAGATTGTTTACAGTGATTTTTTACATGAATTTTTGTGACAAATTTTTTTGTACAGTAACAATTTTTATAACTTGGAAATTAATTTGGGAATAATCAAAATTAATTGCGAAATCCAGTGAAAGTCACCCATGCAATAAAAATTATTGTTTGTATGGAAATTAAGGATCTACGTACATCAAATTATCTTTAAATTAAGTGGTGGCAGAAGAATTATTGTTGAACCTTTTAAAAGGTAAGCTTAAATATTAATGTAATACTTAAATGCAGTGATCAATTTTGAGTTCTTCTGTAGTTTATTGTTGCCTATCACATATACTCCCTCCCCCGCCAACTATTGTGATGAAGGTTCAATCAAGAGCCCTCGGCAGGAGTTAGGTTAAATATCACCTGATGCTGTTGCTTTTAAGCTAGTATATATATATATATATATATATATATATACACACACAAAATCTGATATGCAACAAAATAATACAGAGAAGTATTCTAAAATTATTTTTCAAATTTCACTCAATCCATTTATGCTCCAAAATAAAACAAAAAAACATGGTTGCAATATATACTAAAAAAGAAATTAATTTTCTTCTAAATTTCAGTCAATCATTTCACACCAATCAAATGAATCTTTTCAAAGCTTGTGTTTTAAAAGATATGTGTGTGTGTGTGTGTGTGTGAATAAAAACAAAAGGAAAACTTTTCTTAGCCAATGTTAGCCTCTGAAGCACTTTATCAAGGATTTTATTTTGCAACAACTATTTAAAAACAGAACTAAAAATGTCATTAGTTTTTCAGAATTTTAAATTTAAGAACATTCATAAATATGCATCTGGCTAACAGAAAGTCATTGGCTTTGATAATATATAATATTCTTTACACATACAATTTTCTTAAAATTAAATTAGCATTAAAAAAATAAAAAACAAACAATAATTCAAATAAAAATAACATAAAAAAATACTATTAAACAATTCTGTAAGAACCAAGTACATGACATCCACAAACAAGACAAAAAAAAAAATACAACAAATCTAATATACAGATACATATGAACTAATGTCAAAACTAATTAAACTTATTTTATTTACCAATACCAATTGGAAATAAAAACATTTTTAGAAATACTGAAAAAGTAAATAAAAAATAATCAACTGGTTTTCATATATATATATATATATATATATATATATATATATATATATATATATATGCAGGTAAAATGAGAACAAATAGAGTATAATTCCACTGTATGTAACATTTAATTTAAAAGAGGGCTCAATACAGAGCAGAGCTAAATATTAATTATTTTAGGGTGGTGTTGAAACATGATTGTAATTGTGTAGTGATTTTTAACATGTTTTTGTTTTAATATCCTAAAATAAATAATTATATATATATATATATATATGAAGAAATTAGCCAAAGACATTTTCATAAACAGACTAAACATGTAATTCTTGATAAAAACTGTAGCAACAGTTGAATGTATGCAGATTAAAAAAGAAATGAACATTGGAAAGTTTACTAATTTTAATTCTGACAGAAAACAACTTAGTCAGAATTTGTAAAAACTTAATAAAAAGTTGGACAGATGGGTCTTGTCAGTATTATTTAACAAACTTGTTTAAAAGACTTCTTGCTGCCTAAATACACCATACAAATCTAGTGTATTGTTTTTACAAATGTAAACAAATGCCAAGCAGCCAAATTGCTCCATTCATTTTACTGAAGACCTTAGCATTTATGCAGTTGACCATTGTTTTTAGAATTAGCTTGTTGTTCAACAGTGCTCAATTGAAAATATATTTTCAAGAGCTAAATTATGTCATTCGCAGACAGTACTGTTTCACTGTATCACAGCTCCTCAGTGCGACTAGACAACTGATGTATATAGTAGGGAATGACTTTTCAGCCTTTTGCAATTATGTGGGTGATGTGATGTGCAAACTCACCAAAATTGGATGTTATGTTCGGAGTACTTTTGACCATATGTTCTCAATGAAAAACAGTAGAAAAATGATAGATAACTAGTGTAGTGTTTATATTAACAGTCTGAAGTTTGAAATTAAAGTGTATTCACATGCTTAACAGATATCCCCTGTTCATTATATTTAATAAAACATGTTTAAATCAAGGGCTGTTACTCACATATACCATATTTAACACACACACTGATTTGTGTGTGCATATATATATATATATATATAAAGCGGTATTTAGGTAGCAAAAATCCTTTCAAACAAGTTTTATTAAACAATACCAACAAAGTTTATCTATCCAGCCTTTAATTTAGCTTTTCTAATTTTCAACAAAGTTGTTTTATATCAGAATTAATTTTTCCAAATTCTTTT
>OZ010584.1:58603108-58608108 GCA_963932145.1 Acanthosepion lycidas
AAGCTTTACTCCTGTTCAAAAAAACTGGGGAGTAGTGTCAACCAGACAATAGACAAACCTATCTTAATTTACTAGAAATATAATTGTATTGTCAATGAATCAATATAAGAAAAATTCTAACACTGAATCAATATAAGAAAAACAAAGCAATACAATTTGAAAATAGAAAAAATAATTTTTTTGATTAAATTGATTTACCAATATTCAAAGACACACTAAACCTGACAAGAATTTGAGGTAAGAAATACTATAAGAATTCTAATATTTTTTTCTGGGATCTGTGGATGGAATTTAAACAGAATTTCACTAAACAGTTTGAATTTTGTTAGTTTTTCAAAAGATTTCCTAGTATGAAAAGCAGTAAATATGACATATTCAGGTTTTATAGTTATTTTTATTATTCTTTACAAACAGCCATAAAAAGATATTTTATTGGTCTTGAGATTTTATTCTAAAACTTAAATGACATTTACTTTCAAGAAACTATTTCCTTATTTCTAATTTTTTTAAAATAAATGACTGCATTAATACTAAACAATATAAGAATAGAAGACACCTATTTGCAGTTTTTAAGAAAATTCTCTCAATGAATATTTTACAAAGTTAAAATGGAAATTGAAAATAATAAAATTTCCACTGAAATAAATTCACTTTGACAGGATCTGCAATTTTAAATAATTTTTTCTTGATTGTTGGAATTTTAGGAAATACCTAAAATCTCTGGTTTATCTAAACACTGTGCTGAATTTTTTTCCCAATCCATTTCCCAAAATCTGTCCAATTGTTCAAACCTCAAAATATTTTAGAAGAGCTTTTTTGGTTGTGCTTAGAATTGTATAGAAATAATGACTTTAAAGATAAAAAACAGATATTCCTTGCCATATCCCTTTGATTTCTAATGAGAAAAAAGCTTTAAGGTGGCTGAGTAGTTTCATATTAATCACTGTTATTTTTTCCAGTGTGGAGTTAATATTGCTTTTATTAAAAAAAAAAAAAAGGGTAAGAAAACATTCTTTTATTATAGTTTCTCTTTAACTTCCCTACAGATTCCCATAAACTGTGCCTCTTACTCTGTAACCCTCTACCTCAAGTGGCTCTTGGGTCTTGTTCAGGCAGAAAATCATTGTAAAAAAAGAAAAAAAAAAAACAATACGTCAGGTCATTAAAATGTATGTAAGCAGTAATCAATCTGCCTATACTCTGATACAACAACTGGATTTTAATTTGAATTATAATATTCAGTCTATGTAATTAATATTCTCTACTGAATTAAGTGCATTGACAAGGGAAAAACTTTTGATCATTAGGCTGCACACTTAAGATATAATATATTAGGTTGTTGCAAAAATAATGACGTAATAATGTCGTTTTTTGACGTATTTTTTAACGTCAAAAAACGACATTATTACGTCATTATTTTTGCACCAACCTAATACAAATCGTGATATCAGACTAAGTTGTGTGTAATGGAAATGACAAAATGAGTAAAAAGAAAACTCGTACATTATGCACATTTCATTCCTTGAAGCGTCTTCTTCAGATTTATAATGGTTTCATTGATAGAATCTTATATGTGTTGTGGAAGATAAAATATAACAAATGCTGGTTACAATTTTCCATCCAGAAATGAAGAAGATACAAGTACACCTAGCTATATATATATATATATATATATATATATATATATATATATATATATATATATATATATATATATAATTAACAGTTAAAAAAAATTTCAAAAGACTTTTCCATCAAACTCTCTTTCTCTCTATATATATATATACACACACACGCACACAAATAAACAAACACACAAATAAGTTTTAGGAAATTCAACCACAATTTTGATTCCAATATATAACATCTTATTCCAAAATTGGAAAAAATACAATACAAAGCTAAAAAGACCTTGTTAGTTGAATATAATAAAACTTATTTGGATGAATACTTGCTACGTATATATAGCATCCTCCATAGTTTACCTTTAATTACAGTTAGCCGTAAGAATATTTTAGAGTGTTCTTTAAAAATTTTGAAAACTTAATATTTTTTACTTCTGTTTATAAATACATACTTCAAAATAAAATCCTTTACCATGACAAAGTCCCTCAATAGATGAATTGTGTCAGTAAAGAAAAAATTTTTCTTTTGTCTTTATTCTTATTGTCTTTTTACAGACAGATTTTATTTATATCTTAATTTTTTACACAAATACATGCACATATATATATATATATATATATATATATATATATATATATATATATATATATATATGGAGAGAGAGAACTAATTATTCAACTTATATAGCTACAAGGGTAGAGTAAAAGTACCTGTAAAAAACAATGTAAGAATATATAGAAAAAATATATATATGTATAATACAGTAGTAATATATATGGTCTTTAATATTTTATATTAAGTGAAAAGATAAACTTAAGGTAAAATAATTATAATGATATAGATTCAAGAAAAATGTCATGTAAATTTAAAAATTTTGAAAATGTTTACTTATAATGAGTGGAAGCACCTATATATATATATATATATATATATATATATATAAGTTATGAAGAACTTGGTAAACCGTATGGGTAATCCCATTTTTGGAAGTGCTATCTGATGATCCGGCATCCTTTAAAAGGACTCTGGTGAAATAAATTATTATAATGGTACCTTAAAGTGGTCTGTTTTTCTTATATATATATATATATATATATATATATATATATATATATATTCATGTCAAACTTTCTGCATAATCTAAAATTAAAATTGAACTCAAATACACACATACATGACTCTGTCTATCTATGTTTGGGTAAGTATTTTCAATATAAAATATATTAAATGCTTCCACTCATTATAGGTAACCATATGCTGCCTGGTTCAAATACAAAATAAATATTCTAACAACATATACTGATAAATTTCTTAAGGCAAATAGATATTGTTGACCTGTGAAAGAGAGAATAAATATTTTTCTAAAACAGATCTGATGAATAAATGATATTTACTAAAAGACAAAGGAAATAAAACCAATGAGAATGGAAATAATTATTTAAGATAAAGACAAGTCTTTAAATCTTAGAAAAACAAAGAAGTTAAAAGTGAAGTCATTCTTCCTTTACTTAAAACAGATTTGAATTAAGTTAAAATATTAACCATTTAATCTACGATGCTTAGTTTTTGTTTTTATATGTCTGTTTCCATATATAAAGATAGAAAAATAACATAGAAAATTATTACTAAATAAATACATTTACTATCTTGCAATCAAGATATTGAGATAGTCAAAAGACTGAACAAATGTCAGTCTTTTTAACATTGTGTTTTTATATATATTTAAAGGCTGCTGAATAGAAATTAACGTTTTTAATAGATAACAGAAATGAAAGCAAGATTCTTGAATGTAACATTAATGTAATTATACATAACTTTCAGGTGTAAGAGAAATTTATATGGATTTGAATATACAATCAATAATCAGATGTATGCATCAGCTTGTAAACTTAAAGATATGTACTTTTTCACCTTCTTCATAAATAATCATAAGCTTCAATATAGATTAATATTTTTATTTGAATATACACATGCTTTTAGAGATAACATTTACATTTGGGGTTATTAAAATTTTATCTGATTCGGCCAAGAAATTTTCAACACCTTGCTTTTATATACAGATATAATTTTTACTATGATATGTTTTACTGAAGATCTATCTAGAAAAAACATATCAAGGTAAAAACGTGTCGAAGTTGTCATATATATTTTTACCATTTCATCTGATTCTCATCCAAATTTATACACACACACCTATATATCTATCTATCTATCTACCTATATATCTCCTACTCAATGTGTGTGTGTGTATTTTCAAGATAAAATATTTGAAGTGTTGCTAATCTGCAACACAGACATACAGATAAATCAGTAAGTTTGATGAAAAAAGCCATTATTTTTCAACATAAACCTTTTCCTTGTCAATGCACTGGTAAATATTAATCACATAGATTGAACATTATACAGTGAAAATTTCAAAAATTTTAGATCAAAATTAAATCAATGTGTTTGTGTGTGTGTGTGTATATATATATCATCATTTAAAAAAGTAAATGCTAAGAATGGTGGATTCTTAATCTGTCTGTTCTTTCTCTTTATTTATATATATATATATATATATAAATAATTGAAAAGTAACTCCCTATTTTATGTATAATTGGCTAGTGAGGAGTCCTGACTTAACACCCTATGACTTTTTTCTTTGGGGTTGGTTAAAAGCATAAGTCTACTATTCCAAACCAAGACTTTGGAAGAAATTGAAGGGTGAATACAATAAGTTATGTCTTTGATACCACAAGAGTTTCTGGTAAAATCAGCTGCTGCAATTCCTGGGTGATAACCTAATGCTAAACCCTTTCCTGTCATATCCATTTCTTGTAAAAATTATAGTTAAATTATAAGTATTTTAAAATGGGGAATTACTTTTCAATCACCCTATATATATATATATATATATATATATATATATATATATTAGGTTGGTGCAAAAATAATGTCTCACATAGTAACATATGTGAGAAAACGACATTATTTTTGCACCAACCTAATATATGTCCCTCTTTCTTTATGTATATGTTTCTCTTTTTCTCTATAAAAATATGTATGTTTATCTCTTTCTCTCTCTCTCTATATATATATTTTTCCAGTGTAAAGTGTTTATCAGATGTTGCTTGTCTTCACAGAATTATCTGAATGTTATACATTTTAATATGCTTAAAGCATTCTGTAATGTAATAAAAAAAAAATGTCAGTTTCACATTTTTAATTATCAGAAACATGTTGAAACCAAAATAAGAGCAAAGATGAAATTAAAAGTTACACGGATAGAAAGTAGGTATAAAGGCATGTATATATGTTGTTGTACAATAAACATTACTTTGAAAAATAGTGAAAAAGAGAAATAACAAAATAAAGAAAGAAAATAATTTCATCCT
>OZ010584.1:58613108-58623108 GCA_963932145.1 Acanthosepion lycidas
TTATTTTTATTATATATTAGCCTTTTGACTAAATTGAAGCATGAAGAGAAAGATTTTAAAGTAGGAATTTTCAGACATTTTGAGTCCCACTTCTTTGTTTATTCCCTGTTTCAGTGAAAAAGGACACAGGCTTGTCCAAAAATTCCGACTTTAAAATTTTTGTGCTTCAATTTAGTCAAAAGGCTAATTTTATAATAAATATCATCAATCTTATTGCCAATATTTTATTAACCAGGCTATTATACAGTTCATAAAAATCATGAACAGAAAATGCAAAATGATTTCTTTTTTAAATTTTAGACATCTGAATTAATGAGCTTAATTTTTGTTAAATTAAAATAATTTTTGATGTGAATATATTTTCTTAACAGAAACAAAAAAAAAAAAATAAACTAAATCCTGAGCCATCTGTTAAGGAAAGACAAATAAACCCTCTAATAAAACATTTGATTAATCTCTATCCACAGGACAAAAAAATAAAATTTACAAAAATTTCAGCAATGATGGCACAATCAGTGGGATTGTAAATTAACAAGTTTAATTAATTACAATTAAAAAAATTGTTTAATTTACAGAAATGCTTAACTCATCCTGCAAAAATGATTGGCTAAATTAATTACAGCTTTATTTAACAACGAGGTGAGTTAATTATTTTACAAAAAGGGAAAAAATTTTTTAAATCTCAGAAATGTTCCATTGTTGTTTGGAAAAACAAAACCCTCAAGATTATAAACAATGTTATAATTACTTTGCTAAGCTTACTGGTTTTATCTCCTTCTAAGCAAAACAACATTAAAAAGGAAAAGAAAACAAATAACATTTTAGTTATTATAGAAATATACAAAAAAAAAAGAAAAGTTTGGCAAAAATTATTTCACATTGATTTATATCATAAAAACAAATGGAATTGAATACTGGTCACTCAATGAGAAAATACCAAAGAATTTAGGAGACTGATTCATCAACATCAATATTTTATTTTTGGTCAATTCTAAACAATCAAGATAGAGATGGTGAATAGATTTGCATATTTAATTCAATGATCCTGAGAAAAGAGAGACAGAGATAGCTATTTTTAATAATATTAAAATTATAATTACTTAGTTTACTTATAACAGCACAAGGTGAATATGATAATTAATTTTTTTCTTGTAAGAATTTATTTAAATTAAAACATTAACTAACAATTATTTTGTCTTTCTAATTAATTACTAACAAGGTTTAAATTTAGTCATTGGGAAAATGAGAATATAACTAGCTTCTGAGGGTACCTCAAGGAGGTGTAGTGGTTAACAAGCATGTCTTGCTAGAACAATTACGACTGAGTAGTGAGTTTGATCCTCACTGGGTGCCTCATACTTTCGGCCTTGTGCCACATCTAAGCTACACTTGGAAAATCACTATAACTAGCTTCTGATATCATTGATATTCTGCTGTTCCTGATATAATGAATTTAACAAGTAATGATGAAAGAGGTGTTCAAAAGTTCTCAGCCCAGCCCACTTTAAAAAATCTTAAACAAATGATCAGAATTTTTTTTTATTTCTTTCTTGGTAAGGCTGATAACTTTTCAACACACCTTTGTACATAGTTTAACTCCCGCAGAAAATTTAGAGTAAACAATAAAACTCTCAGTTGAATTATGTTAAGAAAATTTCTGCAAGTTTCTACCAGGAATCATATTTTTGTGTGTGTTACATTCAAAATTATTGTATATACTTTTTCTTTAATCAGGAAATAAAAAAAACAAAAAAACATCTGGAGATATCAGATATTAACATTTTTTAAAAGCTACAAGAAAAGAATGAAAATCATGAAGAATTCTAGAAAATCATTAAAACAATGCTTTATAAGAAAAGAATAAAAGTTTGTGCAACTATATATATATATATATTATATATATATATATATATATATATATATATATATATATATACACACACATATATACATATATGTATTTATATATAAATATGATAAGGACCATATATGTATATGTACACACATATATACATATATGTATTTATATATAAATATGATAAGGAACATATATATATATATATATATATGATAAGAAACAAATAAGAAACATTTATAAATCTAACATGTCATGTTCACATTTCCAAAAGTGAAATGGGGTAGATTTATAAAAGTTTCTTATCTATATAATAAATGCCAATGTCAGTGGGTCAGCGTGTTACACTTTTTCAATTAAAGGGACAACTCTAAATAGCTCATATCCTTTTTTGTTGAACCTTTGAAATATTTAAATGTAGCGAGCAATTTTGAGTTCTTCTGTAGTTTATTGTTGCCTATCACATCTACTCCTCCCTCTCTTGAGGGCAGCTTTTATGCTTGTTTGTTATATATCTTCCAATTCTGCCAGATTCCAATCTATATTTGATTTCTCTCTCTCTCCATATATATATATATATATATATATATATATATATATATATATATATATATAATCATTTCACCCCAAGTAAGGGGTTACTGATAGTGAAAGAAACAAACAACAATAAAAGTACAGGTTTCTAAGGGACAGAAGACAATGACTGACATTGCTTTTAAGTTTTCAAAGATTGTAGCTGACAGTAAGCTGGAAAAGAGTTCCACAAGTGAGAAGTGTGGGAGAAGAAAATATTAGCATAGAACCTATAGTTACAATATATATATATATATATATATATAAAATGGCTGGATTGCTGCTTTATCTGAGTATGCCTGTCTACTAGAGTGACTAGCCAATCCCTGTTGCAAACGCCTGCTCAGGCACATTTGTGCTTGTTCAACACACCCAGAGCCCACCTGCGGTTTATACTGCAACTATGCTGAATGGATTTTAGTTGTATCTGGCATGATCAACAGTCTGCACAAAGCCAGTACGAACAAACTTTTGGTTTCAATGACTTGTGACTTTGTGCTAGCACAAGCATCAACAACTCCCAAGTAGTTCCATCTACACAATCACTCCATCACTCACAAGGCATTGATCAACCTGTGGTACGTTCTTCAGGAACTCTTCAAATGTGTCGCATGCTGAGATTACCTCTCTTGGCTGATAACATCAAGAAGTCACCTTCCTGACAAATCAACCATGGTGAGATTTGAATGCAAGTCTCATGGTCAAAATGTAAACATTCTAACTTCTTGCCATATATATATATATCTTGCCCTATATATATATATATATATATATAAAAGAGAGAGAGAGAGAGATTTATATATATTAACCAATATTTACCAATATGGAAAATGTGAAAATATAAGCATTAAAAAATATACAAAAATGTAACCCCCAAAAAATGGAAATGGAAATGAAAATCTCCTGATGTGAATGTGTGTGTGCAGTCAGAGAATTTGATTGTTTTTATGGTTTATCAACCTTTTGCATGTTATTTAATATCAGAAAATATTTTTAGATTGGAAGAATTTTTGGGAGATAATAATGATTTACTGATACAAGTTCTACTAATTAACTCATAGCCAGGGGTAAGAGAAGTGAATTCATACATTTGCCAAGTTGTATTTGCATGTAAGTAAATATAACAGACCTGACTGGAATTGGAACTCAACTCTCTGATCTTCAATTCTGAACTTTTACCCATTACACCACACATACATACAAACTTACAGCACCTGTTATTCCCAAGTGGTCACACATCCAGATACTGAACAGGCAACAACCAGTGCTTGAATGTGATATGGCTGTGAGTACCATAACAAAAAGAATCAGAGAAATTTAAATATACTATTGAATATCTTTTGTCTTTTTATTTTTGGGCATTTCTGGTATTATATATATATATATATATATATATATATATATATTAATTATCTATATGAATAAAGACAAAAGGAAAACTATCATTTACCAAATGTAAGCATATTATTTTTCAAGATGTATTTATAAAGAGAAGTAGAAACATTGTTAAGTTTCCAAAATTTTTAAATTAAGAATGCTCAAAATATTCTAAAGGCTGTGAAAGTCAAGATAAACTATGGCAGATGCTAAATGATGTAATTTAATTCCTAGTGAGTAAAAGTGTTGTTGTCGAATTTATATATATATATATATATATATATATATATATATATATATATATATATATATGTGTGTGTGTGTGTGTGTGTGTATGTGTGTGTAAAAATATAAAGAAAATAGGAAAGAACTCGTTAGGTAAATAATCCAAAGTTCTTTAGTATTTTTGTTATTATTTTTTTAAAATAGTGCTCGATACAAAAGTAGAGCATAAATATAATTATTTATTTAAAAATATGATTCCAACGCTACATAAGAGTTCTCATGTTTCAAAACAAGAGCTGAAAACTTCAATATGATTATTTGAATTCGATTTAATTCAAATAATTATATTGAAGTTTTCGGCTCTTGTTTTGAAACATGAGAACTCATGTAGCGTTGGAATCATATTTTTAAATAATTTTATATATATATATATATATATATATATATATATATATATATATATATGACAGTATGTTTGCATACCCAAAAAACTATGAGTTCTCCACATTTAAGTCGCAAGTCACAAGCTGCACAAGATAAAGATTGAACCTAGTCTATTGATCTCTCAATTTTGTGGGTGATAATTGAGTTGCGTCAGTTTTATTTTATCTTACATTTTACATACACACACACACACACACACACATTATACATATATATATCTATATATATTATTATATACATATATAAACTTTTCAAATCTGAATATTATTACTTACATATATATATCTATATATATTATTATATACATATATAAACTTTTCAAACCTGAATATTATTACATACATATATATATCTCAAAAGAGAGAGACAGAGATAGCTATTTTTAATAATACTAAAATTATAATTACTTAGTTTACTTATCTTATTATAAACTTTTCAAACCTGAATATTATTTTCAGTTCTATTATGAAGCTAAGATTGTGAATCCTGTAATAACTCTCCAAAATGTAGAAATATACCAGTAAAGAAAAGGTATCAAAATGAAGGAATTGGAAAGGCAGATGAATAACAGCTGTTATGCTAACATATGTCAACTACAAAATAAAAACATTCCAAGTCCATACAAATCTACAAATCCAGTGCAAAGCATAAAGAATAAAATAATAAAGTAGTGGTAATAAGTGTATTTAGAATACTTGTTGCCACTTAATCTCCAATAAAAGTCACCAGATACCACTTGTGTGAAACATAAATGAGGATAGATAATACTACTACTACTACTACTAATAATAATAATACTAATAGGGAAGAGAAGATGATACTAGATATTCCAAGGACTTGTCACTTAAACTCTTTCAAGAACCATCAGATATCTGGTATAAACATACAGAGGTATCAAATATAAAACATATTATTTATGTAAAAGGTAAAACAAATGATATTTCCAATATTTTTGCCATAAGTATAAATTATTCTTTACATATGGCATTGAAAAGACAGAATAAAATAATGAAATAGGCATAAATAGATGATAAACTTGCATTTGGCCAGCAAATCCCTTTTTGATACAAGTTTCATTAAAAATAACTGACAAGGTACTGCGATTAAGTTTTTATTTAATTTTTCTTGTGTTCATATATTTTTTTTCTTTCCTGGACATAAAGTATGTAAAAATTGTCTGAATGTTCCGTATGTCCAAGCACTTTCACCTATTCTTCTAGCCATTATCAAAGATGATTTTTCTTTTTATTAACTGAATGTATGATTTTTTTTTTTTTACATATGTATCTAGAGTTATAGGAATGTTTTTTTTATTTTCCAAACATGGTTAGCACATTGTGATTGTATTCATTAGTAATGTTATTGAGTGATAGGCTTTTTCATATTTATTAATAATGCTTTCATTATTTTTAACCATTTTTTGCATGTGGATGAGGCTATTATAATTGTGTTTTCTACAAGTATGTTGTGGGTGGAGTTTGGTTGGCTTCTGTGTGTGTTTAAATCAGTCTTAATTGAGCTATGGTCAGAGAGATTTAGTATGAGTCTTCTTGATAGGCATGTGTGTATGTGTGTGTGTGTATATATATATATATATATAAACATCAATCAGCTAAGTGACAAATTTTATATTTCTATTAATCCAATATATATATATTTTGAGAGACCCCAAAACTATTTTTACATTATTAATGACTAACAGTAATAGATAGTTCAAAGCCTAAAAACACATACACATACATATGTTTATTTATGTAAACTGTACAGATATATATATATATATATATATATATATATATATATATAAATAAACTATAGAAACCTACTTATTGATATATTTATTTAAATAAAGTATACAAACATATAATTATATATTTGATATCATAAATTATTAAACCATATGATCCAAACAATAGAATTGTAGACAACAATATAACACATGATATTTTTTTTATGTAATGTTGGTATGTGTTTTGATATTTCTCTTCCCTTCTTCAGTAAAGGATTTACATTGATTTAATTTTTAAGTTCAACTGCAAAAGTACAATATTGTACTTTCATACTTGAACTTAAAAATTAAATCAATGTAGATGTTTGATTGATGAAGGAAAGAGATGTCCCGAAACTTGTAACAACATTTAATAAAAGATATGTTATAGAGTTTCTCCTCTCTCTCCTATATAGTTCTTTTATTTAAATATTTCACACACACATATATATATATTTCCAAGTATAGGATTGGTGTATATGGAATAAATTCCAATAACCAAAAATACTATTCTTAAAAGTGGGCTCAATACAGAGTAGAGCAAATATAATTTATTCGAAAATTATAACATAAACATGTTATAAAATTACTACAAAGTGTTTATGTGATAATTTTCATAATAATAAATTATATATATATATATATATATATATATATATATATTTACATGTGTGTCTTACAGGGCAGTAAATACACAAACAACAAAACACAAATGTGTATGTGTTTGCTGGCATTTAAGAAAAAGTATGTGTGTGTGTTTGCTGGCATTTAATAAAATGTGTATGTGTGTGTTTGTTGGAATTTAAGAAATATATTAAATAAATAAAAAAAAAATTTTTAAATTATATTCTGCATCCAATATGATTAAGGAATTGCTTATCAAAGTTAGGAATCACCATAACTACATTTAATCTGTGATGAAGAGAAAAACTATGGAAATGAGATTATGTTGAAAAATAAATATTTGTTGTGTAAAATAAATGCTTTTTTTCCTCCCATCATTAGGCTACAGAATTATACTTATATAGTATTTATATACACCTCTTATATATATTAGTGCTATATTTGAAATACTTGTAAAAGAGTGATTTAATACATATAAAGAATAAATAAAGATTTATCCATTAACATTTTAAGGGGTAAATAAATAAAAAATGTTATTTTCATGTGTGCATATATATATATATATATATATATATATATATATATATATATATATATAAACACTAACATATATACATGTATGCACATGCAGAGCAAAAACAAAACCTTGCAAATACAATTTGTTCCTGAAAGATATTTTAAATAATAGGAATTTTTCAAGTATTATTTTTTCTTATATGTTAATAATATGAACAGATATATATTGATAGTTAGGTATGAAGAGACCGTGATAGATAGATAGATATGAAGAGACCGAGATAGATAGACAGACATGAAGAGACCGAGATAGATAGACAGACATGAAGAGACCGAGATAGATAGACAGACATGAAGAGACCGAGATAGATAGACAGACATGAAGAGACCGAGATAGATAGACAGACATGAAGAGACCGAGATAGATAGACAGACAGACATGAACAGATTGAGGAAGATAGACAGACAGACATGAACAGATTGAGGAAGATAGACAGACAGACATGAACAGATTGAGGAAGATAGACAGACAGACATGAACAGATTGAGGAAGATAGACAGACAGACATGAACAGATTGAGGAAGATAGACAGACAGACATGAACAGATTGAGGAAGATAGACAGACAGACATGAACAGATTGAGGAAGATAGACAGACAGACATGAACAGATTGAGGAAGATAGACAGACAGACATGAACAGATCGAGATAGATAGATAGACAGACATGAACAGATCGAGATAGATAGATAGACAGACATGAACAGATCGAGATAGATAGATAGACAGACATGAAAAGATTGAGATAGACAGACAGGCATGAACAGATTGTGATAGACAGACATGAACAGATCGAGATACATAGACAGACATGAACAGATCGAGATACATAGACAGACATGAACAGATCGAGATAGACATATATGAACAGATTGTGATAGATAGATATGAACAGATTGGGACAGATAGATATGAAGAGGCTAAGATAGATTGACAAATGAGAGAGACATTTATCCCCCTGAATATTTTACAAGTACATGAGAAAATGACAGGTACTCTTGTAACAAAGTTAAAAGTGTAGGAAAATAGGTAAAAATATAAACAAAAGAAAATAATTTTCAAGCAACAACAACAACCACAAAGCAGAAACACTCCAGCAAAATCCACTTTAAATAAATACCTTAGTTTGTTGATTTCACTTGATGAGTAAGTTGTCATGACTGCCACCATTGTCAACTTTGACCTCAAAGAAATGGCAAAATCAGCAGCAGTTGCCTCAGCAGAATTGGTGATGGCGTGTGTATTTGTGTGACAGTGAACGGAGTGGTTGGTGGCAGATGGTGGAGCCATCATAATCACCATGACACTAACTATAACATTGCTGAGAAAAGTCTGCATACCAGCAGTATGGGGAAGGTGTTAGGGAGACCCAGGTGCAAAGACGGACAAATTGATTACAGTCCTCCATTTTTAACATGTTCTTTGCTTTTTTGCGTATATGTTTGCATGTGTGTTTTTGATTTCCAATGAGAAATTTCTTCTTCTCTTACAGGATTAATTAGCATATTTGCTTGACAAAGTTTTTGGGAGGCTGGACCTTAAAACTTGACTCAAAGTATCAAGAGGGAAACAGAACAAGATGCGACGCAAGAAATTAGGTTTGCAATGGGAACTACTTTTGCTCTGTCTAATGGTTGCTATAGAGGTGGGAAGAATTAGCAGGTAAATTTTCAGGTTCTTTGGCAGTGACCCACCTTGAAACAGGTGAAAATGAATCTATATAGGCGATAATGATAATCTGTCACTTAGGGTCGATTTTGTTAGCGATACAAGTCAAGTCACTAGTAGTGATGGGTGATTGAATAACTAAAATAATGCACTAAATCATAAAACTGTTGGTCATGTCACCACGACAAGCAAAGTGAAAGTGAAAGTGGAGATAATAAACTTAGATATTAACAGAGGAAGAAGAAGGCAACTGTGGATAGTTGTGTTGACAAGATGGTTCTTGCATTAGGAAGATACTGTATCATCATTATCAACAGCAGAGGCAGAGATGAGGCCAGAGGGTGGTAATGAAAAAAAAAAAAAAAAAGAAAAGAAAGGAGAGGAAAAAGCATAGAGGTTAACAGGCAAAATATAGAGAAAGACGTCTCAGCAAACGATGATGTCTACAATAATGGAATTGGCAACAGTAATACAAGCTGTATAGTGAGCTTCGGACAGCTGCCATCCATACTTTTTTCCTTCTTCTTCTCATTTTCTGTTTGCTATTCACATTCTTGTATTGTCCCCTCCTCTCCACTTCAGTGTCTTCTATCTTCCAACTCCACAAACTTTATCACTGACAGCTTAGCAGCATCTCCTCTGCTAACAGTAAAGCTGCACATAGTTATTTTTTTAAAGTGTTATTTTTGTTTTTAAGTCTCTCATCACTGGCCTGTTGTTTCCTTCTCTATCTCTCCCCAACTTCCTAAGTCAGAAGCAGGCACACATATCTTCGCATGCTGTCACTCAAAAGTGAGCACATATGCACAGGGATGAAGAGAAGTAACAATGTGGTGAATAATTGTATAAAGCTCCGATTTATTCACCTGGTATTTATTACCTGGGCTCTA
>OZ010584.1:58628108-58640608 GCA_963932145.1 Acanthosepion lycidas
GAGGCCCTAACCCTGTTTTCTTTATTTTTTTAAACTGTGAAATGAATAACAACCAGCCTCGATTTTAATTCCACTATTTAAGAAAATAACAAACACATAGCAACTCAAACACTTATAACCACTAAAAAGAACAAGAAATAATGTCTAATTAAAAAAATACATTTAACAACACACACACATATATATATATATATATATATATATATATATATATATATATGTATGTATATTGAACACATTTATTATGTATACTGATGAATATATATCACACCCATATGTATATTATTAGGTTGGTGCAAAAATAATGATGTAATAATGTCGTTTTTTGACGTATTTTTTAACGTCAAAAAACGACATTATTATGTCATTATTTTTGCACCAACCTAATATATATACATGTGTATACATATATATTATACACACATACTATAGGCATATATGATATACATATATATTTTACACATCAAACACATATTGAAAATATATATATATATATATACAGACTTTATTTTCAGATATTACCTCAAAAACATGTAAAAAATGCTACACTAATCCAATCATGTTTCGATGTGTATTAACACATCTCATCAGGCATTAGTTACAAATATTTGAATTGGATTCTATTTGTTCTCACTTGATATGGAGATTTTATATATATATATATATATATATATATATATATATATATATTACCCCATTTTAATGCATACATGTGTGTGTGTGTGTATATATATATATATATATATTACAATTTTATATTCATACATATTTGTGCATATACATACACATAACACAGAGAGTATGTGTAAAGCATGATGGCTGTAATAGAGACAACTGTCTGTGTACATACTCACACACATATTTTATAATCATACAAGAGAAATGCCAGCATGTGAATCTTTCTTTGAAAGCCTGCATACACTTTCAAGAGGAGAAGAAATCAAGTGTGGAACGAGATGTTAGTTGACATTTCCAGGTTAAAAAAAAAAAGAAACAAGAAAACAAATTATTCTCGGAGAGTAAGGGGAAGAAAGATATATAACCCTCGATAATTGAGTATGCCAAAATTTCTCTTTATTTAAAGGTATGTACAAGTGGGCACAGCATATATTCATTATAACAGATTTCTATCTCATACATATATTTATTGTTTGCTGAAAAAAAAATGTTCTAAAACTGGCAATTGAGTAATAGAGTCTAGTAGAGGTAGAATGCATTCATCTATCTTTCCCTATCTGTCACAGTCATCATACCAGACCTTCAGCAAGCTTTTTGAAATATATGGAGTTACATAATTGTTTAAATTACCCTGTATCTAGCTCTTTATCAGTCTGCTTATAAATCAATTCCTATCAAATTTTATAAAGAAAGAGAATTCAAACAAAATACAAAATTAATATGGACTTGTCTATCAGGATGATTATCATATACATTAGAGAAATACACAAAGAGAAATGCTATTTCAATAAGCTGATATGACATAAAAAAAATAATTCTGAAAATAATGTATAATCCATAAAAATTATTTCCAATTGATGATAATCTTAAAAAATACCTTAAGTTTAGAACATGTATACATATATTAGCACTAACTACAGAAAACAAGACGAATATTTAAAAAAATCAATTGAATGCTGGGTAAAACAATAAATAAAGCCCCACATTTTACAGAAAGTATATTAAAAATGTAGGTACATTAACAAGCCTCTTGATGAAAAAAATCATTTTACGCAACAGATTTAATGATTCACTCTCATGGATACATATATACAAACACATACACACACACATATATATATAAAGCAAGATAGGTCTAATGGAGACAAATTATATATATATTATGAAATGGACTAAGTCTGACAATTATTTTAATATATTTTCTGTTTATACATTATTTTTATAGATACAAATATTTAAGTAAATGTTCTGTTTATAATAAACAGTATTAACTACATTTACAGGCCTGAATGTTCAAGAAATTTCATAGAAAATATGTGTTCTTCGACTGGAATTGAACCCGTATCCTGAATTAAATATTTGTATCTATAAAAATATCATATGAACAAAAAATATATTTATATATATATATATATATATATATATATATATATATATATAGGTTGTGATGGATAAATTGTTGTTTAAATTGTGCAAAAATTAAAATTACACTGACATCTCATTTTAACAAATATATTTAACAAAATTACACAAAAATATCTTGAAATACTAAAAAGTAAATTTATTCAATAAAAATGGCTTCAACGACGCCCTCCAGACAACTTCAGAACCTCCTGCAACTCTTCTGCATGGTCTCCTTCTTTACGTTGGTGAATGTTGGCATAATCCTTGTCTTCAGTTTATCTTTGGCATTACAAGGAGTTTTGTTGATCTCTTGCTCAACTGCACCCCACACACAATAACCAAGGGTGTTGAAATCTGGGGAATTAGGTGAACAGATGTAAGGGGTGATGTGATCATAAAAATAGTAGAGAGCCATGACTGGGATTTCCTGCTTATGTGCACTACCTCCTAAAGGCACTTGATGTAGGCCTCCATGTTGAGTCTGAGGCCATATGGGAAGATGAATGGAGGCATAACATCGCCATCATTAGTGATCACTCCAAACACCTTCATAATCACCATTAGACTCATCCAACTCTATAAGATAGATATATACATTTCGGCAGAGATTTACTTCATGTCACCTTTTTTCACAGAATAACTGGGCTTCTATAATGTGCAGAATCAACAAAATCAAAAACAGGATCAACTAGTTTAAGATATATTACATTTATAATATACACACACACACATATATATATATATATATATATATTAATTTATCTCTAGTATATCTATCTTGCTTTATATATTTAAAAATATAAAATGGCGACAATTCACCCATCGCACCCTGGTTATAACATAAGGTAAAATAGGTATACTAGAGACAAATTAAATATATATAAAGCAAGATAGATATACTAGAGATAAATTATATATATATATATATATATATATATGTGTGTGTGTGTATATATATATAAAATGTAATATATCTTAAACTAGATATGATACCTGTTAATAAATTTTTACTGAAAATCCAAGTTATTTCTGTGAAATTAGGTGACATGAAGTAAATCTCTGAATTATATATATATATATATATATATATATATATAGGTAGATCAAGAAGTTCAAAGATTAATGATGAATATATATGTATATGTACCTATAAAGCAAGATACATATGTCAGAGACGAATGTGTGTGTGTATATATATATATATATATATATATATATATATATATATATTTATAAAACTATTAGGTTGGTGCAAAAATAATTTCGTTTCCTCACATAGTAACATATGTTAGAAAACGAAATTATTTTTGCACCAACCTAATACATCAAATATTCATTATACCAATGATGAAAAAATATTAGTTTTAGCATGGTCTTGTTCCTTCATTTAGTGATTATTATTATCTAGACTGAAGAGTTTCGGATCAAAATTCAATTAATAATTTTTTGTTGGGCTAATCGTCCTCATAGGTATCTTTGATCATTTTGGAAATATTGGACAAAAAAGAAAAATCTAAGTAAAAACTTTCAGCTGAATAACCCTAAAAGATTCACTGAGTTAATACTTAACAAATTCCTAAAATATTAATCAATATTATAACCTAGGATAAAGCTTCAACTCACTTTACTTAATGCAGCTCTGCTTGTCACCTTTAAACTCATCATAATTTTTTAAAAATTAAATGAATTATCAATTGTCATCTTCTGTCTTTTTGAATCCTGTTCTTTTTTTGTTATCTCTTCAATAACATTTTCCCCATTTCTTTCACTCTCAGTAATCCCTTTGTATCTTAGTGGCTTTATAACCTTGCTTGGGGGCGAAACGAATAAAAAAAAATAGAAACGTATACTGTATATAGCAAAACTATAAATATACATGCATTTGGCTAAGTAAATCTTCTACATGTTGATGCATATGGTTTCTCTATGTTTTAAGATGTGTTTACAGTTTATCAATATATAAATAGGTTGTGCAAATAGTAAATATTCCCAAAAAGTCATTGTATTAGAATACTGTCAATATCATTTTCATAAAAGATCACATTTCGCATTTCAAATATAGAAAAAAAGCACCTTCACACTTGGATGATAGGAACATTCACTTTTAGTAGTTTAAATTTCTTTCTTCTGCAGTTTGTTCAATAAATTTTGCCAGGTAAATACAAATTGATGTTTTGTCCAATGTTAAACCAAAAGAAAAAAAAAATAAAAAAAAAAAAAAAAATAAAAAAAAAAACATAAAAAAAAAAAAATAAAAAATAAACGTCTAATCTGAGTATTTGTTATGATACCTTTGTTTTGATTTATTCTAAAAAGAGAAAATGCATTTTTGTGAATTCATTGTTTTGTCTTGTACAGGATAAAAATTATATTAAAATTCAAGAGAAATATTTGAATTAAAAGACAATCAAAATTCATCACTTATAAAAGAGGAGTGTGTGATATTATCTATGTCATAACATTCACATTAATTCTCATATTAATCTTTTTTCTAAACTAATACAACATTAAATTATTTTTCTAAATGAAAATAAAATAATGATGAGCCAAGGAAGAATATTAAAGCAAGTAAAATCAACAGTGTATATACAAATTGCTAAAAAAAAAAAAAAAAATAAATAAATCAGAAGGTTCTTTACAAATGTGTACACATTTCATACACTAAATATACCAAGCTATTATAGGACAGTATTTTTTCAAGCATTTTGTACTTCACGTATATTTTCACAGCTTAGCTTTGCATGATATAAGGCTAAATATTGGTTTAAGAAGAATGTTTTAAAATATTAGCTTTCAACAGTGGGAAGATTTTTCTTCCTTGAAACTCAGCATTTCAAACCCTGGTTTTTACTTAGGCTTGAACACTGACCTCTATTATTAAGGGAAATACCTAACTTCTCTCAATAAGATTGGCCCTGAAAATAATCTTACATGTTCTTAAA
The DNA here is from genome assembly GCA_963932145.1 of Acanthosepion lycidas. NCBI lineage: Eukaryota > Metazoa > Mollusca > Cephalopoda > Sepiida > Sepiidae > Acanthosepion > Acanthosepion lycidas. The sequence continues at coordinate 58,633,133 of OZ010584.1, forward strand.
TTTAAACGTCTAATGAGGTTTGTACATAACCAAAATTGTGGGGTACCCAGTTAAAATTGAGCTGAAAAACAAATTGGTTTGCAAGAGTATTTTTATTAAATAAGCACTATATAAAATATAGCCTTTTTACTGCATATTTTTAATATAGATTTTATGAAATGCAGAATGAGGAAATATATGTGGTTGAGTAGTTTTCTTCAACAACTGTCGTGCTAGCTTCTAGCGAAATGCAGAAGCATCTTTGATGACTTGTATATTTAAACTGGGAAAATACATTGAGCTTAATAAGGAAAATGGCATTCTTAATCAAAATAAAATAGCTAATCTATTATTAAGTAATAAATACCATTTTTTAAATATAAGATGTATCCTTATAAGGTGTATAAGACCCAACCTTATTTTGAAGACAAAATTTAAAAAAAAACCCAAAAAAACCTAGTCATATTTAATGAATTTTTAAATAGTATATATTTTTCTAAACATAAAAGAGATTAATCTACTATTGTTATGTAAAACACATTCAAATGAACTAAATTACACATAACAATTATATTTACTTATGACTTGTGACTATCATAAATATACATATATAGCAATCCTTTGCATTGAATATGACAGACAAGAAATGTTTTATTCATCTTTTATAGTCTTTTTTATAATTTTTCTTTTATGAGGACTAAGAGTGCTCAGAATCATGAATTGTTTTAATATGTGTGTGTGTGTGTGTGCTGCTCAACAGCAAATATTGCATTTAAAAAACTTTTAGTAATTCATATTTTGTCTGTAGGAATTTTATACTATTATTTAAACTGGTAATTGCTTGTCTCTGAATATATATTTACTTTGGTGCCCTATTAAGCTTTCCCACTTATGTCCCATTATTGTTGTTATCTTTGTAGACACATTTCATACAGTGAATGTAGCGATTATTATGGGACAGAAGTAGTAGTAATTTTTATAAGATTATTACCCTTACTTCTGTTATGATTGCATTGTTTAAAAAACAATTAAATTAATTCTTTGGAGTTATAGAAAATAAATGCAAAAAGAAGCAGATATATCTATTACACTATCCATACATCCAAGCTTACAAAACCTAATATTCCCAAGTGGTTACTCATCTAGCTACTAACCAAGGTTGATGTTGCTTAACTTCAGTCATTGCACAACTAGTATTTCAGTGTGATATGAGTGTAGTTGATTCCTATGTCCGTATTATATATATATATATATTTGTGTGTGTATGTTTCATTAAATAATATAGACATATTATGCCTAGTTATTTTTATACTAATAAAATTGACAAATTTCATCTTAACATCAAGAAACTGATTAGAAGTGAATTAGAAAGGATCACTATAAAAATAAATAGACATATGTCTATATTATTCAATGAAACATTATAATGAAGATATGCTGCCTAGAGAGAGAGAGAGAGATAATTGTTTAAAATTTACTGTATTTATGTATTCAATATCATGGATAAAACGTTTGTAGGTACAAAGTAATATCAAAATGTTCCAAGACTATGTACTGTCATTTTATCCTTCAATGTGAATATGTATGCAGCTACCACTCATTGGTACCCAGCTTACTAAGTCAGTCTGTCAATAGACTTCATGCTATCTACATCTGTTCAATTTTTTTATTATGTTGAAACAGTTCTGTGATCTTTACAAAAACAGGTAAATTCAAGCAAGATGACTGCATCAAATTTTGTGTGAAGCTCAGAAAGACACTCAAAATGATTTCTTAGGCTTTCTTTAGGTCAAACACCAGCTTTTTCTTCAGTGGTGCTTCTAGGCTAATCAAGTGTCAGTTTCAGATGATGACGGTTTACAGTGACCAGTCATGAGAAAGTGTTGAAAAAATTTGTGAATTTATTCATATGAAGAGCTACTGAACAATCATTATTATTCAATGCAATAATGGTAAGTTTTTTAAGACTAAAAACAATATTAAGACTTTAACAATATTATCACATATAAATAACTCTAAACATAATTTTTTTTGTATCTTGTCATCAGTGTAGAATAATATCTACTTTTTTATGTATAAACTCATCTTGTTTTCATAATCAAGCCATTACTCTATTTACACATTTTAAAAAAAACTATTTTACTATATAGATACAAAGGTGGGCCAATAATAATTAGTTTAAGCTAATATTTTCATTATATAATGTTCAAGTGATACTGAATTTTGAGCTGATATTTTCACTATATAATGTTCAATTGATATAAGGGGTTTTGAAAAGTTCTTAGATCAACCCATTTCCAGAAATCTGTTCAAATGAATACACATCAGAACTTTATTTATAAGTGCTTCTTAGTTGGTCTATAAACTATTAAGTACCCACATGTATTCATCAGTAAATTAGAGATTTATTCCTTGTTTCCTGTTTAGGATTGCATTTCTGGTTCCTTCTAAAGACTTTTCATTCTCTTTCACTCCCAGTAGCCCCTTGCAACTTAGTGGCATTCTCACCTTGCTTGGGGGGAATTGATTAAAGAAAAAAAAGTACATTGACAAGGAAGTCTTACAAAATAATTTTTTCGGTATAGATAGTAATACAGTGTGCGACGGATAAATTGTCGTCTAAATTATGCAAAAATGAAAATAACACTGGCATGTTATTTTAACAGATATATTTACCAAAATGACACAGAAAATATCTTGAAATACTAAAGAGTAAATTTATTCAATAAAATCACACTCAACCGTGTCTCACCCATAATAATCAACAGGGTTGCAGTCTGGGGAGTTAGGTAGTCAGATGTAAGGGGTGATGTGGTCGCAGAAATAGTCTGACAGCCATGACTGGGTTCTCCTGCTTGTGTGGCATGGTGCAGAGTCCTGTTGCCAGACACAGGGTCTTCCAGCATCCACCTTCTTAAGCCAGGGGAGCACTACCTCCTCAAAGAACTTGATGTAGACCTCCACATTGAGTCTGAGGCCTTATGGGAAAATGAATGGAGGCATAACGTTGCCATCACTAGTGATGATTTCAAACACTTTTGTAATCACCATTAGACTCATCCAACTCTTTCCAAATCCTCTGCACTGTTTTCAGATTGACACTCAAACACTCTAAAATGTTTGTATTGGAGATTCCAGCATGAATGCCAAGCAGCATAACATGCCGTTTCCAAATTTCTAGCGGAGTGAATTACATCATGGTGCTCCTTTTCTCACAGATGGTGCCCAACTGACCCTACCATACTGTGCAGTTAACAAAACCAAAAACAAACAATGCGTATGTGCAAAATTAAAAAGATAAAATGTCGACAATTTACCCATCACATTTCAGTATAGAAAATAAGATATTATTTTAGTACAGATACATACTAACATATATATTGCAATTGAAAACATCCCAATTTTTCTCTATCAATCTTTGAAGTTTTTTGTTTTTATTAATTTTCTCTTTTATTAATTTTATTAATTTCCTCTTTCTATCTAATTTTTGTAATCTACTGATTACTCTTTGTTTGATGAAAAATAAATTTATTTAAGGATGTTTGATAATGATGATGTACAGATAGCTAAATAAAGTAATAGATACATGAATTTTACATAATGTATATAAATGAAAGCTATATCAGTTATAAAGGGTGTTCCAATAACTTGGACCGATTTTAAATGTGAATTAAATTTAAGCGTCTAATGATTTTTTTCTTTTTCTTTCAGATTTGGCAGATATTTGGGCGATATTATTTTTCACACATAATTGCCATGACTTAAATAACATGATCCAATAGAAAAATAAATAAATTTTTACCAATAACACTGATTTATTTACTGCTGACTTTTATCCATCTTAATGAAACACCCTTATATATATGGATATATACATTGCATGGATGAAAAACAAAAAAAATAAATATTTTTAATGTTATTGTTTATTTATCTAAATATTTAAAAAGAAATTTAATTGATTATGTTTCGCCAGGGGAGAAAGAATCCACTTCCTACTGGAAATCCCTTGGAAATATACCACATATATATATATATGTAAGCAAATATATGGATATAGATCCGACAGTATGAAGAAAAATATATGGAAAAAACAAACAAAAATCCTTATATGCAATTATGCTGTTTTAATGTTAATATAATGTCAGGCATACATATAAATTTTAGATCAAAATAGAATTCTTTTCATTTTTCAATTTTCATTCAAAATACTCAAATTTTAGGAATACGTTTTCACAGCATCGCCCACGTCACGACAACGTGACAATGTTTAAACGGAACGCTGATCACAAAACTTTCAGTTATCTGTTTGGATAAGTTTTGTTCTTATGTCCATTGTCTTTGTCATGTTAAATTGATAATGTTAATTATATTTTATGAATATGTCCTGAAGATGGTTTATTAGACCAAAACGTCCGACGTTGACATTATATTAACATTAAAACAGCATAATTGCATATAAGGATTTTTGTTTGTTTTTTCTGTATATTTTTCTTTATATATATATATATGTGTGTGTGTGTGTGTGTGTGTGTGTGTGTAATTTTGGTTAAAGACCAGTGGAAGTAATTTTCTTGATTTCTGATACATTAAAAAGTCACTAACAAAGAACATTCATAGATTTCTAACCAAAATTTGCATAACTTATCCACTATAAGTAAAAAATAAATAAAATAAATTAAGTTGAAATTATTTAAAATTCAAATTTCTATTCAGTTCAAGTAACAAACAATTTGGCCAGTTAATGTGATTTATGTTTTGATTCACTTATGTCGATGTTGATCTTGTGAAATAAAATTATTTTTCTAATGATAGTGGTTTATTGGCAAAACGTCGTTAAGTAGACCACTTACTAATTGTCTCATATATTTACTATATATTATTTTAACATATGTTGCCATACGGCTATATTCTCATGAATCTATCTTACATATTTATAAGTCTACAATTTGCCCATGTTTTGAATATTGCTGGTCTAGTACTTCAGCTATATATTTAGAGATTTTTTTTAAAAAATCAAAAGAAGAAAAATTTGCAATGTTATTGACCCTGACCTGGCATCTCAGCTTCAGTCAATTTTTCACTGCTTCCCTGTGTCTTTTTTATAAATATTTTCATGATAATTTTTCTGATTAACCTTCCTCTATTGGACTTAATGAATTTAAGTACAGTACTAGATTAGTGGCAAGATCTCATCAAGATCTCGGTAGATTTAACCATAAGTTATATACTAACAGTTTCTTCTATTGCAATTCTTACTTGTGGGATTCTTTTCTGGCTTCTTGCTTCCCAGTCTTGCTTCTGTCTTCCTAATTCCAGTTCATTTATTGTTCTTTCTTCCTTATAGTATTTTTTTTTTCTCATATTCTCTCACATTCAGTCGCCACATATATTTTAGTGGTTTATTGCCTTGCTTGGGGTGAAATGATTAAAAAAAAAATAGTTGACACAGACTGTATAATTTATGTTCAAGTGTTTATAAATTTATTCATTTTAATAAAATTAAAAATATAATAAAAACAAAAAATGGAACTAAGTGTGATTTATTTAAATATTTGATGCCATATGTCTTTTTATTAAAAACCATCTGTAAAAAAAGAGTTTTTATTAAAAAACATCTGTAAAAAATTCAGCATCAATCCTTGCACAATAACAAATCAACATATGATCGAATAAACAAACATTTTGGAACAGAAGCAAATAACCCCTCTCCTATATATATATATATATATATATATATATATATGAATAAAAATAAAAGTGGATATTGAGGTCAACACTGAGTGTTGACAAACTGTTTCATGCTTAGATACAACTGCCAGGCCGGATGAATGATTGTGTTTAAGCATGAAACAGGCTGTCAACAATTGGTGTTGTCGTCAATGTCCACTTTTATATTTACATGTGCTCTATCCCAGATATTGAGCTCATAAATATAGCACATATTAAAACAATAATTTCAATTATATATATATATATATATATATATATATATATATATATACGTATGTATGTATGTATTTATTTTTCTAAAGAAGTAATGGATTATTATTAATCTGACAGATTTTTCTCAATTTAAACATTTTTTAGTAAATACTGATATTTGAGTAGATGCAAAATAATGAAAGTAAATAAATATGCTCTTTAATAAATAAACAGAGCATCTACTCAAATATGAGTATCCCCTAAAATAACGTTTAAAGTGATAAAATATATAAAAACCTAATTAACAGAAGCTTTTTTTACTTATTGATATATTTCATATGTGAAAGATATTTCATAAAATACATTACATAGATTCAATATGTAATTTTATATATATATATATATAAAATTACATATTGAATTATATATATATATATATATGTGTATGTAAAATTACATATTGAATTATATATATATATATGTATGTATGTATGTATGTATATATATGTATATCGCCTGTTTCTTTTCTACATCACCTAAAGAATCTATTTGACAGACATGTGTGAAATTAAAATATTTTTCAGTATGAAAATAAATAGATAGCAATTTTGTACTTTCATTGTCATAAGATAAAATAAGCCATTTTTGAAGGTAAACTACTTCTACAATATATATATATATATATATATATATATATCATTATATCATATATATATAATGATATATATAATTTTATATATCAACAATATTTAGAAAAATAGTATGACAAATTGAAAAAAGGTTTTTGTGACTTTTCCCAATTTGTCATGCTATTTTTCTATATATATATATATATATATATATATATATATATATATATATATAGATAGATAGATAGATAGATAGATAGATAGATAGATAGATAAAATCACATATACATATATACACAGATGCAAACATATTTTTATACATATGAGTATACATAAACAGATTTTCATTTATTGTACACAAGGATATATAGAAGTGTTAAGATATTTTCGAAGCCTACAGCAAGATTAATTTTCTGGAAGTTATAACAGAATATCTGCATAAATAACATACATAATTTATATGGAATTATCATCTGAACATAGAATAATCTCTTCCATCCTCTTACTTTATACTGGTACATTTTATTCATTATAAGTGAAATACTGAGATTTAGAAAAAAAAAACAAAAGAAACAGGATTTTATAAAACTTTTAATTTTTTTCTTTTATAGATGAAATAGGAAGATACATTTAAAACAAAGTCAAACACAAGGCAACTATAGTACATATAAATAGAAATAAAAACATCTGATTTTTTATTTTTTTAACACCCAAATTTTCAATTTTTAGTAATTTATTGTTAAGTTATTGATAATTTCTCGAAATACATTTTCTAAATTCTTCAAGACATGTGATCATGACCATCCACAGATTCCTTTTATTTATTATCTATGAATTACTATGTATTCTTTGAAAATATAGTTGAATGATTATCCATTGTATTCTTTTCGGTTCTGAATTTGGAATAATCTTTCTCTTAGAGTGACTTCTACTCAAGGCTAGAAAA
>OZ010584.1:58643108-58653108 GCA_963932145.1 Acanthosepion lycidas
TAATTACACCTAATATATTGCCAATGACAATGAAATTATAACTTTATTTTCTCTTCTATATTGCTTTCTTATGAGATTATTATGGCGTATATGGCAACAAATTGGCAATTAGACAGAGGCAAACATGATGCAGATGGGAATTTATATACAATTTATATACCTTTAATCTGTATAAACGTTATCATAACAATTTAAAGGAAATAGAAGTTTTAAAATCTTTTTATAAAAACCATACACATAATTTATTAATTGCTATATATAACATAACAAATTACAACAAATTGATAAGAATCAATGTAAATGTACAACAACTCAAAAACATTATATATTCACATGATCAAGGTGTTGAAAAGTTCTTGACTTGATCTGATCTAATCCACTTTCCCAAATCAGTATTTCAATTAATAAACATTAGAATACTGATTTGGTTGGGTAGATAAGTTTACACCACCCCTTGCATACTCACGCACACACTGACAGACACACACAGGAGGGTGGATCAATACATCCACAGACCCATACAGTTATTATCTTAAATTTGAATTAAAATTTTCACTATATTGCTTGTTCTCTGTGATTAATATTCATTACTACTTTAAGTGTGCTGATTAGGATTATGTTGAAAAATAAATATTTGTTGTCTAAAAGAAAGTCTTTTGTCATTTTTACTGCTGACTTATCAACGAATCAACGCACGTGTGTGTATATACACATACACGCATATATATAAGGTATGTTTTGACAGTAAACATATTTGGTTGAATAATATTGACAAGTTCTAGCGATCCAAATTTCTATTAACTTACCAAAAAATTACCAAAGTTAATATGTATTTATATTTTAATTGATATATTCCTTCCAAGTACTTTCAAATGTTGCTACATTAATTTTCAAGTATTATATTTTGTGAATGTTTATGTAATGTTTTTTAGTCAATTCTGGCATTTCCAAATTTACTGGAACCAATTTTACCATTTTCACGGTCAAGCTGAAAATTTGGAAAAGTTAATAAAAAATTAGATAGACAGAACTTGTCAATAATATTCAACCAAATATTTGAATTTACATTATTTGGACTGTTGTCCTCATCTTTATTGTCAGGTTCACAACATTTTGGCCATTTTACATTCCAGCCATCTTCAGGTGATTGAAATTTGAATATTTAAAATACATATATTTAGATATATACATTTTATTTGAAAATTAGCAAAATACAATTATAAAATTCAACAAGCAGATTAACTTCATTGATTTTCATGAAACCAGTAAATTCAGTTATAATTTATTTCGAAATAGACAAAATAAATTATAATTGAAATGGATCCTTAAGGTTTTTTCTTGATTTATTATTATCATAATGCTTTGTATTTTACATTGAGATCTGTTTGTATTAATATCTTCCTTGGAATTATCTCTACTTTGATAAATTGTTATATATAAAGATCCTTTTTGTTTTTATAGTTTTTTGTTTTTTTAAATATCTGCATATATTGTAAGAAAATAAAAAATTCAACGACAAAAATAACAACATTTATTCACTTTTATTAGGCATTAAATTACAACATTTAGCATCATCCATAGTTTACCTTGACTTTTACAATGAGCATTTAGAAGATTTTTTGAGCATTCTTAAATTAAAGATTTTGCAAACCTAACAATGTTTCTACTTCTGTTTATAAATACATGTTGCAAAATAAAATTCTTAGTAAATAATAATAATAATATATATATATATATATCTTATAATAATATATATATATATATATATATATCTTATAATAATATATATATATATATATATAACTTATAATAATATATATATATATATATATATATATCTTATAATAATATATATATATATATATCTTATAATAATATATATATATATATATATATATATATCTTATAATAATATATATATATATATATCTTATAATAATATATATATATATATATATATATATATATATATATATATATATATATATATATAGACGTGTGTGTCTGTGTGTTTTGAACACAAAGAAATGCCATTATTTTGAATGCAGATTTCCACACCTCTGTTTCTTTATTTTACTCTAACGAAGTAAAGAACTAAGCTTTGTACACAACTATGTATGACTATATATACAAAAATTTACATAAGTACTTATTTTATGGATATGTATTTAAAAGTAAGTATTCAACAAGCCAATAATTATGGCGGCACACATACACATTTTCTTGGGAAAAGGATATTAAGAATATTGTTTGATTTTAAACAAAGGATAAAGTTTTATGCTGTATAAAAATTTCTCATACAAAAAAAAAAAAAAAAAAAAAAAAAATGGAAAACTTTATAAAAGCACAATCCCCAAAGGAATATTCCAAATGAAAGAGGCTCATTATTTTTTTCTTTTAAATATTTGTTCCTGAAGATTACATGTTGTCCATAAAAAGTTAAGCAGAAATGTTGATATGCTTTTACAAACAGATTTAATTAATATCTAATACTTATTATGAAATTAAGTTTTGATTTTGTTTTCAAAAGAGTAACAAATGAAAAGTTTTTAAAAAATCCTATAAGAATTTTTCATCAAACTCTAAGTAATCATTTGTTTTTTCTGAAAGAATGAACACACATCCAGAGGAGAGAATATGGACAGACTGAAATAGACAGATAGGAAGAGGCATAGATAGATAGATAATCTCTAAAAAGTTTATCATAAATGTTAATCTTCTTTTACAAACAGGTTTAATTAGTATTTAATACTTATTATGAAATTAGGTTTTGCATTTGGTTTTTAAAAGAGAAGCAAATGAAAAAATAAGAAAATTCCTATGAACATTTTTTTATCTAACTCTAAGCAGTCATTTGATTTTCTTGAAAGCATGCGCACACACACAAAATATATAATATTTTTATGTTTTATGTTTATTAAAAAGCTCTTGAAAGTATTCAAAACTAAGCACTCAAATATGCAAGAAAAGCAATGTGTATGTATGTGTGTGCATATAAGTCATGATTATATATATATATATATATACATACATACATACATGTGATATGAGTTAGGCTTTTTTATATATATATATATATATATATATATATATATATATACATACATATGGTACGAGTTAGGCTTTTATATATATATATATATATATACGCGCATACATGTGATACGAGTTAGGCTTTTATATATATATATATATATATATATATATATAGAGAGAGAGAGAGAGGGAGGGATAGACAGATATGTATAGATGAATTTTGCTTATAGATGAGTTATGCTTTATATATATATATACATATACAGATAGATGTTATGCTTTATATATATATATATATATATATATATATATATATATATATATATATATATATAACTTATAGAGCCAGAACCTACCTACCAAGCTTTCACCTAACGGATCTTCAGGGTATATATATATATATATATATATATATATATATATATATATATATTGTATGCGAAGCTATGCTTTTATAGATCATATTGATTTTTTTACTCATGACGTTTGACATTTTATAATTTTAATATGCCCCTTCATTTTTTATTTTAATTATTTATTATACATTATTTTATTTCCATGTTTGCATTTGGCATAAAATTACATACATACACCTATATTATGCTGAGCAAGCTTAATGTTTTGGTAGTAGTAGTAGTAGATTATATATACTGTTTATTATTTGGATCTCTTCATTGAGAATTGCTTGTATTTAAATGAGTAGTTTTACATCAAACAAATGAAAAACAAGCTCTTATTTTCCATGTATTTGCCATATCCACACACACACACACATATATATATATATATATATATATATTTGTGTAACACTTTTGTACATCGCCAGTAGAGTTAACTACATATAGATGGGCAAATTGACAATTTATATATAGAAAAATATTTGGGTTATTGTAATAGAAAGAGATTTTTTTATTATTTTAAACATAATAAATAATTTCTACTGGTCTCTACTGATAACAAAAAAATTCTGTTATTTTAATTGTAAATTACAATTTAAAAATTGAATATACTTATTGCTAATGTGTTTTATTTCAATAATATGTTTATACAAGAAATATTGTTTGAAAGGAATTCTTAAATTATGATTGACTTTGTAGAGAAATAAACTTTTCAAGTAAGATATATTTAATTATATGTGTATATTATAATTTCTTTTTATTTATAGCAAGGTGACAAGGTAAGGGATTGAGTGTTATCGTTACATGATTTTAGTTTAGTTAAATATTTATGAAATATTGAACATAAATAAGAAAATTCAGTGCAACATGAATTTTTGCTATTTATCTCAGTAGAATGCAGTTGCCAAATTATTTAAATATGCTGAAATTTTTTTTGACATCACACAGAAACATGTATTATATAAATATTTACAATTTGCACAAATGTACTCTACACATGCATATACTTTTTGTGTGCAACACTTTTCTACATCGCAATTTCTCATTATTATTCAAATGAAATGTTATATATATATATATATATATATATATATATATATATATTAAAAAGAAGAGAGAAACTGCACATGTTTTTGGTTGAAATGTGGATTTTAAAGCATAACATATTTTTAAAGAAAATCCATATTACAACCAAAAAACGTTTGCAGTTTCTCTCTTCTTTTTAATATATACACTTTTCTTTCATTGGAACAACTATAACCTCTTCCCTCATATATATATATATATATATATATATATATATATATATATATATAAAGAAAAGAGGTGCTGCAAACGTTTTTGGTTGTAATGTGGATTTATTTAGAAAAAAATATTATGCTTTATTTTCCATAATTTTACTACACGGGTTTCTGGTCTCACAACCATCTTCAGGTAAAAGCGGAGATTTCCACATATTAAAAAAAATTAATTTTTTCCTTATGTTTTTCAATGTTAAATATTCTTGATATGAGACATTCTCTGTTTTTGTGTTAGTAATCCAAATGTCTTTCTGAAGACGGTCGCGAGACTAGAAGCACGTGTAGTAAAATTATGGAAAATAAATCATAATATTTTTTTCTAAAAAAATCCACATTACAACCAAAAACGTTTGTGGCACCTCTCTTCTCTTCTTTTTAATATACATACTTTTCTCTCGTTGGAACCACTACAACCTCTTTCTTTTATATATATTTATATATATATATATATATATATATATGTGTGTGTGTGTGTGTGTGTGTGTGTGTGTGTGTGTATATATATATATATATATATATATATATATATATATATATATATATATATATATATATATATAGAATGAATTTGTTTTATTATGATAGCTTTCATTTATAGCAAACAAACAAGGCCGGGCATCAATAATTTTCTTTACTTAATTTTACCTTCTGCTTAATATCTATCTCAGTCTGTTCACATCTATCTCTGGAATATTTAAACATATTAAAATGTCTAAATATATACACATATTAAAAATGAATTTATTCTTTTATAATTATTCTCAGTTACAGTGAGAGTGTGTGTGTGTGTCTATGTGTGTAACACATTTTTGCATCACAAATTCACATAATTATTATTCTATCGATACAGAAACCATATTTATTCCAAGTGAATAGAATGTTATCTGTTGCATTTGCATTATACATAAACAAGAAAACTTTGGTCTGAACTTCTAGAATGAGGAGTTATCAATATTCACATTATTTACATTTGGACTAATATCCTCATCTTTGTTTTTATTATCATAACTTTTCAGTGATTGTACCCACAATATCAACAGACGCATGAAGATGTCCGGAGGTCATAGCAGCTGAGATGTAAATAGTTGGAATAATGCAGAAAATTTTTTTTTTTAAGTACAATATATGTTGCAAAATTATTTTAAATATGCCACCAATTTTTGGTGGCATGGCTAAATTAGTACATATAACTCAATTCATTTCATTTAAGTGATATTCTAAAGGTGTAAATAAAAGGTATGCTATATTGAAAGAATTAAAATGCCTTGAAAGAACCATTCTGAATCTGTTTAGTGTTGGTCAGCACAAAATAGTTTTATGCCATTAAATTCCAAAGAGCATGTCATCAAAAAACAAATAATTAAAGAGGCAGCCATATTCCTTCTTATGAAGCTAAACAGATCTATTTAAACAGACCTAAAAATATTAAAAAATATTTTTTTTAAATATTAAAAGATATTAAAAAAACATGTTAAAAAATTAAGTAAAAATATAAATAAGATCTTTGCCTAAATTAGAAAAGACAGTATCAAAAGGAATTTATTTAATCATTTCAATGACACTGACACTTGTTCAATTAAAAAAAAAATATTACCAATTAAATCTTTACATTTATGAACAAGATACAAGGCCAAGATTATTGCTTGCATTTATGAATTAATTTTCGTCACATTTTCTCTGTAATTCAAAAGCTTTATAAGGAGAAATAATAAAGAGAAATTTTATATTAAAAGATTTCATTCAAAGAAAAAAATGAAAATCTTTTAATTTTTTTAAGAACTATTTTCAAATATTTCCAGTAAACTTCCAACCCTTTGCAGGTATAACCTCACCTCTCTCTCCCACACACACGCATATATATATATATATATATATATATATATATACACACACACACACACAAACAAGGGTGTGTTGAAAATTTTTCAAACAGACATATTATTTCAATGGGTCTGGTTGAAAAATTTCAATTCAGAATAATGATTTTTGGGAAGTGGGTCAGAGTGGGCCTTTCTGAGCAACTCATATATATATATATATATATATATATATATATATATATATATATATATATTACATGTATGTAGATAAATAGATCAACAATAACAGTGTGGATATATAAATCTGGCAGTTTCATACCATAAGCTATCATCAGACAATGCTTTTATCTACATATGCTCTATCTTTGATTTTGAGTATTCTTAACCCATAAATATAAAAAATTTTAAATTATATATATATATATATATATATATATATATATATATACACACACACTAATAATAAATATACATTTTGTTCCTCACCATTTGGTGCAACACTGAGTTTCATGCACAGACTGAAAACTGAATGTTGTAAAATTTAAATATTAATATTTATAACCTACTGTTAAGTTAACCGACAAGTCTATTAACTTATATATATATATATATAAAATGGATGACATACAAAAAAACAAATACATTAAAAAATACACTTATATACATTGTTAAAACAAATATATATATAAATTGCTACCCAACAAATGTAAACAAATATAGAAACACACACACACACACACACACACATATATATATATATCTATATATATATATATATATATATATATAGATATGTATGTATGTATTATACACACACACAAAAATTTATAGAGAGAGATATGTAAATCAGTGTGTGTGTGTGTGTGTGCCTGCTTGATTTTTCTATTTATTCTAAAAGGTAGTTTTCCCTCATCCATGCATGCACACTGGGATTTGCCTAAATCAAACATTTACCGGCATACTAATAAATATATAGACATTCACAATGATTGTAAATCTGTGAAATATTATCCTTAAATACTTGGGAAAACAAGATAATGTTTTTCAAAGTGCAATGCATTCTAATAAAAGTGCCAAATTAACAAATTTTCCCTTTTTTTATTTCTCAAGCTATATTTGTCTATTTTCTTTTTTCTATTTTAAATCAACTTTTGTATTTTTACAATTAGACAACACTTGGCAAGCGATTTTACATCATGGAATTTATGCTCATCAGATATGCTATTTTGTTTCCTCAATTAAAAAAATTCAGTCTAATTTTATAAAAATTAATTTAAGAAGCAATGAGAAAAAATGTTAAATACAATTTAATACTATTTAATTAATAAATTGTACTTTTAAAAATATTGAAGTAATTAAACCAAAAGGTAATATCTTTATAGGAAGATAAAAATAATTGAATTATAGTATTTAGTGATTTGAAACTCAAAAAAAAATTGTTAATGTAATATTCACTTAAAAAACAAAAAAAATAATTATTCATACAATCCAAAATATGTTTTTAAAGGATTGACAAGTCAAAAGAAACAAACAAATTAATGATATAAAAGGAAGAATTAGTAATTTTTCATCAATAAATTTTATTGGTTTTTGATAAATCAATTTTAACAGTCAACACAAATGTAAAGTTTTATGCTAAACAAAAATAATTCACTTATTAAACAAATTCAATTAGTTTTCACTTAATAAGTTCAAGTTAAATTAGTTCAAGTGTACATTACTGCATTCTGAGAGTATTTTTTTATAATACTGAATATTTTTTTTAAGAGCCATTAGAATTTTTAAATTATACAAATAAAGTTATTTATATTTAAAAGCATTCATTTTTAAGAAAGTCAGTATATTTTCAGTTTGAAATTTGTTACTTTTACAATTAATTCCCAATTTTTTCGTTTTTTATATCTTTAATAATCAACAACAGTCTCCAATCAATATTAGCATTTACAATTAATAAACTGGTTTTGTTTTTTAATTTATTTCTATTTTTTTACATGCAACAGAATAAGTGAATCACATTTGTCAAAGTCTATCTGCAGACAGCAGGTATAAGTGTTTAGCTAGCATTGCAACTATGACTAATACAGAGAGGAGGAGTAGGTTGGGGAGGAGCTATTTCTGCCTCCAGTACTTTTGCATTTCTCTGTGTATGTGTGTATTTGATTGTGGGTGGATATGCAATATTCCTTTTAAGGTTCGAATATATCAATTCTGATATAACTTCTGACAAAAACAAAACAGCGATGCTCGGATTATAAAGATACACCTCTTCTAACCACAAAATCTCTCTCCTCCAACAAACCTACATTTCTGATTGCTTCCAAAGTGGGCTAAACAATCTTTCTCATTAAGAATTTTCATTACTTGTGCAAAAATCCAATTTTTCTTACTATGTTGTCAATTTGCTCTAAGAATAAAATCAAAAAATCATTAAAAAAAACATACTTTGGTGGTACTTGAACCTACACCCTGATTTAACAGATAGCAAACACTATATGGCTTCCTTGATAATTTCACAGAAGGTAGTAATCTCCAGACCATAAATTATATACTCTGTATGTGCAAACACATATGTACACATAGTGAGATTTTTAAAAATAAATATTTATATTATGGAAAATAAAAAAAATACTTTAGAATTAGATATTAAACAAGAAGTAATGCACACACCTCTTTCACTCTCTCTTTCATATATATTATATGCACAGGGTGATTGAAAAGTAACACCCCATTTTAAAATACTTGCAATTTATTTATTAACTATAATTTTTACAAGAAATGGATATGAGAGGAAACCATTAATCATGGGGTTTAATTTAAAATTCGATATGGGCACCAGATTTCGCTATCAGCTTCTCGAGCTGCCCAGGAATCATGTCAACTAATTTCACCTGAAACTTTTGTGGTATAGAAGACATAACTTCTTGTATTCACCTTTTAAATTCTTCCACCATCTTGTTTTGGTATAGTAGACTTGCTCCTTTAACCAATCCCAAAGAAAAATATCAAAGGGTGTTAAGTCAGAACTCCTGGCTAGCCACTCATACATAAAATAGGGAGCTACTTTTCAATCATCATATATATATATATATATATATATATATATATATATATATATATATATATGTGTCTCTGTGTGCATATATATGTACACACACACACGTTTGTGTGTATGTGTATATATATATATATATATATATATATATATATATATATATGTATGTATATATATGTGTCTCTGTGTGCATATATATGTACACACACACGTTTGTGTGTATGTGTATATATATATATATATATATATATATATATATATATATATATATATATGTATGTATATATATGTGTCTCTGTGTGCATATATATATACACACACATGTTTGTGTGTATGTGTGTATGTATATATATATATATATATATATATATATATATATATATAGTTAGAATG
>OZ010584.1:58655608-58680608 GCA_963932145.1 Acanthosepion lycidas
CAGATGTTATATATATATATATATATATATATATATATATATATATATATGTAAGCAAATATAAATGGATATAAATTTGACAGAATGAAGAAAAATATTTGGAAAAAACAAACAAAAATCCTTAAATGCAATTATGTTGTTTTAATATGAATGAAATGTCAACATCTGACGTTTCGGTTTAATAAACCTTCTTCAGGACAATATTCATTAAAATACAATTAACATAATCAGTTCAACATGACAAAGACGATGGACATAAAAAGAAGACTTATCCAAAACAGATAACTGAAAAGTTTTAAATGATCAGCTTTCCGTTTAAGTGTGGTCACGTTGTCGTCAAATGGGTGACGCTTTCAAAACGTATTCCTAAAATTTGAGTATTTTGAATGAAAACGAAAAATGAAAAGAATTCTATTATGATCTAAAATTAATATATACGCTTATCGAGCATTAATCTCGCTAAAAAATATATATATATATATATACATACACACACACATACACACACACTCATTTCTAAAGAATCAGTGAATTTTTTTTTTTTTATCTGAGTTATTACTTCCTAATATTCAAAATGTTATTTTGTGAATACCCATGTTTGTGCAGATATCCTTTTTGTTTTTTTAAACAGTGTGAATTACAACCTCTGGCCTGTGGAACTGAGAGACTTGAAAAAGAAAATGTGCTCTCTGGCCGAGTTCAAACCTGCTTGGTTTATCCTGCAAAAGGAGTACACATTATATTTATCAAGTTACAGAAATTGTTCTTTGTGATTAGTAACCCCCTGACCCACTGATGTAGACAAGAATTAAAATAATACTGAATATTACTTCATTTTACAAGGATTAATTTCCTGCAAGCACGACTTCTTTTTCCAATTTTTTTTCAAATCTAGAAGCAGAAATGTTTGATATATTCACAAATATAAAACAAAAAAGGCAAAAAAGGCATCTGTTATTATTTTGATTCATATTGTTTCCTCAATCCCATTAATAAAACTAATTTCCTACTAAATAATATATAAATTCTCATCCTTCTGCTAACTTACGATCTAAAAAGAATATCTTACCCATCTCTACTGCCATCCTAATCTTTCAAATATAATATGTCTGGGTCATCGTCTTCTTCTTTTATGTGCCATTTCCCTTCAGGACATTGGCGATCATGGCTTCTCACAATTTCCTATCCCTTGTAGCACTTAATAACTTATGTCTTTTTGCCATCTCTCGCACACCCTCTTCCGATATCCATTCAATCACGCTTGCCCAGTAAGTTGTGTGTTGCTTTCCTCTGGCACTCTTACCTGCAATATGTCCTGTGAGTAGTAAATTTTCCAAGCCACCTTTCCTCATTATGTGCCCCAAAAATTACAAGTGTCTCTTCCTGAACTTAAGCATAACTGTCCTTTTCTCTAAAACTTTGTTGTTGCCCACATGTTTGCTCCATGGTATTCTCATTATCCTTCTATAAAACAAAATTTCTTTTATCTCAAGTCTCTTCATCTGCGAAGAGATTGTCCATATAGGAAGACTGGTATTGCATAACAGTTCAGTGCTCTTTTCTTTATTTAATTTTCTTGTTTCTTAATTTTTCTGTACTCCCCTTATGCACACACAAATACATACACAAGACACTCATGGACACACACATGCATACAAGAAGATGATGAAAAATTCTATGTTCTAAGTAGAATTCACTTCTTAAAATCTGGAGAAAAAAAAAACAAGGAGACAGTCCAGAAGAGTTGCAGGAGATTCTGAAGTTGTCTAGAGGTCGTAGATGAAGCCAATGACGATTTTATTGCATCAATTTACTCTTTAGTATTTCAAGATATGTTTGTGTAATGTTGGTAAATATATCTATTAAATAAGATATCAGTGTTATTCTAATTTTTTTGTAATTTAAGCAACAATTTATCAATAGTACCCTATATATATATATATATATATATATATATATATATATATATATATATACATACACACACACACACATATATATATATATATTCCTGAAATGTGAACATGGTATTTAAGTGATTAATGGATTTTAATTAGATATATATTTTTTTATCATTTTATTTTTTATTACTATAAATGTTATTTTAGTGGATATATGTATTCGAGTAAAAAAACCCATTTTTTCAAGCAAAGATTTAATGTCCAGCAGCCTAGACATAGAAAGTCTTATTTAAGTAAATTAACTGTAACAAAACTTTCTGTTGATGTACAATCACACACATGTAGCCACTAAAATAATGTTTACAGTAATAGATGTGTATGTGTACATGTGTGGTTGTGTATACATAATTCATCAAAATATTACTGCAAGATTTACAGTAAGTGGTAGCCAATGTTTCCACATCTGCACAAGAGAGTGTAACTGAAAAAGATTTGAGGATCAATCAAGTGAATCAACTTAATTATATCAAAACAAAAAATTCAATTCACACAGAGAAACAGGAATCTGCAAGCTAAACATTCCTTCAAATGATACCTAATCTGTTTTTTATTATCAATTTGAATCATTAAAAACCAGTTCGTAAAATAATAGCCAAAAAAGAAGTCACAGGATCTCCATTCTCCAAGAATTACATTGCTTGAATGATTTATTTATTTTTTAGAGCTTATCAATCTTTTGCAGGTTATTTAAAGCCAGAAAGTATTTTTAGAGTGTAAGATTTTTGTTTTTGAGATAATAATTTTCTCATGCAAATCCTGTTAATTAATCAATAGCTGGGGGAAGAAGAAGTGGATTCATACTTTTCCCAAGGGTATTTGCACATGAGTAAATATAACAAACCTGACTGGAATTAGAACTTGGCTCTTTGATTTCCAATTCTAAGCTGAAACCCATTACACCACATAGACATCCAAGCATATTAAAAAAAATCAAAAATTGATAAAACTTGTATTAAATTATTTACCGGCAGACTATTGTCCTTATCTTTGCTATTATCACAATGCTTTGGATGATGTACTCTCTGCCTTCATCATGTCCTTGTCAATCCAGGTAACATTCAGGAAATTTCAAGCCAAGCTTTTTATCTTGTCTTGTTCTTACTTAGTACTGATCAGTTATTGCTTATCACGTTTCCACTGATTTCACACTACCTGGCCCAGGTATTGAACTCAAAATTAACATGTTACCAAATTCATGATTAACCAATTCATTTGTTTCATGACTTATCAAACCTTTGTGGGTTATTTAAAGCTGATCAAATTAACGAACCAGTAATCCACTAGGCTGAAGGTTACTCAGATTGACAAGCACCTGATGAAGGACAGATGGCACAATGGCTGAAACGTTATGATAACAACAACAAAGATAAGGACAATAGTCTGCATGTAAATAATAACTCCTCATTCCAGGAATTCAGACAGAAAATACTTTCATTAAACTTGAAGGTGCACAAATATTTTATTACAGACAAAACATCAAAAGCTGTTCTAGTCTGGAGAGGGGAGGAGGAATGTCTGATAAATTCAAAATCCAAAAGATCTGTAATCTTATCAGTCCTAACCTGGCATCTTGACTTAAGTCACTTTCTCACCTGACATAGTTTCCCTTAGTCTTTACTATAAATATTTTCATGGCAGTTTTCAAATGAGCTCTCCGCCTTGGTACCTTGATTGTATCAATTTAAATGTACTATTAGATTGGCTAATAGGTCTCATTGCTTTACTGTTGAAATAACTAGATGTAACCATAAGGTATATTCTAATAGTTTCTTTTCTTGCATTTCTAATTTCTAGAATTCTACTGTTATTTTTGTTTCCGTGCCACCTACAATCTTCCAGAAATTTAAATGCAATGTTGATTGCCATCTTCTGTCTTCTTGAACCTGTTCTTTTACTGTCTTTTCTTTTCACTAAAGTCTTCTCGTTCTATACCACTCCCAGTAACCCCTTGCGTCTTAGTGGCATTATTACCTTGGTTGGGGTAAAATGATAAAAAAAAATTGGAAAATTCAATTATTCCAATCGTTTTTTTTTCTTAACTAATATCCTAATACTTGCTTTGACAGAATAAAGATCATAAATCATTATAGAAGTTTCATATAATATTTGAAAATTCGAATTAAATAAATTTTGTAAAAGTTAAAAAAGCCTAGTTCACTGTCACTTACGAGAAAATATATTCAGTCTAACCAGACAGAAAAGGAAATTAGCCCTCTCAATATAGATGTCCATTTCAATCCTCACTGGGTGCCCCATACTTTCAGCATTGTGCCACATCTAAGCAATGCTTAGACAAATGGGCTCTTTGATGTGGTGTAATGTCTTGCTAGATCAATTACGACTGAATAGTGAGTGCCACATCTAAGCTATGCTTAGAAATTCACCATATCATACACCTTATTCATCACAAACATTTTAGCAGTACCCTCTAACTTGAGTGGCTCTCGAGCATTGTATTTGGGGAATTTTAGTATAAAAATCAAGTACTGTCTATACTCGCATATCATGTGACCTTCAAAGACCTAATTTTGAAGCTAATTTAACTACAGTAAATGAATATATAGTTTGGTCAACAGCATAGCCAAGGCTATATACTAACTTTATATCTTGTGTATGATGCAACCCCCTTAAAATTTGCTTCAAATTTGGGTTTTCAAAAGTCACATGATATGCAAGTATATATGATAAATTAATTTCTTTTACTACATTTGAAACAAAAGACTATTAATCTGGTTAAAAATCATTAGTATCAGAAATTCTTGAAACAAAAACAAAAAAAATTCAAATTATAAACTACAAACCAGAAAAGACTGATATTTATTTATTCACTATATCTGTCATGAAACCATTGCACTTTGGCACCTGTGATTATGCAAATTAGTCTGTAAGATTAGCTGACTAACCTTAACATCAAGGAAGGTGCTTTATGATTCTAATAATCATAGTTTTGTTTTTTTGTTAGGGAAAAAAAACACTCTCAAATTTATTACTAAAAAGAAAACTGAGTTAAAACGAAAAAACTCAAAAAAGTAACCTATTTTAAAACAGTTGCATTGCACCAAAATGTTTAAATATAGACAGTAAAGAAGCAGGCTTTAACAAAATAATTCTACATTCATCCTAAGTACTATGAGGTGGGAGGGGGCTGAAGGGGTACAGCCCCAACAAATTTTGCTGGAACTGAAAAGTACACAGAAGAGTAAATTTGACTTCTTAGCCTCAATCTGTGATGATGCTATTAAGCTGAGCTTTGTCACTTGTCTGAAATCATTACTGCCATTAATTTTTAAAATCAGTCAGAAACCTTCATTTAAAAAAATTTGGGGTTGGAGAAATCATTAGTTTCTAAAATATTTATCTAAGTCTTATATACAGAAAAGTCTCTGGATCACATTCCAAAAAATAAATACAATCATACAATTTAACAGTAAGTTTTCAGCTTGGACCATAGTCATAAAAAACAACAAAATCACCAAAAGTGACAATTTCCTAAGAATTTTGTTGCCAGCAACCATAGTGTACATTTAGCCCATCACCCTTTTTTGTGGTGTCAGGATGATAATGGGTTGGAACAAAATAAATGACCATTTTTGCAACAAATTAGTGTGAGAATTTCAGGGTATTTTTTTCTCACCACATTGTTCCCTTCTATTTATATGTAAATCTACATATAATTTTAAAGAATTTCATTTCATTATCTGAGTGAGTTTTTTCATTTCTTTTCCTTTTTCTCATTGGGTATTGAAGCAAAGGTGAATAAATGTGATTTTTTTTTTGTTTGTGTTTGTGTCTGTATGTGTGTGTGTAATTGTGTTCTTTGAGCTTGACTTTGCCACTGCACTGCCACAGCCATTCACAATATCAACAATACTTGGTAGAAGTGTATAGAATGGAGTGAACTTTAGAACAGACAATAGGTCATTGGTTCCTTAAATTAATTTTTGCTGACCTTGACTTCCAATATCAGAGCATGATCCATGGTTGCAAATCATCACTTGACAATAGGGAATTGAGGGTATAGAGCAGTAGGAACTCACCCAGAAACACATGGGCATTGGGAGAAAAGTTGGGAGTAATCCATACATCAGTTCGAAGACAGCTGTCAAAACTCAGCAAAATGAAGAAAATGCTGAAATGCCACACACCAAGTGTGTTTACTGGTGGTCAACAATTAGCAGTTTGATACTTGTTGCAATTTGTTTGCTCACTTTTCTTGACCATGTGCTTATTTACTGTTGATGCAGAGACTTTTCTATATGATAATTGAAAACTAGATTATTTTTTTTTTTTTGGGGGGGGGGAAACAAACGTGCCCCCCCCCCACTCGAACCTTCACTGCAAAAACAAACTCCTGTTCTGTGGCACTGTAATAGAGTAATTCATTACAGCCTCTTGTCAGAGTAGGGTCCCATTTTTTAGCCATCAGTAATGAACAGAAAGAAGCCTACCTTATTGAAGACTTCAGACTTAATAAATCATCTACCAAAAACTGATGCAGCTGGGTCTTGTTGCAAACTCGCCCTATTCACTGGACTTGTCCACTACTAATTACCAGGCCTTAGATACACATATTTGCTAGCTGTTGAACACGAATGTGGAAACCCAGTTCTTTCTTTCTTGAAAATGAAATAAATTCACTGACAATTCTAATGGCACTTATTTTGGCTAATAAAGTTGTGTTCGAGCCGAGTTATGACATTTTAAAATGTACAATTCCAAATGGCTATTTATTCTGTTTCAGTCTGATACTTAAAGCTATCATGGACTGTTCTTAAGAACTCATTCACAATCAACAAAAAAGGGGAAATAAGACTTTAACAAAAAAAGGAGTGTAAAGCTAAATGATGATGTGAAGAAAATAGGAAATAAAAAAACAAACAAAGAAATGTGTTGATCAGGAAATTTTGTTTATCGTAGGTAGAATTTTCTTAAATTTGTTTTCATAGGAAAATGTTAGTGATAAGACAAGGTTAGAGTTGGGGGGTGGCAGAGAAAGAAGTCATAGCATGAGTCTGGTTGTTATAACATTGTTTACAAGAATTGAAACTAGATAAGCAATTATTAAATGTAAAAAGCAAGTTGTTGCTTCAGGACACATTATAATGACATAAGTCAAGCCTTTTTTTTTTTTTAATGGTGACTTCCTTTTTCTTTGTGATTTTTATTGGTTTGGCTTTTCATCGGGGTTTTTCTCTTTTCTTCTTTCTCTTTTGGATAAAATATACAAAAAATGGAATGAAAAGAAAAAAGGAGATGTATTGTGAAGAATATTGGAAAGAATCAAGGAAGAAGAAAGATAATGAATTAGAGGGGAAATAGGAAAAGAGAAGGTGAGGAAAGAATGATAGTGAAAGAATAAAAAATAGAACAAAAATGATTGAAATAATTTTTTGTTCAATATGTTAGTATTATTAGTTATTTAGTATTCACTGTTTTTTAAGCAAGTATCTGTCTAGGTTGTATCAGGTAAAAAAGTCTAAAAGGAAAACTCTAAATTTTAAAGCTGTAGAGAAGGCAACAGGAAACCACTCCACTATCTTTCCAATGAATGTATGGCAATTAACAGATAATGAAGAAAAGGAATCTGTGGAGAGCTATGATCACCTACATCCTGAAGGAATATAGCATTAAAATTATAATAAAAGATACAATAAATTCAAAATACCCTTTTTTTCATCTATTCAAAACCTATTGTTCTTTAATTTACAACTAAAAACTAACAGTTCTGCTTTTGGAATGAACAAACTTCAATTAAAATGATCATCGTTTCTAAAAGTAAATTTAAAATGTAATTTTAGAAACAATGAGTCAAAAAATAGTAAATTTAAATTCTAATTTGATGCATTCACACTGTTGTGTGTATGTGTGTGTTTTGAGGAAGAGAGTGAGAGAAAATATTCAGCTTTAGGAATCTCATTCTCCCATTATCTCAGCAAAAATTCCTTGAAATCAATTACTGCAAAATGCTATCAATTTTAAGTTTGCATACAACACAGTTTAAGTTTGCATACAGCTTATATATCTTGATTTGAGGCCACACAGTATGTACACATGCTGAAGAGAATTTGTAAAATAGGTATGAGAAAAGGTGATAATTTACAGGGGATATATTAGGTTGGTGCAAAAATAATGTCGGTTTTTTACCTATTTTTTAACATCAAAAACCGACATTATTTTTGCACCAACCTAATACTTGGGAAGGAAAGGTACAAAAAAATGTTACATCAGTAAGTTTTTAGAAAGTGTGGGTCCCAGAAAAGGAAGTGTTGAAAGTTTATTTACATTAAAAAGGTAAATTTTAAACTACTAAAAAGGAAAGAAAAAAAGCAAGCAAGAAAGAAAGAAAGAGAAAGAAAGAAAAAAAATAATAATCAGGCAGGAAAGAAAGAATGAATGAAAGAAAAAGAAATTATTAGGTTGGTGCAAAAATAATGACGTAATAATGTCGTTTTTTGACGTCAAAAAACGACATTATTACGTCATTATTTTTGCACCAACCTAATATATTGTTTATTTAGTTGACTGTGATTATAAAAAAATATATTCATAGCGTGGGTTTCATGCTTTCCAACGAAGTGGCAGTAGTGAACTTGGTAAAAAAATATTTAAAGAATCGAAGAGCGAAAAAAAGTACGGTTTTAAAAGGAGGACCCACTAAATTAAAATATTTAAAAAATGAAGAATAGACGCCGTTGTGGTGGAGGAAAAAGTTTGGAGGAAAAAAAAAAATCAAGAAAATAAATTGATAGAAGATTAGCAGGCTATTAATAGGTGCGAGAAAGGAAATCAATAAAAGAATTGGAAAAGTTAGGAAAAGATGGAAGAGAAAGGATAAAAAAAAAAATGAAAGAGCGGGCAAAGTACTGTAAGGAAAGTTTAAAAAGAGAGGGAGAGAGAGAGAAACAGTCAGAAAGAAAGAGTAGAGAAAGTCTGAAAGATAATAAAAAAAAAAAAAAAACAAGAATGAAGAAAAAAAGGCGGAGAAAACTAGTGGAGAGAAAAAATGGGAGAGTTTTTTTTTTTAGTGAACTGGAAAGTGAAATAAAAGTAGGAATAATTTTTTTTAAATGGAAGAAAAAAAAAAAGATACATTAAAAAATAAATAAAATTACCCACTCCCATGTGGATTTTTAAAAAAAATAAGAAGAAAAAGGTGTGAACAAATTTATTTTTCTTTATCATATTTTTTTTTTTTCGTCCGGGGGAAAATTGGTACTTTCTGAACAACATGGAGTTATTTGATAGTTTGTTGGAAAAATCTCTTATCGTGACAAAAACGGTGAGTTGCGCCGAGGTCAGAAAAGGAAATGTGATGTTAATGACAAGTCATTGCATGGACAAAGCACAGAATCAAACTTACACTGTCATCAGTTGCCGAGGAGAAAGACGGCTAAAGGAAGATGCATAACGTGGGTAGGAAAAGGGGCGGGATAGTGTCGTCGTCGTCATCATCTCAAATGATACACTATATATTGCTGTAATGGATAGTAATTGTGGAGAAAAAGGCTACAGAACGTAAAGCTTTGCCTACGCCTGTTGTTGCTGTTGTTGTGGCTGTTTCTGCTACAGTCGCAAGCAACCGACTGCTGCTGCTTCTTGTATTTGTCTTGGGGGCAGGGCAAAAGCTACGCGGAAGATGAAGTTGCAGGATACGAGGAGAAAGAAAAGAAATAACGGAGGCGGAGTAAAGAACTTAAAGAAAAAATAAATGCCAAAATGTTTGGTTTAAAAAAAAAAAAATGCATGAAGAATAAATAAAACAAAATAATGAAAACCATTTTTTTAACAAAGAATTTAAAACTATAAGAGAAAGTTAGTGAACTGGTCAAAATTACATAAAATTAAATTCAGAAAAATGTGTGTGTCTTGGAAAATAGTAATTTTTACCTTATTCTATTATTATCTGAGTGCTCCAGGAATATGGCACTGTGCCAGACTTGGCTGTATTAATCACGCTATTCTGTCAATAATTCTTTAATTAATTTCTAACATCTGACAATCACTTTTTACTGATTTTTAGTACACACCATCCCAACTGCTAAAACAAATTTTTGACATTTAGAGTAGAGAACTATTATGTGATATCTGTCCCTTCTGTGTGACAGGGAACGTTGGACAGTCTCCTTGAAAATGAAGAAATGACTTGAAGCAACAGAAGTGGAGTTCTACAGAAGGATGCTGCAAAATATGTGAGCAACAAGAAAGTTCTAGAGAAAATAGAAACAAAAAGGACCCTTATACTTAGCATCAGGGAGAGACAGCTGAAATTTCTAGAAGACACAATGAGGAGAGGGCTTGGAAAATCTGATATGCACAGGATAGACTGAAGGAAAGATGGACAGAGGCGAACAACACATACTTAGTGAGCTTGAGTAAATGGATGGCAGCACAATGTTAGGGAGAAATAACAAAAAGACCAAATTTATTAAGAGGTACAAAGGACAGGAAATTGTGGAGAGCCATTATCGTCTATGTCTTGAAAGGACATGGCAAATGAAGAAGTTGTCAAATTTGATAGACTGATTGATTTAACAATATAGCAACCTTTGTTGGATTGTTTAATGAGGATTGAGCTCATTACTCAATAGTAATGGTTAACCTGGATACCCTTTTTAACCCTAACCCCATGTCAAGGTGCCAATTTAGTAAGATTGGTTAATTTTATGACATGCCAACTCTTGTTAAGGTATTTATTGTCTAATTTTGTATGTGGCACCCAGTGAGGATCAAACTCACTACTTATTAGTAATAGTCAACAAGATGAGCCTCACTAATCATTAACCAAATGCCAAGGTGCCAGTTTAGTTAGGTTGATTGATTTTACATGTCAACACTTGTTGGGTTATTTGATGCCAAATATTGTATGGAGTACCCAGTGAGGATCAAACTCACTGCTTAGTAGTAATGGTGGTCAACAAGACTAGCTTTGTTATCCTATTCACTGAAGTGCTGTAAAATCTAATGCGTGTCATCAATTTTTTATAAGACATTTTTTTTTTTGGTTAGAATGTCAATGGTTTAGTTTACTTTTCTTACATGGCAAGCTATTTTTCCTCCACATTAATTCTGTGTATAAATACAAATTATGAAATAAAATCTCCACATTTATCTTGATAAAGTTCCTTCTAGGAATGAAACATGCTGGTATAGAAAAGTTTTCCTTTTCTCTTTTCTTTTATTTATCTTTACAGATACATTTTATTTATATCTAAATTTTTACATACAAATATACAGGATGCGACAGAAATACTTGCCATATAATAAGATATTAGTTAGATGAAGATACCACTGCCACTAATGTCTTACCATTATGTGGGAGGTATATATGGTAGGTATTTCTACTGCACTCTGTATAAAGCTAGTGTCCATTAGCCATGCAATGCTTTTCATTTTTTTACCATATGTGATGAAAGCCAACATAAATCTATGAATGTCTCATGGGACAGCTGAAGTACGGATGATGACAAATAACAAAATCTGATATTATTTGAAATAGTAAAAGCATATTCTCAATATTAATACATATTTATATGATGGGCAATACTGTAGTTTATAAACAATACACAGAATTAATGTGGAGGAAAATAGCTTACCGTGTGAGAAAAAGTAAACTATGGAGGGTAGTTTAACTTTCCTTACACAGTTTTAAGAATATTTTTAGTTTTCCCAAATTCAAAATTGGAAAGGTTAGCAATATTTTTCCTGCACTTTACTTCTGTGCATAAATAAAATTATGAAATAAAATTTGCACATTTAACTTGATAAAGTTCCTCAAGGAACAAAACATGTTGGCATAGAACAGCTTTTCTTTTGTATAAATATATATATATATTATATAATATAACATATATATTAAATAATATAGCATATATATTACATAATATAATCTATATATTATATAATAAAACATATATTACATAACATGACATACATTTATATATATATATATTACATAATATAATGTATATATTACATAATAAAATAATATAACATACATATACTACATATGTTACATTATATCTATATTACATGATATATATAAAATAAAAAAATATATATTACATTATATATTACATAATATATATTACACTATATATTACATAATCTATATTACATTATCTATATTACATTACATATATTACATAATATATTACATTATATATGTATTACATTACATGATATATATTACATATGTATTTTATTACATGTATTACATAATATACATTACATTATATATGTATTACATTACATAATATATATTACATAATACATACATATATATATATATATATATATATACATATATATATATACACACACATATATATACATATATATATACATATATATATATATATATATATATATATATATATATATATATATATATATATATATTCAATTATGCATTAGAGCACGCATTTATTTTCTACACATTCTGAAGGATTTCTATCTCAAAACTCAGACACTTACAGTGAACAACATAAAATGTTAAATGATTTTTAAAAGTCACTCATTTTCTGTCTCATTTTTTAGTTATGAGCAATACCAGATCTCATTATTTTAAACACACACAAATGTATACATGTGAAACAGTTTTTTTTTTGTTTTCAATCTCATGAAGCCTAAGAGGCAAAATGCATAATCAGGTGTTTTTCTAAACATACTTTCATGAACATTTTTCCAAATGTCAATAATTTATAACTCTGTCAGGATTATATACCCAAATTTATAACATAGATTATATATATATATATAATGAATAAAGACGAAAGAAAAACTTTTCTAAGTTGACATGCATTTATTTTGCAACAAGTATTTATAATGCAGAAGTAAAAATGTCATTACTTTTTCAGAATATTTAAAGTTAAAAATGCTCGTATATATACATTAGGCTAACTGAAAGTCAAGGTATATTATGGAAGATACAAACTGATTTAATTTAATGTTTAATAAATGAAATTGAGTAAATGTTGTTATTGTTGACTTTTTTATAATTAAGATTTATATAATTTATTTTAAGAAATTAATTTATGTATTATATATCTTAAATAATATTAGGTTGGTGCAAAAATAATGACGTTTTCTCACATATGTTACTATGTGAGAAAACGACATTATTTTTGCACCAAGCTAAGATTTTAAATTTTCTTTTAGTTTTTTAAATCATCACAAGATGAAACGTATCAGCTAAGAAAACTTTTCCATTTGTTTTTATACATATTGTCTTTCTACAGATATTTTTTTAGTTATATCTAAATTTTTACATCACACACACGCGCATATATATATATATATATATATATATATATATATATATATATATTTTTTTATGATGGCTGGCTGATCATTTTAGCCGATCGGCTAGTGTGGCTAGCTAAGCTTTGTTACTTGCTCATAAAAATTTGTACATCTTCTATAATAAACAAAATCACAGAATATGTGCAATATTTTGATAGAAAAAATGAAGAATCATAGAAAAGCAACTCACAATAACAAACACTTCCCAGAATAGAAGCAAATCCTTTAAACATTCGTATAAGACTGACTGACCAATTCCATGAAACACTAAGTTTGAAGGAAATAATTCAAAAACATCAATATTTAGATAAAGAATGGTTGTAAAGAAGGAAATGGAAAGTAATCAAGGCTGTTGATGAAAACATCATGATCAAACAAGAGACAGAGCAGGAGGAGGAGCATTTTCAGGAGTTTTCCCGTTGGTTTGTTTAGTTTTAAGTTGGGAGAGAAACACCAAATTTTCTGGCATGCCCACTGTGTACCCCAAATTGGGGTACATTTTTTTTCATGTTGAAGTTTACTATATGCTAATTTGAATTGAGTAATGATAGAAAGGAAGGAGAGGTACTACTTGGAGGTTGGACCCCTGGGGCTTGAGCTTAATATTATTTTGTAACTACCCAGCTGAGGCCAGGTTGTTCTGAATATGAATATTTTCTACTGTGGAGATAAAACTTATCATAGAAATTTATACAAGAAAAAAAAAAAACTTTTACTTTTTCTCCAGAATCCTTTCATAAGAGGAAAAATAATAAACAAAGGGAATTTAGTGTTCATGCTTTCTTAAGATTATCAGTGCAGATAACACCAGCAGTATGACAAACTTGAAAAATTGCAATAAGAAAGGAAAACTACTAAATAATTTTTCACAGTCTGTAGTGATAAATTTGACAAAGCAGAAAACTGTTTTATTGACATGATTATGTGTTTTGTCATCGTAAATCATCCAGTTCACACTCCTTTCCTTATCTTTTGAACAGAAGTAGAGGTTTATCCCTTGTTTCCTGTTTAGGATTGAGTTCCTGGTTCTTCTCATTCTCTTTCACTCCCAGTAGCTCCTTGCGTCTTAGTGGCTTTGTTGCCTTGCTTGGATGAAATGATTAAGAAAAATATCCTATTAATACACAGTCTATATTATAAAAGAGCTCATTCTCTGTTAATTACACACTCTGTGTAACTTTGCATACATGTTTGTAATGTGAACGCATATGCCTGTATTGTGTGTGAATGATTTACATTTGACATTTAATGTACACACAAGTACCTGCAGACACAAATATACACCATTTAACTGACTTTGAAATAAGACATTGGAAGAATACATTCCTCTCCCACATACACTGGATAACCCTGAACCTGGGCTGAGCAATAAAATTATAAATTTTAAGACAAGAAAAAAAAGCTAATTTTTTAAAACCTAAAAAGTTTGATATTTATACGATTTTATTAAACTTTTCATAAATTAATAAATAAATCTCTATCTATAAAACGCAGGATGTGTGTGTGTGTGTGTAACGAATGCACAGCTGCAATTTTTGACGGATTTGCACCAAAATTTACATGTACATGCTCCAAATTAGTGGGAAGGCCAAGACTGACTTTGCATTTCCCAACTCCTATCAATAGTGGAAATAATCAATTTTTTCATGCTTCTACGACAGTTTTCATGTAGTTTGCGGCCATTTTCTACTGGCCAGAGTGAGAGCCAATAGCTGGCTGCCACAATTAGGCAGGAAGATTCTATTGGCCAGCGTGAGAGCCAACAGTTGACTGACACGAATGTTAACTAGCATGCTAGCATGTAAAGAAAATCAATAGCTGCATTCATCAAAAGTGGGAAAAATTTAAATCTGCATGGCACTTTACTCCAATTAGCTCATTCACATGCTTAAACTCAACATTGGTTCTGATTCCGGGTGTGAAAAAGTATTTGTTGTTAACATTCTTTTTTCATTCGGTTTTTCCAGTTACGAGTCCTTTTTTAAAGCTGATCGTTTTGTGTTCATTTTGTTTAGTTCTTTTTTCGTAACAGATTTAATGTTTAGTACAGAGCTTAGAAAAAATTCGCAGTGTGAGATAGGCAAGAAGTAAGGCATATAGCAACATCAGCACGGCAAAGGGCACTCCTTTAAAGGCAAGGAAGGGCAAAAGTATTTTAAGTCAAGTGATAGTGATTGCTGTATGAGTCATACGATTTTTGAATCAAGCACAGGCAACGCTGGGCCATGCAGCTCATAGAATAATAATAGTTAAAACAATAGAATTATTTTTAAGGCTTTTAAAAAAAATCTATAGAAATATTTAGGTCTGTTATTGAAGCAAAATATCCATGGTTTAGTGATACAAGTTTTACTACTTAACCCATAGCTGGTGGGAAAAGAGGTGAATAAGATATTCGCACATAAATTAATATACTAAACCTAACTGAAATTGGAACTTGGTTCTGTAACAATTCTAAGTCATTATCCATTAAACCACATCTAAGATCACAGCTCCTGGTATTCCCAAGAGGTCACCCACCTAGGTACTGACCAGGCTCAGTGTTGCTTAACCAGTGTTCATAGAGGAACCAATGTTTCAATGTAAAGCCAGGATAACAGGAAAAGAGTATAAGCTGAAATGCATTAACCTTTGAAGATATTTTTATGACTTTTTCTGTATTTAAACTGAATATACTTTCTAATAAATGTAGTATTTTAAATAGACAGATAATTTAGACTTGAAATTTGATTATCTACCCATCAACAAAGTGACAGGTACCAAAACTAGTATCATAAATGGTAAGAACCATTTACAATGTTTAACCTCTTGACCCCCAAAAATGGTGAGTCAAAAGGATGTTTATTCTCTTGACATAGCTATTACTGTATCTACTTTTGACTTGTTTGGCTAAATTTATTGTTTTAAAAAGCAATGTTTAGAAGCTTAATAAAACGCAAACATATGAAAGTGGATTTATACATTTTTTTTTAGTCTCGAGAATTGACAACATAAATATTAAAAACTTTTTATTTATGAGATTACTTATTTACAAGAATAATTTCATACTTACAAGATTATAAAAATATGGGAACCAACTATAATGAATTATTTATTATCTACCGTTTTCTAAAGAAATAAATATGAAAAGAAATGCTTTTCATTCATAAATTTATAAAAATGTCTGTAAAGAAGAAAATTTAAATAAACACATAACAAAAAGTAACTGTAATCATAAATTGTGAACAAAAAACATTTTCCAAGCATTTCTTACATTTATTCTCACTCCATAAATTTACTAAATTATCTTTAGAGCATCTGTTACTCTTACAAATTTTAGAAATTTTGTAATTTTTTTTTAATAAAAAAGATTTCTTTTCAAATATATTTCTTTATAAAATTGTAACTAATAAACATTGCATTCTACTTGGTTCACATATTTTTATAATCTTGTAAACATTGCCGAGGGAGACAAAATTGCATACAATAATAGCAGTGTCAAGGGAATAACTGTCCTTTTGACATACCTTTTTTGGAGACTCAAAGTTTAAACATTGCCAAACATTTACTGAATTCATTTTTCTAACCTATATTTGCTTTCTTTTAATCGACTAACATACTTGAAGAAGTTTTAAAGTCCTACATATAGTATCTCTCTAGTCTACATATGTCAGTATTTAAATATATTTAACCAACAGTATTGGTTGGTTGTATTTTCTGCTCAGTAATCTCATATTCTTAGACTTTTCATCAATTTCCAGGCAAAATGATATGGACGTATTCAAGGAGATCTGAGTGAATACTGGATTATAGAAATTTGTTCATTAGAGTCAGAATCCTGAGAAGTAAGGGAGAAACAAAGTTGTCACATCTTCATCTGCTGATGTCAATAACAAATCCACTGCCATGTTTATTTTCCTCACTGCTAGGAACCCCATCACTGATGACAAATGCATCAGTTAGAAGCATTTGATTTCAACATGTGGTTGGGATTGATGACTATGGGTACAGAAAAACAATGTTGATGACATGCAATTCAAAGATTTTTCATTTTTTTGTATTTTTTTTTTAAACTTTTCATTTATGCCCCTACCATCCTCTAATTATATGTCATAAAGAATTAAATGAGACAGGAAGTGAATTTGAAATATTTCAAGTATTTGTCAATGAAGAGGAAACTGAGTCTCAAATATTTCAAGTATTTATCAATGAGAAGAAAGGGAATCTGAAATATTTCAAGTATTTGTCAATGAAGCGGAACGGAATCGGAAATATTTCAAGTATTTATCAATGACAAGAAAGGGAATCTGAAATATTTCAAGTATTTGTCAATGAAGCGGAACGGAATCTGAAATATTTCAAGTATTTATCAATGACAAGAAAGGGAATCTGAAATATTTCAAGTATTTATCAATATGCACTAACATATTTTTTATTTCAGCTGTATTTTGCTAATAGTATATATTCCTCTTTATTATGAATTGTGTATTTTGGTAGCAATCCCGCACTAATAAATACAGGGATCCCTGGATTAGTGCATCTAATGTGTACAATAAAAGACTAATTGAAAATGCATTAATCAAATATAAACAAAATTGATAAACAAAATAGTTACCAATTTTACATTTTTAAATTTTAGAAAATTTTTAATTAATTGGTAACTATAAAATAATCAATTTTCTATTACTATGGTTAAAATGAAAAAATGTTTTACCGCACTAATCAAGTATTATGCATGGATTAATTGATGGATTCCTGTACTTCATTGAAAATGACTGGCAAGATAACATCACCTGGGATTTTCTTGTGTTTTCTTGTGTGCAAACAAGAGATTTTTAAAGATAGTATATAGAGAAACTGTTTAAAATAATTGTTCATTTTGATTACTTTCAACTAATCTATTAACCATCTTCAAGGATTTTTGGTTATGCTATTAAAAATGGTGTGCAGGTTACTGATACATAAGTATGTTTTTAATTCCTGAACATGGTCAATATATTATGGTTATGTTCATAGTTTATATTGCTTTTTGTGATTAAGGCTTCTACTATCTATAGACCTTTTCTAGAGTTAGAGGCATGTATTGAGTTTATATTTCTAGCAAGTGTTTCATAAATATAAATTGGTATGATTTTGTGTTTTTTCATTATTTTCTCTCTCTTGTATATATGTGTGTGTGCACATAAACAAAGATATACAAAGAGGTTTTGGGAATAATCCACTTCACAATGTTCAACAGTTGCTCATTATTAATTCTAGTAAGTGCTCTGGGCTGAAAATTTCCAACATTCATTTTTTTTTTTTTTTTACAGTGAGGTTCATTCTGTATATGGCCCAGGTGCCACTCAAGGTAGAGGATTGCGGAGTAAAAGGTACAGTTTATGTGGATAGGTGGGGAAGATAACAGTTTAAGATTGTAGTGATTGGGGAAACATGATCTTGGGAGTCGGTTTCACAGAGCAGTGATTTGAGTGAAGATGCTGCTTGAGTGAAATTTACTTCTTACCAATAGAATACAGAGGGATGAGGATGGTTTTCTACAGTGCTACACTTTCCCTGGATGTAGCAATAGAACAGTGAGAGGCTTACCACATCCTGTCTGAGATGTCTTTAGATGACAAATTATTTTCTACCCTGCAACGGGTGGAAAATAATTTGTCATCTAAAAGGATACAGAGACTCTTTTGGACACTATTGAAACTGGAGAGTGAGGACGGAGCTGCTTCTGCCCAAATATGACAGCAGTACTCCATTTTAGGCCTAATCTAACTCTTGTTAAGGGTAGATGATAGCAACATGGGTCAGGTATTTACTAGAGAGGTACAGGGAAATGACGATTTTTTTTCTGCATCTTCAGTGATGGATTGTATGTAGAAGTTCCACTTGAGGTTTGGGGTATGTTTAAGGCCCAGTAGTCTCTCAAGACACCAGCCTCCCTAAGAGGACATTATGACTGGTGGTAGTTCATGGTCAGATTGGCGATGATAGAATGTAACTAGTTTGGTTTTCAAGGCATTGAATGTAGCCAATCAGTTTCTCACACTGAGATGTTAGAGCTAGATCAGAGGAGAGATCAGATGTCAATCTCTGGTTATCTAGAGTTTTGAAAGTGCACCTTTATATCATCATATCATCAGCATAAACATTCACAGATGATCAGAGTCTACTCTTAGGTAGATTATTTATATAAAGTAAAAAGAGGGTTGATCTGAGAAGTGACCCCTGGGGAATATCTGCATTGATTTCTAGGGCCCAGAAGACTACCTGTTAGCAACTACCTTCAGGTGCCTACTCATTAGAAAGGATTTTATTACTGAGAAAACTCTTCCAGTGATTCCATAACGAAAGAGCTTGAGCAAAAATCTTTTGTGCCACACCTTGTCGAAGGCCTTCAAAATATCTAATGCTATGGTTCATTGTTGTTTAGTTCCTCAGGGATTCTGTGAGTAATGGTAGGTAGGACATCAGCAGTGGATTGGGCCAATCAAAACCCATACTACTCGCTGAAGTGGCTGTTCTTACCTAGGTGTTTAACAACTTTCTTTCTTTGTGTATGTATGTATATGCTGAGATCTCATCTCTTGCCTTTTATGTGTCCTGTGAGTATAATATTTTCCAAGTCTTCTTTCCTCATTTTAACTGTCTCTGACTTTTAAGTATAATACTCCTTTTTGTTTCTGTTTTCTTCAAAATATCTTTTTTACACATTCCATCCAAAGTCTGCTTGGCATTCTTCTGTAGAACTACAACTCTGTTGCTTCAAGTCTTCTTTTCATGTGAGGAGATTGTTCAGTATTCACTGTCATATGACAGATCAGTACTCTCTTTTCTTTGTTTCTTGATACTTTGTTTAGTTTTTAGAAGGCATCTTTTGCTATTCTAATATACGTTTGTATTTTGGTGTTACATATTTCCATCTGTTAAAACACTTTCCAGATATTTAAACTTTTGTACTTGCTTGATTGTGATATTTGCCTCTTGAGTTATATTTATTGCTGACAAGTATACATCGTGTTTCCTTACAACTGATGGTTAGTCCATTCTTCTCACTTTCCTTTATTAGTTTGTCTCAGAGTTCCTGCGTATTTCCTTCTGTGTCTTCCATCAATATAGTATCATCTGTGAATATTATATTGTTCAGATTGTGCCGACTGATTATAAATCCTGGTTGGATTTCCAGTTACATCTAGATTGCTTTGCAGTAAAATTTAAATAATCTGAAGACACATCATTGTTTTATGCCACTTTTAACTTATGCGTAATTGCTTAGTCTCTTTTCTATGCATATGCAAGCAGTTTGCTCCCAGTAAAGTTAAGACTTTTGATGATCTAAGGTGGTAAACATTAATTTCACTGTTTACAAATAGAGATGTCTATGCAACAAGTGTACTCACAAAGATAATGTTTATTGTAAAAATATACATGTGTGTGTGCAGAGATATATAAAATATAGGCATTATATAATAAACACATTCAAAATATGTGTGTGTGTTTGTGTATTTACACTGATTTTTTAGCAGTAAATTTATTTTTTAATTGTGGCTCTTAAATTACCCCCATTTACTTTTTCTAGTTTCAGTACTTCAATTACTGTCATTCCAACACATCTTTCTGAAGAAGTGTTGGATGAAAATGGACCTTTAAAAAAAAGTGTTCTGACTTTTTCAAAGCCATATTTAAATTCTGTGGTAGAAAATTTTTGTTATATATATATATATATATGGCCTGAAGATTGTGTTCAATCATGAAACAGACTGTTGCTGCTTGCTGTTGTCCTCAGTGTCCACTTATAGATATATATATTTAAATACACTCTATTTCTGATATTGAGCAGTTATACTCATAAATATAGCACACTCTAAAACTATACTTTTATTATACATATATGAACTGGGATCAAATATGGATGGGAATCTGACAAAGTGATAGTATAAAGTATCGATTCATAAGCATTTTGTTTTGTTCTTTATACTATCATATATATATATATATATATATATATATATATATATATATATATATATATATATAAGGCTAGAATTTGTTCTTTATACTATCATATATATATATATATATATATATATATATATATATATAAGGCTAGAATTTGTTCTTTATACTATCATATATATATATATATATATATATATAAGGCTAGAATTTGTTCTTTATACTATCATATATATATATATATATATATATATATATATAAGGCTAGAATTTGTTCTTTATACTATCATATATATATATATATATATATATATATATATATAGATATAAGGCTTGAATGGGGCCTTAAATGGCAATCTTCCTAGAGATAGTTGATTGATGCATATTCTATTCAGATAAATAAAGGCGAATGTCAGTGTGTCACACCTTTTCAAATTTACTCTTATCAGGCCAACTCCACGACCGAATTAAAAACATTCTGGATCATATCTGGACCTGCAATCCTGAAATTTGGGATTCCCAAGTTTTCATTACTCTTATTGTTAACGGGGATTTTTTTACATGATGTTTTGCAACAAATTTTTTGTACAATAACAATTTTTGTAACTTGGAAATAAATTTGGGAATAATCAGAATTAATTGCAAAATCCAGGGAAAGTCACCCATGAAATAAAAATAATTGCTTGCATGGAAAGTAAGAAGCTACGTACAACAAGATGTCTTTAAGTGACTACAGAACTATTATCGTTGAACTTTTAAAAGGTAAACTTAAATATTAACTTAAATGTAGCGATCAATTTTGAGTTCTTCTCTAGTTTATTGT
The DNA here is from genome assembly GCA_963932145.1 of Acanthosepion lycidas. Classification (NCBI taxonomy): domain Eukaryota; kingdom Metazoa; phylum Mollusca; class Cephalopoda; order Sepiida; family Sepiidae; genus Acanthosepion; species Acanthosepion lycidas. The sequence continues at coordinate 58,677,623 of OZ010584.1, forward strand.
TGCCTATTGCATATTGCAGCAGTATGCCTCACGAAAAAAAAAATTTCCACCAACAGGGATTTTTTGCAATCAAAAGTGCCAAGACTGCCGTGAGGAAAAGAAAGTCCCATACAAATGAAAACCCAGATCCAACGAATGCTAAGAATATGCAAAGACTTAGAGGCTTTCAAGCTCTTGATCAAGCCGAAGGCCTAATCAAGAGCCCTCCACAGAAACTAGCTTATATATATATATATATATATATATATATATATATATATATATATATATATATATATCACAAATAAGGGAAACAACAGATGGAGTAAGAATCCATTGGTTTTAGCATTTACTTTTTAAAAAAAGACAAACTATTATAGTTCCAAAACATGAAAGTTTTTGTCTAGTGATGTAAAATGGTTTTATTGTAATCTATTATAATAAAAATATTATAATAATATTTTACTCTACTTTGTATTGAGCACTTTTTTAAAAAGTAAATGCTAAGAACTGTGGATTCTTACTCCATCTGTTCTTTCTCTTTATGTGTGTGTGTGTGTGTGTGTGTATATATATATATATATATATATATATATGCACCACTCAATTTAATTTTCCATACTGCCATTCACTATTTGTATGATTATATATATATATCTTTTATATAAGCATACAAAGACACATATGTGTATATATATATATATAACATGTTAAATATTTTTACATTCTTTATTTAAACTTATAAATTTTATGCTGATATCAAAAAGGAAATGATGAATTCCTAGCTTCCTTAACAAGTATAAATGCAACAAATATAATTTTATATTGCCTGCCAATGTATTTTCTTTATTGACCCATTTTACATTCTATTTTCTCATATTAATAATAAAAAATATCTATTGCATATCTGTAGAGTTCATTTTAATTAGGGTTATTGACAATGAAATCAGATTGTGTGTTTTATAGAAGAAAAAAACAACATTATGAAATTTATTGGAAAATATATTAGGAATGAACAAAAGTTTAAAGTCATTGGATTTTGAAAGACTACAGGTGAAATATAGAGTTGAAAACAGATTTTTTGTTTTTAAATAAAAAATGCTGGACACTATTGCACACTGCTAATATATTTTTAAAGGAGAGAAAATGCATAACTTGAAAATTTTATTTTCATTACTTTTATTTGCAAAATATTTTCATGTTATTGAGCAAGGTGACCCAATGTTGTGATGGATTAGATGATTTTCACTGTCAAATATATATACATTGAACATGGTTTCCTGAAAGTAAACATTTTATTTAGCACTGGAAATGCTTTTCTTTCATTTTAATATTTTGTAAATAAATTTTCAGACTGGGCATGCTAACTTTAGAGGTTTACAGATTGATAATCTAGTTTGCAAGATATTATACACACACATATATAGATAGATAGATTGACATTGATGTAGAAATGAGCTAAGAGATATGATCAACCATATAGGTGAGCAAATAATAATTTAATCAATGGTGTAGACAAAAAAGTGGTGAAGGTAGTTAAAGAGAGCTATAAAGTTTATATTAATAATTACCTGTATACCTACATTTACAGTACAACTTGGAGTTTCATAGTTTTCTTCATTCATCTGGTACAAAAAGTTAACTTTGTATCTGATGAATGGGAAACAGTCATACTGTAAATGTCGGTATATGTTTAATTATATTATATATATACAAAAAATCTGTAGGTGCTAAGTCTATTTAGTATAGAGAGTGTGGAAGAACCTCCCATCTTAACCATAAGGTGTGCCATTGCATTGTTGTACTGGAGAATTTTCTGCTTCATTTACTTAATCAAGTTGATAGCAATAAAGCTCAACAGTGTGGTCCTTCCATGTTTTACTAGTTTGTAATGGGCAAAACCTTTCATATCCTGTCTGAAACAAAGAAAGGATTTTTGTGGATAGAATTCTGGTTTTTGCATTGACACTGATTACTCATTTTGTGATAACCACTGTGTTTTTTTGTTTTCTATTGATATGCAAAACCCATTTTTCATCACCTGTAACAATGCAAGGCAAAACTGAAAGTTTGGCATTTCTGGTTAAAAGACTGCTATAGATGGTTCTCAATGTGAAATCTCATGAAGAACTCAAATTCGTTCTTACTAAAGTTCACAATTAAACTTCGAAATCTACTGTAAACAACACACTGTTGGAGAGAAGAGATAAACCAATTCTAAATATAGTTTCCTATCATTCAACTTTGGTCCTGCCTTGGTTGGTTAACTAATAATTCATAGTGGTGAAATAGATAATTACTTTCTGAACGCCATAATATTTATTTTATATATATATATATATACATATATTGATGATAGAAAAAATAATGTACAGCATTCACTTATTAAAAGAACAGCAAATAGTGTCAATTGGTAACTTTCATGGAATTTTCAAACAGAAGCAATTATTTAATTATTTAAATTATTCTATGTTCGTAGATTGCACTCATTTTTGTTTTTCTTGTCTAAAGATATCTAAAACAAGATTAAATAAAGTTTTCAGTTTGAAATTCTTTGAAGGTTACCCAGATTGACAGATGCAATATTTGAAGAAAGCCAGAGAGAACAATGGCCAAAACCTTGTAGTAATAATAATAATAATGAAGAAGATATTAGTCCAAATGTAAATAATATATTGTTACTAGTATTTATTAAGCTTAGTTCAGTAAGGCACAAGGTCTCTAGTATGGAGTATTAAATAAGATTTGCATTTTGTACACTTTTAATGATTTTTGAGAGTAATTTTGTAACAACTACAGCATAACAAAGTACATGCAAACGTTTTGTTTTTATTGCCTTAATGCATTGTACCAATGTAGATATTTAAATTTTTGCCATTGCTAACGTTTTGTTTTTATTGCCTTAATGCATTGTACCAATGTAGATATTTAAATTTTTGCCATTGCTAACGTTTTGTTTTTATTGCCTTAATGCATTGTACCAATGTAGATATTTAAATTTTTGCCA
>OZ010584.1:58685608-58823108 GCA_963932145.1 Acanthosepion lycidas
ATCAGATTTTCCAAGCCCTCCTTTCTCATTATGTGTCCCAGAAATTTCAGCTCCTAGACATCCTATAACCTTCTTTTGTTCATTGATTTTTTTTTGTGTCAGCTCCCCCCCCAACTCCACTAGCTTATTTAGATCACTACATTTATTAATTTTGCACATTGCAAGTTGGGTTATATTTTTACTTGCATGATTTTGATTGCATTGTTTAAAAAATAGTGTTCATTTTCTTCTTTTTTTTTTATTCTTTCAATAAATATCACATCCCATTCTTTGATAAACTTAATGGGTAAAAAAAGAAGTTCCTTTACTTACATTCTTACTTTTTGACACTTTAAATGATTTTCTAACCTCTTTTCTCTGTTTATTGCATACTGAAAAAATTATGACCTACTTATTGAAACCCTTCCCACTTGTATTAAGCACAAAGGAGTATATTTGACCAAGTTATCACAAAAAAATCCTTCTTTTCAACAAATCAATATTTAATGTGCAAAGCTTGCCTTTTTGATCTTATCAAGTAATATAAAGTAGATCCTATCTAAAAAGAGACAGATATAGTCATTTGTAAACATATACATGGCTCAACAATATAAAACATGTCCTGTTACCAAATCAACATTTTGCCCTACATGTGGACCTTGTCAAAATTAGGTCTTAGTGTGCCAATTAGCATATACCAGTTGAGTTATTGTCATAGTATCACAGTTAATATAGACTATAGACATTACTTGGGGCATTTCTTACAAACAGAATCAATAAACTAGTTGATCATAATATTAAAAATTCTATTCCTTCTTCCTTTCCATTAACTTTTCTTTTTTTACAAAATAGAAACAAACATACAAATAAAATGTATCAACTGCTCTCTTTGTTTGTATAAAAACTGAAGTTTCAGAGAAACACAAAAAGCAAAAACCAGCTTGGCAATTGTGATTAATTGTTTTTTTATGGCTCATCAACTTTTTACAGATTTTTTAAAGCCAGGAAATATTTTTAGATTGTAAGAATTTTTTGGTTATAATAATGATTTAGTGATACACATCCTAGTAATTAACCTATAATTAACCCATGGGGAGAGAAGAGATGGATTCATGCCTTTCCCAAGGGTATTTTCATATAAGTGAATATAACTAACCAGACTGGAATAGGAACCTGATTCTCTGATTCCATTATACCACCTGCACATCCAAGCTTACGGCACTTGATATTCCAAAGTGGTTACCCATATAGGTAATGACCAGATTTAAAATTGCTTAACTTCAGTGATTGTATGGGAATCAGTATTTCAACATAATATGGCCATAAGCCTGTCAACTGAGAATGCAAGATTTAATAACAGCCATTTTCAACATAGTATTAAACTACATAAAAATTAGCATAAAATCAATAAAGAAGCTTTTTTGATTTTGCTTTGTTTTTTCCTTCATGAGTTTACAAACATTATATTTTTTAGCAAAACTGTCCCAGATAAACAAAATAATTTAGGGGTAAAAATGAGAAATATAAAACCTTTTTTTTAATTTTTATCCTGGTCATTATTTTCTTTTGGGATATCAAAGCATTAAACATTGACCAAAGTAAAAGAAAAAAAAAATCAAAAGTTGTTTGACGTTTCAACATTTTTTTCTTTCAAAATAAAAAGATTTTCATCTTAATGTTATTTTCAGCATTTAAAGCTTAATATTAGGTTGGTGCAAAAACAATATCGTTTTTTGACGTATTTTTTAACGTCAAAAAACGATATTATTTTTGCACCAACCTAATATTTCATCAATTTACCAGTAATGTTTACAATGTCTAGTATTACATTTGTGTCATAAATGCTCATAGATTTGTTTATGGGTTCTTCTTCTACTTCTATGTGCTATGTCCCTTTAGGATGTGGGTGATCATGGCTCTCCACAATTTCCTATCATTTATAGCTCTAAGTAAGGCTTGCTGTTTTGCTATCTCTCCTAATCACTGTTCTGTCAACCGTTTAGGCAAACTTGTTAGGTAGGTTATTCACTGTTTTTCTCTGCCCCTCTTGCCTTCGATATGTCCTATGAGCATCAAGTTCTCCAAACCTTCTTTCTTCGTGATGTGCCTGAGAAATTGTAACTCTTTCTGATTCTAAGTATAAGTGTCCTTTTTGTTTCCATTACCTCCCTCAAAATGGCCGGTTATTCTGTTTTCTGAGCACACTTATCTGTTATAGAGGCTAGCCAATCCCTGTCGCTGACATCTGCTCATATATTTATAAGACTAAATTTTCACGCCCATCAACCCTTTCACATTGCTCAATAGAAATTGAACTGGACATGCTGCCCAATTACATTGGAATAAACCCAATACATTAGAATAAACACATTTCTACTTTAGAAATGATTTACTAGAAGAGATTTGACTGCTGTCTTTCAGCTTCTTTTTCTCAAATAGCACAATATGCTGTTTATCTTTAAACATTTATGTAAAACTGTCCATGTTAGATGAACTCCGGAAGACAGAGGATGTGAGTTCAAATCTTGCCAAAGACTACTTCTTTATTTCTTAACTGTGCTGCTTAACAATCCTAAAATGCAAAATGACCCAAGTATTATATTAAAAGAAGCAACAGAAATATGCTAATGGAAAAAAGATCATTGAAAATTTACAAAAATAAGATGTAATTTATGTCAAATGATTTTTCCTTGCATTATGAAAATATATTATGATAGCATTTGTTTGTTTTTTTTAAATATTTATTTTCCACTGCATCAAAAAGACTAGGAGCATTAAAAAATGTGTATTCAGTAAAGGAGGTCAGATATAATCGACAGAAAAATAATGAGATATAGCAGCAACCATTAAAAAAGAAAGAGGAGAAAATGGCGACACACAAAATGAAAGAAAAAAGAATTTTAAAAAAAATATCTGAAAGGTGAATTTAAAAATTTTTGGTTTGCAGCTGTTGATTTTTCTCTAAAACATCATCAAAATATGTCAACACTGGTGTTGGTGGTATGCAGATGGTGTTTTGAGTGGATCCACTGGTATGCAATGTTATCTAAAGGAAGGTCCGGACAAGTGGATGCTACTTCCAGAGACAAAATTAGCGGATTTTCCCAGGATGTTCCAGAGTGAACATTTAATGAAGAATTAACCATATAACTTAGTTTTTCCACATCCATACAGCACTGACACATGTAGTTGTGCCCATTCTCCTTGTATGCAGTTTAGTAATTTTCTGAAAGTAATAGTAAGATCACCTGCTGATGCCCAGGCTAAGATAGAAACCAAGATCAACATTAATCTTTAATTAAATGATCTAGCTGATCAGTATTTAAGGTTCAAGAACAAAGCAGCAGAGGAAACTGGATTTTATAAGGTATTATCTCCATAAGCAGGTATAATCATTTTTTTTTTTATTCCTTCAATTAAGTGGGTCTAGGTTTACTTGAATATTTTTAGCAGTTATGTGTCTTCTTGCTAGATTTATTCAACCAATACAGTGCAGCAATTCTGAGAGAATTAGAAGTCCTACCGGGATTCATTACAGGCAGCCACAATTTTAACAACATAAGATATGCAGATGATACAGTGTTGATAGAAGACACGGAAAGGAAAGTACAAAAGCACCTACAGAAAGGTAGTGAAGGAAAGCAAGTAAAAGAACTAAGTATAAACTACAAGAATACATAATGCATGGTTATTAGTATTAGGTTGGTGCAAAAACAATGTCGTTTTTTGACGTATTTTTTAACGTCAAAAAACGACATTATTTTTGCACCAATCTAATAAAAGGGTGACCCCCCCCCAAAAAAAAAATGCAAATTAAAAAATGGGGATACTAAAATCAAACAAGTACAAAAATTTAAATATCTGGGAAGTGTTCTAACAGAGGACAGAAAGACATATATAAGCTGAGATCCAAAGACGTATTGAAATGGCCAAAGATGTATTCCAAAAGCTATGCAGAGTATTAAGATATAGAAAATTTTCATTAGAAACAAAGAAAAGAGTATTGAACTATTACATGATAGTTGTCCTCCTGTATGGCAGCAACTGCCAGAAAATCTCCTCAAAGATGAAGAAGTGACTTGAAGCAACAGAAATATGGTTCTACAGAAAGATTCAGTGGATACCATGGACTGAACATGTGAGCAACATCAGGTTTTGGAGAAAATGGAAACAAAAAAGAAACATACATAACATCAGGAAGAGGCAGTTGAAATTACTGGGGCATTCAATGAGGAAGAATGGCTTGGAAAATCTGATACTCACAGGACAGACTGAGGAACAGAAAGAAGCAGCACATAACATACTTGATGAGCTTAAATAAATGAATGGTGGAACAGGGTTCGGGAGAAATAACAAAAAGATAAAATTTATTAAGAGCTACAAGGAACAGGAAGATGTGGAGTGTCATTATCGATTACATACTCGAAGGGACACAGCACATAAAAGAAGAATTTGCTTTAATATTATTCCAAGATATTGATTAGATCTTGTTGATTAACTAGAAGGGTGACAGTTTTACTGCTATTACCAAGATGTTTAATGTAATTGTGAGAATGTTGTTTTCCCCAGTGATCACTGTCAAAAATACCAGTTAAAAGAATATTTTTGCCAAGTTATCTGGTAATGTGACAGAGCACAGGGAGAAATGAATTCATGCCTTTCTAAAAAAATTTAGTTTGTATAAACTTGGACAGCATTTAATTGAAACCTGGTGACTTGTTTGAATTTTCCATGATACTAAGCATAGCACTATGGCACTTTTATTTATTGGTGTACAAGCTGGTGGAGAGATTGGCTGTTTTTCTTTCTACAACTTATCAACACTTTGTGGGTTATTTAAAGCCAAACAAATTTTCAGATTGTAGGAGATTGCTTACAGCATTCAGTGTTCTCAAGCAGTCCCTCATGTAAGTGCTGTCAAATCACTCATACTGAGTGGAACTGGAAAGGTGAATTCAAATTCCAGCCTAGTCTGCTGCATTCACTTTCACACTAATGCCTTTACAAAAGATATAAATCTATCTCTTCTCTCTACCCACTCATAGATTAAATATCTTCTACTTTAGATGGTAGTCAGTCTAAGTGACTATATCTATATATCTATATCCTGAAGAAATGTGGTATATAAAAAAAAATATGAACATAGATTAGTTTTATATGCAAAACAGTTTTAAGTATAGATGCTTTTTTTTTTTTTTTTTATTATACCATCTCTTTCATTTTTCTTTTGCCATAACTTTTCATAAAGAATTTTAATGTGTCACAGCAAACAACAAAGATAAGGACAATAGTCTGAATGTAAATAATGTAAATTCAAACAGATATTCTCATTTCAAGTCACTAACCATTACACTATTTGCTTACCCATGATAATGATTAATATAGAGAAACTAACTGAGATCACAAAAAAGAAAAAAAATTACATAGAGTACGTCTGAACTTATTATGCAAATCACATGGACAAGTTTGAATTTTATGAAATATTGGTTTTGAACTTTTTGAGTTATTGAAGTTTTCATATATGAGAAGAAGAGGGCAGTGCCAGTCAGGCTGGTGTAACTAAGGCAGACCTTGTCAGACCAAGTATCTGACAGCACCCCCGGTGCAACCAGATTTGCCACTTCTTGCTTGTCTCAATCCCCTTTGAGCCATGAGGGAGGTGTTTCTGGCCAAGTGTGTAGGCTTTTCTGTCATGCAGAGTTGTCCACCAAAATCAAATTCATGTGAATAACTTCATCAAATTCTCTTTGATTCACAGCCATCTCTGCCAAGGGAGGGAAAGGGAATAGGGAGAGAGAATGATGATATTGATGCTCATATGTGAGGTTGTGCCAATATATCAACATTTTGCTGGCTGTTATTGAGAAGAACGGTCACTACATTAAGATATAAATGCTTCAAAGACTTATATATTTGTTATTTGTTCTGTTATAGGTGTTGATTCATCTTTCATGATTTTATTATCTAGCTATTGAAGCAAAAAGTGATTTTCTGGTTTTCAGTCTACAGTTTTTATAATGAATCCAATAACTTCCATAAAACTTGTTGAAACTACCTCAAAATTTAACTTTAATCTTTGTTTCAATGTCTAAATTGTTTAAAACTTGACAAAAAATTTTCAAAACAAATTTGAGTTATTGAGGTTCATGTGGTTTACACAATAACTTTGAACATACAGTACTTTTGGATAAGGTTTTGTAAAATTAAATTTTAAAATTCTAAGTTTAACAAGATAGATGAAGATACTCATCTAAATAATTCGTGAATTATTAGGTTGGTGCAAAAATAAGGACGTAATAATGTCGTTTTTTGACATATTTTTTAACGTCAAAAAACGACATTATTACGTCATTATTTTTGCACCGACCTAATAATAAAAAAAAATAATTTCTATTTTCAGTATTGTTATATATTTTATTTATAAAAGATAAATTGATAATACTTTTAATCTTAAATCTAAGTTTTGCTTTCTTTCTAGCAGTTTTCACTTTTCTCAACTAGATCCAAAGAATTATTAGAGAAAAATCTAGTTTGGTAAAGTTAGTTAATGAAGCCCTCAATGTAATATCCCACTTGTTAACATTAAAAGCATTGAAAATCTACAAAGACCTTAACCTTAAGACAAGGCAGTTTTGGGCTCCATCAATTTTCTAGTAATTAGGATTAGTAATGTGACAGAGGTTGGTTAAGGACAAAGAGAAAGGCAAGGATTATTTTTTTTTTTTAATTTGTTTTGTCCTGGCTTTTCAACTCTTGGTTGATTAGGTCACCTCTTATAAGCAAAAATGTTTGTGATTGGGGCAGCTGGAAGAAGAGAGGCTAAGAACAAACCAAAACCTCAGGAAATTACCTGACTACAGAATAACCTAGAAACAATAACTGTATGATCAATAGACACTCCATTGGCAAAGGAAAAGGATGGCTATTTCACTAGACGTATGAAGTTGTTAAAGCAAACCATTTTCATTGGACAGTATTTGGTGTTAAAGAAATGATTATGAAAATGGATCAACTAAATACTGTAGAATCTTGACCACAGGCTGCTAACTAGAGAGAGGTTGCAATGTACAGTCGATCTTGGACAGCTATGCTGACCTTAATGGAAGGAAAGGCAAACACTGGTTTTGTAAGTAAAAATGAGGAATGGTGGGTAGGTAATTGAAGGAAGCTTTTTACTTGATTCCAATCACTAATGATGGATAAAAAAACTCGAAAGCGATCAAATTTTAATATTTTTTTTTATCACTGACACTGAAAAACAAGTTTTTCTTTTCTTTTTATTAATACTAGAGTTCATCCAATACAAGGTTTGACAGCTACTCAAAGTAGAGGGATTATTGTTACAATTGTAATGGTAAATTAGGTGTGTGATGAAAGAGGAAGTGGTAAGAAGTGAGGATAAGGAGGATAGATAATAATTGACTTGAAGAGGTTAATCTGCTTGAAGGGAGCATTCTTCATACATTTGTAATATGAAGGAAATGAGGGTCAAGTGACTATGTGGAAGTATTAGGTTGGTGCAAAAATAATGACGTAATAATGTCGTTTTTTGACGTATTTTTTAACGTCAAAAAACGACATTATTACGTCATTATTTTGGCACCAACCTAATAATATGACTTGTAGTAAATGTCTGAACTGGTGGAATTAAAGAGTGAAACTCACCTGAAGATTTTCCCATGGAAATATTGATAGAATAGCAACAGACTTGTGATGCTGTGTCTATGGAGAAAGAGGCTGTAGAGTGGATAATAAGTCTTCTCCACCCGCACAAAAACAAGACTGATTAAATGATTTGCATTGATGATGACTCCCAAATTCAAGTAAATTATCAGATCTTACTATAAAATGGTGTATGAAATATTGAGTTGAAGCATTGTCATCATTTCATTTATCATTTTTAAATAATATCGTAATCTTTGCTATTTTTTTATCAGAACATTTTTCAGCTAATGAATTTTTTGGGTGCAATAGGATAAAATAGCACTATTCTGCTTCCATATCTGGGTTGGAGCTGCCCAGACCCTACTTGCCTGTCTTAATAGAATTCAAAATTATCTCCATGGCCTTGTGGGGGATGAATTATTTTCCACCCTACAACCACTTTCTCACAGATGAAACATTACAAGTTTCACCACACTGCTCTTCTAATTTGTCCTAACCTTCTACCTTGAGTGGCTCTTGGGCTTTCTAAAGGGTGAACATTAGTAAAAAAAAAAATAAAAATAAAAAGCCAATGTAGAAAAGTAAGCTGTTAAAACTGGCTTGAGAATGTCAAACCAAAAATTTCCAGACCAACAAACTTGAAATGATGTGACAGCAAATATTAGAGTATCATACCAAAAGCCTTAGTGTCTTCTTCTATATAATAAATGTGAATGTCAGGGTGTCACTGTGCCATATTTTTCCGCTTTACTTCTAGAGGCTCAAGCCCAACATAACGTTTTGGAATCAGGCTGACTCCATGAGCAAATTAAAATCATTCTGGGCCGGATCTGAACATACAATCCTGAAATTTTGGATTCCCTAGTTTTCATTACTGTGACTGTTTTCAGATTCTACCATCTTGGCTTCTACTGATAAAAACAATTAAAGGGACACAGCTTGCTAACTTTCAATAGCTCATGTTCAAATGAAAAAAATTACTATTCTCAAATTAGTATTTCAAAATAAAATTGTCCATGTTTTCAACTTTACTCTTAGAGGTTGTAGCCCAAGATATCATACTATTTTGAAACCAGGCCAACTCCCTGGGCAAATCAAAAACATCCTAGGCTGAATCTGGACTCACAATCCTAAAATTTTGTATTCCCAAGTTTTCATTACTGCAATTGTTTTTGGTAATTTTATTTTTACAATAAATTTGTTTGTATGAAAACAATTTTATAATTTGGGAATAATTAAAATTAATTGCAGAATCCAGCAAAAGTCACCCATGAGATAAAAATAATTGTTTGTAAAGAAAGTAAGGACCTATGTACATCAAATTGTCTTTAAATTAAGTGGCGGCAGAAGAATTATCATTGAACTTTTAAAAGGTAAGTTTAAATATTAATGCAATACTTAAATGCAGCAATCAATTTTGAGTATTCTGTAGTTTATTGTTGCCTATTGCATCTACTCCTTCCTACCTATTGTGATGAAGGCCCAATCAAAAGCCCTCTGCAAGAGCTAGCCTAAATGCATCCCAATTTAAGCTAGTCTTCTATATGCTGTGTCCCTTAAAGAAGTTCCCTATTCAATTTTTGATCAGAGGCCCTAAAGTTTCATAGCTGATAATCAGAAACTTGAATTTAAAAACTTTTTTTTCCTAACTCCTTGTGGTTATTGGTGGAGATGAAGGGAGGAAGGAAGGCATATTGATAAATATAAATAACGTTGGTAATAAGTTGCTTCCAAACAAAATACAATTTTAAACAATATTATTATTATTATTTTAAAATTCAAAATAAATTCTTACTTTGACTTTCTTGAGTTAATAGTGAGAGAGGAATTCACTATTCAATTTTAGATCAGTGCCAAACAGATTCATAGCTGATAATCAGAAACTTGAAATTTAAAATAAAAATTCATATATATTTTTTTCCTTACTCCTCATTTTTATTGTGAAAGGGGGAAGATATGAATTAGTGTTTTACTAGAGGAAAATAAATACAGCTGCTCAAAAATTAGCTCCTTGGAGGGAAAGATCTCATGTTAGTGTGCAATCTACTATAGGCATGGATATCAAAAAGATGAAGGCAACATACAGGAGAGATATTGCCCATATTGGCAGTTAATAATCAAATTCCATTTTTAAGCACAGATATTACTGTCTACATTATTGTTTATAGCCCAGTGAATAATTCTTGCAGATTACTTTTGTTAGATAACCTAAAAATATATGCAGCAAAAGTAATGCCATTTTTTTGTCACATGAAAACATGATTTGTCATGATTAACAAATTATTTAACATGTTCAAAATGCTCCTTTTTATTTTAAATACAATGCTGAACACTATTGGACACATTTCTATATTAATTGCTTGTTTTAATTCAGAAACTGTTTTTGGTTTGAACTTGTAAACAAGATCTTTCAGTACACACTCCACAAGAAAAATTCTGATGGTGTTAGATCTGATGGCCATTCAATTGCTCCATGTTGTCCTATCCACTACAGCTCAAAAAAAAAAAAAAAAAAAAAAAAAAAAAAAAGGGTATACTTTTGCCACACTATATATATGTATATGGTAGAAATACCACCCATGTAATGACATGACATTAATGACTTTGGTGTCTTTAGCTTAAGTCTTACCATTATGTGGGAGGTATTTCTGGAAGATATATATGTGGGGTATTTCTGCCACATCCTGTATTACATTAGTTTTGTTCCAATTTGAAATTCTTCTGTTAGGTTAGATGGAGTGTAAAATTGCTATGTAATATCAAACCTCATATATGGCAGTGAATTCTGGACAATTTCTTCACAGATGAAGATTCGACTTGAGGCAACAGAGATGTGGTTCTTTGAAAGGATGCTGAGAATACTCATGGATGGAACATGTGAGCAATAAGGAAGTTTCAAGGAAAATGGAAACATAAATTTCTTGGACACATAAGGAAAGAGGGCTAAGAGAATTTGACACTCTGAAGATATATTGAAGGTGAGTGGTGAAAAGGGAAACATTGAGTAACTGACCTAACAGGCTTGTGTAAATGGATGGCAAAACAGGAACTGGGAGGGGGAGCAAGGAGATAAAGCTTGCTTTGAGATACATAGTATAGGAAGTTGTGAAGAGCCATGATTGCCAATGTTCTGAAGGGATTCTACACATAAAAGAAGTATACTTCTGGATATATCACATGCTTAGATAAGTATAGATAAGTATTAAATGAGAAATTAAAAAATATAGATATCATTTGATATATTTGTCTACTAAATCTTGTCTGTGGTATCCTTGATTGCAAAAATAAGCATTCATATTAAGCAACTTAGTCAGGTGAGGCTCAAACCTGCTACTAGTAACATGTAACCCAGTACAACCTGCTATATGGACAGGTGGTTGGCATATAAACCAGCTTCCCAACTAGTTTTTACTGGTCAGGAAGGTGTCAGGATGAAAAACAAGACCTCTCTTAGGGCAGATAAGCTTATAATAGGAGCTAACAACCAACTCTTGTGCATATATATATATATATATATATATATATATATATATATATATATATATATCTGTGTGCGTATATATTGATATAATAGGAAAGAACTGTTAGACTGATGATGCAAAGTTCTTTAGTATTTTTGTTCTTATTTTTAAAAAAACAGTGCTCAATACACAAGTTGAACTTAGATTATAATTATTTTTTTTTAAAATGATTCCATCGCGACACAGGAATTACTATGTTTCGAAACTGGTCAGCAGTATTTATATTTAATTTCAATATTAAACCTTAACTACTGGGTGTCAGTTTCATCCTCAAGCTTTGTTTTGGAATAACTATGGTACAGAATATTTTACTCATTTATAGTTTTGAAATGGAGGTGTGCTTTAGGGTTTGTTTTTTCTTTATCAAGGGGTCACTGCTTTGATGGAAGTAGGAGTGTTTGTGATTTGTCAAGTTTTTGGAGTCATGTAAGGTGGAGTTGTTTTTTTTGTCTGGATTAGCCATTGTAGCCAAAGTACTACAGTTAAGGCTCTTATTTAATTTTTCTTGTGTTCTTATAATTCTATTCTTTCCAGGACATTAATTATGTAGAAATTGTCTGCATGTTCTGTATGCCCAAGCACTTTCAGCTATACTTTTAGACATTATGAAGGATGATTTTATTTTTAACTGAATATATGCATCATTTTATGTATGAATCTAGAGTTGTAGGAATGTTATATTTTCCAAACATGGTCAACACATTGTGGCTGTGTTCATAGTTGATATTATTGAGTGTTGGCTTTTTCTTTCTTATTCATAATGCTTCCATTATTTTTAGTCTTTTTGTACATGTGGATGAAGCTATTATATTTGTATTATCAATGAGTATGTTGCAGATGGAGTTTGGTAGGTCTCCATGTGTATTTAAGTGTGACCTAATTGAGCTATGGCCAGAGAGATTCAATGTGAGTCTTCATGTTAGGCATGTTGTTGTATATCCAACATAATTATTTATGAATTTGGTTTGATTAGAAACACTGTTCCTTAAGGGACATGTGAATTTGTAAATAATATTGATTCTCTGTAATTTACATCTTGCAGGTGAGTTATTGTTGTTGACTATGAGGTTTGTAGCTTAAAATTTTTATCATTGATAATTTAATTTTTCTGTTTTTGTCAACTGGAAGTTTTAATGAAACTTGTGTGTGTATATATATATATATATATATATATATATATATATATATATATATATATATAAGGCTAGAATGGGGTCTCAAGCCTTAAATAGCAATCTTCCTAGTGACATTTGATTGATGCATATTCTATGGATTACCAATCCTTTGCAGGTTATTTAAAACAAGAAAATATTTTTAGATTGAAAGAATTTTTTTCTTGGAGATAATAAAGATTAAATGATACAAATCTTACTAATTAACCCATAGCTGGTGGGAGAAGAGGTAGATTCATACATTTCCCAAGGGTATTTGTGTGTAATGAACCCAAGTGAAATTGGAAATTGGCTATGCAATTAACAATTCCTATCTATTATCCATTAAACAAAACTTACAGCACCTGGTATTCCCAAGTGGTCACCCATCTAGGTACTAACCAGGCTTGATGTTGCTTAACTTTGGACATCCTATGGGAACCAATGTTTAAATGTGATGTGGCTGTAAAACCCTAGAGATGGTGTCTTGGAAAAAAATACTTGGTGTACTTGGACTATTGTGGGTGTGTATTTTGATCTGAGAAGAGCATCCAACCTGCTAAAAAACCTTGTCTTAAATCCTTTGTCAGGTAGGATCCACCTTGCTTTATGCAAAATTAATACCAATCCTGCTTCAACAAAGAAAAACTAAATAAAAATGGCTGCATGTGTATTAAGCAACTTATTTTGCAAATTTTGTTCTCTTTGCGTAATGTGAAAAAAAAAAATTCTATTGCTCTTACTTGAATGTTTAATAAACATGTATGATTCATCATGTGATCAGTGTTTTGAATTTTGTGGAAATAAAACTAACGAAGCCAATAAGATCTTCATAGGCATTTTAATCAAGAGGCACATTTAATGAGTAGACTCCTTCTGAGTAGGAACAGATCCACACTTCATTAAAGGCTATCAAATAAAAAATAATCTCCACATGGAATTAGATGAAAACAAACAAAAGCAAAAATTAAAACATAGCTAACTGTTTGAAAATATAGTGATAAGCACTTTCTGCCTGTTCTAGAATCATTCTTGACAAAACAAAATATTATCAATGGTCAGTATTAAAATAGATGTAAACATTAAAACTTTTCCCCTTATTTTATACTCCTTTCTCTTTCTCATTATCTCTAATTGTAAACAACCTAGCATGTCTCTATGGCATTAATACATCATATATATATAATGTAGCCTGATGCTCCCTGAATAAGTTGCTTAGGTATTTATAATTCATATATATATATATATATATATATATATATATATATATATAAAACAAACTGGAAAAAGTTTTTGTGAAGTGTTTCATCCATTAGGACCTCATTGAACTGGATTTGTTTACGTTGTTATGAAGTCCTAACTGATGAAACATGTCACAAGAACTTTTTCCAATTTGTCATAAATCTTTTCTTTCAAAACTGTTCTTAATATATCAAAATTTATATATCATCATCCTGTATATATATATATAAGGTGGGCATTGAAGTCAACATAAGGCATATGGCCTGACAATTGTGTTTACGCATGAAACAGACTGTCGCTTCTGGGTGTTGAATTCAATATCCATTTTGATATTTACATGTGCACTATCTCTGATATTGAGCACTTTAACCATTAATATAGCATACCATAAAACTATATTAGCTCTCGATAAAATAATCTAATCGGTTAAGCACTTTGGGGAGTAAGGGACGAATTTGTAAACAGTCACTATTACTGCTGATAATGCAAGACTATCCTAATGACTGAGTTCTCTCAGTGACTTGTGTGTTTATGAAAAATAAATATGCAAAAATTTGCCTTTCTCTCTGCCACATGTCAGTGGCCTAGGGGTTAGAATCTCTGACTGATACCAAATCAGTCGGGTTTTGGTCTCAGCCTGAAGCGGTCAGATGTCTAGCCACACTGATGAGCTGTGATACAGTGAAACAGTCTGTCTATGAATGACATATATATATATATATATATATATATATATATATATATCACTTTAAATGTTATTTTTAGTGGATACTCATATTTGAGTAGATGCTTCATTTATTTTGATCTACCGGGGGGGGGCTGAATATTTGAGAAATCTTATTAAAAAAAAATATGAACTGTCCCTATTCATGCTATTATCGCATATTGGTGAGTTGTGAATTACCATGATTGTTCTTGAAAGAAATAGTGAGAGCGACATTTTTAAAGATGATGGTTGACAGGAAAACCGGAAAAGTGTTCCACAAATGAGAAGTGCATGAGAAGAATCTATTAGCATAGAACTTATGGTTACAACTAGCAGCTGATCTAATACTACACTTAAAATCATGAAGTCACGATATCAAAGAGGAAAGCTGATCAGAACAATTACCATGAAAATATTTACAGAAGAGACAGAGAGAAGTCATATTTTGGTGGTAGGAAAGTGTATGAAGCCAAGATGCCAAGTGAAGACTGATAACATTGCTGATTCCATTTGCGATTTTGTCCATAATCTCTTAGTTTTACAGAAGAAGCACCAGACTAGATGTGGCAGTAATATTTGATACACAGATGAGTAGTAGATTTATAAATGTGCAAAATAGATTCTGGTAAGAAAAATTGTCTAGCATGTCATAGTGAATTGATTTTAGCATACCTTTAATCTTCCTCAGGTGTCTGTTATGTTCTAGAATGTTCAATCCTGCTATGAGAAGATACATGCCCCACATATACTGTAGCAGTCACTGTGTCTACCTCATCCTTCTCCAAGCCAGTTTTGAAGTCAGAGTTGTTCTTCCTAAATTGGTTTCTATGTAAGGCAAGAGAATCCAACCTGCTCTGTTCCTTAACCCATAGCTGGGATGAGAAGAAAGGGATTTATGCCTTTTTAAATGGCATTTGTATGAAAGTGAATGCAAAAGGCTAGCCTGGAATTTGAACTCAGCTTACTGATTCCACTGATATCTGTTACACTATTTACACATCTGTAACTACTGAGTTATGCTTTATAAAAACAAAAAACATAAAAAACAATTAACATTGGAAGATTGCTGATAATTTCTTTGCCAGAAGAATTTATCTTCTAAGTTAGTAGTTCTCAGCCTTTTTTGCCCAATGCACCCTTTTCACTGTGTCAGAATGTCATACTCCCCATTTCCAAGATTGACTCAAAATGTGCATTCCAAATAATATGCATATATTATTTAAAATCATACTTTTCCATATTAGTACATATACATGTATTATTGTTATAGAAGAGTTTTATAAATTTAAAAGCAACATAAAATATTGATGGATTTTAAAACTTGAATACATGTACAGTAATTTGTTTTAACTCATAACTAATTATTAAATAAATAAACAGAAGCATACTTCAATAAACAAAATGCAATAGAATTCCAGGGTATTGTAATTCAATAAACAAAATTATGTAAATAAAAAAAACAAGAAAAAGTAAAAGATTTTTCCTGCCCCCTGAATACCTGAAATTCCCCACTGAAAGAGAATTCCATCCTGGTTGAGACCCCCTTCTACTAAGGTTTAGTTGTGAGGCTTTTTAACAACAATGACAAGTCATATTATCACTTGATATAAATTTATGGCTAAGAAGTTTAAAAAAGATTTAATTCTGTCTTTCTGAATCCTATTCTTTTATCATCTTTTCTCCTCACTAGTCTTCTCATTCTCTTTCACTCCCAAGTAACCCCTTGCATCCTTGTACTTGGGGTGAAATGATAAAACAAAAACTCAGACATTGTTGATTATAAAACTAGCTTTCTTTCTATATCGTAACTTGTCATAACTTTCTAATCTTGACCTTTTCTGTGTTTAAAACATTGCAATGATCGAGTCTGTAATTTTCTTTCTTTCTTACTCCCTCATCTAATCCTCTGCTCAATAAATACCATTTTTCCAGGGTGATTCTCACATCAATTGCCAATAAATGCAACCCAATTATATAAAAGATTTGGATTCTAAAATGCTATCTCTCAAAAGAAAATTTACTTACAAGAAGAAGATAGAGACAGCAAGAATGTTATCTTCTGGCAAGTGTAATCTAGATGTTCCTTAACAATGTTTAGTTTTTTTTTTTTTTTTTATGATGTATCAGCCCATTAGGTCATTTAATGCAAAAGCCTTAAGAAAGTCTAAGTGTACTCTGATTTGGGATGTAGAAAAAAAACAAAAACAAAAAAAACAACAGAAAATAAAAAACCATGTTGGCAAGCTCTTGCATTATTTCAAGATAATTCAGCTTAGATGATCAAAGGCTGCAATTTCATGCTGGCTTATATTTTCTGAGTTTGGTTTCTGCTGTTGACTGACTGAAATTCACAGACTTTTGCAAAAGCTAATTCTTTGATTTGGTCAGAAAAAATGACCAAGAGATTTATATGCTTGTTGAATTTAATCCTCAGAACCACAGTTTGAATTTGGATACCAAAGTCGTCACAAAAATAATTATAAGATACACATTTTATTGATAAAGTCAGTCCTTGTTGCTCTTCTTATAAGAGGTTGGTTCTTTGAAAAAGCAGGACTTTTAAAAATTTCTAGGGCACATAATGAGGAAAGCAGGCTTGGAAAATCTGATACACATGGGACAGATTGAAGGCAAGAGGGACAGTGGAAAGCAGCCCATGGCATACTTAGTGAGCTTGATTAAATGGATGGCAGAATAGGGTTTAGGAGAAATCCCCTAAAAAAAGACAAAATTTATTAAGAGCTTAAAGGGCATGAAATTATGGAGAGCCATGATTGCCTACATCCTGAGGAGACATGGCATATAAAAAAGATGTGCCATTTTATAATATCTAATAAAAGTTTGTTTTCTTTATGACCTAATGGATTCCTCCACAGGAAACCATTTTTAATCATTAATCTGAGAAAGCAATTGTTTATAAAGAGCATAACTGGAGGTTTTAGAGTAACATTTTGGTTTTGTAGCATCTTGCAATGTTAGACAAAACTACTCCCAGTGCAGCATATCCTATATTTAATTTCCTTATTCCCTATATTAAATTTGTTATAACCAATTCATACATCAAGGTATTTGAAGTGTTTAGTATTTACTAATTCCACATGTTGAATTTTTGTGCCATCATTGCTTTAATTCCAGTCACATATCATAGTTTCTGTTTGGGAAAGCTTCATCCTAAATTCTACTCCTTGGAACACTTGGGAAAGAATGTTGATTTTTTGTTCAAGAAAATTCTTATCTCAACAATAATTACCCATTTCATATACATAACCACCCTCATCATCAGTACATGGGCCTCTTGAGGGAAATAGTAGTAGACGTCTTCTATTTTCATAGCAGAACATTTAACAAATGTGTAAAACTTTATTTTATGGTCATTTTTTCCACTAATCAAAAGCTGAAAGAAAGGAAAAAATTCTGATGTTAATATTATTTCCCAATTTTAAATAGAATTGGAAATATTTGCATTTAAATATGTTGTTTACTTTGTGTAAATGTTGTCACTATAAAAATATCATTGCATTTTTATTTTTGAAGATATGTAAATTTTAAATATCTTCCAAAATTCATTTACTTATTGGATTTTAATAAAACTTTTGGTATTCATGTAAAAGAGAATATATTTTTTTGTAAAGCAGTGACATTTCAAAATTTTACAGAAATTTTGTTTTTGTGTGTGATTGTACTTCCTTTTTTTTTTTTTAACGTGATGATTTTCAATTGTGACTCAAGGCAGATTACATTAACATTTACATTGTTTAAAGACTGAAAAATAAATACTAAAAAAAAAAAAAAATGCAAAGTTGGAATCCAAAAGAAAAATTGATGGTGGGAAATTTAAAAAATAAAAATAAAATATAGGCTCTTTTTGAAAATTTTTTATTTTTTAAATTATATTCTATTGTTTGGAACAAAAAACAAAAAACAATAAATTTTGATATTTGTCTAGAGATTTTTTAAGATTTTTTTAGAGATTTTTTTTTGTAATTTTCTAAAATATTGATTTATTCACACTATTTACATTGTTCAGACTGCTGTCCTCATCTTTGTTGCCATATTCACAATATTTCAGCCATTGCATGCTCCAGCCTTCTTCAGGTGATTGGAATTTTGAACTGAATCCATTATTTTGTCCACTAGGGTAGATTGTTCTAGTTCCATGTCTCTTCCGGATATTTCAGTATCCGTTATCTCTCTTTAACTAAACTCTACAAGTTTTTGTTCACCTCTGCTGTAGTCAGGTATTGAATTCACAACTCACTGGATTCAACCAATATTTTTATTCACTGAGCCATCTCAGAAATATAGACAAATATCAATTTAATAATTTGATATTTCTAAAGAAAATTTTATTCTTTCTAAAGGTATACTATTTTCTATTGGATTTTCTTAAAAAAACTTGATGTCCTTTAATAAATTAATATACAATGACATTAGGAAAATATTATCTCCAAGTATTGGTTGTTGATGAAGTATTATTTTTAATTATAAGTGCATAGACTTGTAATCATTTCTGCTTGTCAATTGATATGTTTCTTGCACTAGCTATGTCATAACTAAAATATATTGGTTGAAAGAACAAATAAATGTATATCTCCTACATTAATTTCAACAGAACTTTCTACAGAACTTTTAGAAGAATTAATCAATATCTTATAAGTTAATATTATACGTAAAGCCATATATCATACATGGTATTTAGGTAACTGTAATGTGCAATTTAAGGAACAAATCTTAAATTTTGCTAATAATAATTACAGAATGTTTTCCTTTATTTTATAGAAGATGAAGATGAGGAGAAATACACAATTTCAAAGTATGTTCGAAGAGTAGATTATTTAAATAAGTATTTATTTTTTTAGATTAAACTAATTTAGTTGATAGTGAATTGTTTTTTTATGTTTGTAAACCACTGAAATATTGTACAATTATTTTACATATAAAAAAACTCCTTTTCTTTATTGTTTCAGTATTTCACTTCTGTGTAAGCTATAAGATTTTTTTTTATTTTTAAAATAAAATAATCCGCTTCCTAAATTTTTCACAATGAAAATTTCATTTCTTTAAATATCATAATAACCATTTTTACCAAAAGTATTTATCACTTGAGACCAAAAAATAATCAATGTATCAGTTTATTAGCCTTCTACCTCTTTTTGGCAAAATACTTGAAGATTTAATTGACTATGAATTGGTTAAGCATCTCACCTTGCAGTGTCCTCTTTCAGATAAACAATATGGCTTTCGCTTCTCTAGGTCAATTGCTGAGGTGTCAACAATTGGTGCCGAAAGAATCTATCAAGCTTCAGATAAGAATGTTGAAGTTTATGTTTGTTGCTTTTGATATATCTTGAAGGTATTTGACAGGGTTTGCCATATTGGTTTCTTCACAAGTAAAAAGGATATGGTATTTTTTTAAAATCAATTTTGCCTCAAGCAAAGCAATAAAGCTACTGAAACACAAGGGGTTTACTGAGTGTGGAAGACTTACAAAAAAATATTGCTATGGAGCAAAAATAGAAAAAGTAACCAGGACAATAAAAAAGTGATTGAAATAGCATTTAAATTTTTGGAGATTAAACTTGGCTGGAAAGCATGGAGCAGGAAAGGGGATCTACAAGCAAGTAGTCTGACAAAAGAAATTGTTAGCATGGAATTTCTGGTTACATCTAGCCAACTCAATTGTAAATTGATGAGACCTTATCTCCAGTCTAGTACTGTGCTTAAATTCAAAATGTCTAGGCACTATAGCGAAGAGCTCATCTGAACAATTACCATGAAAGTATTTATATTAAAGGTGAGGGAGAAATATTACAGTGGTGAGAAAGAGACTGAACCCGTGCCACCAGGACAGGGCCAATAATATTGCTGATTCTTCATTGGATATTATCAAGGACCCTAGATAAATAGGAGGAGCACTGGACCAAATGTGGCAGCAACATTCTAAACATTGAGGAATTGTAGACCTAACAATAAATTCAATATAGTCTTTTCACTTCATGTCAGCCAAGACATTAGCCTGAGAAGGTGCAACAAGTAACTCTCCTGGAAGTCAGAATGAGCATGCTGATGGAGGGCAAGGAAGGGTCTCTAAGATGATTAATGTAGAACAGTTTAGTTTTGGAGGCATCAGTGCCCTCTGGCATTAGAGCATGGCTTGTTTTAGATATCTAGTTTAAGTTTATACTTCATACAATACACTCTATTCTAAAGTGTCTTGTTTTAAATATCAAGTTGTAGTTCTTGTACTTTATTCAATGTTGTTCTATCCTTAAATGCCTTCCTGGATTGGAGCGTATTTTGTTTTAGATATCTAGTTGTAGTTCTTGTACTTGATCCAATGGATTCTATTCTTAAATGCCTTCCTGAATTGGAGCGTATTTTGTTTTAGATATCTAGTTGTAGTTCTTGTACTTGATCCAATAGATTCTATTCTTAAATGCCTTCCTGAATTGGAGCGTATTTTGTTTTAGATATCTATTGCCGGCACTGCCTTTTATTTGTATAGATTTATTGTAAATTTTTCTATTTTGGAATAACAGTGAGAAAATGTAAGATCATCATAGATTATCTATAAAAGTCAATAGAATGCATCACATTATTGGCACAGGGAAATTTATAGAAATTCAATACAATGATCAAGTATATATGTACACAGATGTACATGTCATGTGTCCTGAAATATCTTGGTAGAATTAATGATTATTAATTTGAAAGATATTGAAATATTTCTGAAACCAATGTCCTTTGCTGCAGGAAATTCTGAGTTGGTATCTAAAACTCAATGCCACATCTCATACTTTCGCTATTACTCTGGATTTCATTACTTTTATCAGTTTGAAAAAATCAAAGTGTCATTATTTCTCTCTTTTAATAAACTACAATCATAGATAACCGACTTGCAAAGTCCTTTTCCTCCACTTGAGGACAGTCGTAAATGTTTTAATACTGTGGCATTCCATTTAGGTATGCATCTACCTTAAATGCTAGATTACAACTTAACTTTAATTTCAATGTTTCTCTGATGAAAAAATGGATTGTTGGTTGGTTGATTTTGTTTTGTGGCAAATCAAACTCTATAGGTTATTTGATGCTGAAATCAAAATAACTTTTAAGCAATTTTATGTCTTCAGCTGCAGACATTTTTTTTTAGATATTTTTATACTTCCAGATAAACGTGTTTTTTAGATATATAGTTCATAGATGATAAAATATATGCCCAGGACTAGAAAAAAAAATGAAGTTAGAACAGTTCATTTTAAAAGATTAAATTTTGGTATAAGTAAAGTTTTTAGGCACATTGGGTAACAATAAGAAAACTGGCAAACTTGGACCTTCATGCCAGAAAAAACAGTGTGTGAAAAGAATGGTTTTTCCATTGACACCACTATTATTTTAACTACCTTCACTCCTCACCAATGTTTATTTTTTAAATAGTGATGATAAGAATTGTAATAAAACATAATTATATGAAAATGAATTTATACATTTTCTTTGTTCTTGAGAATTTACAACAAAAATAATAAACAGTATTTATTTATTAGATTGTTTACTTACAAGAATAATTTTAGAAGGAACAGGAAACCTAACAGAAAAGAAGGAATAAACATCTACTCCTGTTCCAAAGACTTGGGAGGAGTGTGAACTGGGCGATAGTAGACACTGCTACTACTGAGGAAAAAAAATAGTAAATAAAATTTCAGTGTTTAGGTGGAAATGTTAGAAGTGTAGTGTTGAAGTAAACTTCAGAAGAAACTGGAAACCTAACCCTAAACAGGTGCAGTGACAGCAACAAATAAATTGCTAAATAACATCTAACCCTTTAGTACTAGTCTATGTAGGAATATGAAACCAAAATAATAAATAATTAATAATAAAAGAAACATTAAATGTTAATAAAATTACTTTAAAATATAGATAAGAATGATAATCTATATCTATAAAACAGAAGGTGAGTGTGTGTGTGTGTGTGTGAATGTGTGTGCTATTTATGCACGTCCACATTTCTTGACTGATTTCAAGGAAATTGTACACATATATTGCAAATTTACCAACATAAGTCAAGACCAACTGTTTAATCTCTAGGCCCCCCCCCCAGCTTTGGTAGAAAAATCAATAAAACTGAAGGTGGGTATGACTTTTTACAAAGTTCAAGGCAAAGTTACATGCAAACAAAACTTTTACTAGATAAGCTGATGTTCTTTGCACTTAATGCAAAACATTAGCTCATGTTACAAGGTTTATGTAGAGTGCATTATAGTTTTCCTGTTACACTGACTTCATACAAAAAATTGCAAAAAACTGTGAAAAAAAATCGGGTTTTTTGTACCACTTAACTTGAATAACTTCATTTTTTTATCCGATCTTCTGACAAAAAAAACTTCGCCATCATGCAAGAAAGAAGATAGTGTAGTTTTAGTCCTGCTTGCTTCCCCATGTATAATGAAAAACTACAAAAAACTGTTCAACAAAACAGTTTTTTGGCCATAACTCTCTGGTTTTTCATCTGATGCTTTCCAAATTTGCCATGTAAATTACATATGACACATAAATTTTATTGACTGAATGTTTGGTTTAGATTATTTCAGTTAAGTGGATGAAATCTGCAACAAAGTTGGTTCAAAATCGGCTTTTGCCATTTAGCCAATAGTTTTTTCATGACAACATCCTAAATTGGCATTCAAACAACCCATGAAGGATTATTGAAGCTTTAAGAAGGAAAAATTCCTGAAGAACCTGTTATTAACCACAGCTTTACAGTAAACATGCAAAGAAGGAGGGAAGCATTCATGTATTTGCACTTGCAGTTGAATAAAACTCTGACACTTCATCCTTGTTTTTGTTTCATTATTAGATTTGTGAACAATGCCATACTATTTGAAAGTTATTATAGCCATAGGAAATTTACTGAATATCTAAAACATTGAAACAATTTAAACCCGAACAACAACCACACAAGAAGGTTTTATCAATGGAATTCCTTTATTAAGAACAATGAAACACTTGCGAAGAACTTACCATAAAAAAGATGAGGATGGGGAGTAGCTTAGTATACCAACAGATGATACATGCAAGTGGGGACACAGGCGGACATTTCTAGATGGGGTGGGAGTATACAGGGAGTGCAGTTATACAATTGCAGCCATGTACACCCAGGCAATGCCAGATACCTCAGCTAGTTAATGATAAAGAAAGAAAAAGTTAGATTATTAAAAAATAGTTAAATAAATTTGAAAACTCCCATCATGCACTGGAACAGGCGTTTTG
Organism: Acanthosepion lycidas; assembly: GCA_963932145.1. NCBI lineage: Eukaryota > Metazoa > Mollusca > Cephalopoda > Sepiida > Sepiidae > Acanthosepion > Acanthosepion lycidas. Next base: position 58,709,137 of record OZ010584.1, read on the forward strand.
CTGCCAATTGAAATAGAAATCAAATTTTCCCTCTTTTCATCTTTAATGGTCAAACAAAACACATGTTCATGGACAGCCCTCTGACAGATCATGTGGTGACTACTGAATAAGGAAAATCTTTTTATCTTTCTATACATATATGCACTTTGAAATATACAAACATTTCTCTGAATTTTTTATTGTTTTTGTTTACACTTATTGCATTGTATCTTGTTTATAATTTATATATTTCCATTGTGGAGCTGATGATGTCTTTGTAACCCCCAAACAAAATTATACATATATAAGAAATACATTCAGACAAGGCTGATGCAGCACAGAACAAGCCATAACACAGAAAACAAGGGATAAATTTCTACTGCTATTCAAAAGACTAGGGAGGTGTGTGAACCTATCTACTTCAAGAGAAAATGAATTTTGATAATGCTAAATTGTTCTCTTTCCAAATTTTAACGGTTTTACTGCTAAGAAATTATTCCAGTGACTAAATTAAATGGAAATCTTATAGTGCTATGCCAATTTAGCTAAGATAATTCAGTAAAATTTCCAACCTCTTGATTTTATTCCGCTTGGCCTTGCATTGTTATGCTAAAGAATACATTGCATTTATCAGTGTGCATTCTATGTGGAGTGTCATGTTTAATTTATGTTTAACAATTATCTATCAGGATTTGCCTTGCTACTAAGTGCTTGTAGTAGACAAAAGCTATATTATTTTAATGACTGATCACCAAGACTTGGGAGCTCCAGACAAACTTATTTTTTGTTATATTCTATTATTAATATTTTTTTACAGGGTGTACTGATACTACACAGATATAAGGTGAAATTGTTGAGAAGAGACAATTTGATCCTCGGTAAAGTGAACAGATACTATACTGATCTTAGCAGTAAATTACACTTTAATCTGAGTTCAAGCTCATAGGTAGTACACTCCATTTTTAACTTCTAACTCAATATTTTCTAGTATAATACTAACAGAGTGCTACAAAGTAATAATTTGATTTTATGTAGAGTGCACAGATAATTCAGTGATAATACAGGGTGGGGAGCAATAATTTGATCTTATATAGACTAGACATATAATACACTGATCTGAGGAAGGGAGCTGAGAAGCCTAGAAGCCTTTGATACTGTATAGAGTGTACATATCATAGACTGATCCCAAGCAGAGGATTGAAGAGCAATACTTTGATACTAGGCAGTGTGCACAGATACTACACAGATCTTAGGAAGAAGGTTGGGAGTCATACTTTTATCTAAAGCAGACGGCTGGCATGTTGATCCAAGGTGGAAGTTTAGCAGCCATACTTCAATCCAAGGAGGAGGGCTGACAGCCATACATTGATCTGAGGTGGAGGACTGGCAGATATACATTGATCTGAGGTGGAGGGCTGGAAGTCATACTTTGGGGTAAGTCGGTGGACTATCATCTATACTTTGATATGAGGTGGAGGGCTGGCAGCCATACTTTGGTGTGAGGCAGAAGGCTGTCAGTCACACTTTGATTCAATGTGGAGAGCTGGAAGCCATACTTTTATCCAAGACGGAGAGCTGGCAGCATAATTTGTTACAAGATAGAGGTCTGAGGAACAACACAGAGTTTTCTGCCTAGTGTTGCACTTTAGACCTCTGCATTGTCCACAGATTGACACCCAAACACTTTGAAATGTTCATATTAGAGCAGTACAGCATAACATTTCCAAATTTTTGGTGGAATGAATTGTGTCATGATGCTCTTTTTTTCACAAATGGTGCCCAAGTTGACAAAATCAAAAACAAACAATGCTCATGCACAAAATTAAAAATATAATTTACCTATCACAACCAGTATATATGTATATGAGAGAGAGAGAGTGGTACGTCCTAAAAAGTGATACCTAAGTTTTAAAATGCATTTTAAAAATGAAAAATCCTTTTAAATGTTTTATTTTAGTTTTAATTTCAAGCTAACAGATTAAATTTAACATTTTCAATAAGCAAAATACTTTGCTGTATTTAAATTGATTGGAGTTATTCTTTTTTTTAAATTGCTGAAGTTGGCCATACTGACAAATCTGTTAGCACAACATAATGCTCATTATTAAAAATATCTTTCGAAAATAAAATATACTTTTTTGAAACTTTATTTAAGGAAGATTATATGATATAAATTTTAATTAACAGATATTACTTACTTTTAGCATAAAATATTGCATAACAGCATTTTTTTTAGCATGAAGTTGGGTTTTTTCATGAGGTGTTGAGAGATATATCAATAACTTAATGTTTGGCATTTTTAAATAAAGGGCCTATGATTATATAAATTACTTGATGAATGCAACATGCTTTTTTATATAATTTTTTTAATTACACATTAACCATAAAAATTTAGGAAGATATTCTAATATTTCATTGAACTTTAGGTACTTTGGCTCTATAATCTTCCAAAGATGATTGTTGAGGAAACGTTAGAAAATTACCAATAAATTTTAAATTTACTATAGGTACCACTTTTATTTTCTGATAATGTTGTGTGTTCTGTATTTATAAAAATTGCTACATTAATATATACACAAAAATAATTCTAAATTCTTTTTAAAATACTGGGGGTTTTCTGAATTGTAAGCTATTCCATTTATAATTATAATTATTTCACATTAATAGAAAATTTTAAGAGAGCGTTTGGAGTCATTACATAAATGATGGTGATGTTATGCTTCTATTCATCTTCCCATAAGGCCTTAAATTTATTCTTTAATATTTCAAGCTACTCCCACTCATAAACAGATATGCATAATGCATGTCCCTAATAGATAATCTCATTATTATTATTATTATTATTATTATTGTTGATACTATAAAAAAGATTATCATAAAGTATGAGCCCCATTGCTTTATTACTGTAATTATATTCCCTATTTTCTCTTTTGTGATTTCTTGCTTTATCTTCAGTGCTACTGCCAGTTTGTTTTTTATATATAGTAATGTTTTCTGTTATAAATAAAGTGTTTTTAATTCTTGTAATTTACTGATAATTTCCTTGGCAAACTTGAACCTGCATGTCTGAACAAATGAGTGTCAAAAGGATGTTTTTCCCCTTATTTTAACCATATTCACTCCTCAGCAATGTTTATTGTATTAAAAAGGGATGATTTGAATTGTAAAGTGAATTTATACATTTTTTTTTGTTGATAACAAAAATAATAAATACTATTATATTGTTTATTTATACTATTTATTACATTGTTTATTGGAATGGTTGACAAAACATTGGCTAATTACCAATTGATTCAAGCATTATAAAATAGTAAATAATAAGGATTTCCTTATAGTTGGTTCACATATTTTAATAATTTAGTAAATTTTTATAAATTTATGAATAGAAGTTTTTTTCATATTTATTTCTTTATAAATTGGTAAATGATAAATATTGCATCGCATTAATTTTACTCATATTAGTTTTTAGAATGTTGCAAATACAAAATTATTGTTGTAAATAAACAATCTAAAAAAGAAATAGTATTTGATAATTTGGGGTGTAAATTCTCAAGAACAAAAAAAAAATGTATAAATTCACTTTCATGTTCAGGTTTTATTAAAATTCTAATCATTACTTTTTAAAACAATAAACATTTTTGAGGAGTGAAGGTAGCTTAAATAATAGTGGTGTCAAGGGAAAAACAATCCTTTTGAGACTTTTTTTTGTTGCCACGATTTCTTTTAAAACATAAATGGTGATAAAAGTTTGGCACAAATGTGTATGCCAACTGGATTAAAAAAACATGAAAAAATTCATTTTTCAAAGTTGTTTTTATGCTTATTTTCACTTTAATTATATACAAAGTCTATAAAAATATTTTAACTCTTTTACATTATAAAAATAAAGAGGAAATAAAATATATTTTAGGTTACTAAATTTAGATATCTAGGAAGTGTTTTAACAAATGACGGAACATGCAGTTCTGAAACCCAAAGATGCATTTGCATAGTGAAAGATGCCTTCCAAAAGCTAGGCAAAGTATTATGAAACAGAGAAAAATTCATTATTAACAAAGAAAAGAGTAATGAAATGTGATGTAAGATCAGTCCTCCCATATGGCAGTGAATGCTAGACAATCTCCTCACAGTTGAAGAAAAGATTTGAAGCAATTGTGGTTCTACAGAATACCATGAGATTATCATTGACAGAACATGTGAGCAATGAAGAAGTTTTAAAGAAAAAGGGAAACAAAAAGGAGATTTATACTTAACATCAGAAAGAGGTATTTGAAATTTCTAGGGCACATAATAAGGAAAGAGGGCTTGGAAAATTTCATACTCACAGGACATACTGAAGGCAAGATAGAGGAAAACAATGCATAACCTACTAAGCACACTTGAGTAAATAGATGGCAGAATACGCCTTAGGAGTGACAACAAAAAGATAAAATTTATTAAGAGCTACAAAAGATAGGAAATTGTAGAGAGTCATGATCACCAATGTCCCGAGAATATAGAAATTTAATATATCTTTTTAACAGTATGATACTTCTTGAAGCATTCCATACACAATTCTTTGCACAAAGTTATCACCATTTTTTGTCTCTTCTTCTCTTTGAGAATTACATATACAGATATAGCACTTTCTTTTACAAGTAAAATACATTCAGCACATTGTTCAACCCATTCTGCTATTCTTGCAACAAAAAGGTAGTGTGCTGTTCTGACAGAGTAATGCCTGCCCACATGTTACCTATGCTACTCAATATGTTCCCTGACTGGTACAATCACCAGATCTGACCCCGACTGAACATGTACGGGACAATGTTTGACTCATCCTGTTAACCCACCTTCAATAGTTTTTGTATTGTGCCAATGCCAACTGGTACAAGAAATATTGTGGTTCAGGATAATCACCTGGGAAAATAGCCTAGTGGATTAAAGCATTGGTTCATAAATTTGGTAAATAGTAAGTGTGACTTCAATCTATAGGCTGGCTAGTACAGACTTAGACTAAATGGAAACAGGGGAAGCAAAACCTGAGCAATTCTAAATAATAAATATTATATACCCCTCGACATAGCCAGTAGAACAAGAACAATCTACACCTGTTGGTTAAATAAACGATCAATTCAAATTTCTCTGTAGCTTATCTGAATAGATAGACACCTATAGAAGCCCAGAAGGTGCAATAACAACAAAGATAAGGACATTAGTGAAAATGTAAATAAGGGTTTTGTTAATTTCCATGTTTTGCAGCCTGGCATAGATTTTATTATATGTTTTGTTTTGGGCATCTTCTTAAGCTGCTTTTCATTACATCTCTAACTCTTACTAAATGCTTTCCTGTCATTTAATTTTCATATTTCACTAATTTTATCTCTTGCTTTACGTAATCACATCCCTGAATCTCTTCCAGATCTTCCTTCTCTGTCTTGTTGTGGAAATCACTACTTTTGTTGTGAGATGTGGACAATTTTCAGTAAATGTTTAATGGTACATTTATCCCACAAACAATATTTGGTAAATACTCCAGGAATATCCCGGTAAATAGAAAAAAATCACAGATCTTAGTGTAGCTAATCAGTCATTTAGACTGATGAACAAACAAGGCTTGCATCATTTATGCTATTTATATTGTTGTCTACATTTTTGTTATATGAGGTTCATACCAATCCTTCAATATCTGTCTATATAGATATTGTAACTATTTACATTGTTTGGGGTATTGACCTCATCTTTATTGCCATATTCATGCTGCTTTGGCTGTTGTACTTCTCTTCAGCATTCTTCAGCTGATATTTCTTGGAACATGGCAATAAAGATGAGGACAGCAGTCCAAACTATGTAAATAGTGTAAATAATTACAATATCTCAGAAATATAGAAGGCTTGTATTGTTGGAAAGAGTTTAAATTATCAATTGATGATATCTGCTGATCTCCAGTGAAACATCCATTAATGAAATCCACTGCTTATGGGTTAAAAATTACATGCACATTTATACTAAAAACATTTTTCATAATATCTGCTGAAATGGCGGTTGGGGGTGGGGAGATGCCATAGACTATACTCATTTGTTTTTTATGCTGCTAAAATACAGTACTTGGTTTATTCAAATACAATGATTTATGAGAATTTATAAAAATAGTAATATTTGTCTTGGGTTCCTTTTGAATTTTCAGATTGTATTATAAAACAAAAAAAACCCTTAACCACATGCTTTTCTTATTTTGCTATTTTCTTACTTTAAAACATGGAATTTCTGGCTAAATAATGACATAACACTTTTGAAGTTAAGCATCGTTAGAAAACGAGTCCTCATAAAAATGGTTTGTTTTTAATCTTGCTCTTTACAATCCATTAGAGTCACCGACTGATAGATAATTAACAACAGATAGTCATTTTAAAGTTAATAGGGAAATAAGTTGGTGACAGGTCATGTTTAATGAGCAAAGTATAAGAGGATTATGGAAAAATGAAGCTATCAGAAATTCTGTTGGTTGAAAAAAGGTAATAACAGGCACAGATTGCACCCAAGGCAAATCTTAGTGGCTTTTGTTAATCAAGAGGAAAAAATTCTGGGAAAAGCAATGAAACAATAGGGAAACAAAAGACCATCTTCTGGTAGCAAGGTGAAGGAGAAAGCCACTGCATGGTAAAAATTACTATTAGGAAAATTAGGTAAAAAAAACACCAGTATTTTGAAGAAAACAAAACAAAAGAAATAAAAAAAGGTTGAATGAGGAAGAAAAATTAAATGGAGAAAAAAAATTAAGGTAGAAAACTAAAATAAATATAAAAATTAGGAAAAAAAGTGTAAAAGAGAGACAAAGAAAGAGAAAAAAGAAAGGAGAGAAAAAGAAAGAGAAAAAAGAAAGGAGAGAAAAAGAAAGAGAAAAAAGAAAGAGAAAAAGAAAGAGAAAAAGAAAGAGAAAATAAGGAAGGGAAAAAGAAGTAAAAGAAAAATGAAAGAGAAAGAAAAAGGAGAAAAAAGGAAAATGAAAGAGAAAGAAAAATGAGAAAAAAGGAAACTAATATAAAAATAAAAAGAAGAAAAGAAAGAAAAGAGAAAAAAGAAGTAAAATAAAATTGAAAGAGGAAGAAAAAAATAAAAAAAGACAGAAAGAAAACTAATATAAAAATAAAAATTGTAAAAGAGAAATAAGAAAGAAAAGTGAAAAAGTAAAAGAGTTGAAAGAAGAAGAAAAAATTAAAAGCAAAAAATTAATTTTACATAAAATAAAAAGTAGAAAAAAGGTATAAAAAAGAGAAAAAAGAAAAAGGAGTTAAAAAAAAGGAACAAAACAAAAAAAGATGACAAAACAAAATAAATAAAAAAAAAAAATAATAAAAAGAAAAATAATCAAGCATGATTGAACATTGATCAGTAATGTATGCCTTTGACAGATGAAATATTTTTTGTAAGGACCAGGGAAATAACTTCATAGCAAATATGGAATATCTGCAAACAAGAAATGGCAACTAAACATTTAAAATACAAATTCTCAGAAAGAACTTACCGACTTCCTTGGCCACAGTTGAAGCAGTAACTCCGTCAACGTCAGGATCAATTCGAAAAGTTATTTGACCATTTTCAACTCTGAAATACACAACCAAAAATTATAACATTAGAAATATAGGTTCTATCTATTTGAATAAAAGTCAACAATATATTGGCTTGTCAATGCTATCTTCATTAATGTGCCATATTCATTTAGGTTGTGGGAGATCACAGCACTCCCCAACCTCCCAGTCCCTTTGTAACTCTCACCAATGTTTGTTTTTAGTGTCCTTCAGCCATCCATTTACACAATCTTGTTAGTTAAGTTTCTCACCATTCTCTTTGTTCCCCTTACCTTCAATATGTCATGTGATTGCTAAATTTTCCAAGTCCTCTATTCTCAGAATGTGTACCTAAAATATCAACTGTTTCTTCTAAGTATAAGTCCTTTTTGGTTGCATTTTTCTTAAAATTTCCTCATTGTTCATATGCACTGTCCATGGTAATATTGGCATCTCCATTTTGTAGCTTGTGTCTTGGATCATTGTTCTTGCTGACAACCATACATTCTGTTTTTTTTATAACTGGCTTATGAACACATTAAGGCTGAAACACTGGTTCCCATACAAATATTGAAGTTAAACAACATCAAGCCTGGTCAATACCTAGATGAGTGACTACTTGGGAATACTGGGTGGTGTAATGGATAATGGTAAAGAATTGTTAATTGGAGAGCCTGTTTCAATTCCAGTTGGATTTGTTTGTGCTTGCAAATAAACGTGGGAAAGGTATGAATATCCCTCTTCTCCTACAGCTATAAAACTTGTATCAGTAAACCAGTATTATCTCTCCACAAAAAAAAATCTTACAATCCAAAAAAAATATTTACATTAATGTAATTTTATTTTAATAGATGTATTAATTCCTTTTTTGTTTAAAATCCATGTTTTGTTACATTTTGCCTGGACTCACATGAGTCAACCAAAATATTGTTTGTGGGATAAATGTACCATTAAACATTTACTGAAAATTGTCCACATCTCACAACAAAAGTAGTGATTTCCACAACAAGACAGAGAAGGAAGATCTGGAAGAGATTCAGGGATGCGATTACGTAAAGCAAGAGATAAAATTAGTGAAATATGAAAATTAAATGACAGGAAAGCATTTAGTAAGAGTTAGAGATGTAATGAAAAGCAGCTTAAGAAGATGCCCAAAACAAAACATATAATAAAATCTATGCCAGGCTGCAAAACATGGAAATTAACAAAACCCTTATTTACATTTTCACTAATGTCCTTATCTTTGTTGTTATTGCACCTTCTGGGCTTCTATAGGTGTCTATCTATTCAGATAAGCTACAGAGAAATTTGAATTGATCGTTTATTTAACCAACAGGTGTAGATTGTTCTTGTTCTACTGGCTATGTCGAGGGGTATATAATATTTATTATTTAGAATTGCTCAGGTTTTGCTTCCCCTGTTTCCATTTAGTCTAAGTCTGTACTAGCCAGCCTATAGATTGAAGTCACACTTACTATTTACCAAATTTATGAACCAATGCTTTAATCCACTAGGCTATTTTCCCAGGTGATTATCCTGAACCACAATATTTCTTGTACCAGTTGGCATTGGCACAATACAAAAACTATTGAAGGTGGGTTAACAGGATGAGTCAAACATTGTCCCGTACATGTTCAGTCAGGGTCAGATCTGGTGATTGTACCAGTCAGGGAACATATTGAGTAGCATAGGTAACATGTGGGCAGGCATTACTCTGTCAGAACAGCACACTACCTTTTTGTTGCAAGAATAGCAGAATGGGTTGAACAATGTGCTGAATGTACATGGCACTGTTAAACAGTCCCTCCACAAACACAAAAAGTGAACAAACATTTTAATTTCCCAGGAAATTGATTTGTTGCACCTCCTTGGGCTAATGTTTTCAGCTGACATAAAGTGGAAAGACTATACTGAATCCATTGCTAGGTCATCTACTAAGAAAGTTGTTTCACTATGTTGTATGAAACAATTTTTATCTCCAGAATCTATCATACATATCTAAAAGTCTACCATTCACCCAGGCTTTGAATATTGCTGCTACATATGGTCCAGTGTCCCTGTTATTTACCTTTTGCTCCTTGATAAAATCCAAAGAAGAATCAGCAATATTATTGGTCCTGATCTGGCAGCTTGGCTTCAGTGACTTTCTCACAACCATAAGGTTTCCTCTGTTTCTTTTCTATAAATACTTTTATGGTAATTGTTCGGATAAACTCTTCACCATGGTACCTAAGACTTTATAAATTTAAGCGCAGTAGTAGACTGGTGTTGAGGTCTCATCATTTGAGTTGGTTTGATGTAAACATAAATTCTATGCTAACAGTTTCTTTTCATGCTTGTGGACCTTCCTCCCAGTCCCATGCTTTCCAGCCAACTTTAATCTGCAAAAATTTAAATGCAATGTCAATTCCCCTTCCTGCTCATTATTAATGTTTCTGTTCTTAATTCTTCTACACTAAGTAACCCATTGTGTCTTAGGGGCTTTACTGCCTTGCATGGTTTGAAACTGATTAAAAAAACAAAATTTAATGATGCTAAGATATGTGCCTTTGTGTCATGGGCATATACAATTTGAAAGATGTCATGCCTGGAATCAATGTTGGACATGCAAATGACCATGACTTGCATGAAAGCAGAAGGTGATGTCATCGGTGGACACTAGAATGTGCCATTTGATCTCCCAAGTGTCTCTTTCTGTTATGGTAATTTACCCACACAGGCATGAACTATCCCAGCTATAAATAAGAGTAGGTACAGCCTTTTAAAGAGGGAAGTTTCCAGCAGTCAGCTCTGACAATCAAACTGAACATTCTTGCTGTAACACTCTCATTTGTATTACTGTTTCTGTTAATATATTTGTTTAACTCAATTCCTCTCTTATGTCTTTATTTCTGGCCCTAACAAGGCCACAACATTTTTGTAGCATCACTAGAGATTTGCACAAGAGTGTTGTGATGTATGTGGCCATCTGGCTTACAGTGCGGTTCTGTAGAAGGATGATAAGGAGTCTATGGATGGAGTGTGTAAGCAATGAAAGTTTTAAGGAAAATGGCAGCAAAAACGTCACATTCACAGAATCAGAAAGAGACAGCTGAAATTTCTTGAAAATGTAATGTGGAAGGAGGACTAGAAGAATTTGACACACACAGGCTATACCAAGGACAAAAGACAGAAGAGGGACAGGAGAAGGAAGTGGGCTTAGCAGAATGGTGGGGGAGGGTGCAGGAGGCTTAGCAAAGGGACAAATGTTGCTTAGAGGAACAAGGGAGAGTAAGTTGGGGAGAGCCATGATTGCCTACATCCTGAAGGAACTTGGCATATGAAAGAAGTTGTATACATGGGAGGAAAATAAAATTGCAAAGCCTTGAAAAATAATGCCAATTTTGAGTTGTGCACAGTATACTTGTCACGCATGGAAATTCTCTTCTGGCCTCTTGCTTTCCTGTCAAGCATGGTTTTCAGAAATTTAAACACAAGATCAATCGCTATATTATATCTTTTTTAATATTATTTTTTATTGCCTTCTCCTCATTAATGTTTTCTCATTTTCTTTCATTCTCGGTAAACTGTTGCATCTTAGTGTCATTATTGCTTTGATTGGAGTTAAATGATTTAAATGAAGAAAAAAAGTACTAGATATTCTGATAAAATTTTCAACCTCTTGACAATTTTGTTTGACTCATAGACAAGAGGATATATGTTAAAGAACAAAAAAAAAAGATTTACACAGAGAATACTGAACACATTATCTTTTTTTTAAAATCAAATTCACCCCAAGCAAGGCAATAAAACCACAAATACACAGGGGGCTACTGAATGTGAAAGAATAAGAAAACAGATACATTATTAAAAAGCAAGAACAACAGAAGAGTGCTCAGGAAGACAGCAGGTAATGATTGATGTGGTATTTACATTTTTGATGTTCAAAGTTGGCTGGAAAGCATGAAGCTGGAAGAGTGTTCCACAAGTGATAGATGCAAGAAACTGTTAGAATAGAATTTAAAGTTACATCTAGCCAATTCAAATGTAAATTGATGAGACCTTGTTGCCAATCCAGTACTGTGCTTACATTCATAAAGTCTAGGTATCATAATGAAGGGCTCATCCAAACAATTAGCATGAAAGTATTTATAGAAAAGGCACAGGGGAGCAACTTTCCTGGGGTAGGAAAGTTAGTGAAACAGAGATGCCAGGTCAGGACCAATAATTTTGCTAATTCTTCTTCAGATTTTATCAAGTATCTTTAAATATAGAGCAGGAGCACAAGACCATATGTGACAGCAATGTTGATATAATCTCACATTTTTTTTCAACAAGCACAAGATGTTTTATATCAGCCCAACATGCAAATTACCTATTGTAGATACCAAAATCAAGCAACTACAACAATTGAAATATCTGGTAAGTGTTTTAACAGTGGGTGGAAAGCGCAACACCAAAATCCAAAGGAGCAAATGATATCTTCCAAAAGCTAAGCAAAGTATTAAGAAACAGAAAAATTTCATTAGAAACCAAAAAAGAGTACTGAACAGTTATGTAATATCAGCCCTCCTATATGGCTGTGAATGCTGAATAATCTCCTCAGAGATGAAGAAGAAACTTGAAGTACCAGAAATATGGTCCTACAGAAGGATGCTGAGAATTCTATAGACTGAACATATGAGCAACCACAATGTTTTAGAGAAAATGGAAACAAGAAGGTTCCTTATACTTATCATCAGAAAGAATTGAGAAATTTCTAGGGCATATAATGAAGAAAGAGGGATTGGAAAATTTGATACTCACAGGACATGTTAAGGGAGAGAGGAAAACAGCACATAACCTATCTAATGAGCTTGTGTAAATGGATAGCAGAACATAGTTTAGAAAAGATAGCAAAAAGAGAAAATTTAATAGGAGCTACAAAGGACAGTAAATTGTGGAAAGCCATGCTCACCATCATCCTAAAGGGAAATGGCGTATAGAAAACGTTAATATTATTGAAGAAGTTTTCTTTGGGCTAATTTTTTCTTAACCAGTTTGTTTGGCAGAATCTTAATTCACTTATAGGCTAAATAAAATTTTCTATTGCAAGAAAGTAATCAAGCGGACAATTCAGGTGAAGGAGTCTTATAGCTGAGGCCCCATTTATATAAAACTACAAGTAATAGCCATATTCTGCTAGTAAAATTTCCACTACTTCCCTTTTCTGATTTTCAAGACATTTCTGAAGTAAAATCATTAGCAGGCCTTTACATTGTACATTTAATAGCTCAATTCCCTCAATAAAGATTGCCTTAATAGACTTCGACTCATGATTTCCAGTGCATTTCTATAGGAAAGGCATTAACAGTGTATATAAATTATATACTGACCCTATTCTGTGAGTTACATTTGAATTCATTTCTTAGCACTCAATATCACATCATTCCTGGTTTTCACAACCCCAAATACAATCTAAACTTGTTTAAAGAAATTTAAAACTTAAAATTGTCAAATCTGAATGATAAAAATTTTAATTTTTTTAGTGATATTATGCTATGAATGCTGGATATTATATGAGAGAGGTGTTAAAAAGTTCTAAGCCAATGAAGGATTTCAAAATAAATTTTTATATTTGATCTTTTTGTCAGATTTTAGGAATGGAATCAACCCAGAAACATTTCAACACCTGTTTGTATTGTTTTCAAATACTATGTCCCTTCATGATGTACACTAGTGGTTCCCAAACTTTTTTTCTTTGAGCCACATCTTTAGAAGGAAAATTTGTTCATACCTCACAAAACTTTGTGATAAAAGTACATTTAAAAATAAAAAAAACAGAGGGTTAAAGGGAGATAACTGCAGATTTGAAGTCAGAACATTACCATTGATAACTCTCTCCTCCAATTTGCAAACCCTAGTTACTATATTCTTAATAGTTGATATATTGCAAAAATATCACAATGATAAAATCAGTCAATAATTATTTATAACTATTTATATTGGGACTCATGCATGCAATTACAAGTAATCCATAATAATATTCTAAATTTTGAAATCATGTTTTTGGCATATGAATTTTTTGAAACTGTTTCTAAATCTTTGATTGTCCTTCAGTCATGCCACCTCATCTGCTATTCTTGAGGCATAACACACCATTTGGGAACCATTGATGTAGGCAATTGTGGATCTCCACAGATTTCTTTTTCTTTTAGTAAATATCTAAATATCTCATGAGATAATGGTAGCACCCTGTTTGATCAAAATTCATCCATTTGGTGGTGAGACCTCTCTCATCATGTGTTCAAAGGTTTCTGCTGTCTTTTCTTAATTCTGAGTAGAAGTGTTCTTTTTGGTGCCATCATCTTTAAGACTTCCTTGTTGTCTACTCGCTCCATTCATGTAATTTTCAGTACCCTTCCAAACCTATTCAGGAATATTTAAACAGTCAGCTGTATGCAACCACTTTCTAAGATCAATGTTTAAAAAAGGCTTTATTAAAAAAGCACATGTGAAATGAAAAGAAAAATATTGACAATCAAGATGTTAACATTTCACCCTACTCTGAATAAAAGGTTAGGAAGGAAACACTCCATTAATAGTGGAAAGAGCAATAACAGCTACTGGACTTGAAAAACCTATTTTCCTGAAAAATTGTTTTAAAAGAAAGATTTTATAAGTTTCAACCAAACACAGTATTGACTTCTCGGTCAATGAATGCCAAATATTTCCTTGTACAGAAATGTCTAATATTACCATTCCCATTCTGCAGAATTTCAGCTAGAGATCTAAAATAGTTTCTATTTTGAGTGGAATAACAAAAATAACTTAAAAATATCAACAGCAAATTTGTAACTATAATTAAATCAATGGCAGAGATAAGAGGGGAAAAACAAATAGAAATAGCAATAGCTAAGGGAGATAACTCAAAATCAGCAAAAAAAAGAAAAAAGGAGAAATATAGCTGTAAATACTTAAAGACATAAAAGCAAAAATGCAAAATTAAACCAACAAAAAATGAAACCAGAAGAAAGACAAACTTGGAAAACAGTAGAAAAATCTACCAGAAAACAGAAGAGTTTGGAATATGCTCAATCTGCAGCCCATATAGATGAACTGTAATTACTTGTTTTAAAAGAGATATTCTTGCAGAAGTGGCAGAAAAGGAATGCAGACACAACTGCTTAGTTCTACTGATAACAGTACCCATCCTCCTTAGTCAAAGAGACTATATTTAGTCTGCTGTCTCTGCACAAAGAAAGCAAATTGCTGCCTTGCTGGAACAGAGCTGGTGTGAACCCAGGGACATCTGGTTATGAAGAAAGTACCTACCAGCTTCCCAATGAAATAATGAGGGCAGTGAGCCAAGCAGTGTTAGGTATGCAAATAATTCCTTTTGCTAGCAAACCACTAAAGTTTTAGGCTCCATAAAGCAGGCATATTTTCCAGGAAGTGGCAGTGATTGGCAATGCACTGTGTTGATCGTACAACATGATTGCTGTGCATTATCAAGGATTTCTGTCTGTGTTACCTAGTGTTGTTTGAAATTTGTTTGTATTTCTGATGTCTTGACTCTGTTTGCTCTGTATATATGGCATTCCTGTGCAGAAGTCTTGTTCATACCTTGCACGTCATGATCCAGTGTTCATCAGCTTTAGCGTTTGATTCCAGCACTTCTGATTTTTTCATCCTTCCTCATTGCCAGATACCCAACCAATAAAAGGAAAATACTTCAGATTTATTTATTTGTTACAGCTTATGAACTTAGTGGGTTATTTAAAGCCAAAACATATTTTGGATTTTTGGAATAATTCACTTTTCACAAGTGAATATTACATTAACAATTTGAAAATAACAATTATTTTTTCAAAGATCTGTTCCACTTTTTAATCCATAGCTGAAAGGCAGTATTAGGGAAGTTACCAAATGCAAGGACAAAATGTTATAGAA
The DNA here is from genome assembly GCA_963932145.1 of Acanthosepion lycidas. NCBI lineage: Eukaryota > Metazoa > Mollusca > Cephalopoda > Sepiida > Sepiidae > Acanthosepion > Acanthosepion lycidas. The sequence continues at coordinate 58,724,574 of OZ010584.1, forward strand.
TAACTGAGGAATACTATGTAAAAGTGGATGTTCTGAAAATAAAAGTATCACCAAAAGTTATTCTAACAGATTCATGTTTCAATGGTAACAACAGGGGAAATAAGGTTTGCTCTTTAAAATGTGAACTGTGGAAAGAGATCAAAAGAAGTCAGCATGGATCAGAAGACACAACAAGAAAATAAGATTGCTCCCCAATAGGAAATAGAATAAGGATTGCTCCCCGATGAGTAGGAAATACAATAAGGAAAGACCAAATGAATAAGAAAATATTTAATATCAGTCATTTTCTATACAAAACATAAAATGAGGGCAACAATAGACATATGAGTATAATGAATAATCAATGCAACAGATAAAAATGAAATTCAACATTTAAATAATGAAATTTAAAAACATGTGATATTTAAAACACTTTGACCAAACCTGAATATAATGAAGCACAATACCATATCAACCAAAGTATTATTAATGATGAACACAGACAAATAATTAAAAAAAAAAGCTTTGGAACTTATACCAAGGAAATAGTCTACTTCCCCAAAACAGTGATAAATATATAAACCTATCCAGTCATAAACTAACAGATGACCAGAAGTCATCTAAATCTAGGACCAAATTGCCATCTCCAACCTAAATTTGACCTCCTCACAAAGACTGAAATCTAAATCTTACACCAGCTGGAAAATGACAAATTAATAAAACTCCATCCAGACATCAGAGATCTTTTCAAAGTTCGTACTCCCTGCAATAGCCATAATAACATGCTAACAAGAAAACTTCTGCACAACAAGTAAAAACAATCTTAATATCATTATAAGAGCTGATAAATCCAATATTTATGTAATTTTGAACAAATTGGATAATTAAAGTACTTCATCAATGATCAATCTAAATTTACAAAATTAAGTAAAATACCACTGACACTCTAACAAAATCTGTCAACAAACTCATAACATCCAACAATGCTGATGTAGGATACTTGAAAATCAATAAAATTATTGGAGACTACCAACCAGGATACCTATACAGAAATATTAAAATATACCCCCCCCAGAAACCCATTATGACCTATCATTTCACAGATGCCAACACCCATATACCAATTGTCAAAATTTCTTAATGACATTATTACCTCATATCTATTTACCAATTATAGCATCAAATAAACCCATGAATTCCTCCAAATCCCTTAAACTACAAAACAAAACTAAGGCATTCTAGTGTCATTTGACACTGAAATTTACAAATGTCACTATAGATATAATCCTTAACTCTGTATATAACAATAATTCAATTCCACTGCCATCCATCAAAGACAATATTCTTAAAAATTCATTACATGCATGCACTACTAAAGTCCCTTCTATAACTATAATGGCAAAATTTACACTTAAACTAATGGATTAAATATGGAAAATTCTCTTGGTTTGTGCTTCACATAGAAAACAATTTAAAAAGGTTACTAAACCAAAAGTATGCATCTGCTACATAGACAATATTTTTATTTTAGCTGAGAACAAAAATGAAATCAATAATCTCAAAACTTCATTGAAAAAAATTCTGTCCTCAACTTTACTTAACTTATATAAAAATAATATATAATCTCCCATTCTTGGATGTTCTTGTGGAGTCTAGTAATAATACATTCACTACTTTGTTATATAAAAAGTCACAAGTAAAAACTATTGTCATCTTAATTTTACTAGCCAATGTCCTCTTAGATATAAAATAGGTTTATTAAAAATTTCTTCTTCGTAGTTCTCAATGAGACTTATATATCTATTTCTCTATATCTATCTATCTATATATATATATATATATATATATATATATATATATATATATATATAAAAACAGAAGATGTCTGTATGTATGTGTGTCTATCTTTGGGTGTGTATGCTATTTATGCATGTCCACATTTCTTGACATATTTTGATGAAATTATCAAATTTACTAACATAGGTCAAGACTAACTTTTCAATCTCCAGAAAAAAAAATGATAAAACTGAATGTGGGTACAACTTTTTGCAAAAACCAAGGCAAAGTTACATGTGAACAAAACTCTTACATGATGAGCTGATGTTCCTTGCACTTAATGTAAAACATGGCTCATGCTACAAGGTTTATGTTGAGTGCTTGACAGTTTTCTGTGACATTAGGTACACACAAAAAATTACAAAACTGAAAAAAAAAAAAATCTGTTTTTTTGTATTACTTAAAATAACAACTTGAATAACTTCCTCATTTTTTATACAATTTTCTTCAAAACTCATTGCAAAAAATTTGCCATAATGCAAGAAATAAGATAGGGTAGTTTTAGTCCTGCTTGCTTCCCTGCATATAATGAAAAACCATAAAAACTGTTTTCTGGCCATAACTCCCTGATTTTTCATCCGGTGCTTTCCAAATCTGCCATGTAAATGACATATGACACACATATTGTCTTGCATGAATGTTTGGTTTAGATTACTTCAGTTAAGTGGATGAAATCTGTGACAAATTGGCTTTCGCCATTTAACCAATAGTTTCTTCATATGATTCTATCCTAAATTGGCATTCGAACAACCTTTGATGCAAAGATTGCTTAAGGATTATTGAAACTTTAAAAGAGAAAAATTCCTGAAAAATCCCTTATTAATCCCAACTTTACAGTAAATGTACAAAGAAGAAGGGGGACATTCATGTATTTGCACTTGCAGTTGAATCGAGCTCTGACGATTCATCCCTGTTTTTGTTTGATCATTATATTTGAGAATAATGCCATACTATTTGAAAGTTATTATAGCCATAGGAAATTTACTGAATATCTAAAACATTGAAATAATTTAACCCTGAGCAACAACCACACAAGGAGATTTTATCAATGGAATTCCTTCATTAAGAACAATCAAACACTTGCAATGGACATACCAAAAAAAAAAAAAAAATGAGGGTGGGGAGTAGCTTAGTATACCAATGAATGATGTATGCAAGTAGGGATGCAGGCAGACATTTCTACACAGGGATGTGTGGGCATATAGGGAAGTGCCGTTATACAATTGAAGCCCCCTTATATGCCCACATTCAGGCAATAACAGGTACCTGAGCTTATATATATATATATATATATATATATATATATATATATATATACACAAAGTTTTTTTTAATAAAACTGCTGTATTTGATGGTACAGAAATTTAAATATCTTGGTATCTATCAAACGAAGAAAAATGCCACATAATTCTGAAGGTGCTTTGGAATAGTGAAAGATGTCTTTCAGTAACTAAAAGTATTAAGAGATATGAAAATCACCTTAGAAACAAAGAAAAGAATGCTTAAATGCTCTGCCATATCTATCCTCCTATACATCAGTGAATGCTGAAAAATTTCCTTACAAATGAAATGATAGAGATACGGTTCTACAGAAGGATGCTGAAAATACCATGGACTGAATATGTGAGCAATGAAAAAGCTTTACAGAAAATGGAAAGAACACATACTTAGAATTAGAAAGAGATAGCTGAAATTTCTGGGACACATAATGAGGAAAGATGACGAGGATAATTCTATACTCACAGTGATAGCAAATAATCAAATGTTACTTATAGCCACAATTAACAGGAATGTGTAAACAGACATTGTTGCCCATGTCCCAGTTGGGAATGGCTCATAAAAGGCTTCCTGAATTTCTTCTACAAAAAATGGTTAAAAAATATCTCCCACATTTACATGCAAAGTTGAGGCATCGGTTAGGCTAATCTGTGTACAATGTGAAAGTGGCACAACAGTTATCATTGTGAAAAAGTGGAACGAATGAACAGATTTCAAATTCTGGCCTTGTCTACCATGTTCACTTTGGCACAAATGTTCTAAGAAAAGCATGAAACCATCTCTGCTTCCAAATTTGGATTAAATAGTGTAAGAGACAGGACTCCCTAGCTTTGAGTGGCAGCCAATCTAGGAGAAAAACTACTCTGAATTCAGCACTTGTACCTAAAGCTATAATACTGTAAAATTACATAAATGTTCATGGGGAGGTTTATATACAATGTTGAAATATCTGAAACACTAAGTTTTTCCCAAATGCCATAGACTATCATTACTTACTTGTACCTAACAAAAATATCTAATACTGTAATAATAGATATAAATATGGCAGTATTGTATGCTATTAAATAGGGTAATTCTTGCCAATTTCCCTATTGCAGAAATGTAAACATTGTTTTAAAATAACAAGAATTTAAGAAGACACATCACAATTTAAATTTCTCTTGTTTCAGTATTTAAATTCTCATACACTGCAGATATATAGAATAAATTCTTTTTTTTATTATTATTTTGCCCATTAACCCATTAGGAGTAGACAGATGGAATGACAAATTGTTTTAGCAGTAGGTCAAAAGCCAAATAAGAAATTAAACTGAAGCCTAGAAGGTAAATCCTGCTTTGGGGGGTGGGGTGGGTAATGAGTAGTGGGTGGGTCACAATGTTAGGGATAAGGTAAGGGTAAAGTTCCTGATGCTCTGTTCATTAACACATAACAGCAATTAAATTCCTCATGAAAAAGCAAATATGGCTGATTCCCCCCCCCCCATTTTTGCTTTTTAATTCTTCCTGAAAAAAATCTTAACCTCTTATTTCTTTCCATTTCCACTTTTCTTGGTTTTTAGCCTTCGTTCTTCTGTCTCCTTTTCCAGTATTCGGACTTTCCTTCCCCTCCCCACTGCCCATTCTTTTTACTCCTCCCTTCCTCTTCCTCTCTGATCCCACCCTCATCACTTCTTCCAGCCCCTATCATTTTTTTCTCTCTTCCTCCCTCCCTCCCTTGCTTCTTTTATCTCCCTTCATTCCCCTAAATGACATAACCATGGCTGCTCCCAGCCCATCAATGCAAACAAATTTTAAGGGCCTCCATGATCAATGATCCATATAAGACTTTCATTTGTGTTGTGAAAGCCATAGTGTCCCACCTCCAGTCCTTCAGCCTGTTACCTCCCACCCTATGTCTTCATTCCTTCATCTGGCTGTCTATCACTAAGACTACCCTGGAGCCACCTTGTCAGTGCAGATGTTTCCAGTAATTGTTCTCTCACCAATGTCACATCCTGTGATAAAGACTTGCTGTGAAAGATTTACTTTGGGTGTCTGTTTCGTCATCTTTGTTGCAGACTTTTCTTTCAGAGAATATTTTATGTGGTGACCAACATTTCATATATATTTGCAGTATTTCAGTTTACAAGACAAATTAATGCATATAGTGTTTATGATAAAAAACATAAGCATTTATAGGTACACACAAACATGTATGGACATTTTTTGACATTTCTGGACTTCAAACATTATCATGCACACTCACATTATATAATTATTTATTCAAATATTTATAATAAATACAACACATGTTTAACAGTGCCCAATATCACAGACAGAACCATTGTAATGTTTGTTGTTTTTTTAGAATGGCCTTCAAAAACATTTGAAATTTTGGTCTTTATAGGCTTTCATACATTCTTATCAGTTTCACATTAAATAGAAACATTAGAAGCCAGCATCTGATGAGTGAGTTTATCATAAAACTAACAGTCATATCTGAAAGTTTTTAAAGATCAGGATTTTAAGTTTTTTAAAAGAAATTATAAAAACATTGCTCAATATTGGATTTTATGCATACTCAAACATATATATATATATATATATATATATATATATATATATATATACATACACACATATATATATATATATATATATATATATGTATATTGTGTATTTTGGCAGCAATTCTACTTTCAAATAAGTTTCATTAAAGATGACTGACAAGATACTGTGGTCAAGCTTTTTATTCAATTTTTCTTGTGTTCATATATACGGGCACAAGAAAAATTGAATAAAAAGCTTAATCACAGTACCATTTCATCTTTAATGAAACACACACATATATATATATATATATATCTCATTGAATAATATGGACATATTATGTCCACTAATTTCGACTGTATCACTTTTACATGTTAACATCATTCTTACTTTATGAAATTTTTGCCTTTTTACTGTTGCGCTGTTTAGTTTTGACTTGCATATATATTGTTTGCTTATTGTTACTTTGCCCTGTTCTGTTCGTTCTTTTCTTGCTGTTTATTGGAAACTTTGTCAATTCTGTTTGTTGAGCATTTTTGCCAACTACATCAACATTTGCTTTTTTCTACCTACATTTATATATACTACAAATTAAACTATCTGACTATTCAAGTATGAAAAATTCTTGTGGATTTTGATGTCATTCTGGGGTCTTTTTTTTTTGTTCAGCAATGGACTTGCAATGACTGATAAAACAAATAACCGACTAAAATGTTCTTGGACTGAACCATTTACAAAAATCTGATCAAAAGATTAGACATCAGAAGTTTTTGTAAAGACCATAGCTATGCTAAGAACTTTTCATCACTCCTTAAGAGCATATATATATATATATTTATTTGTTTCACCCCAAGCAAAGTGACAATGCCACTATAATACAGGGGTTACATGGAGTGGATGAAAGGGAATGAGAAGATTGAAAATGAGCAAGATTGAGGAAAAGGCAAAAAAAAGACAATATTCAAGAAGACAGAAGATGGCAACTGACATTACATTTTGATTTTTGAAAAGTAGAGTTATTAGTGAAGCAAGAAATTGAAAGAAAGTTCAACAGGTGGGAAGTGTGAGAAAAAAGCTGTTAGAATCAAAGTGGTGTTCGCATTTAGTTAGTTTGATAGTAAAATGGGGAGGCCTAGTTGCCAATATGCCTAAATTCATGTAGTCTGGGCACCAGGAAAAAAGTTCATTAGAGCAGTTGACATGAAAATATTTATAGAACAGACAGAGGGAATCCACATCCCATTTGTGAGTAAGTGATTGGAGATGAGATGCTTGGTTAGGATAGATTATATGTAGATCCTTCTCTGGATTTTCTCAAGAATCTTGAGATTCACAGTAGAAGCACCAGACCAGATATTGGCAACAGTATTCAATACACAGACAAATGGTAGATTTATAAATATGCAAGACAGATACTGATGAGAAAAATATTTGGCCACAGCACAGTGAACCAACTATATTTGCAGCAGTTATAGCAATATATATATATATATATATATATATATATATATATATATATAGCCTTATTATCTATCATTCCATATTGAAATTTATTTCTTACATTCTTTAGGGATTGAGAAAATGATGATGGTGATTTTGAGGCTGAATGTGAAAAAGAATGAAAGAGATTGAAAACCAAAAAAGGGTAAAAAAACAAAACAAAAATGGACATTTTAAAGTGAACACAGCTTCAAGGTTGAGGATTCTTATATAAGGGACTCCAGCTCAACACACAGTAAAACTGATGAATGTCTTCAGTTATCAATCAACTTCATTATATGGCAATACTCTCCCTGAAATGTTTCAAATGTTTCAACCATTTTGCCTCTTCCTTTTTACAATGCACAAAAAAAGAAAAAAAATACCACAAAATTTTTTGCCCATGATCGCAACCATTGTCTGATTGCTATAGAAAAAACAAACTTTGGAGAGAAAAAAAAATTGCAGTGGCTGCTTAGATTTCCATTGCTCTAAATCATTCCCAATAAAAGATTTAAAAGAAAAAAGGTCAAACTGTATATGAATAAAATGGGACAGTGGAACATTACAGATGGCTGATTCGAACTATTTGTCCTCTGAAGACTTTTGTATACTTTAATGAATGGTGACATTATCATCGATAAATGTAACTCGCACCTTCAGGGTTGTAAGGTGAGAACAGTTCAATAGATTGGCTTGCATAATTCTGTGACTTTTTTAGCAATTTTTTTCTCTTCATATTCTATCCCTGATAGCTTTCTCCAGTATTGCATGTGTTTATACATGTGTGCATATATATATATATATATAATTATTTATTTAAAAATATGATTCCAACACGCTACATAAGAGTTTTCATGTTTCAAAACAAGAGCTGAAAACTTCAATATAATTATTTGAATTAAATTGAATTAAAGTACTAAGCTCTGTTCCATCTTCAAGCGAAATTTTTTTTGGAATAACATATCTGAAATTTACGTGTTTTATAAGCATATTCATTATTGAAAACAAAATTTCTATGATAACGGCTAGAGCAATTGTTTAAAGAAAAAGGGGCATAAGGTGTTAATAATTTGTATCAATGTCTCAGTTACATTCAAAGAGGTCAAGTCAGGGTAAGGTTGGGGTGTCTCAATTTAAAGCGGAAGATGACATCGTCTAGTCTGGTTAAGCGTCTATGGAGATTTATTTATTTTTTTATTTTATTTTTTATTTTTTTCTGAAAGGGTTTTGTGTATATAAAAAATTGTCATAAATTGCTAACATTTGTTTTTTGACAACTTCATAAAGGGTTATCTTTATTTGTAGGGCATTTAAACTATTTATTAGGACTATGTATTTTAAAAATTATTTTATTGTTTGTTTGTTTTTATGCTAATTATTCAATGCAAAAATTTGATGATGCCGGCAAAAAAACGTTGACTCATGTCTACTGTTTAATAGATTTTTATTATTTATATATATATATATATATATATATATATATATATATATAACAACAACACCTATTGTTATGCATACAATTTTAGAATTTCACATATGTCAAGGTGAACAGAATTTTGTCAATAAAGTGCTCTCTCTTTCTTTCTCTCTCTCTCTATATATATATATATATCTATATATATATATGGTAATTGAAAAGTAACTTCCTATTTTATGCATGAGTATCCAGCCAGGAGTCCTGACTTAACACACTGTGAGTTGGTTAAAGGAGTAAGTCTACTATACCAAACCAAGACTGGATCTGGCCTGGAATGTTTTTAATTTGCTCAGCCTGATTGCAAAATGGTATGATATGTTGGGCTACAGCCTCTAGGAGTAAAGTTGAAAAAGTGTGACACACTGACACTTGCATTTATTATATAGATATACATATATTAAGAAATTTTCTATTTTGACATGTTTTGCAAAAGAACTGTCATCAGAAAAATAATTATATTTCACAAGAACAAAATCTATATCAGTGACATAAAATGTGATTAAGTGGCTGAATGACTGATTTTTATTTTAACTATAATGTTATAGAAATTAGATTTTAACTAATTAGCAAATTTTGTAATAAATATCCTGGTTATATATTAATTATAGAAGATAAAATATAATTTCAGATAGAATAAATCTGTAAAATGAAAATATGAATAAAGATAAAAGGAAAACTTAGCTTAGCCAATATGTTTTGTCCACTGAGAGGGCCTTTATCCATGCATTTGCTTTGATAAAGGCCCCTCTGAGGAGATCAAGAAGTAGTTATACCAGGAGCAAAATTTGAAAATTTCATCACAATTGCCAAATGAATTGGAAATAAGGATTTTAATCAGTTGGTGTTCATTTCTAGTTATTGTCTTGACTTTGAAAATGTAGTTGGATCATTTTAAACAAATTTGTCTAGGTTGCAAACTGAGAGGCATTGTATTTCAACAGCTTTTTGAGTTTTACCAGCTTTTCCCGACATGGAAATGACCTTTTTGTGTCTCTGATATATCCTTAACTTTTGCCATTTATGATACGGAGACAAAAACCTGAACACCAGAGATTCCACTCTTTTTGTACCAATTCTTTGACACTGAGAATACTCATGAAACAACCTCATATGTAAATGATTAATGTTTATTTTGCCTCATCTTTATATCAGTTGCTTTTCATTTTTCTACTCCGTCTAGGATGTGTGGTAAGTGTAATGGTTAGTAACTTGGTATGAGACAAGTTCAAATTTCAGTTGAGTTTGTTATGCTGACTTATGCACAAATACCATTGGGAAAAGTATTAAATCATCTCCCCTTAAGCTATAGATTAAATAGCAGGGCAAACTGGATTCTCTAGCTGTGATTGACAGCCAGTCAAGGAGAAAGATAACTCTATATTCAAAATACAGCCACCTAAAGATGTACAAAGATGATTAGATGTGAAATGCAGATACTACATCTGTAAAACAAATACAAAACAGATTTCAACAATTCTGGATAATCCCAGCGGAGAGCAATTATCCAGAGTATGGTTGACACTAATGGGCATAACAAAGGTGGATGGGTTGATGAATGGACTCAGACCAGAGCTGCTAGATTGAGCCAAAAGTACAGAATTGGGCTACAACTGAAAGCTCTGCACTACTAAAATTTGAATTGAATTTTAGCCACATTGGTAGCCTAAATTTTGCATTTACTTTTTTCACATTGGTAGCCTAAATGCTATATTGACTTGTTTTCACATTACTAGTCTAAATTTTGAATTGACATTTTTTCCCCCATTGGTATCCTAAATTTTTAATTTGAGTTCTGTTCATATTATTAGCTTAAATTAGGCATTGATATTTTTTCCCCATTGGTAGCCTAAATTTTGAATTTATTTTTGTTGACTTTAGTAGCCAAAGTTAACAAAGTTTAATCTAAAATTAAGCCAGAATATTTCAAGTTAGAAAATCAAAAATTTAGTAGCATTGGTCTTTCAAAAGTAACATAAGTCACTATTTGAACAGCATTCTTGTAGCCTTCATTCAGACTGTCATTCAAGAGCCACAAGTCAAAAAGCATTGATTGGATTGTTATGATTGTTTTATCTCATGATATTAATAAAAATAATGTTACTGATAATAAATTGAGTTTGTTTCAATCTCGCTTAATGTTGATGAACAGTTTAATGAGAACTGGGAACAGAGAATAAAGATTCAACAACTAAGTTTTTTAAGTTTGTCCAGGGAAAAGATAAAATTGAAAAGAAAAAAAAAACAACCCAAAAAACCCAATGTGCAAATAACTTTAAATCTTTAAGTTACTGTGGAATAAATAGAAATATAATATCAACTCTGGCAAATAAATCTTTGCTTTTGTGTCTTTTGATTACATTAGGGAAGTGTTCATCATATTTCATTTCATTGTTGTGGGGAGAGCATTAAAACAACACATTTGAAAAGGTTTGAACAGAGGAAACATTTCTCAAGTGATGTGAGATTACTTCTTCAGTTACCTCTTAACTGTTGATATTTACCTTATCAATTTTCATTCTGGGCAAAATAAATATCTCCCTAAACCATACTTATATTCAACTGGATTACTTAGAAGCATTTAAAAAAAAAAATATTCAACTTAAAAGGTGTGTATAGTGTAGTAGCAATAGCTGATTTCAAAGTTGATGGTATCAGCCTGGGGAGTAGATCCAGCATGAAGCACCTTTGGAAAGTGTCTGAAAACCATACCACAAGTTAATAGAAGCCCTTTGAGTGAAATTCGGTAGACATAACTATTTGGGAGCTGTTGATGATTGTGCTAGCACAAAGTCACAAGTCATCATGACCAAGGGTTTGAGTGCAGTGGTCTTGTTCAGACTGTTGATCACAACAGACAATAGTTGCAGTATAAACCACAGGGCTCTGTAGGTGTTGAACAAACACAAATGTGCATGAGCAAGCATCTGCAACAAAGATTGACTAGCTGCACAAGTAAACAGTCATACTTGGATATGAGTAGCCAGCCATTACTATATATATTTTTAATCATTTCAACGCAAGCAATGCAATAAAGTCACAAAGACACATGGAGTGTGAAAGAAAATGAGAAAAAGAAAACATTATTAAGGAGAGAGAACAATAAAAGAACAGGAATAAAAAAAATGATTGAAATTTTTCAAGATCAAAGTTGACTGGAAAAAAGCAAGAGGCCAGAAGTGAGTTCCTCAAGCAAGAATTTGTTAGAGAAGAAACTGTTAGCATAGAACTTACAGATACTTCTAGCCATTTCAACTGTAAAATGATGAGATCTTCCTAGCAATGTAGTAGTATTATACTTAAATTCATAGACTAGATACCAAAGACTAAATTTTTTACCATAAATTACCATGATAGTATTTATAGAAAAGGAATAGGTAAGCTACATTATGGCAATTAGTTGGTTAGTTGTTTTTGTTTAGCAGCCTCTATGGGATATTTAATACTGAAATCTAAACAGTTTTATGCAATTTTATTAAGTGGGGGTGAGGTAAGTGATTCAAGTTTTACTAATTAACCCATAGCTGGGGGAAAAAAGGTGGATTCATATCTTTCCCAAGGGTATTTGCCCATGTGGGAATATAACAAACCCAACTGGAATTGGAACTCAGCTTTCTGATAAACAATTCTGAGCCATTATCCATTACATTACTTGCACATCCAAGCTTACAGTACCTGGTATCCCTGAGCAGTCGCTCATCTAGGTATTGACCAGGCTCAACATTGCTTAATTTCAGGGATCATACCAGTATTTCAATGTAATGTGGCTGTAAGCCATTATGGCAATGGGAAAGTGACTGAAAACGAGATGCCAGGTCAGTGCCAATAAACTTACAGATTATTCTTTGTATTTTATCAAGAATCTCTAAATATATAGCAGAAGCTATATATATATATATATATATATATATATATATATATATATATATATATATAGAGAGAGAGAGAGAGAGAGAGAGAGATAAGATAAAGAACAAATAAGAAATGTTTATTAATATAACATGTTTCACTTTTATTAAAACTTCATCAGACATGCAAAAACAATCAAGCATGTCTACTAGACAGACATACTTACAAATATACATCATCATCTGATGACCAATAAAAAAAACTTGAATTATTATACACTTACATAAAGCAATATTTATGGTTTTCCAATTAGGGTTGGAATATATTAATTTCTTGGAATTTTGAAGGAATGTGTTGCCTCTCCTTGAATTTGGAACACCATAAATTATACTTACATTTGTTTAACAAATGCAATGCTTGTGAAATCTAATTAACCATTGAAAATCAAACAAAAAGGTAAAAATACCAGAATTTCTTTCTGATATATATATATATATATATATATATATATATATATATATATATATATATAGATAGATAGATGTGTGTGTGTGTATATATGGCAGCAAAATCATATCTAATGTAGGTTATTTGTAGCTAAATTATCAATTTATATGAGGCTGTTCATACCCATCTATCTAATATAGACAATTTATTGCTAAATCATTTTTCTATATGAAACTTTTTATTCCTATCTACCTGTTTGATTCAACCATATTCAAATGAGTTGATAAAGAGTCTGCATTGTGGAATTGCAGCAGTTAGCATGGATTATAACTCTTTTAGGTTGAAACTTCAAATATGATTTGACAGCCACTGTCCAAATTCCCCACACAGGCCCCATTTCAGTTTATTTTACTTCTCTAAAGATTTTTTTTAATCATAATGTGGAATTTGGAACAGAAAGTACCACTGGAAACAACTTTCAATTTATTTTAAGTGACCTTGAATGTTCTTAATTCCTAACTTTTTTCTTCTCTTTTGTTCTATTGTCTTTTTTAACCTTTCCTTCATGTTTGATTCCCTTCTTCCATCAAATTTTCTCACACACTCTTCTTCTTTCAGACATTTCTTTTCTCCACAATTTTCTGATTCTCTTTTGTACTTTTCTTCATATCTTAATTTTTTTCTTTGTCTCTTTCTTTAGTAACTCTTTCTTCAGTCTTCTATCGCAGTTCTTTCTTTATTTTATTTCTATAACTTTTATTTTCTTCTTTGACTTTTTATTCCCCACCCTTTTTTTCTTTTTATTTTTTCTTACATTTTTTTTTAACCTGCTTTCTTTTTTCTCATTTCTTTGCTTGCTATTTTCCCTCTTTTTTTACCTAAAGCTATGCTTCTTCTATTTTTTACTCTTTCTTTTCTTTTTCACTTCCCAGTTTTTCTGTTGTTTTTTTTTTTGACATTCCCATTTTTCTATTTATTTTTACCTCACTTTTTTTCTTTCTCTTTTTCCTCACCATGTTTTCTTTATTTTTACCTCACTTTTTTTCTTTCTCTTTTTCCTCACCATGTTTTCTTTATTTTTACCTCACTTTTTTTCTTTCTCTTTTTCCTCACCATGTTTTCTTTATTTTTACCTCACTTTTTTTCTTTCTCTTTTTCCTCACCATGTTTTCTTTATTTTTACATCTATTTTTTTTTGAGACGTTCTCTTTCAAAATACTTTCAACTCTTTCTTTTTTTTGCTTCTATCTCTTACACATTTCACTCTCTTTTTTCATCCCACACTAACAATTACCAAACAATAGTTAAAAAAAAAAAAATCCATATAATTCAAGAAATAATAAATATCTTCCTCACCCCACTATTCCTTCTTTTCTCAATCCTGAAACTTTATTTTCTCCCCTTTCTAAACACCACTTAGCTTTCTCTTCTGATCACCAAACCTAGTTGTCAAGGCAGATATTGCATGAATGAAAAATGATATACAAAAATTACTTTCTTTATAGGAAACACTTAAGAGTTCATTGAAGCTTCAGATTTATCGAAGTCAATTCTTCCCTTCTGCAAAAAGATAGAGTGTCAGTTCATAAAAAAAGGGATCCTTCAAGAATAGTGTTTCAATTTTTAAATAAAGAATGTCTACTTTGATATTTCTGTCAGATGTTAAGTAGATCCTAAAAAAGGGAAGAAATGTTTACCTTATGAATCTGAACAGTTCTAAAATTTCAAATAGAATTTAATTAAAAACATAAAAACAATAAGGACTCTGATAGCAAAAAAGATTTTAACAGGTAATGTTTGTTACACTTTGGTAAGAGTGGCCAATCCTCAGCTTGTGAGCCACATGCAAAATATTCATATTTAATATGTAGCTCATGAAAATATGTTAATTGAGCTATTTTTATCATCACAGTTAATATAAAAACTTAATAAGAACAAAATTTAATCAATATTGTTTTTAATTATTATTATTGTTGTTGTTGTTATTGATGTTTATTATTATTGTTCTTATTATTGCTGTTAATATTATTATTGTTGATATTGTTAATTATTGCTTTATTGTTGTTTATTATTATTATTATTATTAATATAATTATTGTCAATTATTATTATTATTATTGTTGTTGTTATTATCATTAATTATTATTATTTTTGTTGTTATTGTTAATTATTATTAATTATTATTATTGTCAATTATTGTTGTTATTGTCAATTATTATTATTATTTATTATTTATTATTATTGTTGTTATTAGTTTTTTTACAGTGATATTCAGCATGTAGAAAACCCAAGAGACATGATTACAAAATAAGAGTCATTGTTTATGCAGATATGTAGGGAAGATAACAGTTGAAACAAGAATTGGACAGGTTAAGGTTGTAGTGATTGGGGAAGCATCCTCTTGGGAGTCAGTTCCACAGAGCAGCAGTTCTTGGTAAGAACCTGTTCAAGTAGAACCTACATCTCACAATACAAAGGTGGTTAGCTACAATATGCATGGCATAGCAGGTCTGTGAAGGTTAGAACTGGTGGAAGTAAAGACTGTAGTTTGTCTGAACACTTTCTATGGAAATAGCAATAGAGTAGTGAGAAGTTTTGCAACCTTTCATCAGTGAGAAACAGGTTGTAGGGTAGAAAATAATTTGTCACTAACAAAGACTTCGATATGCTTTTGGACTTTATTGAGACAGGAAAGTGAAGATTGGGCAGCTCCTGCCCATATAAGGGAGTAGTACTCCATTTTTGGCCTTATTTGGCTCTTGTAAAAGTAGAGGATAGTATAAAGAGTTAGGTACTTTCTGGAGCAGTACAGGGAACCATCCATTTTTCCAGTCTCATTTTTCCAGATCATTTGTATATACCAGTTTCACTTGAGGTCTGGGTTGAATTTAAATCTCTATAGATTCTCAAAGCATGGGGCCCTTCCCTCCCTGAGGGAATATCCATTCATTGTGATTGGTGATAGTTTTATCATCAGATAAATATTCACAAGTTATCAAAGTATACTCTTAGGAAGATTATTTACATAAAACAGAAATAGGGATGGTTTGAGAAGTGAATCCTGGTGGATGCATATTTTGATCACTAGGGCTCAGGGGTACTGGCTATTAACAACTACATTCAGGGACCTAATGCAACATCCCCATATTTTTCTTCATTTCAACTAGTTCATTACCATAGTAAATAAAGAGTTAGAAATCATCAGACAAGTTTTTGAAAACATTTTATTTATATATATATATATATATATATATATATATATATATATATATATATATATATAAGTGAACATATGGCCTGACGATTGCATATAGCATGAAACAGACTGTCGCCTCTAAGTGTTGACTTCTATGTTCACTTTTATATTTACACACACTATCTCTGATATTGAGCACTTTATCCCATAAATATAGCACACCTTAAGACTATATATTTTTATATATATATATATATATATATATATATATATATATATATGAGAGGAGACACAGTGGAGTAATGGATAATGGCTTGGATTGAGGAATTAGAGAGCCGAGTTCAAATTTTAGTCAAATCCATTACATTCACTTACATGCTAATATCCTTGAGAAAGGTATGAATCCTCTTCTCCCCCCAGACAGTAAGCAATTGCCTAAATTTCCATTGTACTATGAACAGATAGGGCAAATATAATAGCTGCTACCCTTCTCAATGGTGATTATAGTTCTATTATTCAAAGAATGGCATGTTCATGAGTGAATATATATTTTTTTTTTTAGGTGTGTCAGGGGTTGCATAAATTAAGACACACACACACATACATCTGATGTTCCCTTAGGGACCCAACAGAAAGTTAGAGTCCAGGACATCCGGTGGAGGGTCAGTTGCAGTGAATGGTCAGACCAAGTTTTAATGCAAGAAATGTCTTTCTTATGCTTTATAGCACAACAGACTGGATTGAATTCAGGGTTTTTCTTCAAGTCTGGCTCCAACCCAAGGCTAGAGAGCTGCTATGCTATTTAATCCATAACTGGAGTTGATGGACGAAGAGATAGAGTCATGTTTTCCCTAAGGCATCCAGGAGACCGGAACACAAGCGACGTGGTTGGAATTTGGGCTTGTCAATTCCACTTTCTGTACTGATAAATGTTTGGCTATCCACATATTTTCAAATAGAATATTAGTAATTCAAAAAGATGATCATTTCATACTTATTTGTGTTTTAGTAGAAAACTTATACAAAATATTAACTTCAAAAGATGTGTCTTGAATATAAAAAGAACACATTTTAGGCACCCTCATAGAAGAATTTATCATAGTAAACTCAATAATTCAGAAGTTTTACTATTATGTGATTATCTTATGATATAATGGAATATGTGTACACCTGTGTTCCAGCTCACTGGAATATGATTGGCTGGTGTCCGTCATAAAGAGCCTTAGTCTTCAACCGTTACATTTTCTAACTGTATTTTGTATATCTTTGTCCAACTTTGGCCAATAAATGTAGCTTTTCATCAGGGATTTCATCTTAACTATTCCTTGATGTCCTATGTGGAATTGTTTCAAAATCCTTTTTTGTAGTGATAATGGAATTACTACTCTTTCCACATACAAAATACTCCATCACAAACAGAAAATGCTGTGTTATTGTTACCAGATTTAATTTTAGTTTTACTCCATTTCAACTTAACATCATTCATAGTTTCATGGATAAACATATCCTTTTTAGAAGGAATTTTGATATTGTCTATCATGACAGGCAATTTTTTAATATTTTGGAGAGGTGTGTTCATGTCCATATTCAAGGCAATAAAGACACTAGGATGTAACGGTTAGAGAATATGAAAAAAATATACTATTAAGGAGAGAAGACAATAAAAGAACAAGAATTTAGAAGATAGAAGATAATGATTTACATTGATCTTCAAAAATTTAAAAGCAAAGATGACAGTAAAGCAAGAAGCTGGAAGAGAGTTTCCCAAGGGAAAATGCAATAGAAGAAACTGTTAGTATAGAGCTTATGGCTATATCTATCTATTTCAACTATCAAATGATGAGACCGTGTGGCCAATTTAGTACTTCACTTATATTCATAAAGTCTAGATACCATGTGATCAAGGTACCAAAGTAAAAATGTTCATTAGAGTAATTACCATGAAAGTATTTATAGAAAAGGCACAGGGAAGCTATATTACCATGGTGGAAAAGTGACTTAAGCCGAGATTCCAGGTCAGGACCAATAACATTGCAGATTCTTCTTTGGATTTTATCAAGAATCTCTAAATATATAGCAGGATTACCAGACCATATGTATGTATATGTGCATATATATTTTATTATAATAATGAAAAAATAATAAATAAAATAAAAATTTAAATTAAATTAATAGATAAAAATAAAAACACAATCTTTTTGTGCGGCCTCGTTCCCAATAGCTGTTACACATGACATCACGCTAGATCATTTGAAACGTCCAGCTTCCCAAAGAATAAATGGATGCAAACAAAGGAATTCTAACTACCACACAGACATTATATTGGTTCTTGATAATAACGGTAAAAGCCAAAAGTACTTAAACAAAAATAACAAAATATGAACTTTGGAGTGTTTATCCCTAGATTCAAAGTCATTACTCAATACCTTATCCAAAAATTGGAAAAATACAATTAAAATTTAAACAGACAGACCTTGTTGATTCTTTTTAATCAAACTTGTTTGGCTTTCTATATTATATTTTTTATTATAAGAGATTATAATAAAAACATTTTGAAATCTCTATACAAAAGCTTTCATGTTTCAATACTATGATTGAATCCCCAGTTACTTCCCATTGCCTGAAGAAATACAAACATAGTATTGAAACATGAAAGCTTTTGTGTAGTGATTTCATAATGTTTTTATTATAATCTCTTATAATAAAAATATAATCATAATAATTGCTCTACTTTGTATTGAGCACCTTTTTAAAAGTAAATGCTACAAACAGTGGATTTTTACTCCATCTGTTCTTTCTCTCATTTGTATACACACACACATACATATATATATATATATATATATATATATATATATATATATATATATATATATAAAAGAAAGAACAGTAAGATATATAATCCGGTGTTCTTACAGATATTTTTATTTTTACAAAATAGTGCTCAATGTAAATTTACAGAGCATTGAGGATGAAATGGAACTAATGTCTTTAATTTAATTACAAAATTAAATTCGGAGCTTTCAGCTTCCATTTTTGAAACATGGTTAGAAATGTGTAGCGAAAAAAACATATTTTAAATCAATTAATTTATAATATATATATATATATGTATGGTATTGCTGATAAATATTTTAAAAATATGTTTCAGTATGTTTGATAGAGAGGAGCCTGCAGCATCTACTGAGGAATATCTTAAATCATATTAAAGGTTTCCTGCATTTATCACTGATTTTATCTTATTGTGGTGACAGATGCAACAAATATTCCCTTCATAGAGATTTGCTCTAAAAAAACTGAGTGTAAAGGTTTTTATTTTATTAATTTATTCTTGTATATGAATAATTTTTTTTTTTTTTATTAATGTGCATATTTAAATATTTCTCTTTCCTGATTTTGCCAAGAAGTAAGGTTTTGAGATTCTTTCTTCAAATAAGATCAATAAAATAATAATCTAATCATTATTAAATAGAATTTTTTCCCCATCCTATTTAATAAACACATAAGGTTCATCATCAATTTTTTTTTTTTCATTTGTTTGTGAGATCATCTGTAAAATTCTTTTTCTCCTAAATCCTAAGATTCTCTGTATTGTGGGACCAACACAGGTGGTGCATGACTGACTTGTTGTCTTTGGCACGCAGCAGGAGAAAAATCAGTTTTGTTCCAGTCTCATTAAAATGTAATTCAAATCATTATCATTTCAAAAAGATTGTAGCAATATGAATATACCTAGGACTACCAACATACCTATGGTATTCATGACACTTCTCTCATTTCCCAGAAAATGCTGACACAATTCTAACACATTCCAGAACAACAAACAGATCCCGGTTTTAATTTCTAGGATGAGGCATTATCATTATTTAAACTGTGGTATAGTAATTGTGAGTTCAATCCCTGGGACAGGTAGTACAGACTAATTGAAAACAGAACAGACAATAACTGAGAATTAAAACAAGAACAAGATGAGATATCTCTAGATAATGGATGGCAGAACAAGAACAATCCACTCTTGTAGATTAAATAAAGGGTTGTTTTTGTTTATCACCTTTCTTCTACTTAAATTAAACTACAGTTACTTTTATTCACCATTATTTGCAATGATTCATTGTCACTTATCAGGCAGTTCTTCAGTATCTTTTGAGTAAAATTCTGTGGAAGTGGCATAGAATGTGCAACTAGAACAATCTACCCCAGTGGATGAAATAAAGGGTTCAGTTTTAAATTCCAGTTAACTGAAGAAGGCCGGAGCATACAATGGCCAGAACAATGTGAATATTGCAATAAAGATGTCAGCAGTTCAAATAATGTAAATAATATAAATAATTACAATACCTCATCTCAGAAATATAGACAAAATCCTACAGGTTTTAATGTGCAAAAGTTTTTGACAACTTCTTAAATTCGGTTTTCATTAGAGAAAGTCTTCCTCCATCAAAGAGTTTTGTAGTGATTGAAAGTGGTGATTGTTCCACTGGGCTTAGGATGGAATAATAAATTATATGAGACTGGCTACTGGAAAGTTAGATTAACACAAAGATGACATGAATTTAACAATCTTATTCAATCTTCCCACTAAATCCGTCTTGCTCCCAACATTCCCTAATAGTATTGGAAGTGCTTACAATCATCCTAATAATCAACATTATTGATGATGTTATAATAATAATGATAATTCTTTGGTGCAAGATCTGGTGAATATGGTGAATGGAATAGAACAGACCAACTGAGTATTAAAACTTTTTCCTGTATTATTCTTGCTATATGCAGCCTTTAATCTGCTGTGTATGCTGCCACTACCATACAAAAAACAATAGTATGTTAGTATACTCCCGATTTATTCTTAACTGCAATGTGTAATTAGTAATTATATATTTGCCATTACAATTGGTTCCATACTTATAATTCAACCTAATAGATTGCAAAAAATATGATAGAATTTCCATCAATGCTGCTAATTTTTATTAGTTCATTAAAATATTGTTTATAGCAAATAAAAATTCCATTAACTACCTAAGAGCATAGGTAATCCAAATACACCTTTTATATTTTACAGAGATAATCCTAAAATATGTCTGCATAGAATATTTATAAAAGATAAGTAGATGTCAAAAGATTGGTAGCAATGGTGCTCTCTATTTGACATTGCTGTTATATCTGGTTCAGTGTTCATGCTATATATTTTGAGATTCTTAATAAAATCCAAAGTTTGTAATGTTGTTGGACCAGCACTTTTCCACTGACATAACATGGCTTCCCTCTGTCTTTTCTATAAATATTTTCATGGCAATTGTTCTGATGACCTTTTCTCTTTGGTGCCTTGATCATATGAATTTGAGTGCAGTACCATATCTGAGTCACCGTGGAGTAATGGATAGTGGCTTGGATTGAGGAATCAGAGAGCCGAATTCAAATTCCAGTTGAATCCATTCATTTACATGCTGATACCCTTGGGAAAGGTATGAAGCTTCTTCTTCTCCCCCAGCTATGGGTAAATAGCAGGACAGACCGGGTTCTGTAGCCTTGGATGGCAACATTTTCTCATTTACTTCACCTTGCAACTTAGTGGCATTATTACCTTGCTTGGGGAGAAATGATTAAAAACGAATTAACTTCAGATTACAAGAATTTCAATCTTTGCAGTTCTGTAGTTTAACTACACATGTCATATCACAGTTGAGGAGGTTAATTTATTTATCATTCTACAGCAGATCTCTGATGTTTGTGTAGTAGTTTTGTCAAATACAGTTTCATGTCAGCTGTTATCATCCTGAAATATGTTATGATTTGGCACCAATTTTGCGATACATATCTAAACCATATTTGCTTTGAGAAAATGGAGACATTGCATAAAAATAAAAGTCAGATTACAAAGAGGTAAAACCACAGATCAAATGACAGCATAATAATTGGCAAAACATTGTTTTAATAAGAAAATAATGAAATAAGTGCTAAAGTCAATTGTACTGATAATAAATGAGGTAAAAAGATGTAGGTAACAGATTTTTGTTTTAAATTAGAAGAAATAATGTATTTTTTACAACAATTTGTTTTTCATTAGTCACATCTAAGAATTTGTTTTGATACTAAACATAAATCCATAGACATGTAGAGCAATTTATGTTTCAAATTCTCATGAACTTGGAGACATCGAGGATATGAGGAATTTATTTTGCAGCAAAATAATTTTAAAAAAAGGCAGAAAAATAAATAGCCAAGAAAAAGTTTTCAAAGAGTACCATGATGAAAAAGAAACAAAACAAGTTGAGAGAAGGAAGAAAGAAGAAAAAAGAAAGAGAAGAGAGGGAAAGCAAAGAATAAGGTTAGGAAGGAAAAAGAATGAGTAGAGGAAGAAGGATTATGAAAAAGGAGGAAAGAATAAGGTTAAGAAGGAAATGAGGATAAGATTGAGAAATAGGTAAGAAAGAAAAAAGCAATAAGTAGAGGAGGAAAGAGTAAGGAGTAAAAAAAGAATAAAGTTAGGAAAGAGAGGAGGATAAGATTGAGAAATAGGTCAGAAAGAAAAATGGAATAAGTAGAGGAGGAAAGATTAAGGAGTAAAAAAAAGAATGAAGTTTGGAAAGAAAGGAGGATAAGATTGAGAAATAGGTAAGAATGAAAAAAGGAATAAGTAGAGGAGGAAAGATTAAGGAGTAAAAAAAGAATAAAGTTAGGAAGGAAAGCAGGATAAGATTGAGAAATAGGTAAGAATGAAAAAAGGAATAAGTAGAGGAGGAAAGAGTAAGGAGTAAAAAAAGAATAAAGTTAGGAAAGAAAGGAGGATAAGATTGAGAAATAGGTCAGAAAGAAAAAAGCAATAAGTAGAGGAGGAAAGATTAAGGAGTAAAAAAAAATAAAGTTGGGAAGGAGAGGAGGATAAGATTGAGAAATAGGTAAGAAAGAAAAAAGGAATAAGTAGAGGAGGAAAGAGTAAGGTGTAAAAAAGAATAAAGTTTGGAAGGAAAGGAGGATAAGATTAAGAAATACATAAGAAAGAAAAAAGGATTAAGTAAAGGAAGAAAGAGTAAGGACTAAAAAAGAATGAAGTTTGGAAGGAAAGGAGGATAAGATTGAGAAATATGTCAGAAAGAAAAAAGGATTAAGTAGAGGAGGAAAGATTAAGGAATAAAAAAGAATAAAGTTTGGAAGGAAAGGAGGATAAGATTGAGAAATAGGTCAGAAAGAAATAAGGAATAAGTAAAGGAGGAAAGAGTAAAGAGTAAAAAAGAATAAAGTTTGGAAGGAAAGGAGGATAAGATTGAGAAATAGGTAAGAAAGACAAAAGGATTAAGTAGAAGAGGAAAGATTAAGGAGTAAAAAAACAATAAAGCTAGGAAGGAAAGGAGGACAGGATTGAGAAATAGGTCAGAAAGAAAAAAGGAATAAGTCAAGGAGGAAAGAGTAAGAAAAGAATAAAGTTAGGAAGGAAAGGAGGATAAGATTGAGAAATAGGTAAGAAAGAAAAAAGGAATAATTAGAGGAGGAAAGAATAAGGAGTAAAAAAAGAATAAAATTTGAAGGAACGGAGGATAAGATTGAGAAATACGTAAAAAAGAAAAAAGTAATAAGTAGAGGAGGAAAAGAATAATGTTATGAAAGAAAAGTAGTCATGGTCGAGAAAAAAGTAAACTGAAAGAAAAAGAATGAGCAGAGGAAGAAGGTGTATAGAAGAGGAGGAAAAGAATAAAGTTTGGAAGGAATGGAGGATAAGTTCAAGAAATAAGTAAGAAAGAAAAATGAATAAGCATAGGAAAGAAAGAGCAAGGA
Source organism: Acanthosepion lycidas (assembly GCA_963932145.1). NCBI lineage: Eukaryota > Metazoa > Mollusca > Cephalopoda > Sepiida > Sepiidae > Acanthosepion > Acanthosepion lycidas. Next base: position 58,748,414 of record OZ010584.1, read on the forward strand.
GGAAAAGAAAAAAATAATGTTTGGGTGGAAATGTAGATATGGTCAATAAATAAGTAAAATGAAAAAGAAAAAAAAAATGAGTAGAAGAAGAAAAGAAAAGGATAACTTTTGGAAGGAATGGAGGATAAGATTGAGAAATATAAATGAAAGAAAAAAGTTAATAAGTACAGGAAGAAAGCTTAAGTAGGAAAAGAAAAGAATAAAGTTAAGACAGGAAGGTAGATATGATCATAAAATAAGCAAAATGAAAAAAAAAAAAAAAAAGGAGGAGAAGAGGAAGCAATAGCAAGGAAGAAGAGAAAAGGATAAAATTAGGAAGGAAAGGAGAATGAGTAATAAGTAAAATAGAAGTTAATAATAGTGAAGAGTAGTGAAAATAAAGAAAGAATAAGGAGGAAAGCAATAATGCAAGAAGTAGAACGTGAAAGATGAAGTAACAGAAATTAAGAAGTGATTGAAATAGATCAAAGTCCATGGAGAAAAAAAGCATAAAAAAGAAACATATATGGAAAGAAAATAGTTATGAGGAAAAGAAAGAATATGAAGACGGAATTTTCTTTTTTTTTGAAATCATTGATGGAAAAAGTGGAGGAATAATGGTATTTGACATTGAGGAAGAGAAGGGTATAATATTGTGCAAAAGAAGAAAGTCTGACTCTAATAAAATCAGAAAATAAAATCTAGTTCCAAGACTAAGTTTGCAGATGAAGACTCTTGGGATTGTACAAAAGCATTCTTCATTAAGACTGAGAAATTCACTTTAAAAGATCATCAAAGAGAATTATTTGAAGTTGTCCATCAAAAACAATTGCAAGTGATGTGATATATGAGACATTTTAAGATACACATTGGGGATTGTCATCCCAGATGACGCCATCATCATGGGTTTATTTATATTCATAAGAGGAAAGAGTAGAAAAGAATTCTATTGATGATCATCATCTTTTATGTGTCGCATCCCTTCAGGACGTGGGTGATCCTGATTTGCTGCAACTTCCTATCCTTTGTAATACTTAACAATGTTTGTTACTTTTGCTATCTCTCCTAATCCCTGTTCTACCATCCATTTACATAATCTTGTTAGATTACTTGCAGTTTCCTTTTGACCCACTTGCCTTCAATATGCCCTATGTGTGTCAAATTTTTCAAGCTCACTTTCTTTATTATGCATCCTAAAACTTTCAACTCTTTGTAATTCTAAGTATAAGTGACCATTTTGTTTCTATTTTCCTTAAAACTTCCTTGTTGTCAACATGTTCTGTCCATAGTATTCTCAACATTTTTCTGTAGCATCACATTTTTATTGCCTCAAGCTTCCTCTTCATCTCTGAGGAAATTGTTCAGCATTCACTACCATATAGGAAAATTGATATTGCATAGCAATTCAGTACTCTTTTATTTGTTTCCAATGAGATGTTCTTGCACTTAATACTTTGCTTAGCTTTTGGAAAGCATTTTTTGCTATTCAAATGTGAATCTGGATTTTGGTGTCCTATTTTCTGTCATGTATTAAATATCTGCATTTGCTTGATTTTGACATCTCTAATTTGTACATGACATTAGGGAGTGTCCTTTTTGCTGACACCCATACATAAAGAGTAATAGACAGAGATGATATTTTTTCTTCTTTTATTTTGTTTGTGTGCATTTTTGTTTACTGTTCTTGCAAACAGATAAGGAAGACAAGTCAGCACTGGTCATTTTGCTGCACAAAACAATTTAAAAAATGTTTTAAATTGTTGGTTGTTCAATGGTCAGCTGACAATGTAATTAGGACACAGAAGGAGCAGGAAGCATAAATGTACCTTTTGTATTTGATGATTAAGCTATCACTTTTAATTACTCATTGGAACAGTTTCCTGATATGGATAACAAAAAATGATTTGTTCATATAAATGGCAAGAAGGAACATTTCACTGACTGTTGTCATTAATCAAGTAAGTACTATTTTTATAATGGTTTTCAAAAGATATTGAAGATTCAGAGGAGTCTGCTAGTGATTTGTCAATGTTGCTGCTAAGGTAAATTGTAACAAATTGGAAATCCATCAGCAAAGTAGTTTCAACTTTCCTTTGTATTACTGGAAAGATTTCATTGTTTCAGAAAGTTTTCTTCATTTTAATTCAGTAAACAAAGTTTTCAATGCACAGATAATGTAACAGAAGTATGTAAAATTCTCGAAGCCCCTTTTCTTCATTATGTGACCTAAAGGTTCCAACTATGTATGCAATTGCAATTAAGGAATGTTTTCAATGCACAAGTGGTGTAATAGATATGTGGAAAATTGAAATAGTAAGCTGAGATGAAAGTCTACCTGTTCATTTTGCTTTGATTGTATTTTATGGTTTAAAATAATTATCCTATTGCAGGTTATTTAAAGTCAGAAAATATTTATAGATTATAAGAATTTTTTGAAATAAAACTGGATTACTGATATAGGCCCTGTTAATTAACCCATAGCTGTGAGGAGAAGAGGTGGATTCATGCCTTTCCCATGTAAGTGAATATAATGAACGTGTCTGAAAATGGAATTTAGCTCTCCAATCATTGCATTTTGCTCTTGAGAAAAACATAAACCATCTCCTGACTTCTATTTTTTTTTGATTACTAACTAATCCCAATATAAGGTTCAAGAGCCACTCAGAGTAGACGGTTGTTCTTAAAATAATTATGATGATGTGTGATATATGATGATTAAAGTACTGAAATTTCAATCTGTTTAGTTTTCTCTTGAAGACCAGACCAACAGAAATATTTATATCAGTCTCCCAATACAAGGCCCAAGAGCCACTGAAAGTAGTGTTATTGAATGAGGTGCAAGATTTGAATATAAGAGGAGGTTAAAGGAAGTTTATGATAATAAGAAGGATAGATAATGATTGACTTTTGATTTGATGTGGTTAAGATTGTAGTGTTCAGGTAAATATTCACACGAAAGTCTGTTCTAAAAAGTGATAGTTCTCAGGAAAAACTTTTCCTGAGTGAAAGTTTCTCCTAAGAATACAAAGGAAATGAGGGTGATTCAGGATGTCAAATGTGGTGACAAGCCACTCAGAAATATCTAAACTGACAGGTATATAACCATATATAATCAATGGTTAAAAATGGCTTTGAGCAAGCAAAGACTTTGGGTTTTGGCAAAGACCATCCTTTATTTGAACTTTCTGGACTGGCACTAAAGAATCACAAACAAAGAAGTTTACTAAATAACCAAAACCACATCACATGAAGACTTGCAACAGCTAAAAGGGATATCCCATTTCAGAGAAAGTAATGATATAAACAAGATGTTGACATTCCACACTACTTTAAATAAAAGTTTAGAAAGGAAACCTCCCATCAATATAGGAAAGGACTATAACATTTAGTGAACTTTAGAAACCTATTTTCCTGAAAAATTGTTTTATTGAAAAGGTTTAATAAATTTCAACTGAAAATAGTACTGGCTGCTTGGTCAATGAATACGAAAATGTTTCCTTATTCATGCACCTCTACCACAAGATTTAACTAAGTGTGTTCATGTTGTTTGCATGCAAAAGGTACATTTGCCTTGGTAGTGCCTACATTTCACACTTAGCATATGATTTCTATTGAACCGGTCTGAAGAAATAAAAACAACATGGACTACAATACCTAAATCATTGGATATTGTATTAAACAACATTTTATGCCAGTCAGTGACAGAGTGTCTGATGGCTGCAGATATAGTTGTGTATGGAGGAAGTAAGTCCCAATCTGTTTAATATTTTTTAAAACAATGCTTTGCATGTTAAAAGCCCAGATGTAAAGAAATGGGTCTATAACATTCAACTATACTTTATGTCAGCTCAAATAAATATACTGTCAAATACAAACAAGAAATCAATCCTTCATCAACCCTCAGAGATTGATTGATTTGTTGTCAACCATTTGCAGGGTATTTAAAGCCAGAAAATATTTTTAGATAGTAAGATTTTTGGTGGGTGGAGGAGGTAGATAATACTGGTTTAGTGATATAAATTTTACTGATTAATCCATAGCAAGGAGAGAAGAGGTGGATTCATACCTTTCCAAAGGGTATTTGCACATAAGTGAATACAATGAACTCAACAAGTATTGGAACTTGGCTCTCTGATTAACAATTCCGAGCCATTATCCATTACACCACTTGCACCTACAATCTAGCAGAACCTGATATTTACAAGTAGGAACTGGCCAAACTCAATATTACTTAATTTATATTCCCAAGAAGAAATAGTGGGAAAGGATTCTATGATTGTATGGAGACTGGTGTTTAAACATGATGTGACTGTAATCACCCCTTAAAGAATGGTGTAATAAAATCACAAAGAACTATACTAAATAACAAAAAACACATCATTTGCAGTCTTCCAACAGTAACAACAACAAAAATAGGTAACACATGTAACTATAATATAAAATAATGATATAATCAAGATGTCTTTCCACACTATTGAAAAACAGAAATAAATTGAAAGGAAATTTCCATTGGTATTGGAAAGTGCTATAATGGTTTGTGAACTTGAAAAGTCTAACTTCCTGAAAAACTGTTTTAATAAAAAAAAATGTTATACGTTTCAAGTGAGAGTAACACAAACTGTTCAGTCAATAAATGCCAAATGTTTCCTATATGGAAGCACATAATTTTACAATTATTTGGAATGTGTGCGTTAACAATTAAAGAAGTAGCATATTATTATGGACTGTTTATTCTTTTTTTTTATATAAACTTTAGGAAAACAAAGTTCTCAATGTCTCATGGGTATGTTAGTTTTCTTTTTCTGGTTCAGAAGTAAGGGTAAGTAAGAATAAGCATTATTATAATGGTCAAGCTCAAGTGAGCCTTGTGCTGAGTTGGAACGACCAAAGAAATGTATTTACTGTAATGACCAAATGAAAGCTTGCACTTACTTCATTGGTGGAGTTTTGTCAAAACATGTCCAAATGCTATGCATTGAGAAGTAGAAATAGAGTATTTCTGTCCTTTCCAGAAGTGGGGAGGTCATAAAATTGTAGATAACCAAAACCCATTTGCAGTTCCTTTATTACTAACATCATGGGAAAATGTATTTATTTTTTTTATTCTATATTATTTTATTTCATTTTCCTACAAAAATAACACTAGTCTTTTTCTCAATGCATACATTTTCTCTTTGTATCTGTCTATTGATTTACATTAGGTCACTCCATTTTTATATTGTTCTGATGATGTACATAAAACAAAAATGTTAATTAACTTTCCACCGTTGCTTGTTCATTGAATTTTGATTTCATGCAACTATGTGGTTATCAATGTTTTATAAGTATTTCTTTCATCTTTATTCCAGTTGATTTTTAAACTAATAGTACTAGTCTTATGTTGTATAAATTTCTTAGATGAAATGTTATCAAATATCAATTTTTTTTCTTTCATCTTAAATTTGGTTGGTTTTACAAGTAATAATCTTAAATAATTTGAATTTCTTAACCATTCAGTCAGTGAATGCTGAATATTTTCCATATGGAAACTTAATTGTCTCATTATTATGACCACTAACAATTCATCCGATATTTATAGAGTTAGGTAGATGTAAGTTTGCCTGTCTTTTCTATAAATTCTTTCATGGTAATTGTTCAGATGAATTCTTCGCTATCGTATTTAGACTTTTTGAATACACAGACTAGACTGGTGTCAAGATTTCATAAATTTACAGATGAACTGACTAGATGTAACTGTAAATTCTATGCTAACAGTTTCTTTTCTCACACTTCTCACTTATAGAACTTCCTTCTGGTGCCATGCTTTCCTACCAACTTTAATCTGCAAAAATTTAAATATAATATCAATTGCTATCTACCCTCCTCCTGATTACTCTTTCCTCTTCCCACTCGTTATTAATGTTTCTGATCCTAGTTTTTCCATACCCTGTAACCCCTTGTGTCTTAGTGGCTTTACTACCTTGCATGGGGTGAGACTGATAAAAATAAAGTATGGATTGACTAGTAAATTGTCTAAGTAGTCATTTTGCATCAATTTTTGAAAAAAAATTACTGTTAGTAGCAAAGTAATTGATCCAAATATAATCAATTCTATTCATTTATTCCAATACTTCAAGCGTTTTTATATTCAATGAATCCATTTAATGTTTAAACATTAGAGAAATAATGGATTATTTTAAATTAATTAAATATTTCATATTGTTTCAAATCAAGGCAATGAAGATCAAGTAATGTGCAACATGTAGCTTAAGTTTCTTTAAAAGAAAATAATTTGAATAACATTTTTTTAAAAATATTAATTAATGGTATTTGATACCTCAATTGTTAAAAGAAAGAAAGAAAAGAATTGCTATTCCTTCAGACTGTGTTTGACTTGATCTGGGATCATACCATTTGAATCTCAAGGGAGATAACTTGAAACAAGTGGTGATGGGTATTTCAATTTAAATTTAAAATTAATGAATAACCCAGTTTAATTTAGGTTATGAAATACAGCAATAAATCAAAAGTCTGTCTTTATACAATTAATCACAGTAAAAAAGCAATTCCCCATTTTTAGGTACGGGTCAAAATTTAGTGTCATGGTTAAAGAATTTGGTTTCTAAGAAGGGGATCTTAGTTCATTACTAGCAGCATGGCCTGGCATTGCTTGTGCTTGATTCAAAAATCATACAACTCATACAGCAATTGTTGGAATTTTTGGGTACACTGATGTACTAGTGAGCCAGTCAAAATGAGTTGACTCATTTTATAGTTCACCAATAAAAGGGTTAACCAATCAGAAAGCTCAAAATATTCAATCCGACATGTATAAAGGCAGCCATTTTGTTTTTCATCCCAAAATATCTTCCCTGCCAACCTGATATCAAAGACTTAAAGAATTACTTAACAGCTGCTACTTTCTCCGAATCTTCACTGCCAACCTCTGATATTGAACACATTACGGACTTCACTGGATTCTATATTCAGAGACTACGGCAAACATGGTTAACAACAGCAATCGCTATCACTTAAAATATTTTTGCCCTTCCTTGCCTTTAAAGGAGTGCCCTTTGCCGTGCTGATGTTGCTACATGCCTTACTTCTTGCCTATCTCACATTGCAAATTTTTTCTAAGCTCTATACTAAACATTAAATCTGTTATGAAAAAAGAACTAAACAAAATGAACACAAAACGATCTGCCTCAAAAAATGACTCGTAACTGGAAAAACCAAATGAAAAAAGAATGTTAACAACAAATACTTTTTCACACCTAATCCAGTTCTGTGGAATCAGAATCAACATTGAGTTTAAGCAAGTGAATGAGCCAATTGGAGTAAAGTGCCATGCAGATTTAAATTTTTCCCACTTGTGACAAATGCAGCTATCAATTTTTTTGCATGCTAGTTAACATTCGTGTCAGTCAGCTGTTGGCTCTCATGCTGACCAATAGAATCTTCTTCTATTCATTGGCAGCCAGCTATAGGCTCTCACTCTGGCCAGTAGAAAATTGCCGCAAACTACATGAAAACTGCCATAGAAGCATGAAAAAATCGATTATTTCCACTATTGATGGGAGTTTGGAAATGCAAAGTTGGTCTTGTCCTTTTTGCTAACTTGGAGCATGTGCATGTAAATTTGGGTGCTAATCCGTTGAAAATTGCGGCCGTGCATTCGTTACACACACACACACACACTTCCTGCCTTTTATAGATAGAGATTTGCTCAATATAAAGTGTCCTCTCAAAATTGGATGAATTTGACCAAGTAGAAACATTCCTGTATCTGACTGCATTTGATATTTTACCACAAAAAAATATATTTTACAAAAAAATTAAAAAAAAAGATATTTTACCAAAAATAAATTGCCCTGCATTGTAAAGTTGAGGCCCCCTGTCATCTATTTTTAGCCCCAATACTTACTATTGTAAGATATCCTATACAGGCATTGAAAAAACACTCAACTCAGATCTTGCAAGTTTGGTTCTAGAGATTTGTGACAGCATTGTAAGAGTGTGCTGAACAAGAGCAAATCCTCAATCCCTCCTCTATTCAATCAATTCAAAGTCCTGACATCTACAGCAGATAAGGTTGAATGCTTTGCTCAGAAATTCTCTTCCAACTCAACACTCAACTCATTTGGAGTACCCACACCTGATTTCCCCCTTAGAACTTGTAAGCGTTCTGAAAGCAAAGGAAGTATTTGTCGCAGATTACTTCCACAACACAAAGAAAAATCACTCTAAATACAAACTCGAATATCAGGGACAGAAAGAAATGCTGAAAACTGAAAATGCGATTCACCGGTACTATCTCACAAATCACAATGTGTGTAACCAGTTAGAAAAATAACTCACTCTCTACAAACACAGTAGCCAAAATACCAGAATTTTGTCTCTCGATTTGAGAACACCAACTGCTTTTATCGACTGAACATTTTTTTCCATTCATCAACAGCTGGGAGAGGATGTTCAGTAATTTGCATATCAAAATACTTTTATAGCGACTCCTGCGATGGACTTGTTTTTTAATTCAAATATTCCATCTTCAGCGTGTCATGCGGAATACGTGCTCTTTTGTTTGGTAAGTAATTTTCTTTTTCGCCACATTTTTCATCGTAGAATACACGCAACACACTGTCACTTGGTTTGACGAGGTAAGTCACTGTTTTCTTTGCTATAGAACTGAACCTCTACTAAGTGATATGCACATAACTCAGTCACTAGTCTCGGACATCATTTCTAAATTAGACTCCCATAAGGCAAGTGGAGGTAACAGGATACCAGCCTAAAGAAATGCCCTCCCGTGCTGGCTCCACTTCTCTCCAAACTCTACAACTATCGCCTCATTGCTTCCTAGCTTGTTGGAAGTCCTCTGCTGTAGTTCCTGTTTTTAGGAACTTTGGAGAACATTCAGACCCCTCTAACGATTGCCCTATTAGTCTCCTACCACTTTTTGGCAAAGTATCTGATGCTTTAATCTATGCTGAAGTGGTTAAGCATCCTACCTCTTACAACCTACTCTCTGACAAACAATATAGATTCTGTTTTTCCGGGTCTACTGCTGATGTGCTTACAGCCATCACTGAATATGTATATCAAGCTTGATAATAATGGCAAAGCTTAAGCTGTGGCTGTAGATATCTCAAAGGTGTTTGACAGGGTTTGGCATGCTGGTCTTTTATGTAAGCTCCAAGGCTATGGTATTACAGGATGATTATTTGATTTAATCTAATCATTCCTATCAAATCGTGAAATGAAAGTCATTTTAGCAGACTCATTTACAGAACCTTTCACACAAAGACAAATGTCTCCTATGGCTCTATCCTGGGTCCTACACTGTTTTTGATTTTCATCAATGATCTTCCTGATGTCATCAGTTCCCAAATAGGCATTTATGAAGATGACACTACCATTTACTCTTGTCTCAATAGCAAATCTGTCAGGGCTGACAAAGTTAACCAGGCTGCTGCTCTTGAAAAGGACCTCCAATCAGAGGCTGGAAATGACTTGGAAATTTTATGCATGAAAAGTTAGACTGCTCTCATTTAACCATTGTAGAGAAACTTTCCTGGCCCCCATCAGCATGGCTGATGCTCAACTCCTGGAGAGTGTCTCACTGCACCTTCTTGGCCTCACATTTTCAACTGACTTGAAGTAGAATATCTACATTGAATCAATAACTACTGCAAGGAAAGTTAATTTATTGTGTTGTGCCAGATGTTTTTTTTCTTGACAGAGTCCATCTTGCACATTTACAAATCTACTATTCATCCATGCATTGAATACAGTTGCCATATCTGGTTCGTTGCTCCTGCTATTCATTTTGAGGTTCTTAACAAAATTCAAAGGAGGATTGATCTTGACTTGACATCTTCACTTCAGTCACTTTCTTGCTGATGTGATGTCGCTTCCTCCTGTCTTTTCTTACAAATATTTTCATGGCAACAGCTCTGACAAGCTTTTTTCCCTCATGCTCTGACTACAAGAATTTAAGTGTGCTACTAGATTGGCATGTTGGTCCCACCCCTTTTACTGTTGACATAGCTAAATGTAATCACCACTTCTACTCCAACAGTTTCTTTTCTTGCACTTCCCAACAGTGGAATTCCCTTCCATTTACTTGCTTCTCTGAAAATTACAATCTTCAATAATTTAAAGGCAATGTCAATCACCATCTTCTGTTGTCTTTAACCCTGAAGACATTTTTTATCTTTTCTGCAATCTGCCACCCACCAAATGCCTACTCTTTTTTCTCGCCTTCATGCTCTGTAACCCCCTGCGTACTAGTGGCATTCCTGCCTTGTTTGTGGTGAAATGATTAAAAAAAGAAAAAACATTAATTTGATTTGTTTAATGGCATATCAACTCCCTGTGGGTCATATAATGTAGAAATTTCATTTTCTTGGAAGCTTTGAAGTAATAAAAATATATGTTATTCTGCTTTCACAATTGAATACATGGTAGATGATACTCAGCTTCTGTGCATATACATGTTTGTGTGGACATAATTACTAGAGGTGGTGATAAGTGTGTTTTATGTTGTAGCTTTGTTGAAGTTATATTTTGGGATACAGTTTGATTTCTTTAAGAAATTGTAGGATATTATATGCATTCATGTCATATTATTGGTCATTTTTTTATATAAAAATGTATTGCTGGTATTTTTATACTTTCATGGTGTTTTTGGTTTTGTTTGGGGGTTCATCATTTGACCATAGCTGGGACCCTAACAGGTGCTTCCACCCTGGGAACAACAGCAAATAAGAGATGGTTCCATGCTTTTGAAAACCTTCAATCTCAGGCCTTACTGCTGGATAAATAAGAGAGTATTATTTAAAGTTTGTTGAAGATTAATAAATAGAACATATCTGAAAAATGGCAGCACCAAAATTAAAACAGTTTGGTAACAACAAAGTTGACACAAATCATTTCATAAAGGCATCAATTTTTGCTCATTTACACCAAAATCTCATCTGTTCATATCTATCTCATTCTTTTCTGATCTACTTGTCCAATTTTGTCCATGTCTTTTTCTAACATGTTTGCATCTTTTTCTATTTCAATCAATCAATGCTTATCTTGCTTAGTCATTATATCTATTTCATTCTCTTTCCATTCCCAAAAATTTAAAGAAAAGAATACACAAGCATAAGCCTGACTTGAAATTACACAAGAAACACAATTAGGTAACTCCATTAACTTGCTGAAAAAAAAAGAAAAAAAAAAAAGCTCCAAACTTAATAAAAACAAAGTTTTATTATCAAAATGTTTGTTATTATTAAGAGGAAAAATCAAAGTATTTTTTGATTATTTTATTAATTTAACATGTTAGAAATTTGGGTCAAAAATCTTGTTTTTCTTGTGTAATATAGGAAATGTAGTGCTTTTTTTTGCAGTAAAATCACATTGTTTTGGAAATTTTTGCAAAAATCAAATTGTCTGATTTTAATAAAATTTTCATGACTTGTTCACAAATGAATGAAATTATTTTTGAATTTCTTTTATCTTTAAAAAATCTTGGTAAGAATTTTTTTTTTACATCTGTTACCCCTATTTACTTAATTTTTATGAAATTTTGAGAAATTAAAATTTCATCACCTTCATATTTATATTAGTTAAAAGCAGGACTCCTTGAAGAATTTTGTTATATAAGAATAAAGTGTCACTGCCCACACTTGAGTTTGAACATAGGTCACCAGTGAGCAAACACAGGCGATCCCATTATTGAATTAAGGGAATCCTGTGATCATAGAAGAAACACATGTATAGTGGAAGTCACATGACATCTAGAATGATTGTCATTTCTAGTCTAACCTCTATTACTATTTGGATCGCATTTCTATTCTATCCTCTATACTATATGGACTGCAACTCTCTACTATATTCACTATACTACCTCTCTATTCAGATCACTATACAGGCTACTGTTCAAGCAAGTATTATTGAGCAAGCAATATTAGTGCAAAATTATTTGAGAGCATCTGACACCAGTATTGTTCAATGGTGTACTATAGTTGTATCTGCAATTACAAAGTCTCTACTACAATGAGCATTGCGAAAGTGACAATAAATATTCGTTGGCATCACAAAAAATTTAAATCAGTTTGTTTTTGTAAAAGAAACACCACTTACCAAAAATCAACTCATAAAAGAAAAAATGCATAATACATTACATGACATTTAATTAGAAAAGCATTTAATTGATTTTATAAATAAGATATATAAAGGATACTATTGTCTTTAGAAAATATTTTTTGATGAATAATGAATTTTTACAAGAATTTTCATTTTTTAAAAAATTTTAATTAGAATAATTGATTAGGTTTTAAATTTTTAAAAATTCTGTATTAATTTCACCCTTTTAGATGATATTATTAAATAAAAATTATATTTACTAATCATAAATGGAAAAGTTTAGTACAAATCATCAAACACCAATATTTTTAAAAGAATTTTGAATTTTTTTGTATGTATATAAATGTGCTGATTTTTGCAGATATGTGAGTTCATATACGACATTCTCAGAAAATAAGAGTGATAACTATATTAAATTTAAAGCCAGAAAGTATTTAAAATTCAATAAAACATTAGATTACGAGGGAATATTTTCTTAAATTTTTAAGATTAATGAGTACTTAAAAATTATATAAAATGCACCCACGTTATATTCAACTTTAGATAAATATCAATCTGTAATCAAGCTGGCAAACATATCAACAACTTAAATAAACAGCTACCACTGTGTTAAGAAAAATGCATTTTTGCAATATTTTAAACTTAAAGTAAATAATATTTATTTCAAATCAGATTAATTATTCTTTAAATCCACTAATATTCCTCAAATATAGTTTCAGAAATGTATATTTTATTTTTGGAAGATTTTTTAATAAAGAGAATTTCATTGCGATGATAGTTGACTAAAAAAAAGTGCTAAATCAGCTATTTTAGCAAAGTAAAAAAAACTCCTTCCACTCAATTTGAATTAGTTTTAAATTAGTTTTTGAAATACAGCAAAGTATTTTGTTTATTGGAAATATTAAATTAAATCTATTAGCTTGAAATTAAAACTAAAATATTAGGTTGGTGCAAAAATAATGTCGTTTTTGATATTAAAAAATACGTCAAAAACGACATTATTTTTGAACCAACCTAATAAAAGCTTCAAGAAAGATTTTTCATTTTTTTAAATACATTTTAAACCTTATGTTCCAATTTTTCTGTGGAGGTACCTATATAATGTACAATGTACTTGTATACTACAGGAACCTTTGTGATAAAAATTTACTTAGAGATACATAGAAAGTAACATACAATCAGGCTATTTCAATTAATTGTTAGTTCTTATTAAATTAGTACAGAAACAGTGTGTAAACTTTGAAGAAATAAAAAAATAAAAAGTTTAAATCGGTTAATATTTGGCTTATGGAATATCACTATTTGCCAGGTTACTTAATGCTGAATTCTGACATTTTGATAAACGGAAAAGTAGATACACATTTGGTTTGCACAAGAGTATAAAAGGTAGACAAAATTTGGTTTTGCATGAGTGTCTAATAGACAAATCAAACAGGTGGCCCCTTTTTGGGTGGGATTTACCACTCTGCATGTGGATGCAGTTGGCATATTCCTAAACAATAGAGTAAAAGATTAGTTAACATCTAGTTTCTATAAAAATAAATTTTAAATAAAAGGTCACATTCAATCGCTTAACATGAATCACATTTTGTTTCAACAAAATTTCTTTCTTATAAAATGAAATCATTTTTTTGATTATACTGGCTTATTGGTGAGCCATTCAAACTGAAGTTTTATGAATTGTTGTATAAATTTACTATTCTGTGTGTGTGCTTGTGTAAGTGTCTTGTTAAAATATTGTTGAAGAAATTAAAAATGTATAGTAGAAATTTTCTAACACTCATTCAGTTAGTAAAATTGATATAGATATTAAAACAAACCTAATAAAAAAGGAAAAAAATATTTCTTTTTTTCATATTCTTTGTAGTTTTCCAAAGAAAAATATAATGATGGGTTTACATAAAAGTAATTGTAATCTTACCATAACTAATTAAAAGCACAACCACAGAGCTGTCACTGTAGTATAATCCATTCTTCTCATTAATGGATCTGTTCTGAACACATATATTCAAGAGAACTCTGCTGGTATGCAGAGTTCATTAAAGTAAATTCCTATTGTCTCAAACAATACTACTACAGATAAGTAAATCCATCATTTATTCCTTGATAGGTATCTTAAATTTTTGGAGAGACACACAATTCTAATAAGACAGATTATGGCTATTTTAAAGAGGTTTTTAGCAAGAATCGTTTTTTTAAATTATAATTTTGGTAGTTTAATCCTATGTTAAACTACAAGATATATTTACAAAAAATAATTTTCACAATGTTTCTTAATTCTACTATAAGGACATTTTAAAACAGAATGTTATTTTTGAAACTCTGATAATCTAATCTTGAACAATGTAAGCAACTACACTATTTGCCAGGTGTCTTAGTATGGGGTAAAGCTTAGCAAACTAGTTTTCTCTGTGAGAGCTTCTCTCTGGGATAATGGTCAAAGAGCAAGTCTGATTAAGCATCACTACTCAGTAGTGAGTTCAGCACTTTACTGACTGCCACATACTTGTGACATTGTAAGCTATGCTTAATAAATAATAATAATGATGATTTTCTCTGTGGCTGTCTCAGTGTGGGAAAATGGTCAGTGAGATAGTCTGGTTAAGCATTACTACCGAGTTGTGAGTTTGATCCTAACTGGGTACCACATACTTGTAGCTTTGTGTTATAGTAAGTTTTGAAATAATTGCTTTTTTAATTTTATTTCTCTTTTACATATTGCATCAGTGGTACCCTTTGTTAGGTTGCAATCAAGGGCATCAACAACCTTGCTATTTACTTATAGTTGAAGGGAGAAGTGGCTTCATGCCTTTTCCAATGGTATGAATGAAAAGTAAATGCAAACCAAACACTGATTTTATTTTAACCTCAACACAATTCTGAACTTTCATATGCAGAAATAACTGGCTAAAGAATTGTCATTAGAGAGAGAAAAATAAGAAAAAGTTACCAAGTTAAATGGCACATTAAATTTTAAAACATTATCGTTGCCATTGTTGTTACATTTAGATACACTATTTTTTGATTTGGGGCAAATATCTTTCAACATGTGTCTGAGTGTTTTACCTCTCATACTTGTAAAATCTGTTATACAGCCACATATACATATTACATATTCCCACTAGCTGTTGAATAAGTGAACTTAAATCTAAACTATACATGCAATTACATGGAGTTAAAGAGTCAACGGGAGATGTTAAACTAATTGGGAAAGAGCATTCTTTAGTTGCTATGGCAACTGGTATTACTTGATGCCCCCACCCCTATTGCCCTCAATTCCCACCCCTCAGTCTCTATGACTGACCATGGGAAGAAGCAGATGAAAAGGAAGCTATATTGCAATCAGGCAGGGCTGGTGGAAGAACCTGGTTGAATTAGTGCCTGATGATGGCTTGGATAAAATAAACTGTAATTCACTGTTTGATGAATGAAGACCAATAGCTTTTGGATGCAGCACAAAACTCCAGGGAAGGGCCAAGTGAGGCAATAAGGATACATGACAATGGGGGTGGACAAGCCAAGGCTGCTTAAAGTTATTGTGGTGTTCTGGGTCAGGGAACAGACAGTGAGGACACTGGGAATGGAAAGAAGACTGTATGGGTAATGAGAAATAAAGATGAGAGAAAAGAAGAGCGAATGAAAAAAGATGATTAAAGAGGGAGAGACAACAAGTAAAACTTGAATTGTGAATAACAGTAATAAAAGAAAAAAGTATATTTAACTGAAAATGAGTAATTAAGAAATGAATGAGACAGAACTCATTCCTGAATTAGTCCATTCATTTGTTGGGTTGAAATAGACCTAAAGATTTGACAGACAGACACTCCTTTCATCTTTTACCTTTTTAATTACTTCATACATATACTGTTTTGGCTATTGATTTCCTAAGAAAAGAGATTATTCTAACAAGGAATGAAACGAAAACTATATAATAACCCTATTCTGTTAGAATTTTTGAGCTGAGGAATTATCAGAAGAACATGTGAGCAATGACAAAATATTAGAGAAAATGGAAACAAAAAGGAAACTTATATTTAACACCAGGAAGAGACAGCTGAAATTTCTAGGGCACATAATGAGGAAAGAAGGATTGGAAAATTTTATACTCACAGGACAGACTGAAGTCTAGAGAGACAGAGAAAAACAATATGTAACCTACTTAATGAGCTTGAGTATGCAGATAAAAGAATAAAGTTTAGGAGAAATAACAAAAAGACAAAAATTATTAAGAGCTACAAAGGACAGGAAATTGTGGAGAGCCATGACTGCCTACATCCAAAAGGGTTACAGCACATAGAAGAAGATATGCTTTGCTATTTGTACCAGCACAGTCATCTTGGTTGTTATGACTGCAGCTCAGAGATAGCCTGAGAGCACAACAGCCAAAATATTCTCAGTGCAGCAAGCAAGAAGAGCATACTGATCCAGTAACAAAGTATATAATATTTCAGCAGAAGTGGTAGGATTCATTATCAAACCTGGTCAGTACCTTGATGAGTGACTGCTTGGGAATACCAGGTGCTGTAAGCTTGAATGTTCAGGAAGTGTAATGGATAATAGCTTTGAATTGTTAATCATAAATCTGAGTTCCAATTCCAGTTGGGCTCATTATATTCACCTATGTGCAAATACCCATGGGAAAGGTATCAATTTACCTCTTCTTCCCCCAGCTATGAGTTAATTACTAAAACTTTAATCAATAAATCTTTATCACCTCAAAAAAAAATTCTTATAATCTAAAATATTTTCTGGCTTTAAATAACCTCCAAAGAGTTGATCAGTCATAGAAAACAAATCAATCAAATTTTTTAAGGAACTGGATCTCACTTCTTTTACATCCCAAATTTTTTGTCTACGAAACTAGGAATCAGTTTTCTCTTTTCTCTTTTTTTTTATTTTTTTAAGATTCCTAATTTTTGTATCAGTGGATATAAAGGCCAAGGGAGTTTAAGAATTGGTTCTGTAAACTAGTGTAATTTTAGCAAGCAGTTTGCATAAACTTTTGTGAACCTTTTAAATCCCAGTTATATTTCTATTAATTCCTGACTAATGATAGTGACTTTTGATTTTTTAAAAACAATGTGCAGACTTAGTATCAGAACTTAGTAAAACAAATTCTACACTAGTAATACTTTAAGTCAAAAATTGCATTCACTCTAATGATTGCAAACATAGTAAAAAGAAATGTATTCATACCTTTCCAAAGAGCATTTCATTTGTACAAAAGCTAACACAACAGACTAAGACAGAACTTGAACGCAGCATGCCAATTTTGCTTTCAGTGCCGATAGGCATTACTTTTATATAATTCATATATCCAAAATGTGTACAATTATATCAAAGATATATATACTGATATGTAACTCTGACAAGCTTATCAATGCCATCAAAAAGTACATTATAAACAAGACTTAAAACAAAAATAAACAAAAAAAAACAAACAAAAAAAAAACAAACAAAAAAAAACAAACAAAAAAAAAACAGGAGGATATATTATAAATAACCCTATTGATAACATATACAAGCAGGTCTACTATCTAGTTATCCATATGGACATATTAATAAATTAAATAATTAAATAAATGAGGTTGACTTGTCTGGAAAGTTTACAAATTAATGACTCATTAAAACTTCATGCTTCAACAAAAAGAGTATTCCAACTCACATTTTCAGCAGCCATTGGTTGTGTATCAAATGAAGACACTAACTTTCACAGGAAGTCAAATTAGTGATTGAGATATTGAAATGATACTTATCTTTTGACAGCACTAAAATTGACTTTGTAAATAAACATTGAATCTGTACAATGTCCAAATATTTGCTTTTTCACAATCTCTTACAGATTATAATCATTGAGGGAAGTATAATCAGAAAAGTTTATTATAATTTATCATGCATACATTTAAATGAGTTGAATTCAACCAAAAGGTCTTTCTGTTGAATTCTTTTATTGTATTTGGTTAGACATGCTTCAAAATCGTGGATAAACTGCTAAAAGTCCATGTTTTTGGATAGTTTATCCATAATTTTCATTCAGATGTACAGCAACATCATCATTTATCCATACTTTGAATATTGCTCCCATATGGTCTGGTGCACTTAGAAATCCTTGATAAAATCAAAAGAAGAATCTGCAATATCACAACTCCTGACCTGACATCTTAGCTTTAGTCACATTCCAATCATCATAATGTAGCTTCCATATGCCTTTTCTATAAATATTTTCATGGTAATTTTTCTAATAAACTTTCTTCTATGGTATGTAAACTTCATGAATTTAAGAGCAGTACTAAATTGTTGGCAAGATATCATTTTACAGTTGAAATGGCTAGATGTAACTAAGTTCTATACTAAACGTTTTTCTCACACTCCTCACTTGTGGAACTCTTCTTGCTTTCTGGCCAAATTTGATCTTCAAATATTTAAATGCAATGTCAATTGTTATCTTCTGTCTTTTTAATTTCCATTCCTTTATTGTTCATGCTCCTTAAAAATGTTTTTCTTTTTCTCATTTTTCATACTCTGTAATCCTCTTAGTGGCTTTGTTGCCATGCTTGGGGTGAAATGAATAATATATATATAATAATAAAAAATGATGTAATCATAGATTGGCCACAGTCAGGAATATAGAAACACTGTCAACTCCATGATTTTGTTTATAACTTTTATCCTGGCATGACCCTGGAGAAAGGTAAAGAATCTCTTCACACACCCATATAGGTAGGACTGGTACAAAGGTTTTCTGTCCCACTCCCTGAATCAATGATATGCGGCTCCCACTCTACATCATCTCAATTTTCATAAAATAGTATTCATATAAAAATGAAAATTTTATTGTAACCTAATTATGTATAATAATGGATCATACGCAATATAGGTGGGAAATTCAACTAGAAAAATTGAAAACAAATACAATATATCTAAGTACAAATTAGAGACATGTCATAATAGATCATTTCATCTTAAATCAATAATGTTTTGTGGCAACTTTTATCAAACAACATGAGATTTTTCTTCTTAAAAAGTTGAATTATTTTAACACATTCAACATTAAGGATAAAGAATAATGAATTTTATGAAGCATTTTATGAGACTTAGCATGAGCAAAACAAATTCACGGATTTGAACCAAAAAAATAGACCCCAGAATGACACCAAAATCTGGGGGGAACTTTTCATCCCTTAATAGTCAGTTGTACTTATTTTAATTTGTAATGTCTGTAAATCTAGGTAGAAAAAAGCAAATGTTGATAAGATAGCAGGGATAATAAAGAGCTGCCCAGGGCTCCCAATCAAGGGGGTTCAGGGGTAATATGCCCTGGACCTGCATTTAGATATATATATTCTAGTTGTCTAATCTGTAAGGAAATTATTATGCAAATTTCCAGCAGTTCAAATAATTGGAATGGTACACAAAATTCAGTAGAAATAATTGAAGCCTCTGACAAATATAATGGTAAAACTTAAGTTGCCTGCAACACTTTAAAGACTATATATATATATATATATATATATATATATATAGGTATGTAGTATGTATGTATATATATATATATATATATATATATATATATATATATATATATATATATAGGTAGGTGTGTATGGTTCATCAGGCGTTTGAGAACATGTATTTATCATAGAGAATGATCTAATGCAATGTCTATTGGCATGTTCCAAATTTCTTATTTCTCTTTCAGACATATCAAGAAAATTAACATGAGACAGGAAGTAAAAAAAGCACAACCACAGTGACTTAGAGATAACCAGCTTCTTGAAGTGGCTACATTCTGTATGTTCAGGGGTCAAGAATAGGCTATTGGCCCCTGTTTGGTTTATGTCATTCATCTTCAAGAGAAAGAAATATTCTAATTGGTTAGAAGGTCTGAGTTAGTTCAACCAGTCCAGGACACTATCAAACATGGCCTCAGCAAGTCAATGAGAACCATTGTCAGAAGTTTAAAATCACTAGACCCTGTGGAGCACATGATTAATATAGAGTAGTTCATGCCTAACAAAACCTGGAAGAATGTGATCCAATTGAAACACTTGCTGAGTCTCCTGATATACAATCATTTCTGTTCAATGAAGAGAACTTCAACTAGAACCAAAAAGTGAACAGAAGGAATGACAGGTGTGTCTGCCCAGACCCCATGGAAGCACCCATGGCATATATGGTCTATGATAGCCCTGGGTATCATGAACCACAAGAACTATATCATGCTAACTAACTTTTTAGCAAAGGTCTCACTGTCAATGTATTAGGTTGGTGCAAAAATAATGACGTAATAATGTCGTTTTTGACGTATTTTTTAACATCAAAAAACAACATTATTACGTCATTATTTTTGCACCAACCTAATAACTACCTACAGTCAGGTACTAGCTATTGTGGTCAAACCCTGGATTTAGAAGGTGACTGTACCTATTCCAGCACATTTCAAATGACCAACAGGAATCCTAAGTGGGTGGCTGAGAATTTTAATGATTATGACCCCACAAAAAATGCAATCTCCTAGGTCACTTGATTTGGACTCCCTGGTCTACCATTTGGGTGCTGTCAAAAGAGGGACCTACTAGTGACCACATGATACCAGTGTCTAGTTGAAGGCCATTATTGTAAACATGATAGCGGTGAATGAAAACCACCTGAAAAGGGCAGTCAATTACAAAACTACACTCAAAGTTGACAGAAGACAGAAAGTGCAGCACTGAAATCTAAAGGTGTTTTGTGATAGCAAAAGACGCCTTCCAAAAGATAAGCAGTAAGAAACAGGAAAATTTTATTAGCCAAAGAAAAGAGTACTGATCTATTATGTAATATAACTCCTCCTATATGGCAGTGAATGTGGGACAATCTCCTCACAGATCTTTTTTTAATCAATTCATGCCAAGCAAGGTGATAATGCCACTAAGATGCAAGGGGTTACTGGAAAAGAAAAAGACTTTAGAAGGAACTGGAAACACGGGATACAACTTATATTACCATTACTGAAACAACTTGATCTTCTTCTCAGTTACCTGGCACACACTATATATGTGGAGAGATCTATTTAAACATGCATGCTCACTTCAGTATAAGACAGAAAAGTGGTAAATCAAAATATCTATACTCTACACATTGCTTTGTTATTAGAAAAAGATTTGGGGATGGAACTGTTTTCAAATCCAGACAAAGATGATCTGTCTTTCTAGTGTTCAGTGTAATACTTGTAAAAGTCCTTGTAAAATTAGGTGCAGCTGAAGTTCAGTGACTTTTACCTTTGGAAGGTCATTAGGTATGTCATTGATATTTAGCCCCTTATATTTTCAGAAGAAATGACATGGATATGTTTGAAAGTACAAAGTCTAGTTAAAGAGTAGATGTCAAGAGGACTTCTCAAGCACAGGCTTTTCAACATAGGAAAATGAATCTTCATTAATCATAGGCCCACCATTTAAAACTAAGCCAAGATAATTCATAATAGCTCAAGTTTAATGTGGAGGAGAATCTGCAAATTATAGAGCACTACTGAAAGTAATGTTAAGTAGGTAAGAAAAATCTTGTATACACACCCGCATACTCAATTGTTTCCTCTTTGTTTCTATACCTCATATATATATATATATATATATATATATATATATATATATATATATATTTTTTTTTTTTAAGCATTTCACCCCAAGCAAGGTGGGAAGCCACTAGGACAGAAGTGGTTACAGAAAATTTAGAGCAAGATCAGATAGGAGTGATAGAAGAAAGGATGAGGATAGTGGATAGATCAAGGCAACTGGAGATGTTGATTGACATTACACTTGAACAGCTGGAGATTGTAGCTCACAGGGAAACAGGAAAAGGGAAGGGAGTTCCACAGGCGAGAGGTGCGAGACATGAAGCTATTAGAGTAGAAGAGATGGCTACATTTAGGAGTTTTGACAGTGAAGGGGTGAGAGCGGGATGACAGCCTCATAAGGCGCTGGAACTCATGACGTCTGGGAACCAGCGAATGCAGCTCCTCGGAGCAATTTCCATGAAAGTATTTGTAGAACAGACAGAGAGAGGCGTCTGTGAGAAAGTGACTGTAGACAAGACGCCAGGGCAGGGCCAACTACATTGCATATCTGCCTCTGAAGCCTACCAAGAACCCCGAGGCAAACAGAAGGGGCACCAGACCATATATGGCAGCAATACACCATGCAAGGGCGAATTGTTGATTTGTAGATCTGGAGGATCAACTCCGGGGAGAAAAACTTCCTGACGCGGCTCAGGGAGCCAACTTTCCTTGCAGTGGACAAGGCAATTGATTCAATGTATTTATTCCATCTCAGGTCAGCAGTCAACGTGAGACCGAGAAGCCGCAGAGAGTTGCTCTCGAGAAGTTGAGTGTCAGACATTCTAATGGAGGGAAGGATCTCTGTGGTGATTAATAGAGAGCAGTTTTGTCTTAGAAGCGTTGAAGTTGACCAGCCAATTCAAGCCCCAGTTCACAATCGATTGAAGGTCCTTTTCGAGACGCACGGCCAGGCGAGTTTTGTCAGCGAGACTAGATTTGTTTTTGAGGCAGGAATAAATTGTGGTGTCATCCGCGTAGATGCCAACTTGGGAAGTTATTGCATCAGGAAGGTCATTTATCTAGATAAGGAATAGAGTGGGGCCTAAGATGGAGCCTTGAGGAACACCTGCGTTCGTGGGATAGGAACTGGAGGAGAATCCATTGAGAACGACCTTCAATTTACGGTTTGACAGGAATGATCGTATTAGGTTATATAATTGACCCGTAATGCCATAACCCTGGAGCTTGCAAAGAAGGCTGGCATGCCAAACCCTATCAAATGCTTTGGAGATGTCTAGTGCCATGGCTCGGGCTTCCCCGTTATTTTGAAGAGCTCGGTAGACTGTTTCAGTAATGGCCGTAAGCACATCAGCTGTAGATCAGGCAAAGCAGAAACCATATTGCTTGTCTGAGAGCAGATTATGGGATGTGAGGTGGTTAACCACCCCGGTATTGATTAGGGCTTCGAAGACTTTGCCGAAGAGGGGAAGGAGACTGATAGGATGGTAGTTGGAAGGGTCAGAGGGGTCACCAGAGTTCTTGAAGACAGGAACGATCGAAGAGGACTTCCAGCAGTCAGGGAAACAAGATTCCTTGAGGCAGTAGTTGTATAGTTTAGAAAGGGCGGGCACCAGTTCAGGCATGCATTTCTTCAAGACAATGGCTGGTATCCCGTCTCCACTACTAGCCTTGTTGGGGTCTAAATTGGAGATAAAGCCCAGTACCAAAGATGGGGTTATGTTTAACCCACTCAATATGGCCTCAGTTCTAAGAGGGAAGTTGGGTATGGGTACACCAGAAGAGTCGAGTTGAATGAAAATTTCCAAGCAAAGCATTCAGCCTTGTCGGTAGAGGAGGTCAGGACTTCGAACTGGTTGAATAAAGGAGGTATAGAGGGTTTGCAATTGTTCAATATGCTCTTGCAGAGACGCCAATAATCTTTGGAGCCAAATTTGCGAGATGCAATACATTCCTTCATCCGAGCCGCAAATAGTGGATTAGCATCGTTGAGGACACGCTTACATTCGTTACGGGCGGAGGCAAAGAGACGTCTATTGCAGTCAAACATGTCACTACAGAATAGGTGGAAGTAGTGGTACCTATGGGCGATGGCGGCTGAGCAAGCAGCCGAGAACTAGGAGGAGGAGCGCGACTTGACCCTATATTTCCTTGATGGGATGCAAGCGTCGATTCCAGCTTTAACCCAGAAGAGACTTCAGAAGCACATTCTTGGATGGGGAGCTTAAAGACTCCATCCCAGGGGACATCGCGGAGGAAATCACGGAACGCGTCCCAGTCAGCTCGTTGATAGTAGAACGAAGTTCTAGTGGTAGGAGGTTCTTTATAGGGGGTATATATATATATATATATATATATATATATATATATATAATCTTTAAAATTTGCTCTATATATACTGGAGAGTGTGCTAAATATCAAGGATAAAGTGTTTATCAATCACCAAACCATCTCTGATGATCATTTAAGATGTGAAACTGCCATTTGTCATACAGATAATATATATGTATATCATAAAAATATAATTTTAAGCTATACTATATTTATGAGTTAAAGGGCTTGATGTCAGGGATAGAGTGTATGTAAACATAAAAGTGGACATCGATGTCAACACACATTGGCAACAGTCTGTTTCATGGTTAAACACAATTGTCAGACCATGTTTTTTTCTCTCTCTCTATAGAGAGAGAGAAAGGGAAAGTGAGAGATAGATATTCTTTAAAATTTGCCTTTGAGAAATATGCATCCTCCGGCAGGATTTGAGACTGCGTCCCCTGGAGGAAATCATCATTAGATCTGACATGCTTTAGACCAATGTGGCCACATAGGACCTCCTAGTCAAACAAGCCTGAATAGTGCTTTTGAACATGCATTTTTCCTGATTCTTGGAATATACATATCTGCTCTGTTTGGATCCTAATGTAAATAAAGACAATTTTTAGGAAATGGATTAAATATGTGTCCTCAAGCCGGATTCGAATCTGCGTCCTCTGGGAGGAACCATCATTAGATCTGACAACCCTTAGACCAATGTCAAATATAATAGTAGTTTCCCCTAAGGGATGCAGGTCCGAATCCTGCCAGAGGACACATATTTGTCTAACAAGATTATTCAGGCCGGTAGATGTAAATAAATAAATATGTTGTTTAATAAATAAATAAAAACAGAGCATCTACTCAAATATGAGTATTTGTTTAAAAATAATGTTTAAACAGACAAATTAATATATAAAACCCATTTAAAGATAAAGAGAATATGAAAACTAGAGCAACAATAGTCAACAGATGAAAAGTTAGGACTTATCTTGTGAGTAACTTTAAGTTTTGCATATACAATACTTGTCAGGGTCAGATAAATCTAATTTATCCAAGCTTAATGAGCAGTGTATTAGCAAAGCTTCATGTCAGTCCCATGATAAGTCCTTTTAAATAATGTATCTTCATTTGTTGAACACACACACACACACTCACTCACAAATGTTGAAAAGTTCTAAGCTTGAAAATGAAGTCTTTAGTAAAAAAAAGTGTGATAATTGTTTGATCCTTTCATGAGGTTTTAGAAAGTGGGTTAAGGCAAGAACTTGTCTGTACTACCTCATATATATATATATATATATATATATATATATAGTTAAATCTATTAGGTTGGTGCAAAAATAATGACGTAATAATGTCGTTTTTTGACGTTAAAATATACGTCAAAAACAACATTATTACGTCATTATTTTTGCACCAATCTAATAGAGAGCCAGACAAACCTACCAAGATTTCACCTAAGCCGGCCTTCCCTGACGATCCACTTAGGTGAAATTTTGGTAGGTTTGTCTGGCTCTCTAGGTTTAACTATGTCTGCTCTACTCATTGTATTGAGCACTTTATTTAGTTATTTTGGGTACTCGCATCAGGGTTTTTTCTTTGGGCCTTCGACTCGTATGCTGGATGATTATTTTCAGTTAACGTACATGTTCTTGGTTCTTTCTTTTTTTATACCTTTTTTTTCCCTTTGGTATTGGCTTGTTTATTTGCAAATCAAGACACCAAAGGTTTTCTGAGCAAGTATAGTTTCTTTTACTTATAAGATTTCTATTAATAATTATATATATATATATATATATATATATATATATATATATATATATATATATATATATATATATAAGCTAGAATATTTGAACAAGTTTAAATGGAAATCAACTGATTAGTTATCTCTTTTATTAAAATTAAAAAGATGTAATTAAAGATTAAAGAGGAAGACCATGTTCATTGATTTTGAATAACTTATCTTTTAATTGATATGTGGTTGAAAATACATTACTCTGATTTAATACCAGGAGAAATCAGCAACATGATCAATAGATATTCCAGTTTCATTTGTATTTGTATATTGATCGAAGAACCTTTGTATGTCAAACATTTATAAATGAAAAATTGCCACCCAATATACACCCTATGCGACACACATAGGATCCCCCCCGCACACATACATATGCACTCCATAGCCAAGAGGACTAAAGCACATTGGATCTAATGAGGGTTTCCCCTGCCTAGGAGGATGCAAGTTCAAATCCTGTCAGAGAGCACATATTTTTTTTTTAATAATATTTTGTTGAATATTCAGGCTGATACATGATACAATATACTGTTTAATAAATAAACAGATTGTCTACACATAGGTATACACTAAAAATAAGGTTTAAGTAATAAAATCTGCAGGATTAATAAATAAGAAATCTATCACTTCTTTAGAAACATAGACACACACACACAAGTCTCTCTCTCTCTCTCTCTCTCTTTATATATATATATATATATATATATATATATTTATTTATTTATTGATTTATATATGAGAGAGAGGATTGTAAAAATACGCCCCCTCACATATGACAGAAGCAAGATGTGGAAACAACAAATCAAGTTTTATTTATTATCTAGTTGTCATGTGTTGGAGACATGAGAGACTGTAATACTGAATAAAATTGTGAGTTTGGAGTCAAATGTAGATCAAATATGGATAAGAATCTGGTAGAGTGATAAGATAAAGAATAAGTAAAGTGTATACAGTTTTTCTAGTAAGTTTTTTTTTTATAGATGTATGTAATGAGTGTCCAGATAATATAGTTAGAAAATACAAGAAGTGTCTGGGGTTTTCTTACCTCAATTTTTTGTTGAGTGCTAAGAGATAAATGTTACTATTATGGCCTAAAAAAGGAAAATGAGCCAAAATTTTCATTGATGCATGTGTTGATGGGCTGTCTGTGTTGACTGCTTGTCCAGTAGTGAGAATGTCATGTATTTGTGTGTGTAGAGGAGAAAAGTGGTGTTGATTCTCTGGTTTAGAATAAGTAAATTTATAATAATTATAATTATTATAATTATTTTTGACACTATAATTAATTTTTATTTATGTATTTTTTTTTATTAACATGGCACACTTAAACTTGTAAGGGACATATATGCATTACGTAAAACTTAGAGCTTCTCTTCTTGAGAGTGTCTGGAAAAATGACAATGAAACTTGACAGTGAAAGCTGTATAAAAGTGGCTTGAATTGACAGACAAGCATACAATCTGGTCAATATAGTAAACAGAGTTTAAGAAAAAGGTTGAATCACTCCTAGAGATAAGAAAACACCAATATTACTGAATCACCTTCATGTCGTCTATGAAGAGTAGAATTATGACTGACCATATAGTGTATGTGTTCTAAAAAAAATGTACAAAAGCAATAAAAAAAACAAAGTTGTTGGTACTTTAAAGTCAAAATGGTAAAAGATAGTAAAATAGTCATAATGAAGTCAGACACACTGACATGATTCAGTGTAAGCAAAAGCAGATGTGAGTATAATTGGAAAAAATAAATGAAGGAAAACCTGTACATGTTAAGGAAGTCAAACACTTTGCAAGAAAGGTTGAACAGTGTTTGGATGTAATACATTATAAATAAATAAAGAAATACCTATATATGCTAAGTAAGTCAAACATTTTGCCAGAAAGGTTGAACAGTGTACGTAATAAATTATAACTTTCAAAAAGTTATATAGAAATGAATAACTCATTATTTTTCTCTCAAGAGAAGTTTTTTTTTGATCATTGGTCTATTTTCATGAATGGTTGAATATAGTGGCAAAAGTGAATTAAAGTAAATTATACAGCCAGTTTTATTGGTAAGAAAAACAAAAAATTGTTGTAATGTATAGCAAAACTATGTTGAGGTTAGGGGAAACACCTAACCGATTACTCTCCCAGCAACTACATGAGTAATAGACAAAGAAGGGAAAAAAGACAGGAGGTGACAAAAATAACACTGCCTCGGAAACCACAGCAATGTTAGGAACAAAATGACCATGGGACTGACTTCACAAGACACCATGTTTTTCCAACTGCTGACTGCTGGTTTTCTCATTGCTTTTATTGGCATGAGGTATTTTTACAAAGACCCAGATCTCGACCAGCTTCAGAGAGGCCTGTATCTAGATATGCTATGCTATGCTATGCCACTGTTAACAGGGAAAACTTGGATGTAGCTGGTATTGACAAACATATCTGCACATGATCCAAGGCCTCTTCTGTGTCTGTACTCGCATTTGCCACAAAAATAATTAAAAAAAACATAAAAAATATAAAGGAAGAATAAATTCAAATGATTAATAGAATAAAAAGAATTGAATAATTTCAACAATATTATCTTAAAGCTTAATTTGCTATAGCATTGTCAACCAATATTCATTTTTGATTGCTATTTTTTTTTTCATCTTTTCATTGCAATGACTAACTTTCTATGGCTAGGAGTAAAAAGCTTCTTTTTTGTTGCTGTGTCCCTTCAGGAAATAGGTTATCATAGCCCTCCACATCTTCCATTTCTTGTAAAGTTTTGTCTTTGTTATTTTTCCCAAACCTTGTTCTACCATCAATTTATTCAAGTTCACCAAGTATGTTACATTCTGCTTTTTTCTGTCCTTCAATCTATCCTGTGAGTATCATATTTTCCAAGTCCTCCTTCCTCATTACATGCCCCAGAAATTTCCACTGCCTCTTCCTAATGTTAAGTATAAGTTTCCTTTTTGTTTCCATTTTCTCCAAAATCATCGTTACTCACATATTTTGGTCCATGGTATCCTCAGCATTTTTCTGTAGAACCACATTTCTGTTGCTTCTTTATCTTTGAGGAGATTTTCCAGCATTCACTGCCATATAGGAGGACAGATATCATGTAAGTTCAATACTCTTTTCTTTGATTCTAATGAAATTTTTCTGTCTCTTAATACTCTGCTTAGTTTTTGGAATGCCTCTTTGGCCATTTCAATACATCTTCAGATCTCAATGTCACACTTTCTGTCCTCTGCTAGAACACTTCCCAGATATTTAACTTGATTTTAGCATCCCTGATTTGTAATTTGCATTTGGGGCTCATCCTTTTGCTGACAAGCATGCATTTTGTCTTTGTCAGCACAGATTGGAAATAAACAATAAGTGAGATATGAGCCTGTATCTCTTTCAATTAATAAAGTTAGAAAAGTTAAAATGTTGAGAAACTAAGTCTTTTCTTTATATAAATGCTTCTCCTTTTTACTCTTACTCTTTGTATACAGTGTAACCCAGATATAAGAGACGCCGGTTTCTCTTATATCCGGGTTTGGTCTATTATATATACATTAACACAGGCTTTAATTTGGGACCAGAGAAAATCTCTCTTATATCCGGGTTTCTCTTATATCCAGTTCTCTTATATCCATGTTACCCTGTACAATATTTTCTCTCTTTTGAAATCTCCCCTCCTCCCTTTTTCTTTTTTTTTTTTAGCCTTTTCCTTATTTATCTACTTTTCTTTCTTTCTCTGTCAATTTGTTCTGATCATTTTTCTATTTTTTTCAATCTGATTTTTTATTTCTCCAATCAAATTATACTGTTATATTTCTATCTTTTCTCTGAATGTTTTCTTTCAACTTTATTTCTTCCTTTTAACTTTTTATATTTTAATTTTACTGTTTTCTTTTATTTTCTTTTTTTCCTTTTTCCTCTCTATTTTCAATTCCTTTTTCCTTCCTCTTTTTCTTTTCTTTTTCCTCCTTTTTTTTCTCTTCTACAATACATTTTATCTTTATTTTTGCCTCTTCCTTTCATGATTTCCCCTTCCTGGAATCATATGCACTAATGTTTTTATTATTATCACATTACAGCTGATCCATTCTGCAGCCTTCTTCAAGTGTACATTCTATATAGAAGTTAACCCAGAAAATTGTAGCAAATAAAAAAAATAATGATTGCACAGAGTTCATCTAAAAAGTTGTACTAACAAAAACAGCAACACAAAGAATGAGTTCAAAAGTCCAGACAATTCTTGGGAAGATAATGACTCATCTCAATATTACAATAGGTATATCCCCACCCACAAACACACATTTTTAAATCCTGTTCTTTAACTATTCTACCTTTTCATCCTTTTTTCTTTCTTGAAATAAATTAAAAAATTCTTTTTATTGTTCAACCATAAATCTTTTAGTAATGTTATAATAACTTCTACATATTCATCAAGAAAGCAAAAAACACTCACAAAATGTCTACATGTTACTGCACAAAATAAATATATAAATCATGTTGGTCAATGTTTTCACAATAAAACTAGTATTAGTCAACTGATGTTGGAAAATTTTCAAGATATATTTACATTAAGTTTCTACTGGACATAAAGTGAAGGATAGGATTCCTGTTGTTATCAAGTAATAAACTAATCCCTCTAGAATTAATACATTGTCAGATTTTATTATACAAGTCAATGTTTTTACAATATGAGATTGGTATTAATGAAATATTCCAGATACAAATATATCATATGGATTTCATTTTATTTTTTTTTTTTATTAGAAATATTTGCAATAAAAAATTTTGTGGCATGAGTTTTCATTATGCAATTTGAAGGTTGATCATAAAGTTGTAAATAAATTTATGTAATTGTATAGATATTGATATTCATTTCATAATTTCAAATATTTAAAGATTTCCATGGATTCTAAGAATGATATAACCTCAAAGGAAAGACAAAATCCTGGTACAATCAAATAAAAAATTGAAAACATTGATGAGATAAGAACAAGAAAAAAAATTGAAATTAAGAATGTTACAAAAACAGATTTGTGAAAATTTTAAAGAACAATAAGCTATAAAAGTGGATTAACTAAAAATTTGTGTTGTGAATTTTAATAGAAATAAAAAATACAGAATCTTAAGAACATTGGCTAAAGATATGAAAGTATAAATTACTACCTTTAAGCTAGCATTAAAAAGAGAAACATGCAAGTCATTCAATAAAAACTAACTTCTTAACAGTAATTTTTAGTAATGAATGTAGCTTTACATCAGATAGGATTAATAGCTCAGCTAGAGGTTTGTTCCTTCATGGAAATAGTCAACCAACATGATTTACAAGTCAACAGTCGAAAGGTGGAAAAATATTTTGATATAGTATTGTAGGCAGCAAAATTATAGCTCTCTTTAAATTTACTGATATTTCAAGATAAATGCAGAGAATTATAGCCAGCTCTGGAATATTTTTTTTTTGTTTGGAATGGTACTGGTGACATCTACATTTAAGGTAAAGAGTAACTATTTATAAGACAATGTTCCTTCACATTTTACAAGACTGAATATTGCCAACCTTCTCAAAAAAAGGGGGTTTCAGAAATTTTCCCAAATTAATGGTATGGCTCCTAGCTTCTACAGATATTAATGCAATAGAAAATTTGAGATCTATCATTAAAAGAAATATATACGAGTAAGAATAGAAAAAATTATTTAAACAAGATCTCTGGGAAGCAAAAATACTGTTGCAAGTATTATTAAACCTAAAACGAGAGAAAAACTTAAAACCAACAAATTAAAGATTGATGTCAAAGAGCTTTAACATTTAAAGTAATAATTTATTCAGGTATATGGATGTATTATTTTAATCAGATATATCTTCCTATAATCTATTTATTTTGGATTTATTTATAAATAAAGAAATAATGATGCAATTTGTTTGCATGTAATAAAACTTGATATCTTCAAAACAAGTTATTATCAATATTTTGAATAAGGATAAATAAAATGAAACACAAATGTCATATAAAAGTATCTTGAAAATTTTACCAACATTGGTTGGTTGATACCGATTTTATTGTGAAAACATTGACTTGCATAATAAAATCTTAATAGTGTAAGGAAAACTAAAGAAATATGTTTGGCCAATCATCTCAGCCAAATACAGTCCGTTTCCTCTTCCTACTTGCCTGGTATTAAAAAAAAAAAAAGTAAAAAGAAAATAAGGACATCTAAGAACAAAGTAAAAGACACCTAACCACCTTAAACCAAATTCCTGTTCTTGTATTGTCATTCCATTCCACATGGAAATTTTCTCCCTTGATTGAACCCAAACTACAAAGATTATTGCCAGTTAACAGATACTCCAGTGCTCAGTGTTTCTTGCAAAGACAAGCATATCATCATCATAGATGGCTTTTTCAAATATTTCTAATCAGCTGTTGTTGTAAAAAAACAAATTCAAAAACTGAGAAGATATAACCAAACAATAAAAATTACTCTATCTTTTCTTCTTTTTTACCCTTCTCTTCCAAAGTTTTTTTTTTCTTTTTGCCTGTCTTCATTTTATACGATTCCCTCCATTTCACCTAACAATATCAATTCTTCCTTCTTTTTCTGTCTATCAATCTATCTTCTCCTCTTCCCAAAGAGTATCTGCCCAGTATTTCTGCATCCCCACCTATTCTATTTTGTCATGTATTGTTTTTACATTCACAATATCCAGGCATTGATTTTTTTTCTTTATTTATTTGCATATTATTTTTCCTTTACATCTTTTTGTCAATCACTCTTTTCTTCCAATCTTTTCATGCCTTTTATCTATGCTTTTTCTTTCCA
The DNA here is from genome assembly GCA_963932145.1 of Acanthosepion lycidas. Classification (NCBI taxonomy): domain Eukaryota; kingdom Metazoa; phylum Mollusca; class Cephalopoda; order Sepiida; family Sepiidae; genus Acanthosepion; species Acanthosepion lycidas. The sequence goes on from OZ010584.1 coordinate 58,780,980, forward strand.
ATTTTATTTTGCTTCCTTCTAAGTATTTTCCTGTTTATATCCATTTCATTCTGTTCATATCTATCCATTCATCTCAATCTGTTCATATGTATCTATCTGTTCATATCTATCTATCTATCTAGCTCAGTCTGTTTCTCACTTCGTCTCTTCACATCTATATCCCTCTTTGTTTGCTTTTTGGATTGTTTCCATTCTACCTTCCATCTATCTTTCTCTCTTCCCCCATCACCTGCTATCAATCATTTAATTTCCTCCATTTGCCCTTTGCTCTCACTCTGTGTACCCATTGTAAAAAATGGACTGTTTCTGCAGCTATAGATGAGTTCCGTTCTTACAAAATGCCCTATAAAAATAAAAATATAGCTGTTATACAAGACCCAAGCTAAACTTGACTAAGTTTAACTTTGGTAACAATCTCTTCACAGATCTTTCATCTATCACTAATCTTGTCTCTCTTCCTTTTATTTTTCTCGTCTCTCTCTCAATTTCCCTTCTTGTTGCTCTTTTTTTCCTCCTCTTTTTCTTTCTCTTCTTTTATTCTTTTACATGTTTCCAGAATATTCTCTTCCAGTATTTCAGCCCTAACTGAACAGTAACAAGGAAGCATCCTTTTTCACATTGTGCACTCTTTTGCAAATTTCTTGCATGTACAAGACCTGAGCTGCAGAAGAAGTTAGGCATTAGATACACATGAACGAACAAGCTTGGTTTCACAGGTTAAGTTGCTCCTTATAGATGCTATCAAGCATGACTACTGTTCTGTTTCATTTAATAATTGTAAGAACAAGAGTACATGAAAGATACACAGCTTCACTAGATTTCCTAGCCAAGCTGAAAATTCTCCAGTTATAAGACTGCATTATTGTTATTTGTTGAAACATCAGCTATCGATGACAACTGTTTGTGTATCCGACAGAGTTTGCCTTGTAGTGTTAAGTGGCACAGAATAATAAAGTGCAGTGTACTCCTCAAGCCAAGTCTGTCTCATGCTCAGCCAGATATTTTTGACATCCAATAGCTTTTTGCTATGTAGGGGGTGAGGGTTGAGAAAGGAGGCTAGCTAAGACAGTTGCCAGGCCTATCTGGATAGGATTCCTGATCCAGATCCATCTGGATATTTCAATTTGCAGAAACAAAAGCTGATTTGAGTTTTACTTGGAAACAAAGCAATTTGGATTATGTGGAATTCAATTTGGTATTTTTTTAAGCAAAAAAAAAAAAACAAACAAAAAAAAACAGCAAAAACTTTTTAAAAAGTAAATAAAATTGTATGAATATTTTCTTTAAATTAATTTAATATTGTTATTCATTTTGTCTTTCTGATATTATAGGATTTAAAAACAACTAAAATTAAAAAAATATATAAATTATAATTTTTAAAATCTTAAATGTAATTTAAACACAAGTGAAATATTTGGTAATGAAAAACAGTGCACATGGAATATTTAAATTCTTTTTTTTATGTGTCATGTCCTTTCAGGGCATGGGTGATCATGACTCTCCACAACTTCCAGTCCTTTGTAGTGCTTAATTTTAATTTTTTTTTTTTATTCTCCTTTCTACTTCCAATTCTGCCATCCATGTACACAAACTTGTTAGATAGGTTACTCACTGTTTCTCTCTTTCCTTCAATATGTCCAGTGAGTATTAAATTCTCCAAGCCTTCTTTCCTCATTTTGTCCCAAAAGTTTCAGCACTTTTATTCTAAATGTAAATGTTCTTTTTGTTTTTATTTTCCTTAAGATTTCCTCATTGCTCGCAAGTTCTGTTCATCATATTCCCAGCATCCTTCTGTAAGACCACATCTCTGTTGCCTCATCTGTGAGGAAAATCATCCAACATTCACTGCCATATATGAGAATTAGTATTACATAGCTGTATTCTCTCTTCTTCACTTTTCTCACATTTTCTGACAGACCATGACTTATTTTTGTATATGCAACTTGTTTCAGGCAACTGTACTCAAATTTGACTAATGCTAATGAACTCCTCTACTGAAGTCAATGTGGCTTAAGTAACTAAAAAAGCGAAAAAAAAAAAAAAAAAAAAAAAAAGGAAAAATGTAAATTGGAACAGAAAGTGTTACTAAAAATGTTATTTTATGCTGTATTCAAGAATTCTATTTCTTTGCCACCACATCTGGTCTGATGCTTCTGCTATATATTTAGAGATTTTTGATAAAATCTGAAAAAGAATTTGCAATATTATTAGTCCTGACCTGACATCTCAGCTTCAGTTACTTTCCCATTGCTGTTATGTAGCTTCATTGTTTTTTTTGTTTTTTTTATAAATATTTTCATGGTGATAATTCTGATCAATTTTCCTGTATGCAAAGTTTATGAATTTAAGAGCCGTACTAGATTGTTGGCAAGATCTCATCATTTTACAGTGGAGCTGGCTAGATGTAACCATAAGTTCTATACTAAAAGTTTCTTCTATCGTACTTCTGACTTGTGAAACTCGCTTCTGGCTTTCCAGTCAACACTGATCTTCAAAAATTTAAATGCAATGTCAATCATTATCTTCTGTTTTCTTAATTCTGGTTCTTTTATTGTTGTCTCTTCTTAAAAATGTTTCACACTCGGTAATCCATTGCATCTTCATGGCTTTGTTGCCTTACGTGTGGTGAAGATGATTTAAAGATTATATATACAGCAACTATAACAAAACATTGATTGTGCCAAATATAAGGGAATAATGTTAGCATTATAGATTATAGCTTCAAATATTAAGTAAATACAATGATAATATTTAATAAAATATGATGCTGTGTATGCTAATATGGAGCCTTGTTGTGATGGGTTGAAATGATAGTGAAGATGAGAGTCAAATATATAAAATTTTTCAATGATGATAATAAAGAATAGTAAAATGAGAATAATTATTGGAATTTAATTTGAGAACCACAAATACAATATTTTACAAGTTCACATTCTAGCCTATTTTCAAATCCTCACTCCAACTTTTTTCCTTGCTTTCAAAACCCGACTCACAAAGCCTTGGTTCTTATCAGAGATAAGAATATATTTTCTGACTAATGAGATAGCTGGAAAATATGAAAAAGGAATTCCACCACTATTATTCTTTCCATGGTGCCATAAAGTCTGGGGAAAACACTCACAACTTGTTGTAGCTCCCAAAACCCTGATTCTTATCAGAGGTAAGAATATATTTTCTAACCAATGAAGGGGCCAGAAAATTTGTATAACAATTTTGGAGGGAAATGTCCCCAATACTTCTGAGCCTCCCAAATCTCCATAAATTTGGAGAATCTTCACCTATTTGACAGTGAGTAATTATCAATCATCTGTGAAACAAGAAAGGTTGGCAATGGAAAAGCAGTAATCTTCGCTGTCAGCTAGAAAGAACTACCTACTAAGAGCTGTCAAGAAAGAACGTCAACCTACTACTAAAGACCAGTTGAAAGTTGCCCTCCTTTTACCTACAAGGCTTTTGTTGTTGACCTATGAACTCACTCAACTGCAAAATTCATATATACTGGCATTTTCCTACTCTGCAAGAACTCTGAAGAAAACTGTGAGTGTTTTGAGCCTTAGCAAAAATCTAATCGTTTAAAGAACTTTTAGGCACTCAGAGAAATATTTTGAGCAAGTCTTTTTTCTGTTATGAACATTTTCTCTTCCCTTAAAGTTAAAAGGCTTTTTCTTCTCCCTTTTTTTTCTCTTGCAATTGTGTTTATCACTTTACCCTTTTTTTTGTACATGTAAATAAACACTTTCTTCTTTTATTGTTACATACAGTAGTTTTGAGTCTTTCTTATTTGTCCGCCTAAAAGAGAAAGTTTGTTCACTCTAATCTTTCAAGCTATAGTTGCTTGCTTTTTTTTTATTCAATTTTTGTTGTAAATTTTTAACCTCAACCCTTTCATGTGGGAAAGCCGGGACAAATTTCCCACATAATACATATGTAACCAATATGATCCATTTATATTGTATTTATCATAATAATACAGTGTACACATGAGAGACTGCAATAACCAGTTTCTTGTGTGCTAATACATGCTGCCATCAGGCAGTAAGTATAGGTCTGTTTGGTGATATAGGCATTTATATCTTCTCAGCTAACTCAAGTTGTTACAATGAGGGCAGCTGGTGAATATATACAATGTACTTACCGACTAAAATCACTGAGGTGGGAAATACTCATACGGCTGAGGATTGAATTGCTGAAAAATCACTGCTATTTGGGGAGAAAAATATTTAAGCAAACATGGACTTTTGTGCCTGCAAAAATATTTTTCTTGAGTATAAAATGACCCCATGTTTCTGAAGCTAAAATCATGGAATAAATTACATCCTTGAGTATATGACCCAGAAGTACAGCCATCCCTATTCAATCTTTTTTTTGAATAGTTGTACCATATTATCCATTAAAATTTCAATGTCATAGATATATTTCACTGAAATATTTAATCTTACAGGATATTAAAGAAAAAGAATAAACCAAATGTTATGTGTTTCTTCTAATTTCCATTTCAAAACATATTTTTGAATTTGCTAACTACACATATCTGGTAATTGATTTTAAGATCTTAATTAATCTATAATGTTAATTAATTCAAACAATATTGTGCGAGTTACAAATTATTACAATTTTCATGACTTTGATTCTCACTACGTAACTTATATTTGAAAAACTGAGCTCAGTTTAGTAATGTATGGGCAAACTGGACTAGTGGTTAGAAAGTGAGTCTATCAATTAATTATGAGTGCAGTGAGTTTATTTTGAATGCATCAAACTAAGCTTAATAAATAACTGTGTGAATGTATTCATATAAATGGGGAGTCAAAAATCAGGGGAAAATAAAAAAAAAATCAACATCTGGCTCCAAGGGAATGTTGTTAAAATCAGATATAACCAAAATAAAAAAAAACAACTTCTGGCTCCAAGGGAATGTTATCAAAATAAAATATAACCAAGATGAGAAAAAAATCATCTTATGGCTCCAAGGGAATGTTGTCAAAATCAGATATAACCAAGATAAAAAAAAATAAAATCAACTTCTGGCTCCAAGGGATTGTTGTCAAAATCAGATATAACCAAGACAAAAAAAAAAAATCATCTTAAGGCTCCAAGGTAATTTATCAAAATAAAATATAACCAAGATGAGAAAAAAATCATCATATGGCTCCAAGGGAATGTTGTCAAAATCGGATATAACCAAGACAAAAAAAAAATATCATCTCATGGCTCCAAGGGAATGTTGTCAAAATCAAATATAACCAAGACAAAAAAAAAAAAAAAACTATTATGGCTCCAAGGGAATGTTATCAAAATAAAATATAACCAAGACAAAAACAAAAAAAAAAAATCATCTTCTGGCTCCAAGGGGAATGTTGTCAAAATCAAATATAACCAAGACAAAAAATATAAAATAAAATCATCTTAGGGCTCAGAATGACTAATGTCTAAATCTTGTCTTGTCAAGATTAAAATTTAACTTATGGCTTAGAATTTATAATGTCAAAATCAGGTTAAGATTTATCCAATTCATTGTTATAGATTGTTCTTGTATAGAAATTGAAATGCCAACAATCTATCACTCTGGATTGAATCAAATTTTGGTTTGAAATTTTAAAATGGTAAGTGTGTATGAAGACAGATATGAAAATTGCTGCATACTACAAGATTTAAAATTTTCTGAGTATAACAACCAAGATGCTCACCTAAATAGTAAAGTATAAAATTATGCCTATTTTATGTATTCTTACTAAATATTACTGCTTTAAATATTTGAAGTTAGTTTGGATAAAAGTTTAAGCAAGACCCAATTCACTAGTATCCAGCCGTATTTTCTATATTGTACTTGAATGTTAATTATTACAACTTTATCTTTACCTATTAGAGATGATTAATACAACTTATCTTAACCTAGGGTGATAATTATTAGAATTTACCGTTAAATGATGATTATTACAACTTATTTTAACCATAACTCTAATTTCTGACAGCTATAACTGTGGCTTACTGAATATAAAACCATTAATTCATTAAAAATGTGGATACTGTGGGGAAGATCATTTTCTTTTTTAAGTCATTTCACTCTGTAAGGGTCAACCATAAAATAACAAAGTATATAATTAAGTAGGTGTTAGGGGTTTTGGAATCTCCACAATCAGAGAGAGTTTGTTGGAGCTTCCATAAAAAAAACATAGCAGCTAGGTTATAACAAATTTTTCCAAAATCCCTAAGGGACATAACTCTCATTTAATTATATATTTTGTTATTTTATGGTTGACCCCAAAACACATTCCAAGTAAGACAATAAAGCCACTAAGACACAAAGAGTTACTGAATGTTAAAGAATAAGATAAAAGAAAAACATTATTAATGAATGAGAAGAATAAAAGAAGAGGAATCAAGAAGATAGTAGATAATGATTGATATTGCATTAAAATTTTCAAAGATCAAAGTTGGGAAGCAAGAAACTGGAATAGAGTTTCAGAGGCAAGAAGAGTGAGAAAAGAACCTGTTAGCAAAGAACTCACAGTTACATCTAACCAATTCAATTGTAAAATGATGAGATCTTGCCACCAATCTAGTGCTGCGCTTACATTAACCTTTGAATGGGAATTATCAATATCTAAAGCATAATCACCATTTTTTAGTTGTAATGAATTTAACAATATTTGGATGTGAGTGTTTTTTTTTAATTTTTGATGAAGATTCATGAAACAAAATTTACAATTAGAAACTTTCTAATATAAAAGGAAAGCAGAACAAAGAAAATATTTTTTTTTTGCACCAGTATACTTTTTTCCTGTTTTATTTTTCAATTCCTCTGACTGAAGAAATGTTTTTTTAGAAAACATCCTTGTCTGTTGACTGCTAATGTAGCAAAGTATTTATTATCTTACTTGTATTTACAATAACAAATGTGACCAGGTCCAACAACCCCAAAGTGGAACGAGACACATACAATCTTTATTATGATTTGGCATTGCAGCAAAAGTCACCAACTGCAAAATCTTTCCATTATTTGTCATTAAAGTAAACATAAGTCTATAAGAAAGTGTGTCCATTTATGAGCTGAGATGCCTTAAGAATATACAAGCCATTATTAACATCGAACGAGAGGTGAGTTCTTTTTGAACTGCAATGGGCCAAAAGGTAATGGTCAGCTTAAGCTGATTTTGACAATCCAACATACAGGTATTAAATGAAAACAAACCTACTCAATATTACCTTTGTAAGCAATGTTTCCATTATGACATATTTTAATATGTCCTGATGGTTGCAAGCACTGATACTCTGAAAGTGTAAATGGTAGAAATATGAAACAAAGAAAGACAAGATTGTTTCCTCTATGGTACCTAGAATATGAATTTAAGTGCAATACTAGATTAGTGGCAAGACCTCATCATTTTACAGTTGAAATGGCTAGATATAACTAAGTTTTATGTTGACAGTTTCTTCTCTCACACTTCTCAATTGTGGAACACTCCCCAGCTTCTTACTTCCCAGTCAATTTTGAACTTCAAAAATTTAAATGCAATGTTAATCGTTACCTGCTGTCTTCCTAATTTCTGTTCTTTTATTGTTCTCTCTCATTAAAAAAAAACACTCAATACCCCCCCACCCTGAATCTTAGTTTAATTTTTTGATTGGTGTGAAATGACTGAAAAAAAAAAATAGATTTAGCTATTCCTCACTTAATGACTGGTTTATATTGCCATGACTTGTTCACTAAAAAAACTGGTCACTAAGTGAGAAGTTACTCCGATTGCTATTTCAGGCATGCAACATATGTAATGGGTTTGTGTTAGCAAACTTCAGATAGCTTTAATGTGACTTTTGCACCATTTGTAACATTTACCTATAAATGCTTATAAAGTGCAACAGTGTACAGAAGAGTAAATGTAATAAACAAATTAAAAAATCAGCCCTATATTCTGTACATTACTTCGGCTTACATATTCATCAATAGGAAATATGTTCTCTTTCCATGACAATTCAAGGCTGTATAGAGTAAGAATAACACATGAAAAAAAAAAAAGTAAAAAAAAAAAGAAAAAGAAATTGTAATTGAATTGGTTTTTCCTACCCACCAGCCAAATTCATGAATCACTGCAAAACACTTTGATTGTGAAAACTTTCTCTAATGAAAACCAGATTCAAGAATTCATTCAGGGCCAGTGAAAGGGTCTCATGACCTCACCCAAAACAAATCTATGATACCCCCACCCTGAAACTATGATACAACCCCCCTCTCTAGCACATCTCAATTTTCATATTTTTTGTATATCAATTTATTGGTATCATTATTACCACCATTCAACAGTTATTTGGTCAATTTTTAACAGATTTAGTGTAGTATCTATTTTATTAATGTCATGGCCCTTTCAGGATGTCAGCAATCACAGCTCTCCACAGATTCTTTCTTTCTTTATCTCTGAATTATCATAACTTCTTCAGAAAGATAGTGGAGCGGATTCACATTGCCATTTCCATGGTTTGAAATTCAGAGTTATCATTCTCCAAGACTGGCTATTCTGAGAGCTGGGTGGTAGGAGAAAATGGTTTCATGCTTTTCCCAAGTGCATTTGTGAATGCAAAAGATTAGGCTGGAATTTGAACTTGACTTACTAATTCCGATTTCTGCACCAACAACATTTATGCTACCTATATGTCCATTTAGTATCTATTAGTAAGATTATTTACATAATACTGTGTACTAGAACTGTAGTGAAGGTTTTTACAGAGATATAAAGAGATAATTTTATTTAGAATGTTAACTCATTGTAATGATAATGATTTTATGTGTTGTGTCTTTGTAGCTCTTAGCATTTTTTTCCTACCCATCCCACACTCTGTTTTGCCATCAGTTTTTCTCAAGATCATTACGTAGATTACTCATTGTTTCCTTTTCTCTTTTCCTTTCAATACTTCTTGTCAGTTTCAAATTCCCCAATCCCTCTTTCCTCATCTCAGAAATTGAGAAAGTAATTTTTATATTTTAAATTTGTTTTCAAAAATGTAAAATCAGATAAAACATTAAATTATCTTATTCTTATTTAGAGTTTTATGGAGATTACATCCGCTCTTCAGGGGACTTAATTGTAAGATTATTTTTAGGTAAAATACTTATTATTATTAATAATGATGTTATAACAATAATTATACGATGCATTTGGTGGAGGAAGGGCATATTCAAGATTTGATAATTTTGTGGCAATACGTGCTTAAAGGCTTTAGGCAGTTTTGATCAATATTTCTTTTCTTGGTTAGCCATAAGGAATTGTATATGTAGGACTAACTTACACTTAAGTAAAATAATAACAATAATAATATTTATTAAGAATTTAGTACAGGAAATATCAAGTTTTACAGAAACATTGTTAACAACTATGTATTTAGTTACATAACAAATAAATAAAAATAATTTGATTTATTGTTAGATATTTTTCATTTTCTCCTTTGTTATTGGATGCATTTTAAAATAATTTGGCTGCAATGCTAAGTTTCCTAAGTTGTACAAACTGGAGCTATTTCGTTTACACTTTGTTACCTCTCTTTTCCATTGTTGTTTTAGATCACTTTCTTCCAGTCATTTTGATGGGCAATAGTGAAATTCTGAAATTTAGAATGATCTTATTCCATTTCAAAAATAAAGCCTGTAAATAGGAATATCTTAAATTAATATATGAACAAAAGTAAAATGTTTTTGACAAAAAACCCTTAATGATTTCATTATAATTATGTGTTATATTCTGTGCTAATAGGAATATATACTTAACAAACATGGTGGATAAATAAGTAAAGGTTTATTGTAAAAACCAGTACAATAAGAAATAAGGTAACAGTTACGCGCACAAGATCATTGCAAGTCAATCCAGTAGTGAGTGCTACTACTGGAAGGTCGGTAGTTCTTGCATAAGTCTGAGTCGTACTCAACTGATCCCAGCTAGACTCTGTAGTCCGTTGACTTACAGATACCTATAGTGTAATCACTCATGGGGATGACAGGTTATTCCATTACATCATTATGTAACAATAATGTAATGATATGCTGCAGACAAATCTATGATTTATGTTACCTCATCTCATTGCATAGTTATGAACTATAAACCTAAACTGAGCTTGAAATATTGTGTAATCGGCTCTAATTTTTGTAAAATACTTAGATATGATATAATGAATAATTTGCAGTGAAAAAAGCAATTTTCGATTTTTTGTTGCATACATCCCTCCTCTGCCAAACATGTCATATATTGTCATATATTGTATATATATATATATATATATATATATATATATATATATATATATATATATATGTCATATATTGTTCCATTGTTATTGTTAAGCCTTTGATTAATAGTTTTTACTACCCTGTTCCCAAAAGTGATAACAATAAATGGTTTCTGCTGAAATTGGATATTTATTTCATAATAATTCATCTGTATGTGTTTCTGAGATGCTTGGATTGATTTTTGTATTAGTTTGAAATAAAGAAAGGAAAATAATTCTGTTTTTTTTTTTTTGGTTTTTTGGGGGTTTTTTTACACATTTTTAACCAGATTCATTTGATTTTTTTTTTCTTAAATATTATTAAAAAAGAGAGAAAAAAATCCAGAAATTTAATTAAACTATGTTTTCAAGATGAAGTGTTGAAAAAAAAAGAATCAGCCCTTTCTTCCAAAATTAGGAGTAACTAAAAATAATAGGCTGGGAAAATACCTTTTTCTCTCACTTTTAAAATCTTTCCTCCCATCCCCACAATTCATATTGGATGTTTTTGACTGCAACTGGTACAAGAGAGAGAGAGAGATAGACAAAATAAAAGAGGGCTATATAAATGTCTCCTTATTAAAACTCGTGACAAAAACAGATGAACTATGAAGAAAACTTTAAATAAAAGATTATTTTTACAATGCCAAAAATGTGACAAAAAAAAAAGAAGAAATTTAAGGATAATTATGAAAAATATTTCTCAGATTTTTGATTATAGCTTTAATACATTCCATCTCCGATTCCATCTCATTTGAGATATTGTGGTCTCTTTCTCACACACACACACTATATATATATATATATATATGTATATATATATATATACCGTTTATTAAGTGTTGAAAATTGTGGCAGGATAACCAAGCACAATCAAGTTGTCATACACAGCAGGCAAAAAAAAAAAAAAAAGAAAAGCCAAGCAGAATGTTGTTGAAAGTCCTGACCAGTAGAAAGAAAAAAAGAAGAAAGTTGAGACACAAGAATGGTGCATAGCTGAGAAAAGAAATTGTCAGATGGAAAATTGTTAGCATTATTGAGTAAGGCTTCAGGTGAGAAAATAAAAAAAAACGAATTGCTGTCCACTTTTGTGGTCTCTTTTGGTTTGCTAACTGGACAACAGTGTCAGTATAATGTCAACTTGCTTTCCCTCATTTGATGAAGCAACAATCTAAATGGGTACATACACAATGAATATGAATATAAAAATAGATTGAAATGCATGCACTATATATATATTAGTATATGTGTCCACGTAATCTATGAAAATTTAATATGGCTGTAAAGTCAATCATGCATACAAGATCATATATATATATATATATATATATATATATGGGTGTGTATATATATATATATATATATATATATATATATGGGTGTGTATATATATATATATATATATATATATATATATATATATATGGGTGTGTATATATATATATATATATATATATATGGGTGTGTATATATATATATATATGGGTGTATATATATATATATATATATATATGGGTGTGTATATATATATATATATATATATATATGGGTGTGTATATATATATATATGGGTGTATATATATATATATATATATATATATATATATATATATGGGTGTGTATATATATATATATATATATATATATATATATATATATATATATATGGGTGTGTATATATATATATATATATATATATATATATATATGATAGTAAAAAAATGCAAAACAGGGAAATGTATCGGTGTAACAAGTGCAGAATTTTGTCTTCAGTTTAATAACCCTGAGAAAAATGTTGATTTTACTGTAGCTTCCCACTTCAACCAACTGGACCATAGTTTTGATAATGTTAAATGCATTCTTCTAGTGTTTGCATTTAAGTGTCAACGAGAATGCCGAAATTCCAAGTTAAAATATATTTTAAAATTAAAACACATTTTTGGTTTAAATAGGAATGTCGGCATACTCAGTGATTACAGTTTCTGCAAAAATCCTTCTACAATCCTGCTATAACCCTAATCATGGCAAACAACTAGACTAAAACTACTAGATTTCATCAGTAACATGTGCAAAAAAAAAAAAAAACCAAAAAAAAAAAAAAAAACCCTCAAAATTCAACTTTATTTTATTTTTCATTGAGACAGGACACAGATGTCTCCGGAAATTCTGATTTTTAACAAGTTTCTATTTGGCCTAAAGGCATACTAATATGCAATAAATATTTTTGTTCTTGTTATCATTATTATTATTATTTTTCTCTTGAATTTCTTCCATTGGCTCACTATAGCTACACACACACACACAATATATATATATATATATATATATATATATATATATATATATATATATACATACACACACACAAACATGAAGCATACAATATAGATATATATATAGAGGGAGGTGCTGTAAAACTCTTGGCTTTAAACATCAGAATTTATTTTGTAATCTCTTCTTGGTTACTCCAAGAACTTTTCAGTACCACCTTGCATACACGCACATGTATATTTTTTTTAAAAAGAGAGAAACCCCAAACGTTTTTGGTTATAATGTTATAATCAAAAACATTTGCAGTTTCTCTCTTTTTTTTTTAAAATATACATTTTTCTCTCATTGGAACACTTATAACCCTTTCCCCTATGTGTGTATGTATATATATATATATATATGCACATTTCATTGAATACAACAAAAAAGGTGCTTTGATTTAGTTATTTATACAATTATTAATCTAATAATTTTTTCAGTTCATATGATAATCTATATAAAATCTGTCTGGCTATACATTTATCCATTTTCAAGGATGAAATATTTTAACTGTTAAATAAGAAAAAGTTTGTTGCATGTATATATTTATATAATGTTTTCATTTTTCAAAACATGGTCAAGAAATTGTGTCCATGTTCATAGTTGATATTATTGAGTGTTGATTTGTTTTGGCCTTCAACAAGTTGGCATCTATTTGTAAAACTTTCCTTAATTATAACAAGCCAATTTATGAATGAAATGTTCATTTAAAATTTTTGTTTCAAAGATTTCAAGTAGCGAATATATCTTTGTGAAGTGATAGCTAGTGGGCAAAGCCTGCTAGTATATATATATATATATATATATATATATATATATATATATATATATTGGCAATATGTCATCATTGAGGCATCTCTTATAGAAGACTATGGAATTTTTCCGTTTAATAATCTTCCTTTTGATTTTTTTTTGCTTTGTCACAAGTTTCTTTGTATTTGGGTCTAAGTTGTTGAAAAAGACCTTAACAAATTCAAATCCTCGAAAATAATAAAAATCCTAATCAACAAAAAATGCTTACAAATTCTTGAAGCCATCACAATTCAAAACCAAAAACCCAACATAAATAAAATAGGATTTAATACTGGGAGAAACATCTTAAATATATTTAATAACTAATCCTCCAAATTATAAATAGCAACCCCTCCTAAATCACTAATGAAATAATCCAACAACATGCCCTGAATGCCCCAAAATATAACCTATAAAAATAAAAAGCAACCTACTTAAAACCAAAAGCATAAAGCCATGATGACTGTTGACAACAACCAAAAGTGCTCAGCAACACACCAAAGGCTGGGGTCTTTTTTCAATAACTTACACCCAAATACAAAGAAACTTGTGAGAAAGCAAAAAAAAAAGTCGAAAGGAAGATTATTAAACAGGGATATGTATATATATATATATATATATATATATATATATATATATATTCACCACATGCAAAAAGTTTGGGACACCCTGAATTTATTTAAAAGAAAACACTTTAAAATGAAATATTTTTGTATTTTTTTAAAGTAAAAGATAAAATTTCAGTAACTGCAGTGTATTTTCTTTTACTGACAAAAAAATTAGCACTTAACTATAAAATATTTTGTCTTTAATCAATAAAATCATATTTTGTTTTTATCAATAAAACCACCACTTAACTTTCCAACAGAATATGGCAGACCTTCCGATGTATTTTTCAAGCACAGAAAAAGCTCACTCTCATTCTTTTGTTCTAATTATGCATAAACCAGATGATATTGCATGTCTTTGCAAAATTGAATGATATTGTTCTTTCAACAGGACTCCCTTGATCTAAATCAAATCACTCCCAAAACATCCCAAACCATAACAGACCCACGACGATTCTGTTGGAACCAGACATTCATCATTCAGTTTTTCTTCTGGCTTTCTTCTCATATACACACTCCTCTTAATACCAAATTGTACAAATTTGGAATCCTTTGTCCACAATACATTTTGCCACTTTTTCAATGTCCAGTTCTTATGCTTTTTTTGTTCAGAACACTCCTTTCTGCTTATTCACCTTCTGTAATAGGAGGGGGGGTTCTAGATGGCTATGCACACCCTGAGGTCTACTGACCCTATGTTGATTTTTCACAGTTGAGAGCAACACTGGTTGCTATCAAAAAGAATTAAATTAAGCTCTCAACTCTGGAGCAGTTTTCATTCTATTTCTTTTTCACTCAATAATCAAGCAGCAGTTGTCACTTTTGGCACTCCAGATCTTTTTCTGTCAACATTTGTGCCAATTTCTAACTACCTTTGTAGTGAATATTGTACCCCAAGTCTACAAATATCTTCAATTTCTTGCCAATTTATCTTCCACAGTAGCCTTCTTTGAAAACAATTTCAGTTTGTGCTGACACCTCAATGATTAGCAGCTTTGAATTTGCCATTCTGTCATAATGGTACATCATTTTTTTCTTCTTCAGAGACAGTTACATATGTCTTGTTTACAACATTAGTCAGTGCTGAGTTAACATTTAGAACCTGTACTAACATTTAACTTAATTAAAAATGCTGGCAATCTGAAAAAGTCTACTGAGAGGTTAATAATGAAAACAAAATATAATGTTTCACATACAAAATAGTTATAATTTAGCAAAATGTATTGTGGACAGATGAATCCAAATTTGATTTTTTTAGTAGTAAGAGGAGCCTGGAGAAAGACTGAAAGATAAGAGCAAATACACTGTAGTTACTGAAATTTCATCTTTTACTTTAAAAAAATACAAACATATCTCCTTTTAAGAAATACAGGTTGGTTTCAAACTCTTTGCCTGAGTATATAAAGGATCATGCATAGATGGTATATGTCTGCAAACTATCCACTCATTTTGATTATCTCAATCTTGAGAACTGGGTGAATGAATGCATGAAAGAAAGAAGAAAATAGAATGCAAAGGAAAAAAATGACTAGAAAATGAAAGAAAAAAACAAAGTAGGAGAGAGAGAAAGGATATGAAAAGAAAGAAAGAATACAGGGAAAAATTAACAATCAGGATAAAAAGAATAAAATGTAGTGAAAGAGAAAGTATCAGAAGAACTGGGAAGAAGAAGAAGAGAGAGAGAGAGCGAGAGAGAGAGGAATAGTGTAAGAAAGAAAAAGTGGGATTGGAAGGAGAAGGTTAAAGGGGTGAAAGAGAAAATTAGGGAAACAAATGCAGAATAGCAAAAAAGAGAAGAGGAGAAAGTGAAGGAGAGAGATATATTAGGAAAGCCAAGAGAGATGAAAGATTTTAATTGTGTAATTTTAACTGAAAACATGTTGATAAAAGATAAATATATCTGAACAAAAAAATTGATTGGTTACAACTAATGGATTGAATTTAAAAAGAACTGAGCAAAAAACTATTTCCATGAAGAAGGCAAGAAAAAAATGTAAACATTTATAGTTTCACTTACTTCACATTTGAGAAAGTACCACTTGGTAATATCATTATTTCTTCCAGCTTTTGGACCAATTTGAGAGCCTGGTCTTCTGTAACTTTGCTGTAAAGAGATAAAAATTATATTTACTAAAAATCTGTAAGTTATAAGTATGAATAGAATACTAAAAAAATTGTTCTTTATGCCTGATGCAATTCATGAGTAAATGTATAGTCCGTACAAAATTAAGTTCAAATAGATGTTAAAAAACGATTTTCAATCTTTAAAATTTAATAGAAACTATAAAATTCATTTTGTAAATTAATTGTGCCAGTGTTTCTCAACCTTTTCTTCCTTGTGGCCCACTCTTGGTGTCAAGAGAATTTTAGGCCCACATAAGCACAAAAAGAAATTTCACTGAACAGGAAATACATTTTATTTACAAAAGCAAACTGTAGTCAAAAATATAAACCCTAACTAATGACTACTGCTGCTGGTATCTATCTATCTATCTATCTATCTATCAGCTGGTCAAGTTGAACTTCCAAGCCTTGATTCAGCTTCAGGTGTAATTTGAAAATATAATTTATTATAAGAAAAACAAATAATGTTGCTTAACTTTGGTGATCATGATGGCATTGATGACTAAATTTGCCACCAATATGCAGATTCAGGACTAGAAGCTTCCATCTTTTAATATTAGTGCTTTAATTCGATTTTTCTAAATAAAACCTTTTTTATTTCAATTTTATTTATCCTCTAAAAACCAGAAACAGACACAAGACAATATATAACAAGAAAATTAAAAAAAATTAAATGAAATATCTATATTTTAAATGAGGCATTTGAAAACCCCACAGTATTAATGCTATGACAATGTTGCACTGTATTAATTTAGTGACAATAATGGAGGATTAGTTTTAGTACTGTTCAGTTATTGCTTGCCCTGTTTTCACTAGGTCCAAGTACACAATGCCTGGCCCAGGGATTGAACTCATGACAATGGAAAGAGATCAATCTACTCCCCATATATTAAATACGGTGTTAAGTTCAGAACTTCCTGTATTTTGCCTGGGTCAACATTCACCTGATGAAGACCAGAGAGCACAACAGCTGAAACAGCTCTGATAACAACAAGAAAGATAGCAACAACAGTCTGCATGTAAATAGTGAAAATAATGATAACTCCTCATCCCAGAAATTCAGACAGAAATTTTGGAATGTTAATAATTCTTCAAACTAATAAACAATACTTTTAACAATTTTGTGAGGGTTCATCCAAAACAATAATGAAATCATTCTTATTCTATGTGCTTTGTCCCTTCAGTATGTTGGTGATCATGGCTCTCCACAATTAATAAATTTTCTCTTCTTTTCTTATCTCTCCTAAACACTGTTAAACCATCCATTCATTCAAGCCTACTAGATCTCTATCTATAAAAGGCAGGATGTGTGTGTAACGAATGCATGGCCGCAATTTTTGACGGATTTGCACCAAAATTTACATGCACATGCTCCAAGTTAGCGGAAAGGCCAAGACTGACATTTCGTTACCCAACTCCCATCAATAGTGGAAATAATCGATTTTTTCATGCTTCTACGGCAGTTTTCATGTAGTTTTCAGCCATTTTCTACTGGCCAGAGTGAGAGCCAACAGCTTACTGACACAAATGTTAACTAGCATGCTAGCTTGCAAAAAAAATCGATAGCTGCATTCATCACAAGTGGGAAAAATTTACATCTGCATGGCACTTTACTCCAATTGGCTCATTCGCTTGCTTAAACTCAACATTGATTCTGATTCCGCAGAACTGGGTTGGGTGTGAAAAAGTATTTGTTGTTAACATTCTTTTTTCATTCGGTTTTTCCAGTTACGAGTCCTTTTTTAAAGCTGATCATTTTCTGTTCATTTTGTTTAGTTCTCTTTTCATAACAGATTTAATGTTTAGTATAGAGCTTAGAAAAAACTTGCAGTGTGAGATAGGCAAGAAGCAAGGCATGTAGCAACATCAGCATGGCAAAGGGCACTCCTTTAAAGGCAAGGAAGGGCAAAAATATTTTAAGTCAAGTGATAGCGATTGCTGTATGAGTCGTATGATTTTTGAATCAAGCACGGGCAACGCCGGGCCATACTGCTAGTAGGTTATATGTTATGTTCAATCTGTCCTGAGAGTATCTTTCTGATATATTACATATAAGGGGGGGTCCCTTTTCTGTTCATTTTCTCTTACACTTGGCCATTCCTCACATGCTCGGTCCATAGTATTCACAGCATCCTTGTATAGCTATACCTACATGCCTGTTGCCTTAAGTCACTTCTTCATCTGTGATGAGATCCAGCATTCACTGCTATATAGGAGGACTGATATTATCTAACAGTTCAGTACTATTTTATTTTTTCTAATGAATTTTTTTTCTATTTCTTAATACTTTGCTTAGCATTTAGAAGGCATCTTTCACTATTCCAATGTGCATTCAGATTTCAGTATCACACTTTCCAGCCTACTAGCAGATAAGAAAAAACTGTGTAATAAGAAACCTGACAATTATAAATAAGGATATGGAAATATTTATAAAATCTATAAAAAATTTAATTAAAACAATATGGTCATCCGATATAGAATATTATCTCACTATACATATATTAATGAAAAGTGGGTGATACAAAAAATAAACAAACAAATGAAATTTGGTTCACCATAAACATAAAATCAATATTCCATGTGACCAATAGTCTCTGGAATTGGTAGCACCACTTACAAAATTGCAAGCCTCATCCAAATATCTCTGTATAATTAAGTTTTAAAAAGAAAAAAAAAAAGGAAACTTTCAAAGTTTTAAAAAATATCAGCAATAAAACAGTGATTTTGTTTTATCCACTGATATTTGACAGGGAAAAAACCAAAAGGATGAGACAAATGAAGAAACAAAATTGTTTGAAATGTACTTCATCATCATTATAAAGCCTGAGGGTCTTGGCAAAGATCACCTTTCTTTGAACATTGTGAAGTAGCACTACAGAATCATCAAGAAAGAACTGTACCAAATAACAGCAAACACATCACTTGAGGACTTCCAACAGCAGCAACAACTAAAAGGGATAGCACATGTAAATCAAAGAGAAAATAATGACATAAGCAAAATGTTAATATTCCATATCACATCAAATAGAAGGTTCTGAAAGAAACCCCCATCAATAATTGAAAGAGCGATAACAGCTATTGGATTTGAGAAACCTGTTCTCCTGAAAAATTGTTTTAAGAGAAAGATTTTATAAATTTCAACCAAAAGCAGTACTGGTTGCTTGGTCAATGCATGCCAAATCTTTGCTTGTAGGGAAATGGCTATTACCAATAACATCTTGATTGAGATTTTATCAAACTTGAACATTTGTGCCTTTGTAATAAAATCTAAACATATGAAAGTGAATTTATACATTTTCTTTGTTACTGAGAATTGGCAACAAAAATATTAAACATTATTTATCAGATTGTTTATATATGATATGTATCTTTAAATAACAGAAACAACATTCTTTTATTTCTTTCAACAGCAACAACAACTTAAATGGACAGCTCTTGTAACTCAAAGAGAAAATTCTACATTACTTCAAACAAAAGGTTAGGAAGGAAAACCTCATCATTACTGGAAAGAGCTACTGGACTTGAGAGACCTGTTTTGCTAAACGAAAAAAGGATTTTAACAGAAATATTTTTTGAATTTCAAACAAAAACAGTACTGGCTGCTCAGTCAATAAATGCCAAATGTTTCCTTATAGGGAAACAGCTGATATCACCAATATTATTATCAAATCATGATATTTGTTCTCTCAAGTAAATATAAACTAAAAAATATATATAATTGAGAATGATAAGCATGAGTAAGTGTAGCGATTGTAGATATGCACCCATGCACTGAGCCAAGGTGAAACTGGTGCTATTATAAAAAGATGCTGGCTACATCACAGTCACATCTAAGACATCCTGGTAGAATGGTAAAGTTCAAGGGGGTAATGTGCAGAATGTAGAAAGAATACGTACAAGACAAGCTGGCCTTTATTGCCACATTGTTACTTAAATGTCAAGCAGAAGACTTTGACTATGAAATGGGAGACAGAGTGTCTTTAAAAGGGAAGATGATTCAATAAAAGCATAGTATAGAAAAAGAAAGTTGGGTATTAAAAGATAGTGAGAGAGAAAAGCAAGGCAGACTGAAGAAAAGACAATAGCATGTTATTTCATTTGAGTCATCAAGAAGGAAATAACAACAGCAGAAATGTTTACTCAGGGAAACTTTACAGAAAGTTACATGCTCTTGGACAGGAGATAACCAACTGATGAGAATGACATGCAAGTTAGATGTATTTTAACTACATTTATCTTGATTCCCAAATAAAAAGCAAGGAAGAGAAAAGTGAAAAATTCCTTCTTTATGCTTCTGAAATTATATACTGAGACAAAGTCAACAATATGTATCTAAACCCACACATACTACTACAAGTGATATAAAGATTGCATTGAAGTGTGAAAGTGACAGTCACCATGTAATGTTGATTCCTATGTCCACACTCACCGTTTCTGATACTGTGCACCCTTCCTTTATAAATATAGCTAATTTTAAACATTAATATATACATATAACTACTATTTTAACCTATTCAGGCCTCGGGCCAACCACTATCTTGTTTAAATATCTTCATATTATGAATCTTTTATTTCCTCCTTGTGTACCTTTACAACAACCTCATTCAGCCACCCTCTACTTTGATTTACTCACTGGTCTTGTATTGGGTGAACATTAATGTATATATTCTTATTACTTTAAATGTTGTTATTATTATTATTATTTTCTTTTTTCATATTTGAGTAAATGCTCTCTTTATTTTAGAAATGGTATTTTTATTTCCAACATGAACATTCAAGAAATATTTATAAAGAGAAGTGCACTCTCCGGCAGGTATACAGACATGTGTCCTGCTATGCAGGAGAAACTGTTCTTTAATAAGATTTCTTCAAACCAGTAGATAAAATAAAATACTGTTTAAAAAAATAAAAGGGGCATCTACTCAAATATGGGTATTCCACTAAAAAAAACAAAAAAAAACGTTTAAAGTAATTAAACACAGTGCAATGAGAACAGGATTAAACCATGGATTAAATAAAGGGTTCAATTCAGAATTCCCTATAGGTTACCCAGATCAATATACACCTGAAGAAGACTAGAGGGCACAATGGTCAAAATTTTTGTAGATAACAACAATAATCTGAATATAAAAAATAGTATAAATAATGATGATAATTCATCCCAGAAATTCAAACAGTAATATAAATTTTCTTTATATATGTACATATATTAGGTTGGTGCAAAAATAATGACGTAATAATGTCGTTTTTTGACGTTATTCCGTCATTATTTTTGGACCAACCTAATATATACTGCTATTCCCTAATGAGTGGATGGAGTGATTGCTGGATGTTTTTCTATCTACAAAACTCTAGAGTCAAAATGCTGAAGGTAACACCAATCAGCTAAGTGACAAACTTTGTATTTGTATTAATTATATATATATATATATATATATATATATATATATTAAAAAGACTGTATTTCACCACTTTTTTGTAACTATCAATGTTTTTTTTTTAAATAAATGTTTCAGACACTGACAAAGAAAATGTGTATTTTAGTTCTCCAGTGTTTTTCCTATTAAGTGGTAATTATGTTTAAATTGTCTAATTTTAACCAGTCTGTGCCATTTTTAACTCTGACCATACATTTGTTTTAACAACAATGAACAAAGCTTGTACTAATGATATGGTAATGTCCTGTATCTCATTTCATCAACCCTCATCTCACTCGTGCTGTGCTCTAAGACATGCTTGCATAAACTGCATTAATTATAAGAGAACTAGCCACAAGTTGTATTTGCTAACTTGCACATGAGGAGGAATGGAAGCAGCATCAGGTTTGCTTTCTGATTGGGTAGCAATGATGGCTATGCTAGTAGCATGCTAATTGTTGTGGCTTATAGCGCTAAACAAACTGTAAGAAGATTGGAACCCTTTCATTTCTTCTCAGCAATAATTGCTTTCTACAAAATAACTGTAAACAAACACTTTGCAAGTAAAGGAAAAATCAGTAGAAAAAATAGTGTATTTGCCAATTTATAAAACTGAATGGCTTCCATGTGTATTTTTAGAGGAACTCTCCTTGCAACTCATCCAAACCATATCTATTGTTTTTCAGTTTTGGAAAAAGTATGCCAGTGAATATGATAAATGTAGATTGTAATGATATTAAGTCATTCCTATTTTCAGTTGGGAACAAGATTCTTACGTAGGAAAAGGTTAAAATGAAACATAAATATACCAATTTGATATAGGAAAGTAATGATAACTGTAACATTAGCCATTTCCCTACAAGGAAACATTTGGCATTCATTGACCAAGGAGCCAGTTCTGCATTTGGCTGAAATTTATAAATCCTTTCTTAAAACAACTTTTCAAGAAAACAGGTTTCTCAACTCCATTAAATGTTATCACTCTTTCCAGTATTAATGGGGGTTTCCTACCTAAACTTTTATTTGAAGTAGTTTGCAACATCATCATCTTGACCATATTATTATTTTCTCTTTGAGTTATATATGTTATCCTTTTTAGTTGTTGTTGCAAGTCCTCAAGTGATATGTTTTTTTTTTTTGTTATCTGGTACAATTCTTTGTGATTCTGTAGTGCCAATCCATAATAAGGAAACATTCGAAATTCATTCACTGAGCAGCAAAAGCTACTCTCGGTTTGAATTTATAAAATCTTTCTCTTAAACAATTTTACAGGGTGTTGTAGAGTAGCACCCCTTCATCACCCTACCTGATGGCCTGGTTCATAGCCTTAAATAGTCTATGATTAAGGACTTCAACAGTTGATTAATAAGTTGATACTAAGCTGATTAATGTTTGGACTGATCTTACTTTGTTTTGTTATACAGCATTTGAACCTCCTCTATTCCTTGTAAGTTGTCTTGTTGTTTTGTAACTTATTGTTCTGTGATGTTTGTATGTATCCATTAGCACCAGATACTGGTGCTGAATAAATATATTAAGCACTCATTCTTCTTTGTGTATCATTCACCTCAATGATACAACACATAGAAACAGGTTTCTCAACTCCATTAACTGTTATCACTCTTTCCAGTATTAATGGGGGTTTCTTACCTAAACTTTTATTTGAAGTTGTGTATAACATCAACATCTTGATTATATCATTATTTTCTTTCTGAGTTACATTTGTTAACCATTTTAATTGTTGCTGCTGTTGGGCATAGTCTTCAAGTGATATGGTTTCTGCTGTTTAGTACAGTTCTTTGTTTGGGAATTTGTAGTACCAGTTCACAATGTTCGAAGAGAGATGATCTTTGACAAGGTTCACAGGTTTCACTCGATCAAAGTCTTTTTTAACCACTGATCTTAAGAAGTGGTTGTATACAGCTGACAGTTTAGATATTTCTGAATGGATTTGGTGCCAAGCATGACATCCATATGAAAGTCTCAATATGACTATTTAAGAAAATGTTATGGTAAGAAAAATTAAAAAAAAATGACAAACTATCCAAAGAATGAATACTTATAATTCAAAATATAATTTAGTCTACATCCAGTAGCAAAACTTCTGATTGGGAGATTGGAGGGTTTGAAAAGCATGGAACCACTTCTTACTTGCTATTGTTCCTAGGTCCACCATGACCCAGGGTGGTAGCACCTGTTAGGGTATCAGCCATGGGCAAATAGTGAACCCCCACCCCCAAAGGAAACCCACTATGAAAGTATACAAATATATTTTTATAGTAAAATTACCAACAATACCTATTTATAGCAAAACTACCAATGATACATTTTTAAGGCAAAATGACCAGCAATAGATTTTATAGTAGAATTAGCAATGATATATTTTATCTGTTGTTGAAGGCATGCAAATGGTTCTCCACAACTTCCTGCCCTTTGTAGCTTTCAGCAATGTTTATCTTTTTGCTATCTCTCCTAATCCCTGCTCTGCTAGCCATTTCCACTAGCTTGTTAGGTAGGTTATTCACTGTTTTCTTTTGTTTGTCTTGCCTTGAACATGTCCTGTCAGTGTCAAAATTTTCTAAGCCCTCTTTCATCATTATGTGCCCTGGAAACTTCAATTTTCTCTTTCTGATTTTAAGGATAATTTTCTTTTATGTTTCCATTTTCATTAAAACTTTGTTATTGCTCACATTTTCAGTAGATAGTATTCTTAGCATCTTTCTGTAGAATCCCTTTTCTGTTGCTCAAGTCTCTTCTTCATCTCTGATGGACTGTTCAACAATGCCATATTGGTGAACCAATATTAGATAGCAGTCCAGTACTTCCTTCTTTCTTTGTTTCAAATGAAATTTTCCTGTTTATACTTTGCTTGACTTTTAAAGGCAACATTCTTTATTCCAATGCAACTTTGTCCTCTGTTAGAACACTTATAGATATTTACATTTGTGTACATGCTTGATTTTGGTGTCTCCAATTCATAGTTCACACACACAGAGAATTTTTATATACAAACCATATTTACCAGCATATAGGAAAAATAGGCTATTAGTACATATAGGATACACAGGCTATTTAGTAGACTACCACACACTGAAAGTCGTCAATGCTTTATAGTTGTCTGTTTCTAGCCTTGGTTGATGACTCCTAAGTTTTAAACTATTGTACTAGATGCAGTATAATATTTACCCCATTATGGGTATTATAATTATTAGGATTTAAATTTTCATAATATATATTGGCATATACTGTGAAATGCTTTGATTAGAGAAAGGGTTAGAAAGAAGACCCAATTTATAAACATTGGAGAAAGGAAAAAATATCTTTTTAAAATGAAAACTTTTTTTATCATAAATCTACTAAACACTTTCATTTTTACTCTTTTTAATGTGAGTAAATGCAGTTAATACTAATCAAGATTTACATTATTTACAATTCAGACCATTGTCCTCATCTTTGTTGTTATCACAATGTTTTGGCCATTGTACCCCCTGGCCTTCTTCAGGTGCTTGTCAATTCAAGTAGCCTTCAGTGAACTTCAAACTGAACCTTTTACTTAATCTATTATTCTTGTTCTGCTACTCAGGTTTTGGGATATTTTGTCTATTTCTGATTTAATACTATTCAGTTATTGCTTGTCCTGTGTCCAAGTATATACAGTTCAATCCAGAAAAATGGAGGAAAGAACTAATTTCTAATTACAGAAAATAGCAATATTGAGAAGGAGAAAAATCTTGATCATGTCTCTTAATTCCTAATTATTTAAATAAAGTAAAACAAATCCAGTAAACTGAGTTTTTATTAATAAATGTAGTTAATTGTTATATCAATTAGTAGTTACCTGATTTGTATATGTGTGTTATGTTAATTGTGCAGATGATATATACAGAATATTTTACCCAGTACAATTTTAAGCCTTGTTTCTTGTTAATTTAGATCTTTTTCTTTCTCAATTATAGATTGATAGAAATCCACTGAGAATCTTGTTAAAATTTGCAGTTGTCAAAATATGCTGCCAATGTTTGCAGTTGTCAAAATATGCTGCCAATGTTTGCAGTTGTCAAAATATGCTGCCAATGTTTGCAGTTGTCACAAAATGCTGTTAAAATTTGCATTTGTCAAAAATATTGCTAAAATTTGCATTTGTTAAATATTTAAAATTTTCATTTTACACTATATTAGATACAACTAAAATGTATATTTAATGAACAATTTGCTGAAATTCACATCTATTGAAAAAAAAAAAAAAAAATGAGAACTTTTTCAATTTCTTTCCTGCTTGAGAATCTGCCACCCACATTGTATAGGAATCAAAGTTCAAATAAACAGAAAAAAATGTGTGTTTGATGAAGCAGGAAGGAAAATAAAGTGAAAGTATTACTGAATTGATATGTCTATCAAGCAGAGAAAATATTTGATGAGTTTTGTTGCTCAATATTTCAGACAGCCAGCCTAGCTTTGTTTATGTTGACTGTAGGTTAGTTTGGCTCTCAAGAACTTTCAGTAAAGAGGCATAAAAGATCACGTTTACTACCCCAAGGCAAGTAGATGCACACACACACACACACACATACATACACAGCTTGAATATTGATAAGATTCAGAGGCAGGGACCCACAAGTGAAAGATAGCAGACACAAGAGGATAAACAGAGAAAAAAATTCCAAGAATCTAAGTGGCTGAAGTTCTTCTCTTCTGGGAGTTGAGAAGCCAAATGACATTGGAGGAAAAAGTATGAAACATTTTGGAGAATGAGTTTACAAAGTCTGGAAAAATAAAATTATTAGTGAAGATTTTTTATTCTCTTACTTTGCTAATTTCTGAAAAGAGTAGAAAATGTGGTTGTGTTTTGAAGCTTTATCATAGAAGTTTGAATTTAAAGATTGGATTAATGATCAAAGAGAGTCAGTGGGTTGAAGGAGAAGTGGAATATGAGAAAATAAATGAGGTAGGAGGAGAGAAGTAGCAAAAGGAAAAATTCAGTTGACAAGTAGAGAGAGGGAGTGAAAAATAACATGGCAATGAGACTACAATTCAGAAAAACAGAAACAAGGATAGTGGATAAGAAGTAGGAGGAAGAAAATGGATGGGTGGAGAGATAAAGAAAACAAGAATAGCTAAAGTGAGAAACTGGAAAATAGGAAAGGAGACATGTCTGGTAAGAAAGAGATAGAAAATGTAAAATTGAAAAATAAATCATAGGGAAAAAAGAGTAGGGGAGAAGAAGAAGAAAAAAAAAGGAGTGAATTGAGTGGGGCAGAAGAAAGAAAGAAAGAAAGAAAGAAGTGGAAAGGTGGAAAGAAAGAAAGAAAGAAGTGGGAGAAAAGAAAGAAAGAAAGAAAGAAAGAAGTGGGAGAAAAGAAGAAGAAGAAAGAAAAGAGCAGGAGAGAAGAATAAGAAAAGGAGAAACAGGAAATCAAACTAAGCAAATGAAAAAAGAATCAAATGAAGGAAGAGAGAACAGAAAAGAAAGTGAAAGATTAGGAAGAATTGAAGTAAGAAAAAGGAAAAAAAAGATTAAGCTGATGAAGACTGATGAGGAATGAAGAAAAGGCTCAAGTCTTAGAAAGAAAGGGCAGATGAAAATGAATGGATAAAAGGAATATCAGGAAAAAGTAAATTTCAGCAAAGAAAGGGCTATGAAAAGAGATAAGAAAAAAGTGGACGGCAATGGATGTGTAGAAGGGAAGGAAATAAAGAAAAAGAGAAATTGAAATATATAAAGTAAAGATGGGGGAGGCGAATGAAAAAGAAAGTTGGAGAGGAGAAAAAGGATGTAATAGTGAAAAGGAGGAGAGGAAAAAATAGTGGAAAGAAAAGAAGGAAAAGTGGGGAATAAAGAAAGATGAGAAGTCAGAGGGAGGGGAGTTATAAAGAACGTGATCAATGCTTAGCTAGCATGCACCAGAAGGGAAACCCTAAAAATCTGCTTTGGTGTTGATGACAAGATGACTTCAAAGAGGCACAGCAAACTCGATGGTCAAATACTTTCCATTTTAGTGAAATTCTCAAGTGACCACAGAGGCTGGCCGGACAACGAAGAGGTTTGGTTTACACCATCAAGTAGAGGCATGCTGCACGGAAAATGTCATACTCCAAATGTCATTCAACGAAGCAATTGAAACCCTCTCCATCTCCTACCCCTGCCTGAGTATGGCCTGCATGGACTATTCCAGAAATAGCTTCATTAGAACTCATATTCACGTAGGCTACACAGGAGTGAAACAAAGAAAGGGATCGTTCATCTAAGTAATCCAGGAGTCTGCAAGCTTAATTGGTAGATCCATTACCACCAGGCGGATGGCACATTGCAGATGGGTGGAGTCTGGGGAGGACAAGCATAAGACTACATCATTTGTCTCTCAAGTAGGTTTGCTGTTCATGCTTTACTGTCCTTTATGATAGATTTTCTTCTTTCCTGTCACCCTGAAATTTCCAAAGAGAGACACAGAATGTTTACAAGACTTTCTGAATAGAAAGAATATCCAAATCTAACTTATTGCTATGTAAATGTAATCTAGGTCAATTTGTTTTTAACTCCATAAATTCATTCACTGGGGATTGGCAAAGCTGGATACTTGTTAGGAGAGTAGAACATCAAAGATTTTTAAAAAAGATAATGTAATTTTTTTATTTTATTTTGAATCAAGCAATGAAATTTTAATTTGTGATTCTTCTTGTATGTACCTTGTCCCTTCAGGATGATCATGGCTCTCCACAAAACCTGTCCTCTGCAGTCCTTAGTAAAGACTATCTTTTGGCTACATCTGCTAATCTCTGTTCTACCAACCATTAACTTGAGCTCATTAGGTAGGTTATGCTCTACATTCCTTAGTCCCTCTTGCCTTCAATGTCCCATGAGTGTCAAATCTTCAAAGTCTTCTCTCCTCATTATGTTCCCTAGAAATTTCAAATATCTCTTTCTGATGCTATATATAAGTGTCCATTTTCTCTAAAACTTTGTCGCTACTCACATGCTCAGTCCATGGTATTCTAAGCATCCTTGTGAGAACCACATTTCTGTCGCCTCAAGTCTCTTCTTCATCTGTGATGGGATAGTCCAGCATTCAGTGGCATATAGGAGAACTGGTATTATCTAACAGTCTAGGACTCTTTTATTTGCTTCTAATGAAATTTTCCTGTTCCTTAATGCTTTGGGAATACATTATATAGGGACATATAATTAAAACAAACCTATGAAAAAAAAAAAAAAAAAGAATTCCAGAATTCCCATGGATTTTTATTTTAATTACAACATTTATAAGCTTTCCTATATTTTAACGAAAGATTTCCAGTAATTAGAACTCAACCAAACAATTGGAAAAATATTCAGTGAAAATCCACTTCATGCTAGGTGTCAGCCTCCCAATATACACACACTCTTAACATCATCTGGTATACATCATTCACCACCTCACCAAGGGAATACGACCTGCAATAAACCCATATGCCAAGTCTGTAGACATATCATCACTGATAGCAACTTTACACCCCACACCGGCTCTGAATTGAGACAGTTCAAATCTTATGTATTTGTTTTCTGTAATAAATGCAGAAAAGGAAATTATGTTGGAGAAACTGGAACAAAATTCCATCTTCGGATCAATAACCATAAAAAAAAAAAAAAAAAAAAAAAAACACACCAGGGACAATAACAACAATTTCCCAGTTACTGCACACTTCAAGAAACCATTTCATAGTGTCACATGACATCAGATGCATGCTTTTAGTGTCTTCATTCAGCAGCTGAGAAGAAACACAAAGATCAGAGTTGAAATTTATTTTGAAAATAAATTCAAACATTGAGGGAATAAACAGGGATTTGGGTTTTTACTCAGAGACGATAATTTCCCCAACATTTCTTAGAAGAGTAAATCCCACTTCTTTGTTTATTCCTCATATTGAAAATGAACACAGGCATGTTCAAAAATTCTGACATTAAATTCTATTTCTTTGTGCTTCAATTCAGTCAAAAGGTTAATATATAATAAATATCATTTTTAGTGACAATATTGGTATCATTTTGTTGGCTTTTTATTCTTTTTAATTAGCTCATTAAATCTACTATATATATATATATATATATATATATATATATATATATATATATATATATACATATATATATATATATATATATATATATACACACACACACACACAGATAGATACACACACACACAAAAGAGTTGTGAGTTCAATACCAAGCCACAGCAGTGGTGAACCAAAAACTTCGAGAGTTGAACTAAAAGGAAATAACTGCAACATCTTGAAGAGGCATGACATGTGGAACTAGAACAATCTACCCTGGGGGACGAAATAAAGGGCTTGGTTCAAAATTCCAGTCATCTGAAGAATGCCAAAGTGTACAACAGCCGAAATGTTGTGAATATGGGTAAGATGATGAGGATAACAGTCCAAATAATGTAAATAATGCAAGTAATATATATATGAAGCATTTTCTTTAAGATTATTTTATTATTATTATTATTATTATTATTATTAATTATCCATGAATTGTCATACTTTCTTGAGAAAGATAGTGGAGTGGATTGTCTATTGCTTTCTTTGAGTTTAGAATTCAGAGTTTTCCTTCACTTTGACTTTTTATCACCCAAGGCTAGAGAGCAAAGTCTACCCTGATATTTAACCCATAGTTAAATGGGGGGAATAAAAATGGATTCATGACTTTTCTAAATGGATTTGTGCAAAAGTGAATGCAACAGACCAGGCTGGAATTTGAACGTGGCTTGCTCACCCCCACTTTTCATGCTGATAACCACAATGATACCTGAACAACATTTGAATTAATATTCAACCCCTTCACTTAATACTAATTGAGGCTTTTTAGAGCCAATTGCTGCTAACAGATGTTTTCTATAAACTTCTGTATCTCTCAATAGATATTTTTTTTCCATTTTTCTATGCAAAACTTTCAATTCATGCCCCAAGTTGTTTATTGGATCCAGCTATTGAAAATGATCATTCCGTTACTCTAAATGTATTACTTCTTAAACCATTCTCAAGTGGTTCCCAAAGTATCTTTCAGGTATTGTATCTTAGAGAGCAGATGGTAAAAAGATTTTTTGGAAGAATAGACTGACATTTCAGCAAATCTATTTGATACTTACATTTAGTCAATTTCTCCAGTATCTACAATGCCAAACCAATCCCATAAAATAATGTGTCCAACACCATGTTTCATTGTTGGAATGGTATTTTTATATCAGCTGCTGTATTATTTTCTTATTTCTAGCATTGTTGGTTACGTTCTGAATATTCAATGGACGTGTGATGGGTGAGGGAAAAGCAAACCATATCAGTGTCTGACGGATGAAAGGAGAAAGCAAATCACATGAGCTTCTGATGGAGGTAGGGAGAAGGCAAATTGCATGAGTGATGGAGGAAAGGAGATGTCAACTTACATGAGTGTCTGATGGAGGAAGGGAGAAGGCAAATCACATGAGTGTGATGGAGGAAGGGAGAAGGCAAATCATATGAGTGTCTGATGGAGGAAGGAAGAAGGCAAATCACATGAGTGTCTGATGGAGGAAGGGAGAAGGCAAATCACATGAGTGTCTGATGGAGGAAGGGAGAAAGCAAATCATATGAGTGTCTGATGGAGGAAGGGAGAAGGCAAATTATATGTGTCTGATGGAAGAAAGGAGAAGGCAAATCATATGAGTGCCTGATGGAGGAAGAAAGAAGGCAAATCACATGAGTGTTGGAGGGAGGAGAATAGAAAACAATTGACCATTGACTTGAAGTGGTTAAGACTGTAGCATTCTGGGAATCATCCACATGTATGTCTGTTCCAAAATAACAATTTTTGTGAAAAAGTTAGGGCAAACTTCTTCCTTACAGTTGAAATATGGTGGAAATGAGGGTGATTTGACTCTGTGGTTGTTGCGTGGCATGTTCTAACTGTAAAGGTCTGAATTAGTGAAACTAAAACATGAAGCTTATCTAAACATATGCAGCATAAATAAAATCATTTGCTCTGTAAATAGCCATAGAGTAGTGATGGGCTTCCAAATGTTGCAGCTGTTGGAAAAAGACTGCAGAGTGGAGAATAAGACTTCCCCCACGAGAGTGCAAAAATTATTTTGAAATCTACAAGACTAGAAAATGAAGATTGAGCAGCTCCAGCATAGATATTGCAGAAATATATATAACCTATATAAGAAATCTCCAGTTATCTTATATCAGAAATATGTTGGAAAAGATTGAGTGGATTGACTGGAATGAGAACAGTTTTAGCCCTGTAGATTTCATAAAGTGTTTAACTCAAAATTCTGAGAAAGTTACTGAAGCAACTGAAGAAGACCTGAAAGTACAGTACCCAAAACATCTGATAATAATAATATAATAATAATAATAATATAAATAACAATCAAGATGAGAAAAAGTTCAAATATATCAATGTATTTTTTATTTATGCTGCTTTTGTCTTTTTTTAAACTGCAGATGTAAAAATTTTTTATGACTGCTCACAATAGGGAGTAAAGTATATAAATTTAGATAAAAAACTAAGTGCAATTTATTGATTACTGATGAATATAAGATAAATAAAGCTAAAATGCTAAAGAATTAAATTAAAGTAAAAAAAAAAAAACATATTACAAAAAAACAAATTATATTTAAAAGCAGAAAATGTGAAAGATTCAGGTTACAATGGAAAAATCAAGAATCCAGGATCTGCGCATCCTTTGAAAAGATATTTGTATACAGTGTATGAATAGAAATCTGTATGGATCAGCAGGTAGAGGATTTTGTCAGCAAGGAGTCATGGCTTTAAAAGAAAGTCAAACCAGAGAAATTGATATGAGGCCATTAGATGTGAAATGCTAGAATTACCACTCAAACCCCTAACTCCTGTTACCGTTGCATCTTCTGCTTGCTATATACAAAAGTTTTAGTTCTTTGACTAAAAACACACACAAAAAAGAACAAGTAAATCTTTTGATGGACCCAGAGAGGAAAAAAATGTTTAAAAGTAAATATTTCCTTTTTTTTAAATGTTTCTGAAAGTTTTTGAAAGGAGTTTCTGTTTATGCTGTATAGTTTAGGGATTACTGCCGGCTTCTTTGAAATTTTTTATTTGGTGACCACAATAAAAGAAAAGTTGTGTATATGTACTAGACATACACACAGATATAAAACATTTTTTTGTCATATATTAGTGGGCATAATACAAAATGCTAACCTTCAGGACAATGACTCACTTCACCTTCTTGGATTAACATTTTTCATTGACATCAAGTGGAAAGATTATATCGAATCAATTGCTAGGTCTGCTGCTAGGAAAGTTGGTTTGACAATTTTTCTTGATAGAATCTATCTTACATATTTATAAGTCTACCATTCGTCCTTGCTTTGAATATTGCTGCCACATCCGATCTGTTGTTCCTGCTATATATTTAGAGATACTTGTTAATATCCAAAGAAGAATCTGCAATATTATTTCAGTCACTTTCCCACAACCAAAATGTAGCTTCTCCTGTGACTTTTCTATAAATACCTTCATGGTAATTGTTCTGATGAACTTTCCTCTATGATACCTAGACTATGAATTTAAGTAAAATACTAGATTGGGTGTAAGGTTTCATCATTTTACAGTTTAAATGGCTAGATATAACTGTATGCTCTAAGCTAACCATTTCTGCTATTGCATTTTTTGTTTGTGGAACTCTCTTCTGGCTTTCCAGTCAACTCTGATCTTCAAAAATTTAAATGCAATGTCAATTGTTATTTTCTCTCTTCTTAATTCTTATTCTTTTATTGTTCTCTATTCTTAATAGTGTTTTTTTCCTCACATACTCTAACTCAGTAACCACTTGTGTCTTAGTGGCTTTATTGACTTGCTTGGGTGAAATGATATTTTAGCAACATGGATTCAAAAGAATGTTTGAAAGATAATTACTTTAAATATTTGTCAAAACAATGGCATCCATTGTCTTCTTCTATATGCTGGGTCTCTTCAGGACATGGGTCATTATGGTTCTCCCCAACTTTCTATCCTTTGTAGCTCTATCTTTGACTCTTTACTATCCCTCCTCCCACATACTGTTCTACCAGCCATTTATTTACACAAGCTTGTTAGGTAGGTCACATACTGTTTCCCTCTACCCCACTTGTCTTTATAATATGTCCTTTCTAAGTAAAAATGTCCCTTTTGTTTCTATTTCCCTTTTAAAATTCCTCATTGTTCTATCTATGGTATTCTCAAGCATTGTTCTGTATAACCAGATATGATAGGAATTATCACTGCCATATTGGAGGACTGATATTAAATAACAGCTCATCACTCTTTTCTTTGCTTCTAATGAAAAGTTCCCATTTCTTAATACTTTGTTCAATTTTTGTAAGGCATCTTTCACTATTTCAATGTACGTTCAGATTTCAGAATCACATTTTTTACTACTATCTTTGAAATCATTTCCCAGATATTTAAGGTGCTGCCTCTTATTCTGTAACCTTCTACCTTGAGTGGCTCTTGGGCCTTGTACAGAGTGAACATCATTGTAAAAGCAAATAATTTCATGTCATCTCCCCATTGAATGACAAAAACCACAGCCCATTGAAATCCAAATGAGTGAAACTTATACATCTAGCCAACGAATTGGGTCAAGTCATTTTCTGGATCAAATCAACCAGTTCAATCCTTGGCCTCAACAGAGAAAACCAAATCTTAGAGAGCTGAGTTATCAAGGAGAATTAACTAAAACTGAGATATCCAAAGTCATGACATGTGAAATTAGAACAATATACTCCTGTGGACTAAAATAAAGGGTTTGGCTTGAAATCCAACAAATATCACCTGAAGAAGGCAGGAGTGTCCAACAGTTGAAACATTGTGAATGTGGCAATAAAGATGAGGACAACAATATTGAATAATGTAAATAGTGTAAATATTAGGTTGGTGCAAAAATAATATCGGTTTTTAACGTATTTTTTAACGTCAAAAACCGACATTATTTTTCTTATAGTTTTCTTATCTATGTATTGACTTTGTGTTTTATGTATTTTTCTTCAAAAAAAAATTTTGGAAAAAAATTATTAAAGTTTCTCCCACTTTAGGGGTAAAGGAGTAATAAAACACAAAATATCAAGATTTTTTGTATTTCTTTTGTTTTTACCCCATCTTCTTTCCTTTCATTAGCTTTTCTTTACATTTTTCTTTGACTTTCTCACTTAACCTTTACATTTCCTCATTAACATCTTTCTTTTTGCTAATTCTGTTGTCAAGTCAAAATGAACAGAGAGGTACTTGATTATATATATATATATATATATATATATATATATATATACAGTGTAACCCGGATATAAGAGAGTTGTCGGGACCAGAGAAGAAGTATCTTATCTCCGGGTTTCTCTTATATCCAAGTTTTATTCTATTTTGTTTAGGTAAGTATGGCTCTAATTTGGGACCAGAGAAAATCTCTCTTATATCCGGGTTACTCTCTCTCTCTCTATATATATATATATATATATATAATGTGAAAGAAAGTGTGCAGGTCAATGAGCAGACTTACCCAGCATTACAAGACACAGCACCATAATACCAATGCAGTAAGGAGTAAGCTTGCTTGCAAAACCTGTGGCTTAAAATGTAGTTAATGATTCACTAGAGACATCATCAACAGCAAAGGAATCAACAGTCATGGGAGTAGTTGTACTCAGACATGTGATGACTTTCCACTAAATATATAGGGAGAAAGAGAGAGAATAAAGTGTTTGTGTGTGCACATGTAAAACAGTTATCACAAGGTACACAGATGCTACACTGATCTTAGGTAGAATTAGCAAGAAGTGATCGCTTTGATTCAAGGCAGAAATAAGTAATTCTATCATGGATACTATGCTTTTAAAATAATTAAGTAATATTGCATAAAATAGCATGATAATAATAAGTATATTAAAAAAAAATAAAATTATTATTCATTATAAAAATAAAATGGCTGTTATCTTTTTGTATGGGTGTGTGTGTATGTCAACTTCATTTGAAAAAATATAAGATCAACCCCATCCATAAAAGCAAATAAAATGAATTTTGCCTAATTATAATTAAACCCATTACAATATATGATAGTAAGTATGTTAGTAAATATGTGTGTGTGTGTATATATATATATATATATATATATATATATATATATATGTATATATATATATGTACAGTTTAACCCGGATATAAGAGAGATTTTCTCTGGTCCCAAATTAGAGCCATACTTGCATAAACAAAATAGGCCAAACCCGGATATAAGATACTTCTTCTCCGGTCCCGGCAACTCTCTTATATCCGGGTTACACTATATATATATATATATATATATATACACACACACACACACACACACACACACACACTTACTATATACATATGGGTATATGACTGAGCGGTTAAAATGTTAGCTTTCCAACCATAAGACTCAGGTTTCATGTTTGATGAGGAAGGCAACATTTTGAGGTTATCAGCTGGTGGGTTGGGTGATCCCAGTATGCGGTTCCTGAAAACCATACCATGGCTTGACCAATGCCTTGTGAGCTAAAATGGGTAGACAGAATTGTTTTGCTTGCACAATGTCAAAAGTCATCATGCCCAAATATTTCAGCATACTGGCCTTGTTAAAACTGTAGCTCATACCAGATGCTGCACTCTCTTTCATAAATTGTAAACTAAGGGCATCTATACATAGTTGCAGTACAAACCTGTGGATGTTGAACAAACACAAATGTGCCTGGGCAGGAGTCTGCAACAGGGATTGGCTGCAGCTATTTTATATATCAAATATGCATGACTATACAGATGGAATGTGTTAATTACTGAAATTAAATTTAGCTTCAGCTACAAGGTGATCTTATTGAAAATAGAGCCCTTTAATAATTGGAACCAAGTTATCTCCATTTATGCTTTATTTTGTCTGAGTCTAACTAAATGGCAATAATAGGCAAAGGCATAAACAAAATAACAAAAACATAAGAACAGAGGAAAATATTATAAAGTTAAAAAATAATTTTGAAAATATAGATGAAGTTAGATGAAAAAGATTAAAAAATGAAGGAATAAAATACAATGAAAGGGAAGGAGGAAGAAGATAGTGAAAGAGAAAGAAAAAAAAAATGACAGAAGAGTATGGAGAAGGGGTGAAGATGAGGGAGGAGGAAGAATAATGGCATAGAGGCTAGAGAAGGAGGAACATCTAGCAGAAGAGAGGATGGACAAAGAGGATAGAGGGGAAAGGAGGGGCTGATAAAGGTGGATAGAGTGGAGAAGCTTATAGAAAGAAGGTAAAGGAAGAAAAGCTAATAGAGAAGATGATAGAGAAGAGAATAAAGAAAAGAAAGAGGGATTAATAGAAGAAGAAAGAGGAGGAGAGACTAATAGAGATGAGAATAGAAATAGGTTAATGGAAGAGGAGGGGCTGATATAGAAGAGGGCAGAGGAGGGCTTGATAGAAAAGAAGGTGATGAGGAGTTGACAGAGAAAGAGGTGAAGGAGTAGGTTTAACTGGGGAGGAAGAATTGATAGATGGAAGAGTAGGAGGAACTGATAGAGAGAAGAAGACGGAAGGGGAAGAAGAGCTGATAGAGATAAGAGGAGGAACTGGGAGAAATAGGACAGGGGGAGGAAGAGGATCTGAAAGAGAGAGAAGACAGTGGTAGGAGGAGGATCTGGGGAGGAGGAGAAGAATCTGAGTGAGAGGAGAAGAATCTGAGTGAGAATAGGAGGATCTGAGAGAAGAAGATGGTGGGAGGAGGAGGATCTGAGAGAAGAAGACGGTGGAAGGAGGAGGATCTGAGAGAGAGAGAAGAAAACGGTGGGAGGAGGTGGAGGTTCTCAGAGCAAGAAGACAGTGGGAGGAGGAGAAACTGAGAAAAAAGATGACAAAGGGAGGAAGCAGATCTGAGAGAAAGCAGATGATGGTGGGAAGAGGAGTATTGGAGAGAGAGAAGAAGATGGTGGGAGGAGGAGGAGGATCCGAGAAAGAGAAGATGATGGTGGGAGAAGAAGGAGGATCTGAGAGAGAGAGAGAAGATGGTGGGAGGAGGAGGATCTGAGAGAGAGAAGATGGTGGGAGGAGGATCTGAGAGAGAGAAGATGGTGGGAGGAGGATCTGAGTGAGAGAGAGAGGAGAAAACAGTGGGAAGAGGAGGATGGTCTGAGAGAGAAAGAGAGAGGAAAACAGTGGGAGGAGAATAACAGGATCTGAGAGAGAGAATAATGGGAGGAGAAGGATCTGAGAGAGAGAATGGTGGGAGGAGGATATGAGAGAGAGAATGGTGGGAGGAGGATATGAGAGAGAGAATGGTGGGAGGAGGATATGAGAGAGAGAATGGTGGGAGGAGGAAGAGAATCTGAGAGAGAGAATGGTGGGAGGAGGAGAATCTGAGAGAAAGAAGAAAACAGTGGGGGAGGAGGAGCATCTGAAGGTGAAAAGAAGACAGTGGAAGGAGGAACAACTGAGAAAGACGATGACAGTGGGAGGAGGAACAACTGAGTAAGAAGACGATGGTGGGAGGAGGAGCAACTGAGAAAGAAGAAGATGGTGAGCAGAGGAGGAACAGAGAGAAAAAAGTACAGAGGGAGGAGATAACACTAAAGTGAATGAAGATATAATTGTAAATGTCAATGATGAAGAAAATAATGAAGCTGATTTGAAGCATGATGTACACAAATCTTCTTAAATGAATGAAAATTTATAGACACTGCCATCCATAATGCAAACATTTTATTATAAATCCTATCATTTAATTGTAGCAACAAATATGCAGACTACCAAGAGAAATTAATTCTTTCATGTAGACTTACAAGATCATGGGAATGAGGCAGAAATTGAAGAGCAAAAAGAATAAAAAAAGAATAAAAGGATAAGGTAGAAGAAAGGATGAAAAAATAAAGCAGCAGTAACAGTAGAATATTGAGTGAAGGGGTGGAGAAGGAGTTAAAGAGGGGTAGGAAGAGGAAAAGAAGAAAAAGCAATAGAAAACATGAGGGGGTAGTAGTAAAAGTAAAATTGCAATAGTAAGATGGGTAGGAAGAGGAAAAGTAGGAGTAAAAAGGAGTAAGAAGAGAAAAAGAAGAGAAAGTGATAGAAAATAGGTGACAGCAGTAAAAGTAGAAAAGGGAAAAGCAGGAGTAAGGAGTAGTAGGGAGAAAAAAAAAGAGAAGATGATAGAAAACATAGGCAGCAGTAGTAAAAATAGAAAATGAAGTTAAAGGGGGAAAGTAGGAGTAAAGAAGGATAGGAAGATGAAAAGAAGAGAAAGTGAGTGTAAACAGGTAGCAGCAGTAAAAGTAGAAAAGGAAGAGAATGGGGAAGTAGGAGTAAAGAGAGGTAGGAAGAGGGAAAATGAAAAAGAAGAAATTAAAGGTTACAAATAAAATCATCTGATCTAAAGCAAAATTTAAATTAAAAAAATAGATAATAGTTTTTTTTTCCAATTACTGCTGATCCTGAAAATTGAAGAATGCTGATCCTTCTACTTATGTAGCAGTGGAAACACCTGCATCCCAGCAGATTCATGAAGAGGACAAACATGGACAAACTAAAAATGCACACATACTTCAGCACAAGCCCAGTTTTGAACAGAATACAACTGCAGACAAGATTTACAAGCAAAAAAAAAAAAAAAAAAAAAACATTGATTTCAAGATTAGCACCCTTTTTGGTAGCATCACTGTATTCAAAGATTTCTCTTAAACAAAAACTGAAGGATCTCTCTCAGAGCTGCATCAGTTGTATCAACAAACAAAAAAAAGAGTCAATGCCACAGGAAATAAATCCCTACAAACTTTGTCAAATTAGTGTAAGTACTTATATGTTCAATAATAAGTACCATTCCATAAAGAATTATTCTATGTGCAATGTCCTGTCAGTATGTTGGCAATCATAGCTCTTTACAACTTCTTATCCTTTGTAACTCTCAATAAATTTTATCTTTTCACCATCTTTCCCAAACCCTGCTCTATCATCCATTCACTCAAGCTAGGTAGGTTATACATTGTTTTCAGTGAATTCCTGGAATATGAGACATCGTGGTTATTTAATATATACCTTTAGGAGAAAATTTCCTGTATATCCAATACAAGCTTAACTCTTATAAATAGAACCAAATAGGTTGCTGACCATCTAAATGCCTTTATATTTTCTATATTTCCTAGAGATAGTTTTTTCCAACAAAATAATGCACCCCACTCTCATTATGCATGGGTGACATAAAACTAATTCAAGGAACACTCACCTGACTTCTAGCTGCTCCAATGGCTACTGTACTCACCAGATTTAAACCCCATTGAGCATATATATATAGGATCTGTTGCCAACTTCCTCACTAAATTTACTCATTTATACTCTCTACCTCATACTCTTGCATAGCCACTGTTGTTTAGACAAAAGGAGGAATTATACATCATTACATAGTGGTATCTAATTTTGGGGGCACTTCAAAATATATATATATATATATATATATATATATATAAGATTTAATTTGAAACATGTAACCTTAAAAATCTATTGAAAAAAATACCAATTACATGTTTTAATTTATACTTTAGAAAAAAATTTAAGGAATATTCAATGCAAGTTTTATCTTACTTTGTACTTACCAGATTTAAACCCCATTGAGCATATATCAGACATGTTGTAAACCTCCTCACTAAATTCCCTGCAGCCACACTCAAAAATATAACTCATTTATGGCCAGCTTGTGAATATACCTGAACAGATATAGCTGTACAATGACTTTAGCACCTCATATACACTGTTCCACATTGCATAGTTGCCATTGTTCAGGGAAAAGCTATGCTATTAGCTAGCAAAAAACACAGGAAAAACTCTTAAAATAATAGAGGAGACCAAGAAGACAGGACTAACCATTATTTATAAGACCATGCATAGTTGTAAGCAAAAGAAAAAGCCCAAAGATGTGAGCAATACAATTGGGGACCTCAAATAGAAGCTGGTACAGAAATCGAAGTATCTGAGTAGTGCAGTAACAGACAATGAAAAATGTAACACAGAAATCCAAAGGCAGATAAGAATAGCAAAATACGCCTTTCAGAAAATAAGAAAAGTATTAGGAGATAAGAAAATATCCTCAGAAAAAAAAGAAAAGTATGCTAGATTACTATATAATATAGAATGCCCTATATGGCAGTAATTGCTGGACAATCTCCTGACAGATGAAGAAGAGACTTGAAGCAACATATGGTTCTACTAATGAGTGCAAAAAATACCATGGACAGAACATGTGAATAACAAGGGAATAAGAACTACAAGGAATCTGTTGCTAAGAATCAAAATGAGTTAGCTGAAAATTTGGGCATGTAATAAGGAAAGAAGTCTTGGAGAATTTAACATTCATAAGACATACTGAAACAACCTATAGAACAAGGACAAAAATGGATGGTAAAAGAGGCAAGAGTTACTTAGAGCAACAAAATACAAGTAGTTGAGGACCATGATCACCTACTTCCTGAAAGAAATCTTTGAGAAAAAATAAAAGCATTGAATCCTCAAAAGGTATGTGCCAAACATTACAGAAGAATACGAGACAATTTGGAAAGTAATGTCATATTTTTAGAGAAAAATAAAAATATATCTATCAAAACATATCTATCAAAAACAATAATTATTAACAATAATAAAGTCTCAATATGCAATGGATTTATTCTTGTTGAAAGAATCTACAGTTATTGAAGAGAAACCTATTTCAGAATCTAAACCAGTAGTTTTCAAATTTACTGTGACCTCATCACACTATGCTGAAGGTATATTATACCCTGATTGAAAGTTAATGGGATGTTTTCAAGATATAAGTGATAGTGGGAAGGGGGAAGATCTTATATATCATCAAATATTCTATCCATTTTAGAACTGGTTGAAAACAGACTGAATATCTTCATTTTATTCATCAATAGTTGCTGTTTATTTTGATGCACTGAAGTACACTTGATTTTGTTCACTAAAAATGTTACATCTCTTTAAATTCAATAAAAGATTACTTAAAAAAAAGAAATATACTTCATTTTACAAGCAGGCTCAGTGTGTGTACTTCTTTTATGTAAACCTTCACTTATAAACATACTGCTACCACCACCACGACTTATATCACAACCACTATTACTAGCACAACCGCCACTGCTACTAACACCACTACTTATACCACAACTACTGCTATTACTGTTAACACCATCAATTCTACCACAACCACTGGTATTATGATTAACACCACCACCAGAGCTACCATCATCACCATTGCTATTACTACTAATACTGCCACCAATACTACTATTATTACTAAACATTATATTTTCTCAAAAAGAAACTATATGCAAATGTACAAGAGAGAACATGATTCTGTTTTAACAGACAAACAATAATTTATAACAAACTCAATTAAGCCATATTATCTTATTGTGAAAATAATAAAACTCAACCTTCATAATGATAGGAGAAAAAAATATTAATATAAGTATAAACACTAGTAACAACAAATGAAAGAAATACTGTTTTCACATGCTATTCATATCTACCTAAAACTACTTATTAAATAATATATATCTAAATCTAAATGGCACAGCCATGCATCTCTGAGGATGCCCATCTACTAGTGTGGCT
>OZ010584.1:58838141-58855641 GCA_963932145.1 Acanthosepion lycidas
TTATAGATAAATATGCGTCCTCTGACAGGAATCAAACCTGTATCATTGGAACTGTCATATAGCCTGATGTACTTTACCGATTGAACCACAGAAGAGTGTTTCATTTAGCAAGGTCAATTTTACTGTTTTTAAACTATAATTGCTAACTGAAACGCTCCTCTGTGATTCAATCAGTAAAGCACATCAAGCTATATGATGGTTCCGTATAGGATACAGGTTCAATTCCTGTTGAAGGACGCATATTTTCTATGAAAATTTCTATAAAAAGAATGTATAAACATAAAAAATGTCTTAAAATAATTGTTGGATTATATATATATATATATATATATATATATATATGTGAAAATATATAGAAAATAGGAAAGAACTCATTCGGTAAATAATCCAAAGTTCTTTAGTACTTTAAGAGTTCTCATGTTTCAAAACAAGAGCCAAACTTTAATTATTTGAATTAAATTGAATTAAAGTAAGCTCTGTTGCATCTTCAAGGAAAATTTTTTTCCCAAAAAAATTTTGCTTGAAGATGGAATAGACCCTGGTACTTTAATTCAATTTAATTCAAATAATTATATTGAAGTTTTTGACTCTTGTTTTGAAACATGAGAACTCTTATGTAGCGTGTTGGAATCATATTTTTAAATAAATAATTATATATATATATATATATATATATATATATATATATATATATACATATATATATATATATATATATAAAACAATACATCACAGGGTGGTGAAAAGTTCTCAGCATGACCAAGAAGGGGATTAACTAGTGCTATGAAATGTACATGTTATACCACATATTCATCCCACAGGTCAATACACTTGACACATTGTTTCTCAAGTTTATAACACCTTCCCACTTTTCAAATTATGTTTGATCACTGGAATAATGATCTCAAGAAGTGGTCAAAATTGTGAAGTTTTCAGCACTTCCTTATGTGTGTGTGCGTGTGTGTGTGTATAAATAGATACTACACACAAACAAGTATTTCATGTATATGTTAGTGCTTTTATAGATTTTAAAATTACAACCGATACTATATATATATATATATATATATATATATAAAATAGTTTTTCAGTTTGGCATGTATTAAAGAATTCTGCATGCATTTAGCAAAAGAAACAGCAAAGAAAGTGAAAATATGAAACTTTACCTAATCAAGCTTAACAATTGAGTGAATTTCTGTGTTTCTATATGTTAGCTGTATTGATGTAAAGTGTACATTACTTTTTCCTATAAATTTTTTAAATGAAAATTATTTGTATTTTTCATCTTCCTATATTCTACATTCTCTTTAATGTTTGAGATGCACTGAAATCTGCGTACTTAAGGCATCTTTGTAGTTGTCATAGAAACCGATTTCATGGGATACACTACATGAAAGTAGAAACTGCAATGACAAAATTTCCTAAAAAGACATTAGTTAAAAATGTTAAAAAGGAAAAAAAAAGGCTGTTCCTTTCTATTTTCTGTTAAAACAAATGAATGGTGAAAGAATAAAAATGTAAAAGAGATCAGGAAATGAAAGAAATCTGGGAAGGATAAAAAAAAAAGAAAGAATGAATGAATAAGTTATAGAAAATGAAAAAAAATAGAGTGGATGTAAGAAGGAATGATTGAAAAAAGACATTCAAAATTAGTGCTTTGTAGAAAAAAAAGTTTGAGAATGAAAGATAAAAAAAGAAAGAAATCAAATATCTTGTTTGGTGGGTGAGAATTAGAAAGGAAATTTTGAAAGAAAAAAAAAAATGAGGGTTTGTTAAAGCAAAACAGAAAATCTAAACAAAATAAAGAGTCTGGAACTATTGAAATAAAGTTAGATGCTCGATGAAAA
Organism: Acanthosepion lycidas; assembly: GCA_963932145.1. Classification (NCBI taxonomy): domain Eukaryota; kingdom Metazoa; phylum Mollusca; class Cephalopoda; order Sepiida; family Sepiidae; genus Acanthosepion; species Acanthosepion lycidas. The sequence goes on from OZ010584.1 coordinate 58,839,989, forward strand.
AAGATGAAATAACAGAAAAATAAAATGAAAGAAAAAAGGTAAAGAAGGAAAAAATAATATGAAAGAAAAATGAAAAATAAAATACAAAAAAAAATGAAAAAATAAAATGAAGGAGAAAAATGAAAAAAATAAAATGAAAAAAAAATCAGTAAAAGAAATGGAAAAAATGAAAGTAGCAAAATAATAATTTTAAACAGAATTTAAAAAAAAAAAAGAAAAAATTCAAAGGAGAATGAAATAAAAAAGAATATAAAAAAAAAAATTTGAAAAATTATGAAATATCAAATGAGAGAAAAAAAACAAATAACTTTTTTTTTTTTTCAGAACAGAAACAGAAAAATGAATGAATATATGAATACCTTTGAACTTAACTCTGAAGTGAAACAATGAATAGTATAAAACTTTGTATTCTTGAGTAGCAAAATTAAGTTAAAATTATTTGTTCATTAATGATCTTAAACAAACAGAACTAACATGAACTAGAACCATAATTATTCATATTTGCAATTTGTATCATTATTGTTAAATTTGAAGGTTTGTTTGTCATCTTTCCTAATTGTTTTTCTATTCTCAAATAAATGGATTTCAAATAAAACCTAATAACAAGTCAATAATTCTGATAAACATTATTCATATTTCTCTAATACTGCACAAGCAAGAAAATTGGGACCATAATTAGGAATGCATTGACAATCAATAGCATAAGATATATTATTATTATGCAATATAAGACATTTACAAGGCCTTTTGTTATTCTTATGCATTCTCATATCCACAAAATAAATTGCATAAATGAACTAAAAATGCTGTTTCATGTGACCAAATAAGTATCCATCATCAGTTAGAGATATTGGTTTGATCTCAGAACACATACAACATTGTATCAATAAAGTTACAGTCTGGCACATATTGAATATTCAGCAGAAATGTTCACTGTGTAATGTTCAATCTCCATGATTACTATTCACTACTGAACTAAGGAAACTTTAAAAAATAAATATTTGATTAAAATAAATGCATTTTTCTTCATCATGAGATTACAGACTTATTGATTTGCATATGGATGTATAAATTATAAACATTGCAGGGAGTTTTTCATTCTTGTTAAGAATTCTTCTTTCATGTATATGGTCGTGGGAAATGGGAGACACTGCAACTCAAATGGTGAGTAGTCAAGAAATTTGAATTTTGAAAACTTAGTTCCTTGTTTGACATTTCTTTTCTCCCTATTCTTGGCTCAAATAAAGTAAGGGCTCTGAAATGAATAAACTGAGACAGGTTGTACTTTTCTATTATTCCTATGACAGGAGTTCATCAACACCATAAAAAACTATTTTACTTTGACACTATCTCATATCATTTGACAAAGGGTAGTGTAATGGTAAACAGAGTAGGAAGAGGAATCTACAAATTCAAATTCCAGTCTCATCTATTGCTTTCACTTTTGAACAAATGCTCTTGAGAAATGCATTGATCCATCTCTTCTCCTACGAGCTATAGGTTAATTATCAAGGTTGATTGGGCACTAGAGCCTTGTGGAAACCAGTCTATGAAAAGAACAACTCTGAATTCAAAACATGGAAAAGGCAAACCAACTCTGTTATTTCATCCAAAGACTCATGTCAATCCACTGATAAGAAAACAAATTTGTGAAGAGCCATAATGTCTTAGACTCTGAAAGGTTATGGTATTTTAAAAAATCATATGACAATGTTTCAGCATTAGGAATGTAATTTTACTAATGTATAGAATATAAGTTTAATCATTTTTGGTCATCCATACTTCAGGTGCCCCATGAGATGATCACTAATTTAAGGAGATTTACACACTCATGAGTAAGGAAAACTAAACTGATCTATATTGCACAATAACAGTAATGATTTTTTACTTAACCTTTATTTTCATAAGAACAGATGAAAGGGTAAATAAAAAGATGTAGAAACAATTTCAAAAAGGTCATTGAAGCATGTTCCAAATTTTTTCTATTTTGTAATTTCCATGTCTCTACAATATGCCTCATGTGTGTGTATATATATATATATATATATATATATATATATATATATATGTGTGTGTGTGTGTGTGTGTGTGAAAAGTGTGTGTATATAAATAAATATATATATGTATAATTATTTATATATTATATTATATGCACAGTACTTATTAGAAAGCGCTCAATATCAGAGATAGAGCTAACATATTTGGTTCAGTTTGTCTGACGATTGCTAAAGCGTGAAACCCAGGGTCACAAACTCACATCTATCCAACCAATATATATATATATATATATATATATATATATATATATTATATATATATATATATATATATATATGTATGTATGTATGTGTGTGTGTGTTGTGTATATGTATATATTATTTACAAAATTCACATATTTTGTATGGAAAAATTAACTTACAAATATCAGGTTAGGCAGAGTACATAGATACTACACGGACCTAGGCAGGGGTCAAAAGACAAGATTTTAATCCTAGACAGTGGCCAGGGAATAACATTTTACTCATTGGCATAAAGTACAGATACTACACTTTTATCCTAGGCAAAACTGACAGATACTACACTCTTCCTAGATAATGGCCAGAGAACAACATTTTAATCCCTTAAGAATGCAGAGATACTACACTAATCCTAGGCAGGGGATGAGGTACATTTTCATCCCAATTAGAATGCACAGGTACTGCATTGATCATAAATAACCAGCTAACAATACTTTCATCCTAGGCAGAGTGCACAAATACTGCACTGATCCTAGGTAGGATCAATACCTTTATCCTTGTCAGAGAGCATACATATGCTACACTTTAATCCTTTGCAGAATGCACAGATACTACACTGAATATAGGCAGGTATCAAGCAATAACTTTCATCCTTAGCAGACACACAGATACTACACTTTCATCCTTGTCAGAACACACAGATACTACACTTTCATCCTTGTCAGAATGCACAGCTACTACACTGATTCTAGACAGGTGTCAAGCAACAACTTTGATTTTAGGAAGGACAAATAGATACTACACTTTAGTCTTTGGCAGAATGCACAGATACTACCCTGATCTTAGGCAAGTATCAAAGATCTATACTTTCATCCTTAGCAGAACACACAGATACTACAATTTCATCCTTAGCAGAATGCACATATACTACACTTTCATCTTTGTCAGAATGTACGGATACAACATTAATCATAGGCAGGTGTCAAGCAACAACACTTTCATCCAACACAGACATTATGCAGATCCTAAGTAGATATCCTGATGCATGTGTTAAGAATTTTGGCATTTTTTTATGGGCACTATATTTATATTTTCAAAGATTCATACGGGAAAAATCTTATAATTATAAGGACTTAAGGAAATATGCTGTCATTTATGGCTGTATGGATTAAACTAGTTTATTAATAATTCAATGCAACATTTCCAATGCTTTTGTCGAAAATTTACTTGCATATTAAAAGTTGTTTTTAGATGAACATAAATATCAAGGTCATATTTAATGATTGGTCCATACAAGGGGGTACTGAAATATTCTTGGCTGACCAAGGGATTAAAAAAATATCTGAGTTACATTAAATGTATATTTAATGTCAAAACAGAACCTCACATTCTGCCCAACATTATGGCATTCGATGTTTAATTTACAGCGTAAATATGTTTCTGAACGAGACTGTTCTTTAGTGTCTGCCTTTATTCAAATAATCAAGGTAATTTTTAAATACAGAAGCCTTAAAATAAAATAAAAAAAAATATTTATTGAGTTAATAACCTAGAGTTAGGAGAGTCAGATTTTCATAACACTATGAATTGAATTTCTAGTAGAGAAAAAAAAAGAAATAACTATCATTTTATATATTCTATTATAGGCTTCCATACCTTAAAATTATGGATCTCATGAATATACAAGAACCACCATTTTTTGTAAAAGCGGACATAAAGTAAGGGTCCCGTTTTACATCATACTTGCATTGTAAATCAAAGTTCTCTAAAAATTAAAAAAACGAATTTCCCAAAGAAATTAATGTTATATTCATTCAAATCCCAAAAATATACCAGGAAATATTTTACCTACAAAAATATGCAATTCAGTTTCACCAAATCTTTATCAAGAAATTAATTTTAAAAGATTTGTCTACATTACACAAAAGTGTAAGTATCTACCATGTGATCAGGTATTTACTAAGATTAGCTTAGTCACATATGAGGCTATGATGTGGTTCATCAAGTGTCAATTGAACTCACTACATTTTGATAGAGCAGATAAAAAGAAAAGTAAACATAAAACTTGTAGGTTTATTCAGTGAGATGCCCTAATCCACTACATTTGTTTCTTTTTTTTTTACACTAAGGTTCACTCTTTACAAAGCCCAGGGGCCACTGAAGGTAGAGGATTATTTTAGGAGGCAATTTGTGCAGAGAGGAGTGGAAGATAATGGTTATCCCTAGCCTTGAATAGTTTAAGATAGCAGTGATTGAGGAAATATCCTCTTGGAGTCGGTTCCACAGAGCAGTGGTCTGTGGGAAGTAGGTGTTTGAGTGGAACTTACTTCTCACCGATGGAATACAAAGGGAATGTGAAAAGTTAGTTACTATGTAAGTGGCATGGGTGTGTCCTTGAAGTGAAAGTTTGAATTGGCAGGAACAGTGAATGTAGTTTGAGCACCTTTTTGTGGAAGTAATGAAAGAGCAGTGGATGAATATCTGCTTATCTAGCAGATATGCATGAGGGTAAATTTTCTTACAAAACATTTATTGAAAAGCACAATATTATACCAGGCAGAAAGTCTCACTCTAGAGTAATGGTAACTTTCAGCTTATTGGAATGGTGAGCAAATTTTAGGTCATCTCAGCTTTGTCATTTTTCACATAAAAGTTTTTTTTTCCTTATACTGTATATATGCATTATTTACATTTGGACTAATTTCTGTCTGAAGTTCTGGGATGAGTAGCTATCATCACTTACATTATTTACACTCAGACTAATATCCTCATCTTTGTTGTTATTATCACATTTTTGCCATTGTGCTCTTTTGTCTTCTTCCAGCATTTGTCAATCTGGGCAACCTTCAGAAAATTTGAAACTGAACCCTTTATTTAAGGTAGACTGTTTTTATTCCACTGTCCACATCTATAAATGTCTTGTTTTTGTTTTTTTAGTACTGCTTAGTTATTGCCCACCCTACTGTTTCTACGAAATCTGAGTCTCTACTACTCAGCCCAGGGATTGAACTCATATACTGCTTGATAGATTATATCCTATCATGTACATTCATTTTAAAATACAGTCTTGGATTTATTTAATGATTTATTTATTTAGTTTTTTTTTTAACCATTTCACTCCAAGCAAGGCAGTAATGTCACTAAGATGTAAGCGGTTTTACTGGGAGTAAGAAAGAGAAGACTTTAGTAAGGAGAAAAGATAATAAAAGTACAGGATTCAAGAAGGTAGACATTAGCGATTTCTTGCCCTACTTAACAACTGATTGAATGTTATTTTTGAGAGCAGTTTCTAGTTTTATTTTATCAAACCTACCAAACTTACTATTAAGACAGGAGTAAATAGTTGTGTCATCAACATAGATACCAAGTTGAGAACTGATGACTTTGGGAAGTTTGTTATTTCACACAGATTGGAAATGTATAAATTGCTGTCCAGCCCTCATTCAAGGTCAATAGCAGGACAGACTGGGCTTTCTAAACATGGGTGGCAACCAGTCTAAGGGAAGAAAAACAATTCTGAACCAACTTGAAAAGGGATTGGCTACCTCTGGCTAACTGCCCTGGACACATCCATTGTTGCATGTGGTGAACTAATGACCCTTCTAGGACACAGAACTCATAACTTTAATAGGAAATAATGCTAAAGCTGAATTTTTTTTTTTAATCATTTCACAAAAAAGTAAGGCAATAAAGCCACTAAGATGCAAGGGGTTACCGAGTGTGAGAGAATATGAGAAAAAGAAAACATTATTAAGGAAAGAGAGATCAATAAAAGAACAAGAATTAAGAAGACAGAAGGTAATGAATCACAGTGCATTTAAAAAGTTTGAAGATCAAAGTTGACAAAGAAGCAAGAAGCCAGAAGAGAGTTCCACAAGTGAGAAGTGCGAGAGAAGAAACTGTTAGCATAGAACTTAGAGTTACATCTAGCCGTTTCAAAATGATGAGACCTTGCCACCAATATATTAGGTTGGTGCAAAAATAATGTCGGTTTTTGACATATTTTTTAAGGTCAAAAACCGACATTATTTTTGCACCAACCTAATAGTACTGTGTTTACATTTGTAAAATGTAAGGAATAAAGAGGAAAGCTCATCAAAACAATTACCATGAAAATATTTATAGGAAAGGCACAAGAATAAAAGAAATATCACAAAATCTTCCAAATGTTTCTTTATAAGTATCAAGAATTATAAATGCCAGAATATTGTTCAAAAGTTGCTTTCAAAATCACATAAATCAGCAGTAGACATAAATACCACCGCTAAAAGTACACAGAATTAGATGTTGTTAATGTGGCTGGGTGATCAGAACATTAATGTCCCAACCATGCACTTTTCAATGATGCCACAAGTTGGAATTATTTCTTCAGGCCAATATCATTAAGGTTGATTTGTTAATCTGACAACTTCTTGATAATATTGGCCTGGAGAAATAATTCCAACTTGCAGCATCATTGAGAAGTACAGCAAAACCATACCATAAATTGACACAAGCATTGTGAGCGAAATTGAATAGGCAAAACTGTTCCTAAACTCTAAACAGTTGTGCTTAGCAGGAAGTCACAAATCCTTACTTCATGGGTGCATAGCAGCTTTTTAGCCATGTTTGGCAATCTATCTAGAACTGGCATATTGATATTTTGATTTGGAAAAAATACTTGTCTCCAATACTGCTAATTAGAATTCATGGATCTTCGATAACATTAATTAGGACATGCAAATTTTTCAAATGTGGATTTGTGGATCTTTGATAATCTTTATTTTAATTTCTGGAAAACAATCCCACTTTATGCTGTCAGTTTTCTGACATTAAAAAAAAACTGAAATGTTACTTATGTATATATTCATTCTTATCTGAACAGAATTAAACCAAATTTAAGGAAAATGAGTTCTTGTTGTCAATGACATTCTAATCATTAATTGCCTCAAAAATGCAAGCTGCCTAACTCCTCTTATATTTCAATTTATCTTTTTTAAATTTTCATATCCTTCATCTGTTAAATTTTTATGTCCTTCATTTTTTTATTTTCACATCCTCATATTGCAATTACTTTAAAAATGTAACGTCTTTCTTAAAGACTAAGGTTGAAAAACTTATACAACCAATAAAAAAATTACATTCACTAATACAACAAAAATTAAAGTGTCATTTATAAAGAGTCTTTATTCACATGCTTGTTTTATTAAGATAATTTTTCTGATTGATTATCAAGCTCTTTTTAAATCATTGTTGTAATAATCATGTTGCGATTGGAGAGTGGCAAAACCTCGATATAAAAATTATTTGCATCCAATATATAGAACTGGAGAAATCCAAGCAAAATTAAAATTTTAACAACATCAAAGCTTTTAAATTATTGTAAAACATTTTCAAATTTGTGTTTTTTTTTTAAGTGATATCTTGAACAGTACTAAACTGGCATCAAGATCTCATCAACTTACAAATGAGCTGGCTAAATGTAATCATAAATTTTATGCTGTTTCTTTTCTCACACTTCCCATGCATGGAACTCCCTTCTGGCTCCATGCTTTCCAGCCAAATTTATTCTGCAAAAATTTAAATGCCATGTCAATCGTTATCTACTGTCCTTCTGATTACTCTCATCTTTCTTCACCAGTTATTAATGTTTCTGTTCCTAATTCTTCATCACACCCTGTAAACCCTTGGCTTTACTGCCTTGCATGGAGTTATACTGAATAAAAAAAAAAAAAAAATTATTAAAAGTTATTCTGGATCTGTAAGCAAACTCCTACAATCCCAAACATGTTTTGGATTAAATTACCCACAAGGCAATTAAAGAAAAAACAAATCCATCATTGTAGTAATATTCAAAATTCAATAGCTGCATTTTTTTTAATCATTTCACCCTAAGTAAGGCAATAAAGCCACAAAGATGCAAGAGAATATCATGAAAAACTACTATTAAAGTGAAAGGATAATAAAAGAATAAGAATTAAAGAGACAGAAGATAACAATTAACATTGCATTTAAAGTTTGATCTTCAAAACTTTAAATGCCATGTTAATTGAACTGGAAAGCAAGAAGCTGGAAGAGAGTTCCACAAGCGAGAAGTATGATAAAAGAAACTTAGCATAGAACTTATTACATCTAAGCATTTCAACTGTAAAATGATGGGACCTCTCTGCTAATCTAGTACTGCACTTAAATTCATAAAGTTTAGGTACCATAGCAGAAAGTTCATCAGAACAATTACCATGAAGGTATTTATGGAAAAAGTGCAGGGAAGCTACATTACAGTATTGGGAAAGGAACTGAAGTCAAGATACCTAGTCAAAATCAATAAAGAGGGATGTAGCTTTTTCACATCCCTCTCTCTCTCTCTCTCTCTCTATATATATATATATATATATATATATATACACACACACACATGCAGGATGTATCAAAATTACTTTTACAAACTTTGGGGGCAGGTTCCTCACACCAAGATAAGGACAAAAGCATAAGTCCACAAATCTTTCATTTTTGAGTTATTAAGTTTAAAGAAAATTTATGGTAGATGATGCTATGATGCCATGTAGACTAAGGTTACATTTGTCATTCGTGTACACTTGTGGCTAGTCTGTCTTCAATGTTTAACATGTATAGTAGCGAGTTAACTGAAAAGTGTTCCATTTAACAATGACAGGATATTCATATCATAAGCAGGAAGATATGATTTTTTATATACGGCTGCATAAATGATAATGGACATGAAGCTGAACAGCTGTATGAGATTGCATTTCCAGATGCTTACAAAACTTGAACAGGATTGAAAGTTGCCAATGCAGACTGTTGTAAAACTATTTAAGTCTACAAAATGTAAGAAAAATAATTCTCAGGAAGATATTTAAAATGTAAAGTACTTCCTTGATTATCCATACCTTGATTATCCAGACAAGAAATGAATAGAAAAATTAAAACCATCCCAACATTTTCAATTATCCAAACTAACCCATTCTAATATTTCATCTTACACAATCATTTTGAGAATTTAGAAAACCATACTTAATGTTTGACAAAAACATTAATAAAACAAGTTTAATTAATTCTGATGGCATGGATATTCTTACATTCTTAAAGAAAATTGATATGCTCAAAATCATTGAAAAGAGAGGCCTTATGTGGGACCAGATATCATCAGAAATGATTCTTAAGTGGTGAGGAAAATTACTAGAATGGCTCAACTGATAAAGCTGTAGTTCAGATTGTTGTGATGACAGAAGATTTTATTTAAGCAATTTGTAGCATTAAACATCAATGTAAATGAATCAGAAATAAGTGACTGGTTCAATGCTGATTGCCCAGGGGGGTTATGAACACCAAGTGACCAGGGGTTATGAACACCAAGTGACCAGGGGTTATGAACACCAAGTGACCAGGTTATTGTTGAGGAATTCAAGAAGGATGATAATGATAATGTTGAAGTTCAGTGGCATCACTCCCAGATTTCAAACACTGAAGCAATGATTAAGTTTGACAAATGTTTAAATTGGTTGGGTTTTTATCCAGAAGCTACACTTACAAATACATCTCCTTTAATTGAGTTTGAGGATTTGGCAGTGGAAAAACATGAGGCCAGCTGGAAACAGACAAAATTTGACACATATTTTAATAAAAGATAAACTAGACAAAATCTTGAAGCATTTGAAAATGTTATTTAATGACTTTTTCCCTCATTCTTTTTCCATAATTTAGATATTCAATTCAATGAAATTTGGAATCATCTGAACATATTAGGATGTTTTGGTGGGTACTAAATTCCTTTTTGGCAGTCTAAAGAGGTTAAATGCAAAATTTAAGCTTTTTTTTGGGAACTTTGGCTCTTCACTGTAGATCAGGGTTTCTAAATCTAAACCTCTATTTTTCTTTATTTGAAAATTTTGATTTAATTTTCTTTCTAAGGTACAAATAACATTTCATACAGTTCCATAACAGATCTGAAAATCATTCAAAAACCATGAATGTCCACTTAACCCGTAATGTGCAAGCCCATGATCTGGACCATTATTTCTGTTTTTTTATTTATTTATTTTTTTTTTGTACTGAATCTATTTTTAACACAGAAAATACACTCAAAACAAGTGTAAACAGGTTATATGCAAAATATAAGCATTTTTTTTTCAGGAACTTTGGCTTTTACTGTAAATCATGATTTTTAGAACTAATCACCTATTTTTAGATAGAAATGTGAAAGTTTTGTTTTAAAACAGTCCCATAATTCAAGGCTCTCAAAAACTGTAAATGTCTGCTTGGCTCTACTGTGCAATCCTGCTGTGGATTAGATCTCTTCAGAAAAAATAAGGAGACTTTATCAAAAAGGAAGGGGAAACAGAAGTATTTCAAATCCAAATCAAGGGTCTTCTCACTCCTGCTTGATGGACCCCCTCTCCAATTGAACATGTCTTTATAGTAGCTCTAGTCATCACACTAGGACAATTGTGAGTTTGTGAGGTTATTTAACCTATAGTGGGGATGGATGGCTGTTGACTGAGAAAAACAGCTCTTGCTTATTTCTGCTGCTGGGGTTCTACTTACCCTCTTCACTAGACCGGGGTCTGGTGATGTAGCTGGTTTAGTTGGCAACATCTAAACTAGAGTTGAAGTCAGAATTGATCTTCTTCTAGACTGTTTACCACCCAAGGCTATAGGACCATGTCTGTCCTGCTATTTACCTATAGCTGAAGCTGGGGGCAGGAAGAGATGGATTCATGCCTTTCCCAAGAATATTTGCATGTCAGTGAATGTAACAAACTCAATGGAATTCAAACTCGGCTTTCTGATTCCTCAATCCAAACCACTATCCATTACTCCATCAAGCCTCCATTTCCATTGAGATGTTAGTTACACTCAATATGTAAGTTACACTCAAGCTGCTGATTTGTTAACAGTTATCTTCCCCACGTATCCTCATAAAATGTGACTCTTACTCTGTAACCCTCTACCTTGAGTGGTTCATGTGCCTTGTAAAGAGAGAACATCAATGTAAAATGTTAATTCTAAAACATCATTCTTTAAATTCTCAACAATTATTTCCAAGAGAGGTTTGATTTTGGATCAACATTAACCCATATCATGCCAATGTTTCACTTGTAAACAAATCTGATTTAATAAATTTGTTATTGAAAAATATTATCTCTGCAATAATTTAACCAAATCATGTCCTGAAACAGTGGAATGGTTTTCAAAAACACAGGAAGACTTAATAAGTATTTTCAGTGAGCAGATCTTTTAGTTGAGAGGGCACAACAATTTACAGGGAGAATGTTATTGAAACTTGGCAGAAGACCAATGCCTAACAGTTAACTGAGTGATCACTAGTTATGAACTGGGAGATCCAGGTATAAAGGTCTTAAAGCTGGGAGTCACCATGGCAGTGCTAAGAGAGTTGACAGGTCTGCAACAATCAATGGAAAAATGTTTACACAAACTGAGACCATGTAACTCCATTTCCTGAGAGAGGAAGAAGAGTAGCTAGAGATCAAAAGACTCCTCAACAACTGAAATAACATGCCAGTTTCCCTAAGTCAATATGCTTGTACTTCCTTTTCTCCTGTAACTGGTGAATAATGACATTTACTAAAATGTACAAACTTTCTCGGTATCAGATGCCATTTAAATAAAACCATTTAATATGAAAATGTACATCAGTTTAAAGAAAATAAAATGGTGGAGTTGCACAATGTTTTGTAAATTTTGTTTTTAGATTACGATAGATTAAGCTGACAAATATAAAAAAAAAAACATGGGTACTTGTGGGATATCTCTTGCCACTTTTTAAAATGCATTTATTGTGGGTTAATGGTCACCATCTTTTAATTTACATATTGGTGATCTTTTATAAAGTTAGATGTGGTACTCAAAATGTTTTTAAATTGTTTTTTTTGTTTTTTTAAACTTCTAAATGAATCTTTGGGATAATATATTTTAGACTCATCTCTATTTGTGAAAAAGTTGGAAAATCAATTTTAAAAGTGGCAACAGATAACCCAAAAATGGTTTCCTCAAATTTCATAAACATTAATTACAGGGGTCCAGTTTGCTATGTAAATTAATAATAAATTTATACCCTATGGAAGCCAAAACATATATGCTCATATGTGATTACTTTAAATGTAAAAAGATTTGCAAAATTTTTTTAAATTTGTAAGCTGTAGTTTTTTTTGTTTTTTTTTTATCATTTATGATAATGGAAGAATGGTAGTCTCTGGCAAGACAAATTATCTTGAACAAACTTTCCTAGCAGCAGAACCGGAAATTGATGCCAGTGCTTATTGTACAATACCACCAGTAAAATTACATATATATTTATATATAGATACACACACACACACATATGTGTATATAAATAAAAAGAAAGAATAGTAAGATATATAATCCGGTGTTCTTATAGATATTTTTATTTTTACAAAATAGTGCTCAATGTAAATTTACAGAGCCATAATATTATAAATTAACTGATTTAAAATATAGTTTTTTCACTACACAGTTCAAACCATGTTTCAAAAATGGAATCTAAAAGCTTCGAATTTAATTTTGTAATTAAATTAAAGACATTAGTTCCATTTCATCCTCAAGCAAATTTTGGAGTAACTTATTTTTAAAATTACTGGGTTTATATATATATATATATGTATGTGCGTGTGTGTATAAAGAAAAGAGAAACTGCAAATGTTTTTGGTTGTAATGTGGATTTTTTTTAAAAAGTATTTATTATGCTTTATTTTCCATAATTTTACAACACATGTTTCGGGTCTCATACTAAACGCAATCATCAGGCCTGAGGATTGCATCTAGTGTGAAACAGTCTGTTGCCTCTGAGTGTTGACTTCAATTTTCATTTTTATATACATGTGTGATTAATGATGTATAAATTTTTATATATCAAGAAGAATTTTGGAGGAAAAATGCATGACAAAATGGAAAATTTTTCATGTGATGCATTTCATCCTTTAAGTCTTCACTAGACTTGATTTGGGTTTGTTTATATTGATGCAACTGCACATGCATATGAATGAGAAATGCTGAAAATTTTAAATTTAAAACAAAAAAAATATTGTTTTATATATATATATATATATATATATATATATATATTGGCTATGTAATCTAGCCAATTCCATTTAGATACTTTTTGATTTTGTTTTTCTTTCCATCATCTTTTTTGTTAAATTTCACCCATTGTGATAATAGAAGATCTGCCAAGAATGGTGAAATGTAAGAACCTGGATACAAATTTACTGAGGATGAACTAGTAATTAAAGAACTTTCTATACATTTTTGTCTTAGTGAATTATTTTCTCTTTCAATTAGAGTGGCAATTTTTTTATGCTAAAATTGTGGTCATTCTCATTACAGTGAACAACTAATGAGTTTAATGTGTTTTTTAAAATGTTCATTTTGTGTTCATATAATCTTTTATTTAAACTTCTTGAGGTTTTTCCAACATATTCTTTCTGGCAATCCTTAAAGGTGATAGAGTAAATTACTCCTTTCAAAATGGAAAAGCAGCCCCTCCAGACAAACCCAAAGAATCAATAAAATATTGTTCTAGCCACTATCACAACTATACAGCTACAATTGAAAAGAATTTATCTAAACTCAACATAAAATTTGTTCCAACTAGACCTAAAATGATAAAAGACTTAATCAATACAAAACAAAACAAAACAAGCCAAAACATGAAGGAGGAATTTACTCTATCTTTTATGTGATTAGATGTTAAATTTTAACATCATTAAATGTCCAGCCATTGGAATTTATAATGTTTAATCACCTCTATCCATCAACTTTTATTGTACCTTAAATCTACTGTTATTTTTTGATGGTTCAGGTAAAGTAATTTAAAATAAACACAACAGGCTTACAGAAAATGTTATTGTTAAATAAGCAACTTTATGAAAAAATATTCACTGAGTCACCCTACCAACTAAAGTTAATTTTTCTCAAAAGACAAAAAGATAAACAAAAAAATAAAAAAAGTCTTTCTTCAAATTATTGAAATAATTGATTGATTTTATGAATTTAATCATCAATGCAATAGTGTATTTGAACTTACATTATTTTGAATTTTTTTCAAGATACTAAGCTGTTAAGATTTTTTCAAAAATGTTAAGTCAAATTCAGAAAGTAAAGTTAGACAGGTGTGTTTGATCTTCATTTTGAGCTTTATGTGGCCCTTTGCTGTAATAATCAATTAAAAAAAAAAGGCATAGATAATTTCTGTGCTATGAAAAATAAACAAAAAAAAAAAAACATCAGGAGATACATTTCTTAAAATATGTGATGTAAAGAAGTCATGTGATCAGTGTTGATGGCTTCATCATGACATTTAAAGCAGAGGACGTAGGAAGATGAATAAGTGGGAGGAGAGTAGTAGATTAGATGAGGAGAGAGAGAGAGGAAGATGATGAGAGAAGTATTAGGAGGAGGAGGAAGAAATATAGAATTAATTAAATGCGGAGGTGGGGAAAAAGAGGGAGAGAAAAGAGACATGAGGAGGAGGTAAAAAGAGGAGGAGTGGAGAAAGAAGAAGGATAAGTAGGTATTTAGATGAATAAGTGGGAGGAGAGTAGTAGATTAGATGAGGAGAGAGAGAGAGGAAGATGATGAGAGAAGTATTAGGAGGAGGAGGAGGAAGAAATATAGAATTAATTAAATGCGGAGGTGGGGAAAAAGAGGGAGAGAAAAGAGACATGAGGAGGAGGTAAAAAGAGGAGGAGTGGAGAAAGAAGAAGGATAAGTAGGTATTTAGAGGAAGAAGTAATAGGTGGGGACAATGTTACTTAAATATGACTGGAGTTAACAAACAGGTTGTCCACATTTCTATGTATGGAAATTAAACTGGCAGAAATGAAAGCATAATGAATTGGGCCAATAGATGAATAAATAAACAAATGTGAGAAATAAGAACGAAAATCTTGGAAACTGAAATAACATACATTATCTTAGACTTTTATAGAAGAAAATTAAAGCTAAAATTATGTAAATATTACAAAACATTTAAAAATTTAAATAATTAATTAAAATAATTATATTAATGTTGCTATTGTGTCATGTGTTGTACTATTTGAAATAGATAAAACATTTAAAATTTTAAATAATTAATTCTTTATATTTATGAATATCATTAAATCAATTTTTTTAATAATTTTTTACTTTTTTTTTTCATATAATAAAATAATGATAAAAATTTTTTTTAAAAATACATTTGTCCAATTTAAAAAAAAAAAAAAAATTAATTTTTAGGATTCTAATTATATAGTACAAAGTTATGTCTACTATCTTAAAACAATCTGTTAGTTTTCAGCGGTATTATCAGGTTGCCTGGGGTGAAAAAGAATACATCTTTGAGTATTTGAGAAAAAATAGACTGTAGGAACACTATGCTGTGCCAAACTTACATGTATGAGA
>OZ010584.1:58860641-58928141 GCA_963932145.1 Acanthosepion lycidas
TGCAAAAATATGTTTTATTTTACAAAACAAAAAAATCTGCTTGAAATTCATACAGATATTTTGACTAAACCAGAAACTCCTTGTATTAGGTTGGTGCAAAAATAATTTCGTTTTCTCACATAGTAACATATATTAGAAAACGAAATTATTTTTGCACCAACCTAATAGTTACTTGACAGAGGAATTCAAAAAGCTACTTGACTAATGTAAAACTTGGCACTTGCCAAATATAAAGGAAAAACATTTTGTGAGTTGTTCAAACATCCCATAGTACTCATAGAAGGTTATTAAAAACAATTCCTTGTTATGGTTAAATGAGTATATGAGGAATTTTTAAAATTGCTTTTATGTTTAATAATACAAGCAAACACTAGCAATTTTTTTCTGAAATACCACATTTTAAAATTCCTTAATACTATTATTATTATTTTATAATTACTGTGTAAAGTTTAAAGAAAATAAAACCATATTGCTCCAGTAAGTATCTGACAACTCCCACTATCCTTTACCTTTACAGGAGACAGATAAGGATGAAAATGAAGTACTGCTGTGATATATGGGCAGGAGCTGCACAGTCTTCACTTTTCAGTCTTGATAGGGTCCAAAAGCATCCTTGAGGATGACAAAATATTTTCCACTCTACAACCTCTTTCTACATGAAAGATGAAAAATTGTAGGCCTCTCACTACTCTATTGCTTTTTCCATAGAAAGTGTTTGAATGAACTATATTCCTTAGTTCCACCAGTTCTAACCATGAAAGCTAAGACCCGCCATACACTGCACATTGTAGTAAACCACCCTCATTCCCTTCGTATTCCATTGGTGAGATGTAACTTCCACTTGAGCAGCTGCTCTGTGGAACCAACTCCCAAGAAGATGCTTCTCCAATCCCTACAATCTTAAAATGATCATGTTTAGGGTTAACCGTTATCTTAGCTCACATATCCGCATAAACTATGTAACCCTCTAATTCTAGTAGCTCCTGGGTCTTGTATATAGTGACCATCATTATAAATAAAAAAAAATTAAACTTTGATGATGTTACTTTATAAGAAGATCATTTTTTCTGCATCCATGAATACAACATATTTTAATGTTTTGTTTAATATTGCAGAAGAGAGATTTTGTCATCATGTTTTTCATGTTTATTAAGTAAAATAAAAAGACAATTTATTTTCAGCATTAACTGTACAGAATAATATATTTACCATTTTAATCAAACGATATATCTGGTAATGTCGTAAGATTCAAATTATTTTTACACTTATAATTAGATCTGATATTGATTTTATCTTTATAAAAACAGAAATTTTAAAATACATTTCCATTATTAGGAATATGAGAGTTTTTATTTATTTATTAGCTTTATGGCACTTTTAAAGGACTATTTATATTCTCAGAGATCTTTATGGTGGATCTTTTTTAATACTGAAACAATCAGAATAACAGAGCATCTAGTGAAGAATGAACTAGCAGTAGCTTGCTAACCTTTGCTAAAAGTTCGACAGACAAGAAAACATGCTCAAAACACTCGAGTGGATGAAATATTAACATTTTGGAAGCTAACTGATACAAACTCTTATGATCAAAGATATTGTATATATTAATATATAAGCTGAATTCAACCAATCTGCAGCTGTTTTTTGCATAAATTTTAACAACTCCAGAAAATTTACCTGTGTATAGTGCAACTGGTCACCAAAAATGTATGATTTTAACCTCTTCAAAAAAAAACTTGCACTATACTCAAGTATATATATGGTACTACCTAGTTGACTACATTATTTAATATTTTCAAATACCAAACTAACAGTAAAAAATGTAAATTTTCTGTAAAGTTTTGGGTACAGCTGGGTTATAATGCTGTTCTCAACATTTCTAAATGATTTCATTTTTTTGGTTACTTACCATTCAGAGATATATCAAGAAGCACTTGAAGAACATTGGCAAAGTAAATCAAACATAGCTGGAAAAAAACAGTGTGTTAAAAGGACATTTTTTTCTTGACACTGCAACTACTGTATACTCACTTGGTAATATTTATTGTTTTATAAAGTTATTTTAGAAATAAATAAATTATAAGTAAATAAATAACTAAGTGTGAAATCCAAAACATAAAACTAAATTCCTTAAAATATCCTAATTGTTAAAAAAAATAAAAAGCATAGGTCATTTAATTAATCCTAAAAAACTTCTCTCAAATGCCCATGTTAATTTTTTTTAAGTATCCCCTGTTCATTTTTTTAAGTGTTTACTGATCATTTTTAAAAACAGTGTCTCCTCTTCATTTTTTTGTTTTTACACATGTGCTCTGTTCATTTTTTAATGCATCTCCAATTCATTTTTTTCCATTCATGATTATAAACAGTGTCCCCCTGTTTCTGATTTTAAAGTGTTCCCTGATTATTTTTGAACAGTGTTTCCTGTTTATTGTTTTTTTTTTTATAAGTACCTCTTGTTAATTCTTTTTTATAACAGTGTCCCCGATTCATTTTCTTAAAAAATATGCCTGTTAATTTTAAGAAACGAAAGTGGCATTCACTTATTAATTTTAGAGGTCAACTGTAAAATGACAGACACTTCTGTCATTAATTTTTTTTGATCATTTCACCCCAAGCAAGGCAATAAAGCTACTAGGATGTAAAGGGTTATTGAGTGTTACATAATATGAGAAAAACTAATATTTAAGAAAATAAAAGATTAAGATTTAAGAAGATAGAAGATAACGATTGACATAGCATTTAAATTTTTGAAGATCAAAGTTGTCTGGGAAGCAAGAAGCCAGAAGAGAGTTCTACAAGAAGAGCAAGAAAAGAAACTGTTAGTATAGAACTTATAGTTACATCTAGCCATTTCAACTGTAAAGTGATGTGGCCCTGCTGTCACTTTAGTACTGCACTTAAATTCATAAGGTCTAGGTACCATAGCAGAAACTTCCTCAGAACAATTACCATGAAAGTATTTATAGAAAAGGAAAGTTACGTTATGGCAGTGGGAAAGGGACTGAAGCTGAGATGCCATGTTAGAACCAATAACATTGCAGATTCTTCTTTAGATTTTATCAAGAATCTCTAAATATATAGCAGAAGCACCAGACCAGCAATATTCAATGTCAATATTCAGTTTTTTGCAATGCATATTTAATAGGTAAGTGATTTATCCCAAGAACAAGCTTCTTTTTTTTTTTTTTTTAAAACTACACAGCTTAGATTATAAACTACACAGCATAGATTATAAATAAATATAATTACAAAATGTTAACAAGATAAAATAATATAAAATTAAAAATTACTTATGTGCAATTAAAAATAATGATTTTATAATTTTATTCTCTTTTGGTTCATTGTAGTTTTAAATCTATTTAAAACAAACAGGTTTTGATTCTATTATAAAATAATTTGCAAACACTGTAACAAAAAATTTTATTCTATTTATTTCTAAATAATTAATTACCAGAAATAAAAAAAAAAAATAGATATCTCTATCTATAAAAGGCAGGATACGTGTGTGTAACGAATGCACAGCCGCAATTTTCGACCGATTTGCACCAAAATTAACATGCACATGCTCCAAGTTAGCGGAAAGGCCAAGACTGACATTGCATTTCCCAACTCCCATCGATAGTGGAAATAATCGATTTTCTCATGCTTCTACGGCAGTTTTTATGTAGTTTGCAGCCATTTTCTACTGACCAGAGTGAGAGCCTATAGCTGGTTGCCACGAATAGGCAGGAAGATTCTATTGGCCAGCATGGGGGTCAACAGCTTACTGACATGAATGTTAAATAGCATGCTAGAATGCAAAAAAAAAAAAAAAAAAAAAAAAAAAATCGATAGCTGCACTCATCACAAGTGGGAAAAATTTAAATCTGCATGGCACTTTCCTCCAATTGGCTCATTTGCTTGCTTAAACTCAACGTTGATTCTGATTCTGCAGAACTGGGTTGGGTGTGAAAAAGTATTTGTTGTTAACATTCTTTTTTCATTCGGTTTTTCCAGTTACGAGTCCTTTTTTAAAGCTGATCATTTTCTGTTCATTTTGTTTAGTTCTCTTTTCGTAACAGATTTAATGTTTAGTTAGAAAAAATTTGCAGTGTAAGATAGGCAAGAAGTAAGGCATGTAGCAACATCAGCACGGCAAAGGGCACTCCTTTAAAGTCAAGGAAGGGCAAAAATATTTTAAGTCAAGTGATAGTGATTGCTGTATGAGTTGTACGATTTTTGAATCAAGCACGGGCAATGTCGGGCCATGCTGCTAGTTTGTTATAAAATCATACAATATTCAAGAATAGGGACTGTTTTAGACTAATTTATAATTAGCATTGTTTCTTCTCTTAGATGTATTCAGTAGAGCCAGGTATTAAGAACTTTTTAGCCATCAGCAAAGGATTATGAAGCAAATGTATTAAAAGTAGTGAAATTAATAACCAAAGGAAAGTGCAAAATTTATTTATCTGTTTGACGTGAGTATTAATTTATTTACTATGCTGCATTACTACAGCATCATATATAAGAGTCACACAAAAATATATTTAACTAGTTATTTGGTTGGATTGATGTGTGTTTGCGACCCTGGGTTTCAAGCTGACGAAGGCAAAAGCGTGAAACCCAGGGTCACAAACTCACATCAATCCAACCAAATATGTTAGCTCTATCTCTGATATTTAGCGCTTTCTAATAAGTACCGCACATATATATATATATATATATATATATATTATAATAATATTTTTTGTTTAAAAATATGATTCCTTCGCTACATAAGAGAACTCTTATGTAGCGAAGGAATCATATTTTTAAACAAAAAATATTATTATAATATAAGCTCTACTTCTGTATGGAGCACTGTTTTTTAAAAATAAAAACAAAAATACTAAGGAACCCCGGATTATGCACCCAACGTGTTCTTTTCTATTTTCTGCATACCTGCACAAGGATACATATATATATATATATATATATATATATATATATATATATATATATATATTGATATTTATATACACACACTTTTTACATATATTTAACTAGTTAAATATATGTTCTCAACTTGAACTGCCTTTAAAAACTTCAGAATATGAAATTCATTTTTTAGTTTGTCATGAAACCATGTTAATAAAGTAAAATTCAAACTCACTATTAACAAGTCAATACTCTTAGGTGCCTAATAGAAGGGGTGGTCTTAATAATGGAGAGGGGTGGAATTTTTACTAATATGCAATAAACTGCGAGGGGGTAATAAAAGTGGGGATCAGAAAATCGTTTAAAGTGGCAGAAAGTGCAAAATTAATAAAATAGGTGGTATTAATAAGGGTAGGGGTGGGGATTTTCTTCCAAAAATAAATGTCCTCACTCCATTCTTCTAAAGAAACACTACTTTTTAAACCATACTCCCACATGGATGCTTCATCGATCACTACAATCTTAACCCCTTCAAACCTGGGGGTCATTTGTTATCTATCCTCCATATCTTTGTAATCTTACTTTCTCCTCTTATGTTCACATCACACACCTCAATATGTAACCTTCTAAACTGAGTGGCTCTAGGGCCTTGCAATAGGCCAAACTTTAGCTTAAAAGAAAAAACAGTAAGTAAAGCATCCTAATGACAACAAATAGAATTATTCAAAATAAGTACAAAAGACAAATAAATATAGTGTGGTCTCAGTTATTGAGAGTATAAGTGGAAGTTGGAATTCAATGCTTTTAAACAATGGAGTAATATTTACCAAATGAAGTAAAAGATTTGTATTCCTGGTAGGAGTAAAAAAAATTTATTCTTTTTCCTGTTTTTAAATTTTTACACATACTGTTAAATTCTAAGTCAGTTATGTACCTTAGGTGATCATGTATCTTTTGATATATGACTGACGAGGCAGATTTTTTTCCTGCAGTAGGTTGTCATTTCTTTCTGCAGTAGACCAGTTGCCATCCAAGGCTATAGAATCCAGTCTATCCTGCTATTTATCCATAGATGGGGTGAGAAGAAGAAGATTCATACCTTTCCCAAGGGTATAAGGATGTAAGTGAATGTAGTGGATACGAATGGAATTTGAACTCGGTTCTCCAGTTCCTCAATCTGAGCCACTATCCATTACTTTACCGTGTCTCTCTCTATCTATCCCTCTCTCTAAATTCTAAGTACAAATTTTAAATAAATAGCATATTATTGTCAACTTTTTTTGCTGCATAATTATTGTAATGACAGTGATGGATAATCCAGTTGCCAATTTTGACTTTACTGCATAAATGTCACAGACTTCCAGTTCATATTTAAACAAATGTTGGTTGAAAAAGATATTAAAAAAAAATATCTTTATTTTTTTTAAAACTTGAAATCACTTGTGAAAGCAACACAAGAGAATTCTTTTTATGTTATTAGGCTAATTTCAGGCACTTGAAATATTCCATCTGATTAAATTCTTTGTCAATGACTAAAGTAAATAAATCTAAACATTTTTTATTTGTTTACACATATTAAACAATCCACTCAACTAGAACTGATTCAACAGAAATTTTCATTCAGATATATTTGTGCAAATATGGAATAATTAATAAAAAAAAAAATGACACATTATAATAACAATTGCAATAACATAAAAGGCATAATAATGGAAGATATGATATTTGAAGAAAAAAAACAAACCTAAAAACAAGTCATCATAATATATAAAAATAAACAGTTTTATTTAAAGATACTAAAGAAAAAAAACATCGATAACTAGACAATATAATGATAATAATAATACTGACATCAGCTGCAAGATTTTATCCTAATCATAAGCAGTGTGCACATATGTGTGTGTGTGTGTGTGCATGTGTATATATATATATATATATATATGAATGTGTGGTTGGTGTAATGGATAGTACCTTGGAATGAGAAATTGGAGAGTTGATTGTGAATTTCAGTTGAGCTCATTATATTCACTTACACACAAATACCTGGAGGAAAAGTATGAATTCATCTCTTCTCTTCCCAGCAATGGGTTAAATAATATGACAGACTGAGCTCTTTGGCCTTGGTTGGTAACCAGTCTAGAAGGAGGACAACTCTGAATTCAAATCCTGAGGAAAGCTGTTTGGGGAGCTCACACCACACTATGAGATAGTTCATATATATATATATATATATATATATATATATGTATAATAAATATACATATTATCCCTCAGTGATAGCACAAATCAGTTTCATGCACAATACAATTTTCAGGTACTGAGTTTAGACTAACTGTTATGTAATTTAAATTTTAATATAAATATCTGGTTACTGCAATGTTGGTGCAATTATATATTATACTGGGATTAGAGTTTTTTAATTTAAAAATATATATATTTGGCATTTAGAATAAACAGGTTTTATATATATATGTAAAGAAAAAAATTATTTTAGAGTTGTAAATATACATTTTTTATTTTAAGCATAAAAAGAGATTACTAATTCTTTTAAAAAAAACAAAGAAACCATAATTGACATTATTATTAATCTGGATCAACGTAGTTGAGCAGATATTTATTTTTATGCCTACATGTAACCATCAATTCATTTCTCTTGTTTAATAAGCTAGGGTTATTTAAAGGTTTTAAGTAAATTTTTCAACAAGCCATAAATTACATCTATCACCTTTCCCATTGTAAGGGTTGGCTCTTGCTACAATATCCCACATAATAATGGGAGTATTACCACCATTCTTTAATTGCCAGAAATGTATTGAGAAAGCACCGCTGTTTATGTATTTTATATTCCCTAAAATCATTTGATGATGGTAGAAACAAAATTTCCAAGGATTTTCAGTGGAACCAAAGTAAAATTTGACATTGTTACTGAAATTTATGTTAGCTCGGTGTGCAATATTATCAGTCCTACATTAACTGTTTAAGGAACAGATCATATTTTTTCAGCAGTTGCATTTATTTTTTAAGATTAACTTATTAATTATTATGTTGGGATATAGATTTATCAATGTTGCTAACACAGCTATAGCTGATCTTAACATTATTTTTATTAAATTTATTTTTTAGGGTTGGTAAATGATTAAAGTACTTATGAATTAAATTTAGGAAAATTCTTCCAATATTCATTTGAACATTATGATTAAAAGGTGGTTTAAGCCATATGTTACTCCTACAGTGTTTCTGTTTATTTTTACTCTCTTTTTTTTTTTTTTTTAATTAACACTCTTAATTTACTTTATGGTTACTTAGTTCTAAAGCTTTTATATATTTAATTTTATTATTATCAAATATTTCCTTATTACTGGAGTTAGTAGATAATCTCAGTTGAACTGATTTATGTAAATTATCTAGAATATTATGGTGGTGGTTTGATTCTTTACTGGTTATATAGATCTTTGGTGTATGGTTTGTAATAACCATTATTCATGTCCAAGGTCACATCTAGAAAGTTGATCACTTTAGCATTGGTGGTAGTGATAATATTTAATTTGTGATCTTTGAAAAATTTTATCAGTTCTTTTCTCAATCAGTCTATATTTCTTAGACTTGTTTTATGGAGAATTACACCACCATCTCTAGACAGTCCAGTGTCCTTAATGTCAAAAATAAATCTTAGTTGCTACAATAAGATTCCAAACTCTTGGTGATGGATGAGTTATAGTCACAAATATTGAATTGGATGAATGTACATGCTTTCTTCCCTTTTCTATTAGTAAACCATTTTATGACTTCTGTTGTTTTATGCCACTGATTAATTCCAAGGGCATTTTTTGTGTATTTGCATGCTCTTTCAAAGATGTTTTTGCTGATTTTACTGATACTATTCTTAATTGGGTTGAGTAATCGGTATTGAGAGTTGTTTAAGAAATTAGCTTTGTGGTCTTTAGCTGTGATGAAAGCTTGTTTGTGAAATTTGTAAATCCTGAC
Organism: Acanthosepion lycidas; assembly: GCA_963932145.1. Lineage (NCBI taxonomy): Eukaryota > Metazoa > Mollusca > Cephalopoda > Sepiida > Sepiidae > Acanthosepion > Acanthosepion lycidas. The sequence goes on from OZ010584.1 coordinate 58,869,528, forward strand.
ATCAATTTTTAATTCAGTGGCATAAAATATATATATATATACAAATTCAGTTTAAAAAATACAACTTTTGGCAAAAATGGTTAAATTAATGAAAAAGACTTCAATACAATTTTCAAAAGAAAATGTAGGGAAATTTTATTGCCTGATAATACCTAATTGGTAGAAACTGCAGTAGCGGGAAGGTTAATTTTCTAGATATTTTGTCTTTCATACACACACAAACACACACACACACACACACACACACACACACAGAGGGTGCGATGGGTAAATTATCGCCATTTTGTTTTAATTTCATGCATGGATGTTGATCATTTTTTATTTTGTTGACTGCACAGTATAGTAGGCTGAGTTGGGCATCATCTGTGGGAAAAAGAACACCATTAAATAATTTGCTGTGCCAGAATTTTGGAAATGGCATGCTGTGCTGCTTGGCATTTGTGCTGGAAGCTCCAATATGAACATTTCAGAGTGTTTGGGTGTCAATCTGAGGGCAGTGCAGAGGATTAGATTAGTTGGATGAGTCTATTAGCGATTACGAAGGAAGATTACTCTGATTGTTCTGATAAGAACTCCCAAATCTGATTGTGAGGGCCTCAGACTCAACACAGAGGCCTACATCAAGTGCCTTGAGGAAGTAGTGCTGCCCTGAGTCAAGAGGGTGGCTGCTGGAAGACCCTATGTCTAACAACAGGACTCTGTACCATGTCATGCAAGCAGGAGGATTTCTGCAACCACATAACCCCTTACATCTGGCCACCTAACTCCCCAGACTGAAACTTGATTATTATGCATCGGGCACAGTTGAGTGAGAGACCAGCAAAACTCTTTGTAACACCAAAGATGAACTGAAGGCAAGGATTAAGGCAGCATTCACCAACTTAAACAAGAAGAGCATTCAAAAGAATTGCAAGAGATTTTAAAGTTGTCTGGAAACCATGGTTGAAGCCAATGGCGATTTTATTGAATAAATTTACTCTTTAGTATTTCAAGATATTTTTGCGTAATTTTGGTAAATGTAAGTGTAATCTGTTAAAATGAGATGTCAGTGTTATTTTAATTTTTGCCTAATTTAGATGACAATTTATCCACTGCACCCTGTATATAGTCCAATTCTATTATTATTGCCTTCATTTCTGATGTCTGTAGCTGTGACTAATTTCAATTCATTGATATAACAAAATAAATTGCAATATAGAAAAACAATTACTAATGCATCTACAAGCTGCTATAAATGTTATTTTTAATTACTAACCACTGAAGATTTCTTTTCTTTTTTTGAATTTCTATGTACAATATTAAACAAAGAATACTATAAATTACTAAAACAAATTTTAGGTCAAAAACAAAGAAATTAATAAATAAAACAAAGAATTATAAAATACAAATCCCTTCACTAAATATTTGTTAGTGTAGGAAATGACTAAAAGTAAACAGCAGTTTAAAGAATGACTGATAAAATTAGTGGACAGTAATCAAGCATGGTAGCAAAAAATAAAATGTCAGATGTTAAGTTTTAAAAATTCTTCATTTTAAATTGTTTTTATCTGAACCTTTAAAAATTAATATTTTTTAGATCTATTAACCTACTGCAAACTTTTTCTTTTAAGTACACATTTTGGTATCTATCTATATTTCTGAGATGATTATTATGTACACTATTTACATTATTCGGACTATTGTCCTCATATTTGTCGCCATATTTATTACAACATTTTGGCCGTTGTGTGCTCCGGCCTTCTTCAGGTGGTTTATTTTGCTCACTGGGGTCAACTGTTCCACTTTTTAATGGACGTCAGTTATCTCCTGTTAATTAATTCACTCTCCAAGTTTTCCACTGCCTTAACCGGGTATTGAACTCACACTCTTTGGGTCCTGTCACTGGATCTAACTAACACCTTTATCTGCTGTGCTATGTGTCCTTGAGGACATCTGTGTATGAATTTCTGGATATTATAAACCTAATGTCTTTTTTTTACCAGAGCTTATATTGCAATTTTTGTTGTTATTATTTCTTTTCTCTGGCACTCCTTATTACTGGTTCCCATATTGTATTCATTTCTATGCTTGGTCAGCTCAGGAGATTTTTGTGGCCTAGCATATGTGCTGATTCCAATGGTGTTCTTTGTCTATGATCTCAACCTGATCCCACAGAGGGTGGTGATCTCCCTTTTCTCTCCATATCTGATTTTTCCACTTCCCCTTATGTTACAGCTTTCTGGTGTTCTTGAAGCCTTACATTAAGGAAGCGGCCTGTCTCCCCTTTATATTTCTTTCTGCTCCCTTAAGGTAAGGCTTCAAGAAGTTCTAATTTGAAATCAAGAAAATACAAATTTATATATAATAATAATAATAATATACGAACACTGAGTTCAACAAAGAGCACTGACAGTATTTCATATCTGAACACAATCTTCAGTCCATACATATGCTCTATCCCTGATATTGAGCACGTTTACCTATAAATATCTTCTTTTGTGTCATGTCCCTTGTAGCTCTTAATAAGTTTTGTCTTTTTATTATTTCTCCCAAACTCTGTTCTACCATCCACCTACTCAAAGTTGTCAAGTACGTTACATGCGGATTTCCTCTGTCCCTCTTTGCCCTCAATCTATCCTGTGAGTATCAGATTTTCCAAGCCCTCAATCCATTATGTGCCCCTGAAATTTCAGCTACCTCTTCCTGATGTTAAGTATAAGTTTCTTTTTTGTTTCCATTTTCTCTAAAACATCTTCGGTATCCTCAGCATCTTTCTGAAGAACAACATTTCTGTTGCTTTAAGTTTCTTCATCTTTGAGGAGATTGTCCTGCATTTGCTGCCATACAGAAGCACTCTTTTCTTTGTTTCTAACAAAATTTTTCTCTCTTTTAATATTCTGCTTAGCTTTTGGAATGCATCTTTGGTCATCCCAATACATCTTTGGATCTCAGTGTCACACTTTCCATCCCTTTGTTAGAACATCTCCCAGATATTTAAATTTCTGTACTTGTTTGATTTTAGTATATCCATTTTGGACTCATCCTTTTGCTGATAATCATACATTCTGTCTTCTTGTAGTTCATACTTAGTCCTTTTCTCTTGCTTTCCTTCTATAGCATACCTTAAAACTATATTTTTTTTTTATATATTTTATATATATATATATATATATATATATATATATATATATATTGGTTACCATGGAAAAAAGGTGTCAGCAACAAAACACTTAACTTTTCAGTGATTTTGTTAGATTTTTCAAGACCTTAAAATCATTTATTGATTTTTTTATGTTTTTTTCTTTGTTTTCTAAAATCTAAAATTGAAATAATGTCATATAGGATATAATTGTACCTTTGTGTATGTAAACCTTCTATTTCATTACTTATGTATGAGTTTATTTTCCTTATTTATTTCTCTATTATCTTGAAAACCTGAGATACGACAAATACAAAGGAAGTTTTTATTGCAATTATTTTGTGGACAGGGCCTTTTAGATCACAATAATCAACAGATAACATTAGAAAAAAAGCAATATAAAAATTGAAACACTTTACATTCAATTTTATAAATTTACTTTCATCCAAACTTTCATTTTACTTTCATTATAAACAACTTCACATTATATAAAAACGATAACCAGAAAATTAATTAAAATAAGCAGGTAATTATTTATTCATTTTATGCAGAATGTTTGTAACCAAATGATTTTAGTAATGTAAATATTTGATAACATCAGCTATTATTATAATAAATGGCTTCCTTAATATTTTCAAACTTTGCAAACAGGTGATCTGTGCTATGGATGTTTTGTGTTCTTTCTAAGATTAACTATCATAGAAAATAATCCCACAAGAATTAATTAGAATTTGGAAGCACTTCAAGATATATATTTATAACCGTACCAAATAAATAATGAACTGCTTAGAATGAAAGAATCAATAGAAATAGTGGAAGATATCAGGCAGTAAATAAAAAAATTAGTGCATTTAAAATTACAAGATTTTCTTTTACACAAGTTAAGAATTTGTTAAAATATCATTGTGTGTGTGTGTTATCTGTATAATTTCTGCATAAAATTGATTGATTCATTTTCTATGACTTCTCAACCCTTTGTAGGTTATTTACAGTCAACTATGGATTAATTAGTATTTTCAGTTTCTCTCCATGTCTGAAACATAAAAACAACATATTTATGTTTTTTTTTTTAATGAAACAGTGGTCTAAGACAAAAATATTCTATTAAAACTATAAATATTAAAAGAACTTTAATAATAACATAATATACAGTGAAAATTTAGTTGCTCCATCTTCTAAGTTTTTTGTAATGACTTTTGGAAATTGTTTAAAGACTTCGTGGACACCATGTGTGTGTGGGTGAATATTCACACAAGTTTTGTTTTCTTTTGTAACACTTATTGACAAGATTATCATAGTTGCTGAATGATAGAAATCAGAAAACATTCAAGAATCAAATTCAAAATTGCAAACAAGAAAAATAAATATTCAGCTGAATCCTGGTAATTATTTTTATACAAAAATCTTCCAATTGTTAACATTTCTCCCAATATATAAACCTTAATTTTTACATGCAAAACAGAGAAAATAAATTGATTAGAGTTCAAGCTTGATTTAGAATGGCAGAAACAAATTGGTAATATCTGAATAATTAGTCCTTCCGAGAAATTAGTTTTGCTTGTTTGTTCATAGATTTTTACATTATGTCAATATTTCTCATCAGTGTCAGAAAGAAACACGAGAAAACAAAAACAGGGGGGGAGATAACTTGAAATTAATGAGCAGAGTAAAATCTTAGAAAAATTTTCAATTTCATTTTTTTTTTTGTTTTATTTCTTTGATTTAGTTACTTGTTATTTTTAATTTTTGATAACATAATCAACATGTTTTAAAACAAATTGTAAATACTGAATGGAAATAAATATAATAAACAATTTCTTTTTTTGGCTTTTTAAAGTCTCAAGAAAAAAATTAATTTCAATCTATTCTAAATAATAAGCATCATTATTCTAAGACTAAACCAGTGATTTTCCATCATCACTGTTTCAATGAACAGGTGTTCTCTCAAACCAGCCTCAGGCCTTGTGCACCTATTGGTACTAAAGCTCAAACCAGACCTCAAGTGGAACTCGTACATATGATCTTCTAACTATGCTGACTCTTGTGGTCCCACCTAGAATTGAACTCATTATCCTTGACTAACAAATTTCTGAAGATAGACAGCTTAAGAGATGTGTTCTAAGCAGTGGCAGTAGCAGGCTTGTCTCCCTTCCTGCCAAAGTGGATTTAACCTTTAGGCATTATTTAAGTTTATATTGAAATTTCTCATCAGGGTGAAATTTTCCATTGTTTTGTGAAGTGCTGTCACTCAGTTTATTGATCAAGATTCTGTTTTAAAGATGCTGGAAAAATGGTCAGTTCCTGGTACTATTCTAGTAAGTACCTGGATTCTCTTGAAATCCTCTACTTTCACAAGAGCCAGATCAGGCCAAAAATGAAATACTGCTACCATATATTGGTAGGATCTGCTCAGTCTTCACTTTCCAATCTCAATAGTTGAAAAATATCACTGTGTCCTTGTGGGTAATAAATTATTTTCCACCCTATAACCTCTTTTCTCACTGATAAAACATTACAAGCCCTTTGCAATTCTATCGCTATTTCCATAGAAAGTGTTGAGATGAACTACAATTCCTTAGTTCCACCATTTCTAATCTTCATGACTAAGACTTATGCTACACACATTGTAGCAAACTGCCCCTATTCCCTTGGGGGGGATGTAAGTTCCACTCAAACATCAACTTCCTATAAACAGCTATATTGTGGAACTGACCACTAAGAGAATGCTTCATCAATCAGTAAAAGTCTTTTCATTCTCGTTCACTCCCAATAGCTCCTTGTGTCTTATTGGCATTATTGCCTTGCTTGTGGGGAACTGATTAAAGAAAAAAAAGAATCTCAAAATTCTGAAGGAACTATGGTCAAGCAAATTAGTTACACTTGGTCAGCTTCAGCACAAACTTAAATTCACATTGAAATACAGATAAAAAAGAAAAAAAAAAGGAATATCACTATCAAAGACCTGTGAGAGTTTATTTAAATCACTGTATTATGAGAATGGAGAAAAAAAGATCTAGATTTTGCCAAACATTTGATTTCTGAGGATATAGTTTGTTTTTCTTTTATAAATAAAAATCTTTTAAAATTGATTTTCAAATTTTTTTTGTCGGGAAAAGAGATTTCTTGATATTTCAAATTCATATCCAAATGGCATCGTTTCTTTTATACACTCTTATAGCACACAGGTAATACTGAACCAATTAGTTTCAATGTAAAATTACAACAACATGTCTGTAAAAATGGCATATAAAAAAATTTCTGGGATAAGGAGTTATTTATTTATACTATCCACCCTTCATCAGGTGTATCTCATTAATCTACCGGGAATTCTGAAATGAACCCTTTGAGATGCAATATACCTGGACATGAGCATTGGAATGAGAATGGTATATCCCTGTAGATTAAATAAAGGGTTCAGTTCAGAATTACCAGATGGTTACCCAGATCAATATACATGCGATGAAGGCCGGAAGGTACAATGGCAGAAACATTGTGATAACAACAACAAAGATGAAGACAATAGTCCGAATGTAAATAGTGTAAATAAGAAAAATTACATACAAAAAAATGGCACACAAATAAAATACAATGAATACAAATTGTTTACCATAGAAGAAAAAATTACAAAAAATAAATGTCTGTCAGGAAAAACTGGAATACAAAAACAAAATAACAACCCAAGAACAGTAAAGACACAAAATAGTACAAGATCTCTTTAATTGATTCTCATAAAGACTATTTTGAATCCATTGCTATTTCAACTGCTAAAAAAGTAGGTTCACTGTGTCATGTTAGAGAATCTTTTGCTCCAGAATTTATCTTACATATCTTTAAGTCTACCATTCACCCAAGCCTTCTATATATTTGCACACACACACACACATATATATATATATATATATATATATATATTTGCACATATATATATATATATATATATATTCTATATATTTGCACACACACACACATATATATATATATATATATTTGCACATATATATATATATATATATATATATATATATATATATTCTATATATTTGCACACACACACATATATATATATATATATATATATATATATATATATATATATATATATATACACATATATATAGAACTTGCAAAACTTGGGATGACCCATGCCCTTTGGGCCTCCATGAGAAACTACACATTATTAAGCTTCTAAACAATAAAAACCTATTAAATAACAGGCAAGAATTAACGGTTTTCTGCCGACACAACCGAACTTACGCTCTGAATAACTAGCTAAAACACGCATACAATAAAATAAATTTTAAAATCCATAGCCCATATACATAGTTTTAATACCCTACAAAAACTGACAACCCTTTATGAAGTCATCAAATAACAAACGTTACGGCTTTTTTATATACACAAATCCCTTTCATAAAGAGATATAATAAAAGAATAAAATAAAAATAAATAAATAAATCTCCGTAGACTATGCGAAAACTTCCCCCGTCGTAAATTTAGCCACCCCCACCTTACCCTGACCCGGCATTTATGAAAATAACTCTATACTGATACAAATTATTAACACCCCTCCCCTGCCGATTTTAAACAATCCGCCCTTGATGTTACCATGGAAATTTTTGATTTCAATTCTGACCATACTATTAAAACTCGTAAATTTCAGAAATAAGTCATTCCCAAAAAAAATTTCGCTTGAAGATAGAACAGAGCCTACTTTAACTCAAGTTAATTCAAATATTATTTTGAAGTTTTCGGCTCTTGTTTTGAAACATGAGACCTCTTATGTAGCGAGTTGGAATCATATTTTTAAATAAATAATTTATGCTCTACTTTCGTATCGAGCACTATTTTTTAAAAATAATAACAAAAATACTAAGGAACTTTGGATTATTTACCAAACCAGTTTCTTTCCTATTTTCAACAATATTTTCACACATATATATATATATATATATATATATATATATTCTATATATTTGCACATATATATATATATATATACATATATATTCTATATATTTGCACATATATATATATATATATATACATATATATTCTATATATTTGCACATATATATATATATACATATATATTCTATATATTTGCACACACACATATATATATATATATATATACATATATATTCTATATATTTGCACACACATATATATATATATACATATATATTCTATATATTTGCACACACATATATATATATATACATATATATTCTATATATTTGCACACACATATATATATATATATACATATTCTATATATTTGCACACATATATATATATATACATATTCTATATATTTGCACACATATATATATATATATACATATATATTCTATATATTTGCACACATATATATATATATACATATATATTCTATATATTTGCACACATATATATATATATATACATATATATTCTATATATTTGCACACATATATATATATATATACATATATATTCTATATATTTGCACACATATATATATATATATATACATATATATTCTATATATTTGCACACATATATATATATATACATATATATTCTATATATTTGCACACATATATATATATATATACATATATATTCTATATATTTGCACACATATATATATATATACATATATATTCTATATATTTGCACACACATATATATATATATATACATATATATTCTATATATTTGCACACATATATATATATATATACATATATATTCTATATATTTGCACACATATATATATATACATATATATTCTATATATTTGCACACATATATATATATACATATATATTCTATATATTTGCACACATATATATATATATACATATATATTCTATATATTTGCACACATATATATATATACATATATATTCTATATATTTGCACACATATATATATATACATATATATTCTATATATTTGCACACATATATATATATACATATATATTCCATATATTTGCACACACATATATATATATATACATATATATTCCATATATTTGCACACACATATATATATATATACATATATATTCCATATATTTGCACACATATATATATATATACATATATATTCTATATATTTGCACACATATATATATATATATATATATATACATATATATTCTATATATTTGCACATATATATATATATATATATATATACATATATATTCTATATATTTGCACATATATATATATATATATATATACATATATATTCTATATATTTGCACATATATATATATATATATATATATATATATATATATATATATATATATATTGGTTACTATGGAAAAAGGTGTCAGTATAATCTGATGCCATAAGTATATGGGTTAAGCTGAACTTAAGTGCAGTACTAGGTCTCATTAAATTCAATTGACTGATGTAACCATAAATTCTATGGTAACAGTTTCTTTTCTCACATTTCTTGCTTGTGAATATCTCTTTTGGCTCCATGCTTTCCAGTCAACTTTGATCTTCAAAAATTTAAATGCAATGTCAATTGTTATTTACTGTCTTTCTGATTACACTTCTATTGTTTTCTCTCCTTAATGATGTTTCTGTTTTCTTATTCTTTCACATTCAGTAACCTCTTGAGTCTTTAGTGGGCTTTTTGCATGGGGTGAAATAATTATAAAATTTTCTAAATAAATACAAAACAGTGTTTTTATTATTTACACTGTTTACATTGTTCTGACTGTTGTCCTCATCTTTATTGTTATGCTTTGGTCTTGTATGGTCCGACCTTCTTTCGGTGATATATGTTGGAATTTTGAACTAAACCCTTTATTTAGTCCACAAGGTTGCATGTTATTATTCCATGTGTCATGCCTTTTCGGGTATCTCAGTTTTTGTTAATTCCCTTTAGTAATTCAACTCTCCAAGTTCTTGTTCACCTCTTCTGTGACCAGGTATTGAACTTACAGTTCTTTAGGTCAAAGGTTCAGTTTGAGACTCCAATGTATATCACTTGAAGAAGGTCAGAGCATACAACGGCCAAAATGTTGTGAATATGGCAATAAAGATGAGGACAACAGTCTGAATGATATAAATAGTTACAGTATCTCATCCCAGAAACATAGACAAATAGTGATTTTATTGTATATTAGAGAAATTTGTTGCAACAATGAGATCAATTTTTATTTAAAAGCTCGAGACGATATAGAAATTTCAATGAAATATGAAACTGTAAATTGATATGAAGCTCAATAAAAACTTCATGATACTAAGCACGAAAGAAACATGGCCTTGTAATAACAAGAAAGTTTCAGCAGTGTATACATGTGTCAACCTGCAATAATTTTAAAGATGACAAAGGCAAAAATGATAGGAGTAATTTTTTGAAATCCTTCAGATGAAAAATTGTAATTGAACTTTGATTCATTCTTTATTATTAATTTTACATTTTTCATTCTTTTTTTTTTGTGTGTGCTAGGAGGTGAAAAAGCTGAAAGAATCAAATTGAAAAGGGGAGAAAATTCTCAACAACAAATATGGTGGGTTTATTTAAATAGGAAAAAATATCATGGAATATTTTCAATTAAGATACAAATAAAAATGTTCGCTAAAGAATTTCTATGTGAGGAAAAATTTAAGATATTTTTTTCTTTTCCCATTTTGATAGAATTATTTTGTTTATTTTTATTTCTCTCCCCAGAAAACACAAGGAAATATAGAGGCAAAAAAGGCCAGCTATATAAAAATAGCTATCTTATATATAAGAAATATTTATATTAAAGTCATATGAAGATCATACAAAACTTACTCAATAAGACTAATCATTAATTTTTATAAAGTTAGGCATCACTGAACAGCAAAGTTGACACTAAGAAAATACTAGAATATTTTTAATCATTAAATTTAATGAGAAAATTCTTATAAATGATAATAATATAGAATAACGACAAACTAAAGTCAAGTTCCTGAAATTTAAAGTTTTGAATTTTGTTTATTATTATTATTATTACTATTATGATATTTCCACCATTTAGTTTTGTTTCAAGAATTTTCCTTAGACATCTGAAATACTCTCTTTTAAATCTTTCTTTCATTTCAATATGCTTCACCTTGTTGGCTTACAGAGTATCAAGATATTTATAGTTATCTCCCTCTTTTAAAGATTTCATGACTTCTCTATACGATAATTGTATCCACTTGAACTCAACTATTTTTCCTTTCTTGATACTTAGGGTGGCACATTTGTCAATGCCAAATTCCATCTCAATATCCTTACAGAACACAGGAACCATCTGAACTGAAGAATTAAATTAAATTAATTAGATTAAATTAATTTTCACTCCTGGTATACAATTTTACATCATCCATGAATGGCAAGTGGATGATTTTTTAGCCTTTGTTAGCAAATTCATAGCCATCTTCTTCACTCTGAATAAAAGGTGTGTCAATAGGATCAGACATCTAAGAAAGATAAAAAGTAAAAGTGATTCCCTTTGGAAAATACCCCTCTTTTCATGTCTATTTGTTCAAGTGACTCATTACCACATGCCAATTTCACTCTCCATGATCACATACTTGGCTTCCAATAACTTAATTTGAAATGCCTAAAATGTCAAGACACTTTAGTGTCCATGAATGTCTTCTTATTCTTTATTTTTCAAACATGGTCAGCATATTGTGACGATGTTCATAACTATGAACATGGTCACAACATGCTGACCATGTTTGGAAAAAAAGCAAAAGCATTTCTATAACACTAGATACATATATAAAAATCTAGATATTCAGTTAAAAATTAAAAAAAATCCCTGATAATGGCTAAAGCAGAGTTTCTCAAACTTTTTAAGCAACAGCACACTTAGAGGCAAATGAAAATATTATGGCACACTTAGCAAAATTTTTAAAAGGTATTTAAATATTATGAAATAAAACTATAGATTAAAAAATACACACAAATATAAACTTACTTTATTTAAACATTTCTATTCAAGTATTTAAAAAAATAAAAGCACATATTAAAAAATTAATATTAAAAGAAGGTATTTAAAATAACATAATCAAAGAATAGCAAAATTATTTTAAATAAAAGTTTAATACTTATTCATTTATTCAAATACTAACACAAACACATATATATATATATATATATGTGTGAAAATATATAGAAAATAGGAAAGAACTGGTTAGGTAAATAATCCAAAGTTCTTTACTATTTTTGTTATTATTTTTAAAAAATAGTGCTCAATACAAAAGTAGACCATAAATATAATTATTTATTTAAAAATATGATTCCAACACGCTAGATAAGAGTTCTCATGTTTCAAAACAAGAGCCGAAAGACTATTGAAGAAGTTTTCGGCTCTTGTTTTGAAAGATGAGAACTCTTATGTTGTGTGTTGGAATCATATTTTTATATATATATATATATATATATATATATGCCATGACAATATTTTGTAGCACAATGAAGAGGATCACATGGCACACTACTGTGCTGTGGCATGGCGGTTAAGAATCACTGAGTTAAAAGAATAACCAAAAGCACTTAGACATTAGGACAACTTTTACACACTTCATGTCCAGAAAAGAAAAAAAATTATATCAGTTGTCTTTAATGAAACTTGTATAAAAGAAGAATTGCTTCCCAAATACATAATTTCTAATAAGAGAGTTGTGATAAATGTTTCACCATTTGCAATTGATTGCAAATGTACAATTTCTTTATGTTGGCTGTTTTGGCCCATTACAAAACAACTGTGTCTGGGGTAAAAGACTACCACTTGATGTATAGGATAGATATGCCTAATCTTTCCAAGTTTTTGACTTGATGGTAATATATAGCTCATGTCTTCAAAGAATACAGGAGAAAAGTCAGTACACATGATTAGTAGACACAGATCTTAGAGTTGATTGAGATGTCTCTGTCTGAGCAGACCAGTTATTCCAATTTACCCATGGCTTTGCTCACTTTTTTGATTCTAAAATTGATTCTGGAATCTAAAGAACCATCTTTAGCACATACTTCCAAGGCAGGCAAAGGTATCAACAAGCTCGAGCCGCCAACCCTGAAGAAAGATTTTAGGTTCAACATAGCATTCCCCTGAAGAGCATTTTACGTAATGCTAGTCTTTTTTTATGCTGATGGTTAACCCAAACACAATGCTCTTGAAAAATGGTTCATTATGGTTTGCATGTTCTTTTTGGTATGAACATCGGATAGAGTAACTCTCAACTGACTGACTGTAATGTCCTTGATTTAGTCTTCAAATGAGTCAAAGAATTTATCCATGATCCTGGAAAGCATATATCAGAGCCGCAGTACATAAGAATAAAGTTAGAAGAGGAATGTCACCATGCCACTATTGATGACTATAAAGACACATTTGAGTAGCCACCATGTTTATTTTAAGTGGTATTCATTTAATCAAATGTTCTTCATATGGAGCATAATGTTAGGAAGTAATAAAAATAAATACACAAACACACACACACACATATATATATATATATATATATATATATATATAAACATGCACACATATATAATCATACACACACACCTATGAACATATACATAAACACACACACAAACATATACATAAATACACACATACACATAAACATGCAAACACACATGCACACAAGGGTAAAATCTCCGACTGATGCCAAATCAGTTGGGTTTCAAACCCGACTTGAGGCAATTGGATGTCTAGCCACACTGATGAACTGTAATACAGTGAAACAGTCTGTCTGTGGATAACAATATATATAGTTGTGGACAGAATTATTCACCATAATTACAAATAAAGCTGTAATACCTCAAATTTTCATGGAAACATGTGTATATTTTCAAAAATGATGAAATAATGAATTTGAAACACTGTACAGTGATGCCCACAACAAAATTTTTATTTTAATGCCAAGCAATAATACAAAAAAATGCCAAAAATCATTTAACATGGGACAAAATTATTGGACATCTCTAACAATTTACCTTTCCATTATCTCAAAAATTAACCATTTTTTGACAGTCTTTAATTTATTCTCAACACAATGAGTCTTGATGTACTTCTTGATAATGCTACGAATTATTATTCTAGGAACATTTAAATGCCTGGAAAGTGTTGTATATCCATCACCTTGTTTGTACACATCAACTATCTTCATTCAGGGCTTCTTGTCAAGTTCAGACATCTTCACCATGGTTGTAGAATGAATGAGTTATCGTGGCATATGGCACTCACATATTGTCTTCTTCATTACCTTTTACAATGTTATATCAATACTATTTCATTTTCAAAGGGTGTTTGTATTAAATGTCAAATTAAGAAAAAACATTACAATATTATTTCATAATTTCCATAAAGGTAGAGTGAATAATTTTGGGTTACCAATTTTTAGAAAAATCTATAACTATGAATATAATAGATCAAAACTTCTACAAGTTTCATAAATTATTCAAAACTAAATATGGAATCAGCAATTTATAGTAAATTCAGAAAATACTTACACATATTTGCATTTCCTTAGAAAATATGTGGGGTCAAATAATTCTTTCCACAATTGTATATATAAAAACATATCTACACACATATAAACATAACCACACACATACATATAAACATATACATAAACACGCACACACATACATATTAGGTTAAATTACGTTAAAAAATATGTCAAAAAACAACATTATTACGTCATTATTTTTGCACCAATATAAACATATACATAAACACACACACATATATATAAACATATACATACACACACACATATATATATAAACATATACATACACACACATATATATAAACATATACATACACACACACATATATATATAAACATATACATACACACACACATATATAAACATATACATACACACACACATATATAAACATATACATACACACACACATATATATAAACATATACATACACACACACATATATATAAACATATACATACACACACACATATATATAAACATATACATACACACACACATATATATAAACATATACATACACACACATATATATAAACATATACATACACACACATATATATAAACATATACATACACACACACATATAAACATATACATAAACACACATATAAACATATACATAAACACACACACATATATAAACATATACATACACACACACATATATATAAACATATACATACACACACACATATATATATATAAACATATACATACACACACACATATATATATAAACATATACATACACACACATATATATATATAAACATATACATACACACACACATATATATATATATAAACATATACATACACACACACATATATATATATAAACATATACATACACACACACATATATATAAACATATACATACACACACACATATAAACATATACATAAACACACATATAAACATATACATAAACACACATATAAACATATACATACACACACACACACATATATAAACATATACATACACACACACACACATATATAAACATATACATACACACACACATATAAACATATACATACACACACACATATAAACATATACATAAACACACACATATAAACATATACATAAACACACACACATATATAAACATATACATAAACACACACACATATATAAACATATACATAAACACACACACATATATAAACATATACATAAACACACACACATATATAAACATATACATAAACACACACACATATATATAAACATATACATACACACACACACACATATATAAATATATACATACACACTTTTGGGTTTATATTAACCTTTCAGTAGAGTTTTTCATGCAGTTCTCGGTGACAATTTGGGTTTTCTTTCATGGCAAACTGTTTAAATTTCTTTATAATGGACTATACTGTAAATCTAGGAATAGCAAACTGGTTTGAAATTGTACTGTAACTATTTCCTGACTTGTGGAAGTTAATAATTCTCTGTCAATGCTAAGCTCGTTTGTCTTCCCCATTGTGTTGTTAATGTATGAATAGCAATTATGACACACTATGCAACATGTGATGTTTTTTGCTGGAATTATCACAGATATTCTACTGAAGGCTTCGCTGATAAAATAATTATGTATATTACTTATACTTACATGAATCAATTTAAAATGATATTTTCAACTGTATGAATAATTTTGTCTTTTCCTATTTTGCATAATTCACCTGTCAAATTTGTTTTAATTAACCTATTGTTCTGAAAATTGATTCTGATATTGCGTTTTTTGTGATTGTTAATATCTAAAAAACAATCTGGCATCATACGGGTGTTAGATTATGAGAAATGAATAAATATATTCAAAATCGATGGATGTACAAATAATTTCATAGTTGATTGTATATATATGTATGTATATGTATTTGAACACTTACATGTACAATAAGGACAAACAATAAACATATAAACATATGTCTGCAAATCCTTCATTTCTGAGTCATTAATTTTAAAGAAAGTTTACAGTAGATGGCACTGTAGACTAGGTTATATTTGTCATTTGTGTACATTTGTGGCTATTGTCTTCAACATTTAACACATGTAGTAGTAGTTAACTGAGAAGTGTTCTGTTTAACAATAGCAGGATATTAATATTGTGAGTGGGCAGATATGATTTTTACATACATGAATGGTAATGGATGTGAGGCTGTACAACTGTATCAGATTTCATTTCCAGACTGAAGAAAGTTGAGTCATCCAACTTTTGCTGCTGTTTATCATCGTGTTGCTGAGGCAGGATCTGTGGCAGCACAAACTATGGATCAAGTAAGACCAAGATCTGTTTGTACACCTGACCACAAATTCTATAGGTTGTTGAAGATGATACAGGTATCAGTACATGTCATGAATCTGTCGCTCAACTCTTGAACGACAGATCGGTTGAACTCTCTGCCTTCGGATGGGGAGGAACCTGAAGGAGGCTACGCTGAAGGGCGGATTCTCTTTCGGGGAGGTAAACTAACCCTGAACCCGTTTATATGGGTTCAATAGGCATATTTTTGGCCGAGCACACAGGCTCGGAGATCCCACGTTAAAAAGGCCTTGTGCCACATGACGCCCTCGTGGGGGGGGGTGACTGAATATCATCAGCACATGTCATGTGGTCCTAGCATGTCATATATCTCATAGTACCATATAGAGGCTACTTCAAGAGTAGCTCCTGTATCCATATCAATATATGCTGGGTCTTTTGCTCTCTGATCACTCATCACAGGAGAACTTTTGCTGATGGTTTATTGCACAAACTGCCAATCCATTGTTTGTCTTCAGTCTTGATGAGGCAACATTTGGAAGGAGATGAAATAACAAATTAACACAACAAACATTTGTGAGTGGATCAGTATCCGCATGGTACAATACAGGTTAGATACCAGCATCAATTCATGATTAATGTGTGGTATGGAATTGTAGGTGACTGTCTGATAGGTCCATATGTTCTTCCAGTATATCTATAGAGACTTTATTTCCAACACACTTCCAAACCTGATAGAGGATGTACCCCTGCTAATACAAAGATGCATGTGGTTCATGAATGATGGGGCTCCAGTACATTTTAGTCACATTGCTCACAATGCACTGGCTGACATCTGCCATGAAAGATGGATAGGTAGGGGAGGACTGGTTCCATTGCCTGCATGTTTCCCTCAATCCTTTGGATTTTTTTTTTATCTGTGGGGCCACCTAAAACAATTGGTTTATACAGCAGACATAAATAATGCAAAAAAGTTTCATCAGCATGTCACGGGAGCCTGTGAAAGCATTCAACACTGTCAAAATGGTGATAAATCATTTGATGACACCGTGAAAATGAAAGTTAAATTTCAGAAGAAATTGCTTGAATTTCATGAAAGCAAGTTCCTCTCAAAGCAGGTGTATGATAGAATCCAACCTGTGGGCTCCCAGCATCCGAGGGTGTATGGTTTGCTGAAAATTCATAAACTGAATGTTCCCCTTCAGCCTATTTTGTCTATGGTGAACTCTGCCCACTATGAGTTAGCCAAATGGTTGCTTGAAGTTCTTGATCCTGTTTTGCAGTATTATTCTGAGTATGGTATTTTAGACTCATTCCAGTTTGCATCTGATATACATAAATTGCAACATACTGATGACACAGAGTTTTTTGTGTCTTTTGCTATTTGAAGTCTGTTCACGAATATCCTTGATGAGACTATTGACATTTGTGCTATTTGTATTGTGGCCCCTTAAAGACCTCATATTTTCTTGAGGGTGTCTTTGTTGAGCTGATAGAGATGGCTACTAAGTCTGTCTTTGACAGTTACATGTACCAACAGATTGATGGGTTTGGTTTGGTTTGGTTTGGTTTACAGCATGTCAACCTCAATGGGTTATTTAATGCTGAGAAAATTGTTATTTCTGATAATATCTTATTTTGTCAAAAATCTATTTCTGGTAAAAATTTTTTCCTTCAAAAAGGTATTGCTGGTAATATTTTTTTCCAAAAATGTATTGTTGGTAACATTTTATTTTTTCTTTCAAAAACGTATTGTTGGTAACATATTGTTGGCAATAGTTTTTTTTTTTTTTCAAAAATGTATTGCTGGTAATAGTTTTTTTTCTTCAAAAATTTATTGCTGATAATTTTTTCACAAAGTATTTCTGGTATTAAAACCTATTTTTACACTTTCACAGTGTTTTTACACTAGTTTCACGGTTAACTATTTGCCCATAGCTGGGACCCTAACAGAGGCTACCACCTTGAGTCAAGGTGGACCTGGGAACAACAGCAATTAAGAAGTGGTTCCACACTCCTCAAAACCTCCTGATCATCCTCTTCATCACATAATGAGGCAGATAGGTTTTTTTCAATGTCTAAATAGTCTCCACCCCTCTTTACAATTTATGATGGATGTGGAGAATAATATGTTACCATTCCTGAATATGCTGGTTGAGAGAACTATTCTCACCAGCATATATAGGAATCTCACTTTTACCGGGTTGTATCTCAGTTGGGACTCTTTTGCTCTTAAGTCTACGAAAAACATTTATCATGCATTGATGATTTGTTCAGAGTGTAAGCTTGTTGCTGAACTTAGGGAATTTACCAATATCTTTCTCGACAACGGCTATCCAGAAGATGTTATTAAAATGAACATTAGACTTAAAATTTCTAAGTTTAATGAAATTAAAACATTTGGTCTACCTGTATTGCCTACATGAGATTACGCTAAATTGGCTCCTTTAGTCAATCTTGCACCGATAAGATCTCCTCAACTGTCATGCACTGCTTCAATTCTTTAGTAGTACAGAACATCTTTTCTACTAGAAGTGATTTCCCATCTGTCTGTAAGGATGCCTTGCCCACCAATCAACAAAGTTCTGTTATTTATCATTTTAAATGTCAGTGTGAGGCTGACTATGCAGATAAAACTATCCAGTAGCTGGAGGTACAGATGGCACAACACGTGCCTGGCTTTATATGTAGATATGTTCCATTAGCATCTGGGAACTCACAGGTGTTATGGGTCTGCTATAGGAGAGGCATTTAATGAGTTCTGTCACTTGTTGGTCCAATTATACAGAGGATTTCTTCACTCTACTGCACAGGGCTCGGATGAAACACCATCTCAACATCTTGGAGGCAGTTGTTATCAGCACGTCTTGATCTGACTGTGCAGACATAGGGAGCTGAAACAAATTGGCACTCTTCAGCAAGTCTTTTTCTTGTTCTGAGCAACTTTAAACTTTTTCCCCTCCTGTACTCTCTTAATTCTATTGCAAGAAGATTTGTTCCCTTTCAGTAGTTTCTTAATTCTGATGATTTTTCTTCTGACAAAGCATTAGACAAAACATACCTTAAAATTTCTATTTTTAATCAAGATGATAATTTAGTTTTAGATTTTTTTGATTAATAAAATGTAATACATAAAACATACATAAAATGAAATACACACACACGTGTGTGTGTGTGTGCATGTGTATATATATATATATATATATATATAAACACACAAAAACACATACAATCAAAACATCAATATATTAACCTTTAACATTTTTGAGGTGATTTTGTTTACAAAGTAAAAATTTTATCCTGTCATTCAGATGAATGAATGATAGTGTGTTTGAATTTTGCAGCTGTGTTGCCATATCCTGCTATGGCAACAGAAATTACTATGACTGAAATTATGTAGTTCAGTAGAGGAGCCTTGAAAAAAAATGCAGTGTAAAGGAAGGTAGTGAATAATACAGTGTGTTAAAGGTTAATAAATGCCTTTTATGTTATTTTTGATTATTTGTTAAAATAAATCTGACACAAAATATGATGTTCTACCGAAACAGTATTAAAATAATCACCAATGGATTTCTATCATAATATTTATTTCCTATGTATTTCCATATATGTTTTTATGATTTGCCATGACTCTCTATATGCAATCATTAGAATTAAAATGTTTTGAATCAAAATATATCTAGTGAGCTTATATTTCTATATATTACTTTCAAACAAAAGTAAGAGCTCCTTCATTCTGATTTTAGCTGGAAAAAACAATTTTTAATACTGCATTCTGAACATTTCATTGTAAAACTTCCCAGGAATAGAAATGTTTATTTATTAGGCAAATGATATGAAATATTATGTGTCAGAAGTAATTTCTGTTCTTGGAAACCAATTATAATGACAAATGAATTCTCCTAGCTGTTCATGAAATATATCATAACAGATGATGAAAAATGAGTTACATACAATTGTTCAGTGGACTGACAAGAATAAATTTCACAACCAATGTCAAAAGCTGAGCTCCATCAAAGAAAGTTAATGTTGAGCATGTGGCATGATCATTTAGGTTAATATTCATTAAGAGAACTTAAAATACAATGGAAGACTAAATCCACATTTATATGTCTAGCAGCTGCAACATGTCTATAAAAGTTTAGTCAAAAAGCACCCTGCTCTTATCAATGGGAAAAATATTGTTCTCTTCTGTGACAATGTAAGGCTGCATACAACAAGAATAACATGGAAAAATTTTTGAATTCTGTTTTTACTCCACACACCAAATTCCTCCACTCTTGAGATTATTACTTTTTTTGATTGCTACAAAATGCTTTGATGAAGAAAATGTCTAATGAAAACAAGATTCAAGAGTTGAAAAATTTCACATCAAAACATGTGGAATTTTACTCAAAAGAAATGAAAAGAGCTTCCTGATAAGTGGCAAGTCATTGGAAATAATGGTGAATATATAATTGAATAAAATGTAATTGTATTTTATTTTTTGAAAATTTTTATAATGCGAGTTTCAAAATTCAGTGATTTAATTTGTACAGAATTTGTATGATAAACATTTCCATTTTTGAGAACCAGTTGTAATAACTAACTACTAATCATATTAATGGCAAATTTATCATCCTAACTACTAATCATGTGGCAGTTAAGAATAGATTTGGGCTACACTCACATATCTTAATTTTTAAATGGCAGCATACACAGTGGATGAAAGGAAAAATGTTGTTTTCTTTCCATGACAATGCAAGGAAACGTACAGCAAGAATAACACGGGAAAAAATTTTGAAACTTTATTGGTCTGTTTTAACTCCACCCACCATATTCACCTGACCTTGCACCAACCAATTATTACCTTTTTTCAATTGCTGCAAAATGCATTGATGAGGAAAACTTTCTCTAATGAAAATCAGATTCAAGATTTCAACAAAAAATATTTTTCACATCAAAACTGTGGAATTTTACTCAAAAGGTATGCAAGTTCCTGATAAGTGGCAACAAGTTATATTGCAAATAATGGTGAATATATACATGAATAGAACGTAATTATATTTTGTTTTTTGAAGAATGAAGTTGATAAACTAAAACGGAAACTATTTACAACTTCAGATAATATGCAAAATATGCAGGGAGAGTAAGAAATTAAATCTGCATTTATAAAAATTTTAGGAATAAAGAATGCGTTACAGAAGTTTATAATGATTGAAATTAGAGAAAATATGAAACAATCAATGATTTCAATTTAATTTTTAGTAGGCATTTCTTAGTCATTCTAAAATTTTAATTCCCTTTCTCTATTCTTCTATGTTTATTTTGTGTCGCTACCATTTTTCTGTCATTTTGTATGTTTCTTTCTCTCACTCATATTCCTTAGCTTCTATTCTGATATCTGTTGCCATGGCAGTCACTGGCAACAAGCACCTGTCAGAGTTGAGAATATAAACAAGGCTTGGCTACATCATTCAGGTCCTTCACCATGGTTGCAAGAGAGACTGACAGTGATGGAAATGGAGGTAGTAGTCACTGTCATGTGAGAAGGACAGGAAATCACAGTGACAGTGGCCACGGCTGCTCAGAGCATTGTACTGCCATAGAGAATGATGGCTACAGATGGCCAATGACAATAAGAACTTAAGACCACCACCCACTTTAATTCTATCCTCCTGTTCCTCCTCTTCTTTGAACCTCCCACTTCTCTTTTTTTTTCTCGGCTTGTGCAAGCCCTTTTCTTTTTCAGCTCTCTATCTCTTTCTCTCTTATCATTAACAACTCAAAAGACAGATTTGTTTGTCCTTGTCAGGACAGAGGAAAAGAGAGAAGAAAGAAAAGGCCGATGTTTACCAAACATGGTCTGAGGAATCAATAAATGGAAGCAGGGAGGTTAGGAAACTTAAAGAAACAACTAGAAAGTCAATAGAAAAGAGTGTGCAGATGTGGGGAGAGGGGATGAGGGCAAATAAGAGATTAAATTGAGGGCAGTTGGAGGGGAGAGGTAAAAAGAGAAAGAAAAGATTACAGGACATAACCCGTGACACTGGTAATAACAAAAGCATCTTAGAATTTAGCAGAACATTC
This sequence comes from Acanthosepion lycidas, assembly GCA_963932145.1. Classification (NCBI taxonomy): domain Eukaryota; kingdom Metazoa; phylum Mollusca; class Cephalopoda; order Sepiida; family Sepiidae; genus Acanthosepion; species Acanthosepion lycidas. The sequence continues at coordinate 58,892,499 of OZ010584.1, forward strand.
ACCTGATATCTGTACATCTATAATATATGTATCAAGACTGGTATGGCCCTCTTTCTTACCCTATGTATCTAGTTTTTTTTTTCTATTTAACAAAGTCAGAGTTCAAGGACTTTTGACAAATAGGCAGAATATCTATCACATGGTCAGTAATATCTTTGTAAAAAAAATAGTTTTTTTTTTCTTTTAATTCTTTCAATTTATGTAGGGAAGACATAAAACAGTATAATATCTCTGATTGAAATATACATGCAAGTTAGAAGACAATGAAAGGAGATGAGAAGAGAGAAGAGAACAATAAAAACAAAAATAAGAAACAAAAATAAAAATGTTAAAATCTGAGATTGATGAAACCAATCCTTTCTTTAAAAAAAATACAAACAAAAAAAAAAAAAAGATGAAACTGACAAAACACGAAAAGTCTTTGATAATGGCTTAGGAAAGCTGAAAATACACAGATACTGGACAGTTAAATGCAACCAACTCATCTTAAACTAACACTTTCTTAAAACTAAATGTATTATATCAAATAAAAAGAAAATTATATGATTCTCAGTTGGGTAAAGGAGTGTTTGTAAAACAGAAGGACATTGAATAAATGAAATTGAAAGCAACCCATGGATGCAAAATTTTTTCTAGTATTAAGTGACATTATATTTAGCAACAATCTAACCTTTATCTTAATTTAAATTTTTAAAAAATTAAATAAAAAAATCCCTTACCACCAAATGTTTAGTGGTTGGAGGTTCTCACCAGTGGAAAGTTCAATCGAGAGATATTAACTACAGTGAGTTTTAACTGGCTGTAGGCCAAATATGTGCATGGGATTGAAATACTAACAGTATGTCCAGAGTGGTGATGATGCAGCATTGCTGGGCTGAGGCCCTTTTTGACAAGTCAATACGAGCCTTCAAAGTCGGAGGACATCAGCTGTGATCAGACCTAGAGAGAGATGGGATTCACTAGGTCCACTTTTATTCATGAATGAATAATTACAGAAACATGTGGAGGGAGCTGGTCAGACAGTCATCTTCATAGTAGCCCTATGACCACACCCAATCATGATGAGAGATTGAGGTATGATGACAGACTAACAGTCAATGGCTTGGAAAATGAAATCACTGAAGAGAGTTCAAATTCCAGCGGAAACACTTTGTGTTCCCTTTAAAACATTCTTCTTTTAAATAAATAGTAGAGTAGACTGGGTCTCTAGCCTTGGTTGGCAACCAGTCTGGGTGAAGGACAATTTTGTATTCATAATTTTTCCCAAGAACAATTATTGTGATCTATCCTGAAAAGTTATGAACTTGAAGGAGAAAGATCAGAGGGCTTATACCTGATCTCAGGATATAAAACCTGATAAAAGTATTACTAATTGTTAATCTTCACGAATTGCTCTCCTTGGACACTATCTAGGAAGTGCCAAGCATCATTCATGTGGAGGACAAATCACTTAGAATAAAGCATTCTCTCTCCCAGAATTGCCCATGTTACATTAAATTTAAACTAATATTTACTAAATTCCAAACAGTGAAAAAATGACTTATTTTTTATATAACTTTAAACAAATCTCATGTTTTATATCCAATTTTTGCTGGGAAATCTTCCTTTATAGATAAACACCTAAATCATTAAAGCTAAGGGTGATGAATTATGTGTGTATGTGCGAGGGAGATGACTTTTTTTGCTGCTACTACTCTTAAGTGTCAATACAAGGAAGGATCTTAATTAGAGAGGGGACAATTTTACACAAGAGGCAATAAAAAAAAAGCGCTTAATAAAAAAACAGGTACGTCAAAAAATCATTTAATGGATCAAAAAGTATAAAATTAATAAACAGGATGGTCTGAATATGCTTCGAGGGGGCAGAAAATTTCCTCAAAAAAATAAAAAAATAAATGACCCACCCACACACATCTTCTAAGAGTACTTGACCAGATGAAGTAATTAAGGTGCTCTTTCACCCACTATTTTCTGTCAACACAATATATTTTATCTAGATAGGAAGAGCATAGGAAGATGTGGATTCATGCCTTTGTCAAGAGACCTCAGTTTTGCTGTGCTTGTAAACACTACATTAGACCAACCTGCTCTTCCAACAGTTCAGTCTTTATCTTATTGGTCCAATTTTCATAATTTTTAGGCATTCTTTTTTTGTCAATATCAAAATCTACAGTTGGGAAAATAAGTATTTCATCCCCTGCTGATATTCTGAGTTTGCCACCTTACAAAAATAGGAATGGTCTATAATTTTCAGGGTAGTTCTATCTTGAAAGTGAGAGATAGAATATTAAAAAAAAATTCTAGAAAATCACATTATATTAATTTTTGAACATTTATTTCTTTTATTGAAAAAATAAGTATTTTACCCCATAGCAAAACATAACTCAGTATTTGGTGAAGAAACCCTTGTTGGCAAGCACAGCAGCCAGATGTTTCGTGTAGTTGGTTACCAAGTTTTTACAGATCCCAGGGAGGATTTTGGCCCACTCCTCATTGCAGATCCTCTCTAAATCCTTAAGGTTTGTAGGTTGTCATTGGGAAACTCGAAGCTTCAGCTCCATCTACAGATTCTCTAAAGGATTAAGGTCCTGAGACTGACCTAGGCCACTCCATGACCTTAATGTGCTTCTTCTTGATCCACTCCTTTGTTGCCTTAGCTGTATGCTTTGGGTCATTGTCATGCTGGAACACCCATCCATGACCCATCTTCAGAGTTCTGTCTGAGGCAAGGAGGTTTCCCAGTACTTGGCCCCCATCCATCTTTCCCTCAACCCAATGTAGTCATCCTATCCCCTTAGCAAAGAACAAGCCCCAAAGCATAATGTTTCCACCACTATGCTTAATGGTTGGGATGGTGTTCAGCATTTTTTTCCTCTAAACATGACAAGTCGAGTTGATGCCAAAAAACTCAATTTTAGTCTTGTCTGACCACATTCGCCCAACCTCTTCTGAATCATCTAGGTGCTCATTTGAAAACTTCTGATGAGCCTGTACATGTGCCTTCTTGAGTACGAGGACCTTTCGTGCACTACATGATTTCAGTCCACTATGACAGTGTGTTACTAATGGTCATCTTGGTGACTGTGGTCCCAGCTGCCCTGAGATCATCAACAAACTCTTGCTGCATTGTTCTGGGTTGTTTCCTCACCTTTCTCATCATCAGGTTTACTCTATGTTGGGAGATCATGCATGAAGCTCCAGACCAAGGGAGATTGATAGTCAATTGGTGTTTCTTCCATTTTCTTATTATTGCACTAACAGTTGACTCCTCACCTAGCTGCTTGCCAATCATCTTGTAGCCCATTCCAGTCTTGTGCAGGTATACAATTTTGTCCCAGATGTCCTTAAACAATTATTTTGTCTTGCCCATTGTGGAGAAATTAGATTCTGATTCATTGAAGAATTCTGTGAGCTACTGTCTTTTATACAGGTAATGAGTACTTGATTAGGGATAATAATAGGACTAGTCTATATGCCCCCTGGTCACATAACCGGTCTGTGGTCTGAATCATTGCTGGTGGATAAGGGGGTGAAATATTTATTTTTTCAATAAAAAAGAAATAAATGTTCAAAAATTAATATAATGAGATTTTCTGATATATATATATATATATGTGTGTGTGTGTGTGTGTGTGTGTGTATGTATGTATGTAGATAAGTGGACATAAAGATCAACACTGAATAGCAACAGTCTGTTTCATGCTTGAATGCAATCTTCAGGCCAACTGCATCCAAGCATTAAACAGACTATCATCACTCAGCACTAACCTTGATGTCCACTTTTATATTCATATTTACATACAATCTCTCTCTCTCTCTCTGATATTGAGCAAAGTGCCATAAACATAGCAGACCTTAAAACTATATTTTTATCATTATATATATATATATATATACAGTCACCATTTAGTATTTTTAATTTCATCTATGCGTGTAATTTGTTTTTGATTTTGTCAACTGCACAGTATACTAGGGTCAGTTGGGCACCATCTTTGAGAAAAAGAGCACTGTGGTGCAATTCACTCCACCAGAAATTTGGAAATGCCATTCTGTACTGCTTGGCATTAGCATTGGGAGCTCCAATATGAACATTTCTGAACACAGTGCAGAGGATTTGGAAAGAGCTGGATGAGTTTAATGGTGATTACAAAGATACAGCAGCTCAGAAAACTCACTGATTGTTCTGATGAGAAAAGAATACATGAATTTGTTATGGAGGACCTCAGACTTTACACAGATGCCTACATAAAGTGGCTTGAGTAGGTGGTGTTGACCTGGGTCAAGAAGGTGGCAGCTGCAAAGCCTTATGTCTGGCAACAGGACTCTGCACCATGCCACACAAGCTCCTTCTTGTGTGGTATGATGCAACCATATCTGTCAAACAATTTCTGCAACAACATCACTCCTTACATCTGGCCATGTAACTCCCCAGGCTGCAACCCCTTGATTATTATGTGTGGGGCACAGTCGAGTGAGAGACCAACAAAGTTCCTTGTATTACCAAAGATGTACTGAAGGCAAGGATTATGGCAGTATTCACCAACTTAAACAAGGAAACCATCCACAAGATTTGCAAGAGATTCCAAAGTCATCTGGAGGCTGTGATTGAAGTCAATGGCAATTTTATTGAACAAAGTTACTCTTTAGTATTTCAAGATATTTTTGTGTAATTTTGTTAAATATATCTACTAAAATGAAATGTCAGTGTTATTTTCATTTTTGCATAATTTAGATGACAATTTATCCATTGCATATATAAACCAATTCTATTATGATTGCCTTAATTTCTGATGCCTGACAATTCTGTAATTGCAACTAATTTCAATGCATTGATATAACAAAATAAAGTGTTTGGCGTGATCACTAGTGATGATGATGTTCAGCTTCCAATCATCTTCCCACAGGGCCTAAGTCTCAAGATGGATGTTTACATTATGCCTTGAGGAGGTGTTGTAACTTGGTTCAAGAATGTGATAGCAGGAAGACCTTATGTCTGGTAAGAGGATTCTGCACCATGCCACACAAGCAGGAGAACCCAGTCATGGCTCTCACACAATTTCTGCAACCATATCACACCTTACATCTGGCCACCACCTAACTCCTCTGACTGAAACAACCTTGATTATTGTGTGGGGCACACTTAAGTGAGAGACCAACAAAATTCTTTGTAACACCAAAGGCAAACTGAAGGCAAGCATTATGGTAGCATTCATCAACTTAAACAAAGAGACCATCCAGAAAAGTTGCAGTGATTCTGAAGTCATCTGGAGGTCATGGTTGGAGCCAATGGCAATTTTATTGAATAAATTTACTCTTTAGTATTTCAAGATATTTTTGTGTAATTTTGGTAAGTATATCTGCTAAAATGAAATGTCAGTGTTATTTTCATTTTTGCGTAATTTAAACATTAATTTATTCATTGTGCCCTGTATATGAGGATTAATATTATATAGCAGTTCAGCATTCTTTTCTTTGCTTCTAATAAAAATTTCCTGTTACTTAATACTGTGTTTAGTTTTGTAAGGCATCTTTCATTATTTGATTGATTTGTTTTCTACAGCATATCAAACTTTTGCAGGTTATTTAAAGCCAGAAAATAGTTTTAGATTGTAAGAATTTTTGTTTTTGAGATAATAATGATTTAGTGTTATAAGTATTACTAATTAACCCATAGCTTGGGAGCGAAGAAGGTATTTGTGTGTAATTGAATATAACCCCAACTAGAATTTGAACTTGGCTCCCCAATTAACAATTCTATATCTATTACACCACCTGCACATCCAAGCTTACAGCATGTAATATTCCCAAGCAGTTACCCATCTAGGCACTGAGCTTTGGTGATCATATGGGAATTAATGTTTTCAATATGATGTGGCTGGTTCTAGTCAAATTATGGTAAAAGCAAAAACAACAACAAAATACAATAAACATAATTAAAAGAACACAAGCAAAAACAATTCCAGTAGTCTAATGCAAAAAAGAGAATAATAATAATAATAATAATAATAATAATAACCTATTATAAATGTTATTTTCTATTATTACTATTTTTTCTTTTCACATTAAAATACTATACTTTTCTCGTTTTATCCCCTTTTAATCATATCTGTTCTTTTTGCTATAATTAAATTTTGTACCACTAATAATATCTTCAAATCATAAATAGTTAATATAAATTAATTTTTTTCAATAATCTTCAATTCACAGCTTCATTAAGTTTCTCTAAAAGAAAAGCTAAGTGAAAATTAAGGATCATTTTTTAAATAATCATTAAGAAATTGAAGACTTTTGTGACTCATCTGAAATTCTTTCAGAGCTCAAGTGGTGTAAATCTCTATTTTTTTTAGGTACACTGTTTTTCAGTAATTCATGCTGTTTGTTGACCCAGTGTTAAAGTTAAGAGTTGAGTAAAAATGTTAAAAAAAAAAAGTTTAAAAAGTTGTTTGATTCAAAGTTTGGATACATCCAATGTTTCTAATGATGACCACAAGTGGAATCAGTGTCTAGTTTACAAGACAAAAAATAAATAATAAATGCTTAAGATGTATTACGGCAAACAAAAAAAAAAAGAAAGAAAAGTATACTGTCCATTTTCTAAAGCTGCTTAGCACACAAGATTTAAAAGAGAACGTAAATAGGGAACAGTTTGCAAGTTTCTTGTGCATAGGATTTTCTTTAATGAGTTCATAGCAACTTTCCTTTTTGTCTTTCCAATGAACTTATGAATCTTGACCAGTGCTAAGGAGATTTCTTCACCATTGCTGTTCATGTCTGAGTTACTTACTTTTCTTTTCCTTTGAGGAGAGAATGGAAAAGGCTATGACACTTAGCATTGAATGGAGGAGAACAAGCCAGAGATATGAAATAGCAAACAATGAATTATAAATATTGAAACTGGAAACAGTCAGGCTTAGATTTTAAAACTGAGCTTGGCTGATTACAGAACGAAGAAGAAACAGATTTGGTAGATATAGATGAAATAGTTCTGGAATTGTTAAAGGAGACAGAATTAGACAACTAGATAATAAAATATTCATATGACTGGATTTTGGATGAACCAGGCAAGTAAAGAGCTTACTTTATTAATCATATTATTAGCGAGATGCAACTAGCGAGGAAAAATAAATAGTTCTAACAGAGTAATACCCTTTGTTTCACACACACAATATATGAGGAGGTATTGAAAAGTTCTTGGCCTAACCAAGAAGAAAATCGCAGTCTTTCACATTAAAAAATGTCATGATTAAAGCCATTTGAATATATACATGTAATATAAGTGAAAATGTAATTATCAAGGTAAATTCCTCAAAGAACAAAACTCATTGGTAAAGAAAATTTTTGCTGTTGCCTTTCAAATGAAATGCTAAGAATAAATATACTGACAGTTTTGTGCCTGATGATTGCTATATATATATTTGTTGACATTGCCATATCTACACATGCGCATGAAACCATGAGAATATATATATATATATATATATATATATATAAAATGATAACAATATAGTTTTAAGGTATGCTCTATTTATGGGTAAAGGTGCTCATTATTAGTGAGAGAGAGAGTGTATGTAAATATGAATAACAATCTAGACACTAAGGTTAACACAGAGTGATCAACGACAATCTGTTTAATGTTTATCTCTATATAGTGGACACTTCTGGTAACAGCAGAAATGCTATAGCATATTTTAATGGAAATCTTTAATTTCTATTCATTCTGGAGATAAATACACTTAGTATAAGTTTATAACTTATCTTAAAATGAAACTTTGTTTAATTATACTGATCTATTTATAATTAGTTTCATTTATTTATAATTACTTTCATTAATATCAAGGAATGATCAGTTGAAGTATTGAATATTAACAAGAAAATACATGAGTTTTTTTTTATAGAAATACAATTGTAAAATTTTGTAAATATTAGGTTGGTGCAAAAATAATGACGTAATAATGTCATTTTTGACGTATTTTTAACGTCAGAAAACGACATTATTACGTCATTATTTTTACCCCAACCTAATATGTTATAACAATAACAAGGAACAGTTAAGTAAATATTTTGGAAAAGAAAGAAAAATTAGTTATTAAGAATATTTCATTTTAAATATCAAGCAGTCTACAAATGGTTTTTGTATTGTCAGTTATTAAAGGAGAATTGTTTTTGAGAATTTTATTTGCTTTTCAAAAATTTACATTTTTTATTTTGTAATATAAACTTTTGATTCATAATTTGTTTTTTTCATTTTTTTGTTAGTCATTATATCTGAAGCAGTGTGTCTGCTTAAAGAACCAAAGGGATAACAGTTGGGTTAAGAACAACAAACACTGGACTACCCTTTAGATATATTGCTGTGTGGCAGTGTCAAGGATGAATCCAGCACAAAAAAAAATCCCAAGTGACAGAGATGGTCAGTCATTCAGCTAACATCTGATTTTAACAGTCATGCCAGAGGGCATATCAAAATGAATCCAGAGACAATGCCATCTGACAATTCAACCAACATTTGTTCATGTTGATATGAAACGTTAATAAACCAGACGAGCTTAGAAATTAAAGCAGAGGAGAAAAACAAACATTGCTGTTCTTGTGGTTTCTTTCTGGGAATAAAGCAAAAACCACAAGAATTTTGTTAGTTTATTACTGTAGTGATGTAGAACATTCATTTAGTATGCAGTATGAAGGAGTCTTGGAATTTGTTTTTAGCACCATGTCCCTTCAAGATTCAGGTGACCAAAGCTCTCCATAGATTCCTTTTCTTTAATATCTTTGAATTGCCAAACCTTAATGGCCAGAATAAATGTTCTTTCCTTGTAACAAAACTGTTGACTTACTGGAAGAAAATTAAATTATTTTGGTGACAGAAAAAGCAGCCATATCAGCTAATAGCGGCACATTTATTTTTTGCACATTTGCTAATTATTTTTGTAAAGCTCAAAGAACTTAATTTACAAACTCATAATCAATGTTTATCATTAGCACTGACAATTAAACAGTTTTGCATATATATATATATATATATATATATATATATATATATGACAAACTGGAAAAGATTTTGTGATGTGTTTTGTCCATTGGACTGGGCTTTGCTGACATTGCCATATCTACACATGCGCATGAAACAAGAGATGCAGGTAATTTCAAAATGTTTTGAAAGAATTTTTTTTTTCAATCTAGCCAAATTCATCTGTATTCTTTTTCTTTATCTCTCCATCATCTTTGACCCTGACTATTCCACAATGTGACAATATAAAATCTACCAAGAATGGGGATATATTGTAAGAGCCTGAATGCAAATTTATTGCGGCTGAACTAGCTATCAAGACACTTTCCAGATATTTTCATCACAGTGAATTTATTATCACTTTTGCTCAAAGTAGCATTACCTATGTCAAAATTGTGGTCTGTTAAGGTGAACAACCAATGTTTTGTATGTTGTTATTAGGTTGGTGCAAAAATAATGACGTTTTCTCACATAGTAACATATGTGAGAAAACGTCATTATTTTTGCACCAACCTAATATTTAAAATGTCCTTTTTGTGTTCATATAGTCTCTTTTTTTGTTTTGTTGTTATGATGGGAATAGAAGTTTATTAAGTAATTCTTATTGATTGATTTTCAGTGGACACTAAGTTCTAGGCTGTTGTCAACTCAGTGTAACATGATGTCTAAGAATGGTAAAGTATTGTTTCTTCTATTTCATATGTGAATTCTATTGTATGTTCAGTTTTATTTAGTTTATCTACAAGATCTGGTAAATTAGTATCACAGGGCATATATATTAATACAGACAGCATCAATATACTGGAAGAAATTTGATTGTTTAGGTAAAAAGTTTTGGAAAGAGGTAGACTTGAGTAATTCCAAGAAAATACATGCCATCATTCCACTGAGAGGGGATACCATTGGTAATACAAATTTTTGTTTGTAAAAGTTGTTATTGAAAGTGAAATAACATTGATTGATGATAAGACGGCAGATTTTTATTATTTTAGCTATTGGTAGGGAGAGGTTTATCTTTGATTTTGTTAGATGCTTTTTTAAGAGATTTAAACATTTTTCACTCTGAATATTAGTGTAAAGTGATTTTATATCTAGACTGGGCATGTGTTTGTCAGTCATATTAGTCAGTATTTATTTTCCTTAGTTTTTCAACAAGGTTGCCTGAGTTTTTTTTTTTTTTTTATATGTGATGGATTTATTGTTTAAGGTGCTATGGCACTAGCTATTTTGTGGGTGGAGGGGATGCTACTTATTCAAGAAATGATGGGGTGTGTAGGGGATACCAGTATCAGCAGCAATAATTCTTTCAAATGTTTGCTTGAATAAATTGACAAGTTTTGTCCATCAAATTTTTTAATAAATTTTTATGAATTAACCATTTTAAGTTATCAGTAAATTTGCCATAGTTCATACTTTTTTTATGTTTTTTAAGGATTGTGTTTTGGTTATGTTTATACAACTGTTTTCGGTTAATTACAGTTTTTCTCACATTTGCAACAAAGAATTTAAAGTCACACAAAGTGACATCATTTAAACAGTAAGACAGGAGTTTTTTGTTGATTTTTTTTTTTTAATGCACTTTGATATATGATCCTCTATGGAAAAAGTTATCTTATTTAATATTGGTTGCTTCTCTTTTATTCACTTTTTAAATTATTTTTATTTAAAAAAATTTGTAAAAATTTAATAAAAATTTGATAGACAAAACTTGCCAATGTTATTCATCCAAACATGTGTATATATATATATATATATATATATATATATATATATATATCATAATATGTATTTGAGTAGCAACTTTTCTTTCAAGCCTCTTTCATTAAAAATGGCTGAGAAGGAAGATTTAATTAATCTTTTATTGAATTCTCCAGGATATTCTAACATTAAATATATATATATATATATATATATATATATTCATATTTAAATATGTTTGAAACAGTACAGAAGCGTATTAAGGCATTAAAAACAAGAAATTTTATATTGTAGGCTATGATAGATTTAAAACAAAAACACAAACCAGTCGACTGGTTTCGTCCCCTCTCATCAGAAGTGGAACTAAAATTATGAGGAAAAGAAATAGACGTGAGTGTTATTTTGCAGCCAACATTTGTGTTGTCTTTCAAACTAAGTCTGTACTTCCATCTATGTGTAAAGATGTTCTACCCCCCCAACATGTTAATTCCGTTATTTACCATTTCAAATGTAGTTGTGGATGCGACTACATACGTAGAACGACACAGCGGTTGGACGTTAGAATTAAACAACACGTACCTGCTATAATACTGAATAAAAATTTTTCTTTGGGCGATACCATTCGTAACACGTATGGGTCTTCAATTGCAGATCACTTTATAAAGAATCCCATTTGTGCGATGGATGTCAGTGTGAACTGGTTTTCCGTTTTGGCCAGTTCGCACTCATTATTCCATCTTAAAGTGTTGGAGACACTTTACATCAGGTCCAGGCAACCTACTCTTTGCAAACAAAGAGATTGTCTGCTTGGACTTGCTGTGCTGCGTTTCTAGCATCTTTGTTGGTATAATTTTTATAATAATTTATTTCTACCTGTCCAATCATTCATGTCATCCATAACAGACTCTTTCTTTTCCTTTTCATTACAGTTCCTTTTGTATTAAAGATTCATTTTTTTTTCCAAATTCATTTGGAATTGTGATGCCACTGATGGATTTATTTGTTCCTTTGACATCTGTAGCCTCTTCACTTGTGTTCCTTTATCGGAGACTATTGATATTTGCAGCGATATGTTATATTGTAGTGATTGACTCCTCTGAATATACCTGAAGAAGTGTTCATTGAACTCATGAAATTTGCCACCATGTTTGTTGATTTTAGTTTCGACAATATCATGTATCGCCAGATTGATGGGGTAGCGATAGGTTCCCCTTTGGATCCTGTGTTGGCAAATATTTTTGTGGGTTTTTATGAAGAAAGCCTTATGTTAAGTTCTGCCCGACCCAAGGTTTACTTTCGGTATGTGGACGACACTTTTTGTGTGTTCAGCCATAAATCGGAAGTGGATCAATTTTTTTCCCTACTCAACGGTGTTCATCCTGCCCTTAAATTTACAGTAGATAAAGAGGTCAGTGGTCCATTGCCCTTCTTAGATGTTCTTGTTCAAAGAACTCCTTCCTCGTTTAGCACATCTGTTTACAGGAAGTCTACTTTTACAGGGCTATATACTCGATGGGACTCCTTTTGTCCTAAATGACAAAAGATCAATTTGATTAGGACCCTGACACATAGGGCGCTAATGATTTGTTTGGGTGACACCTTGAAACATGAAATCAGTTGTTTAACTGAGATCTTTGTGAACAATGGTTATCCGTTGAACATTGTTCACTCAGTAATTCGAGATGAGACTGCTAGATTCAACAAAATTAAACCTGCTTCAGTGGGTAAATGTCCGGTCTATCTTCGTTTACTGTGGTTGGGTAGGATTAGTGAATCCTTCACCAAGTGTATTTCATGTAGTTCACGTGAGTGTTATTTTGCAGCCAACGTTTGTGTTGTCTTTCAAACTAAGTCCGTACTTCCGTCTATGTGTAAAGATGTTCTACCCCCCAACCATATTAATTCTGTTATTTACCATTTCAATTGTAGTTGTGGATGCGATTGCATAGGTAGAACGACACAGCGGTTGGACGTTAGAATTAAACAACACGTACCTGTTATAATACTGAATAAAAATTTTTCTTTGGGCGATACCATTCGTAACACGTATGGGTCTTCGATTGCAGATCACTTTATAAAGAATCCCACTTGTGCGATGGATTTCAGTGTGAACTGGTTTTCCGTTTTGGCCAGTTCGCACTCATTATTCCATCCTAAGGTGTTGGAGACGCTTTACATCAGGTCCAGGCAACCTACTCTTTGCAAACAAAGAGATTGTTTGCTTGGACTTGCTGTGGTGTGTTTCTAGCATCTTTGTTGGGATAATTTTTATAATAATTTATTTCTCCCTGTCCTTAGTGATGGAAATTCAATCTCCGAAATGACATGAGAATTTTTAAACAGCATTATTTTTACATGGGGCAGATTTTTCAGGTGATTAATTATTTCTAAGAATTAGATTAGACATTTGGATTTTTTTTGTAATAAATGATAAATCTAAGTTACTTGTTAGGATCAATAACCATTACATACTGGCAAATTATATTTTTAAGAGGATTTTTATCTTATTTATAATTAAAATGCATCTGGTTATAATAAAATAATTTAATGGAATCATTTTTGTTTTTATCAAGTTAGTTGCTTCTAACGTCTTTTCTAAATTTTGTTAAAGCTTTTCTTATTTCTCTATCGACAACATGGTTTGGGAAATTATTATTAATAAGTGTTTATGTTGTTTAATACTCTATAAAACAATGTGTTTGAAGAGGAAATAATTTTAGCATGATAAATTTTTTATAACACCTATTTTGCATTGGTGAGGACATATTGAACTTGTCAATATTATTCAAAACTTGCTTGAAAAAAATATTACTTACACTATTTATATTCAGACTATTTTCCTATTCTTTGTTGTTTTTACCACAATATTTTGGCTGTTGTGCCCTCTAGCCTTCTTTAGGTTTATATTGATCTTGGTAACCTACAGGGAATTTTGAAAGGAACCCTTTATTTAGTCTACAAGTTAGTCTGCTCTCATTCCACTACCCATGTCTAGGGATATCATTAAGATATGGGAATTTGGTGATATTAATTGTGAGTTCCATCCCTTAGCTGGGTAATGTGGAGTTTAACCTAAATTCACTTTATCATCATGAATAGTAAAATAGACATTTGTCACCATTTCTATGGTGTCAGGTTCTAGGTACCAATAAATAGATATTAATCAGCTGACATAGATATATGATAGATATAAATAGATTGACATCCAACAAGAAGGTTGGTGAACACCTCAATAGAAACATCCTCCTGAGTGATAATCAATATGGATTTCTCTTTGCTAGATGCACAGCTGATGTCTTAACTGTCGTTACTCACAGAATCTGAGAGGCACTAGACAATAAATTCATCATGAAGATCATCACTATAGATAGATGAAATGCCTTCAACAAAGTGTGGCATTGGGGGCTGGAATCTCTGGAAAGACTTTCTTAATTATCAAGTCCTTCCTAACAAATAGGTCCCTGAAGGTCATTAACAGCCAGTCAAGAGAAGCCTATAAGATCAATGTTGGTGTCCCCCAGGGTTCTCTTCTCAGTCCTACCCTCTTTCTACTGTATATTAATGATCTGCTTAGTGAATATCTATGCAGCTAATACAACAGTATATAGGTACACCTCCAAAAATCTGGAAGTCCAGAACCTAGCAGTTCATCTCTCCTCTAACTTATCCATGGTGGCTCAGTAAGGAATGCACTGGCTTGTAATATTCAATATATCCAAAACCAAACAAGTAATGTTCCACCATCACCAAGATGACTCTGAACATTCAACTATCATGATGGTGAGACTTCTCTCAAAGAGCTTCCTTGCCTTGAACCTCTGATGGGACCCAAGTTCACCCCAGACTTCAAGTGGAACTCATATATATAATCTATGCTGGAAAAATGATCAGCTCATTGTATCACACCACTAAGTATCTGACTGCCTGCTATAAGTTATCTTTACAAGAGCAAGATCAACCAAAAATGGAGTTTTGCTGATATATATGGGCTGGAGCTACCTAGTCCTCACTTGCCTTCAAAAACATTTAAGCAGTCCTGTGAGTGACAAATTATTTTCTACTCTATAGCCCCTTTCCCACTGATAAAATGTTGCAAGCCTCTCACTATCACTATTTCCATGACTTTTGTTCTGACAAGCTAAATTCTTTGGTTTCACCAGCCCTGACCTTTACAATTGGGACTCACCATGCCACATACACAATGGCAAATCCTCTTCATTCTCTGCATATTCCATTAGTGAGAAGTAAGTTCCACTAGGACATCTTCTTCTGAAGAACTGCTGCTTTGTGGAACAGAGTCCTGGCAGGAAGTTTTCCCAACCCATACAATATTGACCTCTTCAAATCTAGTGTTAAGCATCATCTTTCCTAGATAACCTTGTAAACTGCACTTCTTGCCTTTTCTTATGCTCATGCAACACTACACATTAACCATCTATCTTGAGAGGCTCTTGGGCCTTGTACTGAGTGAAGATTAGTATAAAAAATAAAAAGATAGATATGAATAGACATATCAAAAACAAAGTGAAATAATTATTGAGAATACTAATTTTACTTTATTTTCCTGCCATACACATAAGTAAGCAAAAGACAGTTTGACAAGCATTAAGCTATTAAAATTTTTCCAGTTTTTTGTCTCCAACTTTATGATTTTATTGCTCAGCACAGGATAGTAGTGGTCCAGATTTAGTGGGAAGAGAATGTATCATGCCAATGTCTTTTTTCAAAAAAAGTTAGTGTGCATATATTTGTATGTACATTAAATAGCTCAAGCATATGTCAGTCAGTCCTACAAAACATAGACATATGCATTTACATTACCAACCTGTACACAAGGTCACATGCAGACAGTGTGTGATGGACAGAGAATAAGCTCTTCCTTTGTAATATAGATATCTATGGCTTATCTCTTTTGAATTTATTTATGAATAAAAATGTGTTACACTTTGTTTATACAAGGAAATATTACATTTGCAAAACGAGTTATGAATATTTTTTAATAAGGAAGGATATTAGCTTAAAATCACACAATATATAAATATATCCTGAAAATTTTACCAACATCATTTGTTCATAGCAATTTTATTATGGACATATTGACTTGCATAATAAAATAAGACATACCGTGTGTGTGTTTGTGTGTATATATATATATATATATATATATATATATATATATATATACACACACGAATCCCTGGATTAGTGCAGCTCATGTGTACATTAAAAGATACACACTATTTGAAAATGCATTAATGAAATATAAACAAAATTTATAAACATTTTTGATAAACAATTTTCCATTTTAAAATTTTAAAAATTTTTACTTAATTATTAACTATAAAAAAATCAATTTTCAATTACTGTGGTTAAAATGAAAAAATGTTTTACTGCACTAATCAAGTATTATGCATGCACTGATTGAATTTTGATATAAAGATTTTCAGTGCACTAATTGAAAAGCACATTAATTGAGGGATTCCTATATATATATATATATATATATATATATATATATATATATATATATATACACACACACACACTTCACACCTTATAAGACACTCCTTTGATGCATTAGATGCCCCCCCACCCTGCCAAAATAATATTGCTGATTCTTCTTTGGATTTTATCAAGAATTTCAGCAGGAGCACTGGATTATATGTGGTAGCAATATTCAAGGCATGGGTGAATGGTAAACATAGATATGTACAATAGATTCAGGGGAGAAAAATTGTCTAGCATAGTGAATCAACTTTCTTAGCAGTTGACCAATCAATGGGTTCAATATAGTCTTTCTACTTCATGTCATTTGAGAATGCTAGCCTGAGAAGATGCACTGAATCATTGAGAACTCTCATTAAGGTTAGTATCAGCCATGCTGATGAGAGGCAGGAAGGGATCTTTCAGTTGATTAAGAGAAGTTTAATTTTGAAGGCATTAAAATTAACAAGCCATTCCTTGCACCAGTTAACAACAGGCTGTAGGTCATTTCTGAGTTGCCAGTTTGACAGTAGTAAATTGATTACAGTTACTATTGAAACAAGTAAATGATTGTGTCATCAGCATAGATATCAAGTTGAGAACTGATGTCATCAGGAAGTTCACTGATCAAAATTAAGAACAGAGTAGGTCCAAGACCATAGAGTCCTGAGGGACACATTTTAGAACAAAAAGTTCTAAAAGAGTGGCTGTTCAGGACCATTTGCATTTTGTGATTTGATAAAAAAGACTGAATCAGTTCAAAAATTTGTTCAGATATACCATAGGCTCTCAACTTATGAAGAAGACCAGTATACCAAACCTTGTCAAACATTTTTGAGATGTCCAAAGCAACTTGATAGATTCTTAAAGTAATTATTGTTAGTATATCAGCTGTTGACCTAGAGAGGCAAAAGCCATATTATGTATCTAAAAGAAAGCCCTGTGATGTGTGATGCTTAACCAATTCAAAGTTGATTAGGGTCTCTAGTAGTTTGTTAAAAAGAGGCTATTAGGCTAATAGTTGGAAGGAACATATTGTTCACCTGAGTTCTTAAAGACTGGAACAAGAAAGGAGGAATATCAACAAGGAATTTGTTAAAATAAATGAAAATTTTACTGTATTTGTTTAATAAATCTATCATATTATAAGTATAAGGCTAATAAAAAATATAATCTTAAAAGGTTCTGGCTAAAAAATTGTCCCTTGTAATTTGTAGGATATTACCTGTTGAAAGCCCATATTTAGTACAGATTGAAAACATTTATTTAGTACTGACTAATAATATTTAGTATTGCATGCATCTTACTTCATTTATTATATCACTATTTAGCAAAAGAAAGAAAAACTTTTCTTATTTTTTCTTTGTTACTTGTGGTTTAGTCTATGATTAATTTGAATTAAGAATGCTGCAAGCAATTCTTATTCTCATCTTTATGCAGCATCTCACAACAATGTTTGCTTGCGGTTGGGGAGCTAACTTTCAAGCATAAAAATATATGACTATGTAAGACCAAATAACAATGCATGTGCAATCATTGGAAGACAAAGGTGAAGCAATCAGGAGAAAATAAATTTTAACAAAAAGAAATAATGTGTGAAATTTAAAACTGAATCTTAATGCTTGAATAGTCGACTAAATGATGTTGCAAAAAACGTAAAGTCAGAAAATACAAGTAAATAATGAGAGTGAAGATTGAAAAAGAGAAAAAACTGTTTTGACATATGATTAAAAAGAAGAGGAAAATAGAAAGAATTGTAATTGTGGTATGATTTGAAATATAGAGAGAGAATAAGGAAATAAGAGAAATGATTTAAATATATAAAAGGAGGGCTCATGGAGAATGAGAAAAGGGATAAAGAGAAAGAAAGAAGAAAATAGAAAAAGTGAGACAGGGGTAAAGAAAAAGAAGCAGGGAGGAAAGAGAAAGGAAGCAAGGAGAAAAGAGAAAATGAGAAAGAGGAAAAAAATGAGAGAGGGAAGAAAATGAAGACAGGAGAAAAGAAAAATAGGAAACAAAGTAAAACAAAAGATAAAGAGAAAGAAATATAAAAGAAAAAAAGAAAACAAATAAGACAGTTTCTCTCTCTTTCTCTCTCTCACACACACATATATATATATATATATATCAACTATTTCTGATCATGAAGAACATGACACATCAGTATATTTTTTTTAAATAAAATGTTTTCTTTGTATTGAATATCTATATTTTTATATTGTAATTAATTCTCAATTACACTGCATATTCTCTCTCTCTCTCTTTATATATATATATATATATATATATAATTTTTCAGCTAGACTGCCAGAGTTCTTTATTGTGAGATGAACTGATTGTTCCAAGGAGACACACAAAAGTGGTACTCCAATGTGCTCCATTATGTCAGGAATAGACAACGGCCCACACCATAAACTGGTGAAAGCCATAATAAAAATTCTAACCCCTCTCCTTGGAACAATCAGTTCATCTCACATAAATAAGGCAGCCTAGTTGAAAAACTAAGGGAAATAAATACACACATACATATATATATATATATATATATATATATATATATATATATATATATATACACACACACATACACAGAATGTGCTGAAAAGTTCTTGGCTTAATCAAGTAGACCTTCCCTGCAAAATACTCCCATTTGTGATTCATTCAAATTTTGGAAAGTGGTTTGAATTTTCATTGCTCCTTCATGTGTGTATGTGTACTAAAAGATTTTGCCTATTGGTGGGGAGAGATTAGTTTTTGTACTAAATTTAAAATAGAGAAAAATTAACTGATTTATTACAGATCAATGTTGTTTTACTTTCAGTAATAGGTTTTATAGACAAAATTCGGGTTACCGATGGGAATACTTTCTAGTAATGTTATAGCTTCTCTTTTTATTTTTTTAGAAATTCTAAAACCTGTTTTTTCTCAAATATTTTACCTGAACAATCAGCATATTTCTGATATGTCAATGATACTTTATTAATATACCCCTGCAAAACTATCACCAGATCTTATAAATGAACTAAATATTTAATATATAATTTTACTTATGAAACAGAAACAAACAATAGATTATCTTTCCTTGATACCATGTTAAACCTACTGACAATGATCTTTAAGCAAACATGGACCTTTGTGCCTGCAAAAAAATGGTGTTTCAAAAGGATGGTTTTTCTATTGACACCATTATTATTTTAACTACCTTCATTCCATTGGCAATGCTTATTTACAAGATCATAAAAAATTATTTACCTTTTATAAAGAAATACATGTGAAAACAAATCTTTTTATTAAAAAAAAATTACAAAATTATGTAAACTATCTACAATTCAATAAGTTTTAAAACATCAATTAATTGCCACTTTCAACTACCTTCACTCTCTCGACAAGTTAGTTGTTTTAAAAAACAATGATTAGATTTTTAATAAAACCCAAACATGAAATTAAAATAAAATCAAGAAGTAATCTGAGATACAAAAATAATGTATTACGTCTGGGAAATCCTATGTTTATTCAAATTTTGTTTTATAATTCATTGATATAAAATTATGAATAAAAAACTTGATATTTAATAATATCTATTATTTACCATTTAATAAAAAATGGAAAATAATAAATACTGCGTTGTAGATGGTCTACTTATTTTGATAATTTTGTAATTAAAAAAAAACAGTTTTGAATAAAAAGATTTGTTTTCACATTTATATCTTTATAAAAAGTAAATAATTTTTTATAATCTTGTAAATAAATATTGCCAAAGGAGCGAAGGTAGTTAAAATAATAGCGGTCAATAGAAAAATTGTCAATTTGAAAAACTGTTTTTTTTGCAGGCACAAAGGTCCATGTTTGCCTATAAATATATATAAATATAAATGTATGTGTGTGTGTGTGTGTGTGTGTGTGTGTGAACAAAAATAATAAAATTTGAAATGATGCAACAAAAAGGAGAGAAAAAGAAAAATTGAAAAAAAGAAATATATGATAGGTGTGAGAGAGAAAGGGTTAAAAATTAAAGAGATAGTAGAAAGAGAAATTTGAAAAACATCTTCAATCTGTTTCCTTTCTCTCACTCTCTCTCTCTCTCTTGCAATCTTTGTATGTGAGATAAGAGGGAAGGAGGTAAAGTGAATCACTGAAGAAAGGGAGGAAGAATTTGTAATGGGAAAGGATAAACACAATAAAGGACATAGAGAGGGAGGGAGGTGGTTAAGGTAAGATAAGGGGAATAATTGAAAAAAGAAAAGAAAAAAAAAAAAGCAGTAAATAAAGAAGAGAAAGTTAAGGTTAAAGAGGTCCATGTCTTTAACTATAGGCAAGATGGCTGCAAATTGAATATGTCAAATCCAACCACAACATAATTAAGCATGGTAACATTTCATTTTTTTTCCTCTTCTTTTTAAAATGCTAATTTTTACAATTTTTCTGAGAATACACATTTTTTATTATTTCTACTTTTTCTATTAATTGTATTTGATCAAATGGTATTTCTAGCCAAGTCTTACAAAAGAGAATAAATTAAAATAATTGATATCTTGTGTACTTCAATGTCCGTGTGAAGATTTTTTTTTCATTTCGGAAATTCTAAATTATAGTTTGTTTCAATATAAAAAAAAAAAAAATCTTAATTTGGGGGTAGAAATAAAATAAAATTTCAAGGTATTTATTTACAGGATATGGAATTATAAAATATAAAATTATTTATACTATTTACATCCAGGCTGTTGTATTCAATTTTGTTGCTATTATCACAAGGTTTCAGCTGTTGTGCCCTTTGGACTTCATCAGGTTTATGTTGCTCTGGGGAACCTACGGGGATTTTTGAATTTAACCCTTGATTTAATCTACTGTTGTATATTGTTCACATTCTGCTGTCCATGTCTAGGAATATCTTGTTCACTTTTTATTTTAATACTAATCAGCTATTTCTCACCCCATTTCTACTGATTCCAAATACACCTCTCAGCTCAGAGATTGAACTTGCAATTATTGTCACCAAATTCACAAACTAAAGTTTTAATCCACTAGGCTATTTGTTTCTTTTATGAGGAGAAGTTGGATTCTTACCTTTTCCAAGGATATTTCATGTAAGCAAATATAATGTACCTGACTTGTATATGATGGGTAATTGTATGACAAAATGGAAAAAATTCTATGTAACATATTTCATTTCTCAAAAGAACTTCATCAGACTAAAACAATGGAATTACGCATACGTAGGATGATGTGGGGAATAAAAACAAAAATGTTGGTACATATCAAGAGGAAATATTCAACATGTCTGGATGCTAATCTTTAAATTTAAATTTGAAATTATTGATGTTCAATGTGGCTAAATGTACATCTTAGATGACATCATTTAGCTTTAGAACGCATTTGTTTTTAGCAGTGTTGGTTGTTTTTCTCTCACAAACACTATATATATATATATATATATATATATATATATATATATATATATATATATATATATATATATTTTAAAGAAAAACAGACCACTTTAAAGTTCCATTATAATAATTTATTTCACCAGAGCCCTTTTAAAGGATGCCGGAGCATCAGATAGCACTTCCAAAAGATGCAATGAAAAATTAAATGAAAATTGATGGGTAGTGTAAGTTTTTGTAATTTAACAGAGAGTGTAATAGGGAGTGGTTAGAGAGACATGGTAGAGTTTACAGAGGGTTTAATTTAATATTTCTCTCAATCATACTTAGTATTGAGGGAGGAGGAGTGACCAGACCTTGACCTATTTAAACGGTTCCGTTAAATTAACGGAAGTGATATATTGAAATGGGAGGGGAGAAGAGAGAAAAAAAAGGAAAAAAGAAAAAGAAAGAAGGGGGAAGTAAAGAGAAAGAGGCTGTAAATGGGTTATACATATGAAAGAGAGGGGTGGTAAGTTTCAGCAATTTATGTAAAAAATAGATTTTAATGTTTGATAGGAATTTAGATGTCTAAAAAAACTACATATATATATATATATACATATATATATATATATATATATATATATATATATATATATTCATGAATTATTCATACAAAAAACAAATACAAAGGTTAATGATTTAATTGGCGAGAAATCCATCTTCGCGAACAATTCAAATAATATACAAAAACCCCGAACCTGTTTATGAATGAAAAGATCCTTGTTTTATAAATTTCAGTTGCATAAGGTCTTATTAATTTTACAAGCTTAACGAAAATAGAGATGTAATCCGTTGTCCACTTATTACTGAGAGTAAAAACAAGAACAAAATCTATTCCATACCTGAGGATGTCTGTAGGAACAGACAAAAGCTTGTAAAAATAAGACCTTATGCAACTGAAATTTATAAGACACGGATCTTTTCATTCATAAACATGTTCGGGGTTTTTGTATATTATTTGAATTGTTCGCAAAGATGGATTTCTCGCCAATTAAATCATTAACCTTTGTATTTGTTTTTTGTATGAATAATTCATGAATTTGTAAATTAATTGCACCTTTATTGAAATATATATATATATATATATATATATATATATATATATATATAAAATTGTGTATTTGGGCAGCAATCCCACTTTTATACAAGTTTCATTAAAGTCAATTGATAAGGTACTGCAATTTTTTTTATTTAATTTTTCTTGTGTTTATATAAGTATTTTCTTTTTTCTGGATATAAAGTGTAAAAATTGTCCAAATGTTTTCAATATCCGAGCACTTTCAGCTATTCTTTGAGGATAATTTTTATTTTTAACTGAATGTATGAGTTTTTTTTATGTATGTATCTAAAGTCATAGGAATATTTTATTTTCCAAACATGGTCAGCAGATTGTGACCATGTTCATAGTTGATGTCATTGAGGGTTATATTATATCAAATTTCTATGCCACTAAAACTAAACAAAAGACATGATACAAAGCTTAGAAGGGCTCATGATCAAACATAATAGACATTCATTGTCTATTATATTTAACAATATATGTTTCAATAATGATCTGCTGCACCAATAAACAATATATTTATATATATATATATATATATATATGAAGAAAAATATAGAAAAACAAAAATCTGAATATGCAAGTCTGCTGTTTTAATGTTGTTTCAATGTCGACATCAGATGTTTCAGTCTAGTCAACATTGAAACAACATTAAAACAGCAGACTTGCATATTCAGATTTTTGTTTTTCTATATTTTTCTTCATATATATATATATATACTTGCATATTCGGATTTTTGTTTTTCCATATTTTTCTTCATACCGTTGGATCTTTATCCACTTATTTGCTTATATATATGTCTTTGATATAATGGAATATGCATACACCTGTGTTTCCCCTCACTGAAATATGATTGGCTGGTGTTCATCATAAATACAGAGTTTAAGTCTATGACAACGCCCATTGGACTACACCATTGGCTATCCTATTGGTCTACACTTATTACCTGTGACTACGACGAGTACCAGTCGATTACTGCTACCGTATACTACTTGGTTATAGTAGCCAAACCCACTTAGCTACTTCAATCAAATATATCCCTTTCCGGGATATATCAGTTTTGAACAAGGAAAAGCATTTTTTTTTCTTGAGGTAACTATTTCGGCCAACACCTTATCAGAAGAATCATTGGCAACCTAAACAGAATATTAATGAAATTCACAAAGTGACAAACAAGCTAATAGGAAATGAGGAACTATGACTAAAATATGATTTATTAGTAAAATGGGAGAGAAAAAAAAGGGGGAAGAAAAATGGCAAAAAACAGAATAAATAATTCCAGTTTAAATGAATCCTAATTGAGCTAAGAGGTATAATGTAAATCTTCTAGATAGGCATGTAGTGGTATGTCCAATATAATTATTCATAAATTTAGTTTGATCAGGGGTATGTAAATTCAAAAATAATATTGGAAATTTAGAATCTTGTAGGTGTGTTGTTATTGTTGATAAAGTTAGCTGTTTTCATTTTTTATAGTAGATAATTAAAGGAAAATCAGAACTCACAAGTCTAAACTTCCTCTAAGATATGAAGATGCTTTGCTGACACTGCTTTGATCAAAATGGTAAAAGTCAAATCAGTATATTTATTAGCACAATCTGGTTTGTCTAAAAGGTGGTGGCTTATCACAGAGTCCTGTAGCATTTGCATAAGACATGTATTATGGGTAATGATACCTTATCTAACATTAATAGTCACATGTTATTATATATATATATATATATATATATATATATATATATATATATATATATATATATATATATATATATATATATATATATATACACCCACACACACTTTATTGAAGCTCTTACTATAAAATCAAGAAACACAAAACTAAATAAGATCTTTAGTTTGGGAACTGGGGTTTGAAATGTATTTTATAATTTACAACAAGAGCCCACATTATGAGCAAATATAGGCTCTCAAGAAAAATAAGCTGAGAGAAGGGGGATGTGCTATCTTTGAATAAGGAAAATAGAGACCTGCTTATTGTAACATTCCTTATGGACAAGTGGTAAAGCATGTCAGATCAAACGGTTCTATTCCCTAAAAAGGGAGATGCAGGTTCAATCCCTGCTAGAGCATATTTTCTTTACTAAGATTTCTTGAAGGAACATGCCAATAGATGTAATACACATTTTAATAGATAAAAATAAGCCATCTATTTCAAATATGAAGTGTTCATTATAAAAATATTAATTATATATATATATATATATATATATATATATATATATATATATATATATATATATATATATATATATATATATATATATACACACACACACACATATATATATTACAATATAAAATTTGTTATATCTGTATGAGGAGAGCGCTCAATATTAGAGATATTTATAGATACAGTGTGAACAAAGTAATCAACACTGCATAGTAACTGTATATATATATATAAAATTCTGTATTTGGGCAGCATCCCCTCTTTTATGCAAGTTTCATTGAAAATGACTGACAAGGTATGGTGTTTGAGTTTTTTTATGTAATTTCTCATGTGTTCATATCATTTTTTCTTTTCAGGACATAAATTATATAAAAACTGTCCGAATGTTTTCCAAGCGCTTTCAGCTGTACTTTTAGCCCTTATCAAGGATGGATTTTATTTTACTTTTAACTGAATATATGCATTGTTTTATATATGTATCTAGAGCTATAGGAATGTTTTATTTTCCAAACATAGTCAGCACATTGTGACCATGTTCATATTTGATATTAATGAGTGTTGGCTTTTCCTTTTATATTAATAATCTTCCATTATTTTTAGCCTTTTTGTACATGAGGATGATGCTATTATATTTGTATTATCAATGAGTATATTACAGACAGAGTTTGGTAGGTCTCCATGTATATTTAAATGAGACCTAATTGAGCTATGGTCAGACATGTAACATGAGTCTTCTTGTTAAACATGTTGTAGTATATCCAATATAATCAAATTCAAATCTATGCTTAAAAACTCAACCACCACACCTTGTCAGTTGTTTATAATTAAACTTACATATATGAATATATGTAAATTACTATTACTTACATGAATCATTCAATTTAAAGCGATATTTTCTACTGTACGAATAATTTTGTTTTTTCCTATTTTGCATAATTTGCCTGTCAAATCTGTTGTATTTAACCTATCATTCTGAAAATTGAGTTTTATATTCTTTTTTTTGTGCTTATTAACATAAAAAACTTGGCATCATATGGGTATTAGATTTCAAGAAATGGATAAAAATATTCAAAATTGATAGGTGTATGAATCATTTTGTCATTGACTATATATACACACACATACACACAGAGTTAGAGGGGGATTAAGTGTTAAGGGTAAAGTATCCCTATGAGAGTATAAATCTCCACAGGAATAGATAGAAATTTGTGTGTTCCTTTCTGAAAGAAAAATTTAATATTTGGGTCCAAGAAAGAAAACTCTGGATAACAATTTTTTGTTGTAAAGATGGTAGGAGAGTAAGATGTCTTTAAAAACAAAAGGAAATAATACTTGCTTCCATATGATCCCTGTAGGTGTTGATGTACAAGATCAGATTCATACCTTCCTATTTTCTTTGTAAAAGAGGCAAGAAATCAAAATACCTTGCAATGATATACACAGATATAATGCAATGCTATTGACAGTTTCTGTTGTATAGAACTTGCTTCATACTTGTGAGTTTGTGTTTCTTAGCAAAACAAATGGCAAAGAAATCTGACTGAAGTGTCCTGTGAATAAACATTTTGTATTTGCTGTGTTTATTCACTATCTAATAACACACTGCTGCCATAAATGTTATTTTATAAGTATGGGGTGGTGGGTAGCCATTTCATTGTTTTTCTTCATTGCTTCCTCTCATCCGTCAGTCTTGAATAATTTTCTTTTCTTTTTTCATCATCTTTCATTTATTTATTCTTTTCACCTCCACTTTCTTCACTGTTTTCATCTTTCTTTTTCTTCTTTTCCTTCTTGCTTTTTATTACTCTACTCTTTCTTTCACTTCTTCTGTCATTTCAATTAACACTTCTACATTTCTTATTCCTATTCTGTCTTTATTTCTTTTTCTTCTTTTCCTTCTTGCTTTTTATTACTCTACTCTTTCTTTCACTTCTTCTGTCATTTCAATTAACACTTCTACATTTCTTATTCCTATTCTGTCTTTATTTCTTTTTCTTCTTTCTCTATTATATTCTCTCAATGTTTTTTTTTTCTTTTCTTTCTACAATTGTCTTTATTTCATTTTATTTATTTATTTAATCTACACTGTTCTTCTTTCCATTCATTATCTTTCAGCTCCTTCTACATCTTCCTCCTTTTTTTTTTTATTACCTTGTTCTCTCTCTTTTACCTTCTCTTATCTTTTTGCTAGCAATACCGAAAGCATTAAAAACTATAACATGTTGGTTGAATTTTAACAGAACTTGCAATAGTATACTCCAATTGCTTGGGGCCACCTTCTAGTTTTCAAAGAGTTGCCTAAAAATTTCAAAATTCATCTACTCACACATTTCAGAGATTTACTCTTCTTGAAAGGAATTATCATGTATTCAAGAAAAAAAAAAAAAAAAAATAACCCATTGCTGCATAAATTTACCTTGAAATTTTAGCTCTTTTTGCCTAATCTACTTTGCTGAACAGTAATCTTACAGCTATTGGAATTTTATTTGGAATTGTTAGGTAAGCTTCAAATGTTTGGGAAGGATATTAGAATAATCCAGAACCTATACTGGCAGCAAACTTCCTGAATACAGATAGAAAAATGAATACAGTAAATATCAAAAAACAGAAAGGGGTGTAAGAAGGATGTGTCTTCTTACCGGACTTAATCAATCTATACAATGAAGTAATTCTGAGAGAACTAGAACTATCAGGATTAATTACTAATGGCCGCATAAAATATGCAGTGTTGATAGCATATAAAGAAAGGAAACTACAAGAACTCATACAGAAGGTAATGATGAAAAATGAGAAGAAAGCACAAAACTTCAATTGCAGGAAGAATGAATTGGTTGTTAGTAAAATGAACAACCAAACATCTAAATTACAAATTGAAGATACCAAAATCAAACAAGTACAACAATTAAAATATTTGGAAAGTGTTTTAACAGAGACAGAAAATGCAACACTGAAATTTGAAGATGCATTGGAATAGTGAAAGATGCCTTCCAAAAGTTGTGTAAAGTATTAAGAAAAAGGAAAATTACATGAGAAACAAAGAAAAAAGTACTAAACTGTGATATATCAGTCCTTTTATATGGCAGTGACAATCTCAGATGGAGAAGAGACTTGAAGCAAAAGAAATGTTGTTCTACAGAAGGATGCTGAGAATACCATGGACTAAACATGTAAGCAACAACAAAGTTTTAGAGAAAATGAAAACAAAAAAGACACTTATACTTTACATCAGAAAAAAGCAATTGAAATTTCTAGCACATATAATTAGGAAAGAGTGCATGGAAAATTTGATACTCAGAGAGCAGATTGGAGGTAAAAGGGATAGAGGAAAACAATGTATAATATACCTAGTGAGCTTGATGAAATGGAATGGTGGAGCTGGGTTTAGGAGAGATAACAAAAAGACAATAAAAAGACACTATCCTACCTTAGAAGTTAATTAAAGCAAAGGTGGCATGAATTACTTGCTAATTATTAAATCCAGAAATATGATGTATATTTGGGTAATGACCTTTCTTCCAAACATGTTTTGTTGCATATGAAAGACAACCCAGTAAAAATTTTCCTTGTCTGTCATATTCTATATGTTTATATATATATATATATATATATATATATATATATAAAATAGTAAAGAAAGATTTTCTATATTGAGATATAATAGGCGCAAACAACTAGCCCCAAGATATCACATCTGTTTCGTAATATAACACATGGGAAATAAAATAAAATAAAATTCCCATTTCATTTTTAATTTCTGATCTTGTTGATAAAGGACAGACGCAAATCTGAATAATCTGATTTTTAAAATCTTTCTCATCATGCTTCCATTTGGTCAAAAGATCTACTAATATGCAATAAAGATTATTAGTTTAATTATCAATATTATTATTTTTGTTGTTTTTCATCTCAAATTTATTTCACGAACCTATGTATATATATATATATATATATATATATATATATATATATGTGTGTGTGTGTGTGTGTGTGTGTGTGTAGAAATTCAGATATAAATAAAATATATCCGTAATTACAAGACAAAGGGAAAATTTAAATAAATTAATACTTAATTAATTTTACATAATAAGTAAAATAACTAATAATTACATTAATAATGAAACATAAACATATATATATATATATATATATATATATATATATATATATATAAATAAAAATACACTTCCATTTATTAGGCAATAAATTACATGATTTACTGTTGTTTTCCATAGTTTAACTTTCCTTACTTAGCAAGATTTAAGAATAAGTGATCTCAAATTAAAAATTTGAAAACTTAACATCTTTACTTCACTGAATGAATGCATGTTACAAAATAAAATCTCCCTATTTACCTTGATAAAATTCCTCAGGGGCAAAAAGAGTTGGAAAAGGAGTTTTTATTGTCTTATGAATGTGTGTCTATATATATATATATATATATATATATATATATATATATATATATATATATACATACACGTACATATGGGATAACAATATATAAATTTTTATATATCAAGAACATAGGAAAGTGTATATATATATATATATATATGTATATATGCACACAAGTTTCATTAAAAATGACTGACAAGGTACTGCAATATATATATATATATATAAAATTTTCATGGTAGGCACATTTACTTTAATAAAACTTTCAGTGTCTTGACTGGTATGATTAATTTTGACATGTCAGTGTTTTGCTGGGTTATTTTGCAAAGTGCACCCAGTTAGGATCAAATTCACTATGAATTTAATGCTGATCAGAAACACTGTTTTCTACCAATATTCTTTAAAAAACTTCAATTTAAACACATGCCAATGCCAAACTGCCAAATATTCATGACAGAAACTAGATTAAGCAAAGTGGTGAAAATCAGGTTAGTATTGAGAACCAATCATCATGCATTGTTTTAACAATAGAAAAACCTGTCAGTTAAATCTCAGTAGATTTAGAATTAAGTTTGATATGGCTTTTGCTTAAAATGCCATGCCCCTTCAGGATGTTAGCAATCATCATCTCTACAGATTTTTTGTTATTATCTAAATATAAATTCTTGGGAATGACAATGAAATAGTTTTCTGTTACATTCTCCATGGCTTGAAATTCATAGTTTTGCTTCTCTTAGACTGGTTGCCACACAAGGTTAGAGATCTGTCTGATATTTAAAATACCATGTCTCAGTGATATTTAAATACCATGTGATCAGACTCTGCACAGATTCCTTTTCTTTATTATCTGTAAATTGCCATGCATTCTTGAGTAAGTTAGTATAGTGGATTACTGTTGCATTCTTTATGGTCTAGAATTCAGAGTTTTCCTTCTCTCAGGTCATCAAATCAAAGCTAGAGACCTTACTTTACTCTGCTATTTTATCTTTAAACGGAAGTAGAAGAGACAGATTGATGGTAAGGGTCCTGATGGGAAAGATGGTTTATTTTCTTATTTCTTCTCGATTTTCTTCCTTATCCAGTTTTTCTTTAACTCTCACTCTTTGTCACATCTGTTCCTTTTTCCTTTTCACTTGTTTTCATCTTTCTTTTTCTAGGATACACTTTTTCCTTTGTTTTTCTTAACACAATGTTTCTTTTTCTCTTTTTGTTTATTTCTTTCTCCTTACTGTCATTTTTTTTCCTTTCTTTTTCCTTTTCCTTTTTTAATTTTATACTTCCTTTTGATTATTTCCCTTTCTTTTCACTATTTCTCCTGCCATCTTCTTTTGCCTCTACAGCCATCCATTCATATTTCATGTTTTTCTATTTTATTCTTAACTGCCTTAATCTTTTTTCTGCCTTATTCTACCTACATTTTCTATTTCCTTCATATTACATGAAATCATAAGAGTAAAACATTTTCACAAAAGGGGTGTAAAATTTACACAAGTTACTCAGTCAAAAGAAGAGAGCAGAAAAATTGAAAGGATATGGGATATGGATGTAAGGTCTGTAAGTAGAAAGAACGAAGGAAATAATCTCCTCCATCATTCTGGATATTCTGTTTATATTGAGTTATTGGCTTCTGTTTGCTTCCTGATCAGCATTTCCTCTTCAAGAGGAAAAAAGAAAATAATCTGACCAAGAGGACAATTATGACACTTATTTCAGTACATGATAAAGATTGTGATACAACATATCTACATCCAACCAGAAACCAGCTTTCACCTTTATACATGTAATATGACTCTTCCTCAAACAGTTCAATGTAGATAAACTTTCACCTAGTTCTGCCAAAAGTCTCCAAATCTACAGAGAAATACCCCAATTTATGTATGTTGTATAAATGTCTATGGGTGTTATAAGTAAAAAAAAAAAAGAGAAAAAAATTACTTGAATTTGTAAAAGATTTGTTTAAGAATAGATGGACATAGCAATATATTTGTTTACATGACAAAATCAAACATGTCATCCGAGTTGAAATATACCTCGATCAAAAATCTTCTTTCAGATCAAGAGATTAAAAAAAATGTTAGTGATAGGGGTGAAAGGCAAACATTTGGTTTAAGTATTGATTGCATTACAGCAGTGGCATGCAGAAGGAGTGGGGCAGAATGTGCAACACCCCTAGCATCCATATTGGGAGGGCATCCAATCAAAGAATGAAATAAAAAAATTAGTTTATATTTAATTTGAATAAAGTGTTTATTTCATGTTTCATCTGTTTTTATATATTTTACATGTCTTCCTTTTTCACATTTCTCAGTACTAGGCATTATAGGCCTCACAGTTGAGCCTTAGGGTCGTACAATCAAGCAGTTCACCCCAGGTATCACAAAATCTCTGCATATCACTGCACTATAGACTCTCAAGATAGCATTGTGATAATGTTGAAAGTACTTGAGAAGAAAATGGATATACATCAACGGTAATTTTCTTTCTTCCTTTAGTAAAGATACTAATAAACACATCTGTAAATATGAGAGGATCCTATTAAGAATAAGTAGACAAAACTTGTCTAAATTATTTAATGAGACATGCCTTAATGAAAACATGCTGCCAAAATATACACTATATAAATTTAAAAAAAAACATTGATAATGGTATATAAAAATCAAAAGTACTCAGAAATTGGAAAATTTATATTTTAATTTTCAACAGAAACCAGAAAAATTGTCCAAAATATAGAAAAAATAAATTAACATAATTCTTTAAAAAGAATTTTTGCTGGTCTTTAACAAAATATATATCTGCACAAATATAACCAACATGTATGTCATCTACTGAAAGCAATGCCTTAGTCTCTACAAAATACTCATTTTGAAATCTCATACACATCACTGTGTTCATCCCACTTTTCTAGAGAGTCAGCAAAGTCTTCTTCTAGGATCATTTTCAGCTTCCTCATCACATTCTCTTATGAAGTTTCAATGGCTATTTTGGCTTTTGAAATAGCCAGAAGTTATGAGAAGTCAAATCACAATTTGGCAGTTTTCTAACTGATGATGTGATGGTGAGATAAATAACTCTGCACAGGAGGTGAAGTTTAAGCAGTTGAATAATTTATGAAAATCTCCATGGAATCTACCAATTCTTGCATTGTCACTTGTCAATTTCCATCGATTGCAGCTTTCATACATGTCAAATATTTTCAGATGTGCTTCCAAAAT
The DNA here is from genome assembly GCA_963932145.1 of Acanthosepion lycidas. Classification (NCBI taxonomy): domain Eukaryota; kingdom Metazoa; phylum Mollusca; class Cephalopoda; order Sepiida; family Sepiidae; genus Acanthosepion; species Acanthosepion lycidas. The sequence goes on from OZ010584.1 coordinate 58,924,976, forward strand.
GTCAATCACATTCAATGTATTCCCAGTCAAGTTTGAAGCATTGGCTTCAAAATATTATCTAGGCTTCACTCATTGAATCATCTACAAAAACCATTTTAATCTGAAAAGTTTGCATTGATGAATGTCTGTGTTTCAAACTGACTGACTTGCTCAATTAGTTTGAATTTTAAAATTTTACACAAGCTCAATTAATGGCATTTCACTTCTGACTGAGTAGCCTCACAGGAGAATTTCCAAACATGCACAGTAAGGCTTCCTCAGATTGGTTAGAAAGTTACATCAAAGTTGGCCAACCAGTTCTTGAAATATTAGAAATGTTTAGATACTTTCTAGACAGGTCTACTATGTGAAAAAGTAATATTCATATATATATATATATATATATATATATATATATATATATACACACACACACACATACACATATGATTTTTGATTTCAACATCATTCAGTTTTGTGTTTGTGTCGTATGTGACACTTCAGTCCTGCTTGTGACCTGCATACAAATCCACATATTGTGCAACAGTGAAGATCTCAGGACATAGCAAAAGGAATATTTGCTGACACTTTTTGCAATTGCTATTTGTCTCTTAGCTGGTCAATACAACTGATTTCAAAATTTCTGATATCACTCTGGCATAAATATCTCCAGTTATTTCTATTTGGGGCAACACAGTCAAAGTTAATATGAGGCACATTGACAGCTGCAAGGTTACTCTTTAGCTTGTTTTTATACTTGACCCATGGCAGTTCAATTGTCCTTTGTCAAGCTGGCTATACATGAGGATATTATGTATTCTTTTGTCACTCATCCTTGCACATGACCAGCCAAGCAAAGTTGTGACTGTATCAGAAAAGTCTCAATTCCACCAATGTTGCATTTTGCAGGAACATTGGACACTATATATACACACATATATATATATACACACAAAACCCTTTCAGAAAAAAATAAAATAAAAAAATAAATAAATCTCCATAGACACATAAACCAGACTAGGCGAAATCATCTTCCGTTTTAAATTTAGACACCCCAACCTTACCCTGACTTGACATCTATGAATGTAACTCTATACTGCTACAAATTATTAACACCCTACACCCCTTTCTATTTAAACAATCGCTCTAGAAGTTACCATGGAAATTTTGATTTCAATAATGAATATGCTATTAGAACACGTAAATTTCAGAAATAAGTTATTCCAAAAAAAAAAAAAAAATTTTGCTTGAAGATGGAACGGAGCTTACTTTAATTCAATTTAATTCAAATAATTATATTGAAGTTTTCGGCTCTTGCTTTGAAACATGAGAACTCTTATGTAGCATGTTGGAATCATATTTTTAAATAAATAATTATATATATATATATATATATATATATATATATATATATATATATATATATATATATATATATATATATATATATATATATATATATACATACATACACTGTGTATATAAGCAGCAGAAGTTTGTTAAATCAAATATTAAAACCAACTGATATTTTCTCATTTTCTGTCGATTAATTTTAATGATCAACTTTTCAAAATTATGAATAATTTTTCCCAGAGAAGGAGGAAATTACATTAGAAATTGTCCAAAGTTCATTCTGGAAGAAAATTAAAAGGAATATTAAGAAAGTTAAAAGGAATATTAAGAAAGTCGATCAGTAAAATTAATTGACACAAAATGACTGTTGTTATATATATATATATATAAAAAATGGATGATGCCTTATTATTTAATATAATCAACACAAAACACATTGTTAGACATAATTGTACTTTGTCTATTTTAAAGAGTCATATCTGTTCAAACTTTTAAAACCTATGCCAAGAAGTTGGCAGACATGAGACATACATTTTTTTGCCATTAGGTTTATTATTTTTTTACTATTTGATTATTTTTCAGCTGACCAGCTGATTTACTAAGTTTGATGCAATACTTGTGCTTCACTCAAGAAAAAACTACCAGATACATTACAGGTGAGGTCATGCCAGTCACATATATGATCTAGAAGTTCCACATCATGACATTTACAGACACTTTCAGTCTTCTTTTCCAACCTGAGGACCAACTGTTCCATCATGACCCTTCTTCCACCAGATGCAATGATCATTTGTATCAAATTCCCAGTTATATACACTGATGCTGCCAAGGTTCAACGATTCCTTCCAGACATTCTTATAATGCAACATAAGCTGATGTGCATTTATAATTTGGTGAGTTTATTTTATTATATATAGACACACACACACACACATATATATATATATATATATATATATATATATATATATATATAGAGAGAGAGAGAGAGAGAGAGAGAGACAGACAGACAGACAGACAGACAGAGACACACACACATATATATATATATATATATATATATGTCACATAGACACATGTATCTCACACACACGAATATATATATATATATATATATATATATATATACCTATATATATCAGACATCCCTATCAAAATATTTCTGGCACTTAAAAGAAACCTCATAAAACACCTGCTGTAAAATGGAAATTAATAAGAAATGCTAAAATATGTAGGTCATTAAATGAACCATGTCCTTTGTGCATACATGAGAAACTATATATTACTAGGTTTATAAAAAATGAAAATTTACTTAATCAAAGAAATAAAATAGCTATTCTTTGCTGACATTATTTAAGGAAAATTTTTGACAATGTTTAAAAAAAGCTGATAAATGAAATATACATATATTTGATGTATAATAATAATTTTAAATAATTTAAGTAATTCTATTACATTTGTTTTAAAAGAAGTATAGTCTATTTGTAATTAAAATTAAGAATAATATTTTAAAATTGTAGATAAATACGATGTATTCATATACAAACAACCCTTTTAGAAAAAATCTTTATATATACATGTACAAATTTAACAATGAAACAAAAGTACTGAAAAACCTTTTGTTGTTGATAAAGACCAGATGACATGCATTGAACGAATGTCATCATTCGTTGGAAAAAGCACCCCTACCCTACCTTATCCTAACCTCTTTTCAAAAGTAACTCATATTTTGATACAATAGTTGTCAGTGAAAATGAATACTCTACCACCCCTTGTCAAAATGATTGAATTTCCCCCCATATCCCTAGAAACTAATATGAATATATATATAAAA